>JANRMT010062833.1:21335708-21378235 GCA_026402145.1 Polypterus bichir lapradei | reverse complement strand
TTTCTTTCTTTCTTTCTTTCTTTCTTTCTTTCTTTCTTTCTTTCTTTTGGATGCCTGTCGATCCACTTGGGGCCTTCCCTCTGGGTAAGGAATCTTACCTTCTACTGGTCAGGATGCCCATCCATCCCATGTGGCTCTTACACCATACAAAAACTAAACTGAGGGGAAAATGCTGTTACACACTACTTCCTGTGAACTAATTCTAGAGAGACAACTAGGCTAGGTATGAATTGTTTTTCCATGAAATGGATCATAACAAACTGTTATTTGGATGCGTTGGATGTGAAAACGAAAATATCAGTACCACATATTGCTGTTAGAGGTGACAATGCATAAAGATTGTAAATGTTCATTTTAAAATATACTGATCCTGTGTAAGCTAGTTTGATCTGTGGCACCATTCTAGCAGCACTGAGTATAAAACAGCAATCCAGTATGGGAATGTCAGTCCATCACAGCTAAAGTATTTAAAGATTTCTCAAAAGTTTTATCCATATGTGATTTATATAGTGATAGGCTGCCTTTCAATCAATGTACTGTATGTCAAAGGCACAATGGAACACTAAATGCCACAGTATATCTAGGGCTCTAGAGAGGCCTTTTTCAAAAAGAACTTTCTCTGGTAAGAAGACCAATTCAGAAGTTGTCATACATCATCAGCAGGACAGTAACCCTATGGTATATGCAGTAGGTGAAGCTTGAGAACATCATTCATTTGGTGTACCATGAAAAATTAAATACAGTGAGGGATGTGCCAGCCATTGTCTCTGAGGTTTGTAGATGATACCCCAAAGCCACAGATGGTAGTGTCACACTACCGCAGGCCAAACACAAAAACAAACCAGGGGGACGTATGTTGTAGGCAGTGCCAGGTTATTTTGCACCCTATGCCAGGCTTATGAGTACACCAAATGACTGTTGGGTAGCTAACCTGTGAGGCTGGGTTTCTCCCCCCTTTGTGATCTGCACCCTAGGTAAATGCCTAATTTGCCTTAATGGTGGAGCCCGCCTTGGTTTTAGGGTGTCTAATGTTAACAGATACAACAAAAACAAGCAATGCTGAGTAAGTGGTACCTAATCATTGTCATGCACTAAATTCAGCAAAAATAAAGGCAGCTCTATACAGCACCTGCAAGTATCAGTACAGTACTGTTAGTCCATGTATTTTTTTTTTATTTTTAATGTTTTTATTTATATTTGTTATTCTATTGCAGTGACATCTTCACGTCACCATTTTATACATTTGCTTTCCTATGAATGCATTCATTTTCCGTGTTTGTTTCTATGGTGGCTTCCATTTTAGATATTCTTGTTATGATGCTCTCTGTTTGCTAGGCACGTGTCATGCTGAGATACAGTATAGTGGGTTTATAGGTCGATGGAGATATGCATCTTTAAATAAATAAAACAGAGATCTCTAGATCAAAATGGCCACCGATGTACGTGTTAGCCTGGTCGACCTGCTCCAGGGTGATGGTGAACTGGCCGGCTAGGTATTCACATGTAGACGTATGCGGACATATGAGTGTCAGAAGGCTTCGCACCATAGGAACCAAGTTACCCAAACTATTCTATAACATTTAAATAATTATTTACTGCTCTGATGCTGATCTTTCTGATCATAAAATAGTTCTTTACGATAGCAGCTGACAAGGAGAATTCATAATTAATTGCAGAATGACAGTATTTGAGGGTTCCTCTAGAGTGCCTCTTTCTCTTGCACGATTTGACTCAAAAACTAATCAGCACATTGTCATCTCATAACCGGCTTAAGTTTCAAGTTTGGTATTTTTATGTCTAGCTGTTTTAGTTCTAGACCATCCTCAAGAAACTGTGACACACAGACACACACACAGCGACAGACACACACAAGGGACCCTATAACATAGAGATCTGTCGAAAACCGGATATCAAAACTTTTGACAAATCTAAAGCTTCCTCTCCTCCCACCAGAAAAGAAAACAATTCTGAATTCTGATCTTGTTAGTCTGTTTTAAATAAGCCATCAGCAATGATAATGAAGATGTCGTGGTCTGTTTTATCATATTGTGAACTGGGCTCACTAGATTCGCTATGAGTTGGCCTATTCTCATGCACCCTAAACTTAACTCACCCAGAAAGACCCACACGTACCTGCACTTAAGCACTGATTATGAGCGATGTCTGCACAGTCTCTCACTCCTCAGTTTTCCAGACTAGCGCTCACTAGCTTGGGTTTGAGCAGACCAGACAGGTGTCTCCTACCTTCTGAAGGCTGATGCACCTTTTCATTTTGACATACCAACGGTGAGTTTCTATCAGGCTACTCACTATTGGAGGGGCCTCTTCTCAATCGCTACCCTGTGGGAAAGATGCCACAATCTACCCACACCAAGTGCCTTGTATTTACTTTAGTACCTCAGTCAACTAAGATTTTCAGACAACACAAAGGTGTTTAAAGCAAAACAATATTTATAAGAAAAACTGAATAATAGCAAAGTCTGAATGTAAGCCCTCTTTAAAAATGTACCCTTGTTTCAAAACGTTTCATACCAGTTAGATAAAAAAAGATACTTACGAAGACTGAAAAGCAGTTTCCAAAGATGCATATCCGTGAGGGAGAATGTGCCTCTGAAGATGGCCTGTGGTAATTCAGAAGTCAGGTTGATGCATTGATGGTGTCTCTTGGGTCCAGCTGGATGGAGTCTCAGTGAGTAAATAAAGATTCTCTCTCTCTCATAATCAGGCAGTCCATCCTTTATGTCAGTATTCCCACGTGGGATTTTGGACACTGTCATGTTACTCACTGGTAGCTGGCTAATTGTTTTAATGATTGATTGCTTTATTCATGAAAGTATGTGAAAATCACTTTATTGTCTCAAGGGGGAATGTCAGTTTTGTATCCAAATTCCAAGGGTGGACATCCCACCAGATCTCTGATTACAAACTAATCAGTCTTTCTAATCTAAGATTATAATGTGAGTTATTTACTGAGATGAAATGAAAATGTACATAAACACAGGAAAAACATAGAATTATAAGAGTCCTTCGGCAATTGCTCTGTGTATTAAAAATCTATTAGTAAAAGTTTGCCTTCATAGAAAAAGGTTCACGCGTCATTATCAGTTCATTGGAACTTGTCTGAAAAACTTTCCACAAAAAGAATTTTTTAAGCAAAATACCTGCAGTCACAAAAGGACGGTTTGCCTCTCTGGCACAGGGTCCTTGCTGTCATCCTAGTTAAAATGGACATTGCAAAAGAGAGCTTCTATGCATGTCATACTATTGTTCATATAAGTAGCAAAGAATAAAAGAAAGAAGACATAGCATGGGTCCATGTTGAAATATAACAGATTCATTACACCTACCGAAGATCAAATTTAAACATAAAATGGCAAAATCCAACAATTAACAGAAATATGCCACTTTGCAGAACAGGATTGTTTTTACTAGAAGGCTAGTAGTGTGAATTTACTGGCGAGCTTAAATGACTAAATTGAGTTAAAGGAGAAAAAACACAACAAGAAGAAATGAAACAATTAAAACATCTATAGGACGCCAAGCACTTGTACCTCACTAATGGCAGAACACCCGGACTAGTTAAGAGATGGAGATGTTCCTAAGAGGCCACAGAGGAGCTGATTGATTCAGTCTTGCAATCATTACAAGAACTATGACTCCCATTACTAAGTGTTCAAGCTTCCAGTGGGGTTTCCTCTAAAATATATCTCTATAAATCCCTTTTAAAATATGAATGCAGACCTTTCAATGGGTTCTGGGGAAATCCATAAGACAAACAACATGATGAAATGCTACTTAGCCCAGGGAGAAAGAGCTCATATAGGTGACCTGTTTAGAAGCTCCTATGAGGGGTTTCCTGGTCATGTTCTCCTGTCTTTAAGCAGTTGACATGAGCAACACAAGGTCTATGATGGGTAGGGTTACCACTTTTAATACAAAATAATAAGGGACGCATACTGCAGCGGGGGCTACATCCCTTGGGGGCCAAGACCACAAATACGGGACGATTCCGTATTTTAAAGGACGGGTGGCAACCCTAATTGATGGGTTACAATCTAAAGTGAGGAAGAGATGACTGCAAACATCAGGTTTCAAGTCTCCCTTCTTATCAACAATGCCTGCCATTTTTTGTTTGTGAAGGAAGACTTTTTATTAAAATGATTTTGCATTGTTTAAGCTTGTCAGCACTTAGATGGGTTATATGATGATTAGTACATGCAAGTAAAACTTTTACTGCACTCTGTAAACATGACAATGATGACCCTTTAAATTTATAAAACTTATAAACCAAATAAAAGTAATACTTGGTCAATCATATCCTTCTATATAAAAGCCGTCGGGATTGTCCTTCCGTCCCGTGAGTGCTACGCAGGCGCGGAGTTTCACACACGCCCCGTCCATTTTGCAATGCATGATGGGATTTGTAGTTTCGTTTTTCCAGGTAAAAGATGACTTTCTACTCCAGACTGTGCGAGTAGCACGGAGTGTCACGCACGCCCTGTCCATTTTGCAATGCACGATGGGAATTGTAGTTACATTTTTCCAGGTAAAAGATGATTTTCTACTCCAGACTGTGCGATATCTTCTTCTTCTTTCTTACTATATAAAAGCGGTCGGGATTGTCCTTCCGTCCCCATCGTTCCCTTGTTTTTGTGCGCGATGCGCTGGAAAAATAGACAAAATTATGTCTCTGGAAATAATTAATGTTGATGGAGTACAAATGCCTCACCGCGTAGTAAATATCAGGGGGGTTCAAAAGGGCGACCTCAATATAGAAAAAAAGTTTAAATTTCATCACAAAAATAACAGAAACTACGAGTATTAAAGTAATACCGCTCAAATGCAATGTAACCAAATGAATGAGTTTGTATAAAATATCAAATTGATCTACATATTGAATTGCCTTAAGAAGTGGTCAACTTAAAAGTCGGTCGCCTTAAAAGGCGGGTCAGCCTAGTCAGTTATGATTTTTGGTAAATGTGTGGATAGATGTCACATATAGGGATTTTGCTTTTAAGAATCTTGTGAGAATTCATCTGTTAAATATTGAAAGCAATTAGATTTAAAGATGCCAGGACAGACATTCTTTGGGCTGTAGAACTGTTATTCTGTCTGGTAACACTTAGGATACATCCACATTACTATGTTTTCATTTAAAAACGCAGGTCATTAGTCTCTGTTTTAAACTTTTGTCCATACTGCCATTTTTAACTTCCAAAAGTGAGGACTTTTTAAAACACTCTCCAGATTCAAATATTTCTTAAAATAGCAACAGGGTGCTGCAGTGTGGACAGGTGGAAATGTAAACTTTTGAAAACACAGACTATAATAGCACCCTGATTTGTTTGTGCTAATTACGTGGACTTTTCCTGATTGGATCTATTACATTTTTGATTAATATAAGAACAGAATGAATTATTAAATACCAGTAATGGTGCACTGCACAATAACATGCAGTGAATACACTTGACTTGAGCATTCATAGTTTTCATACTCTTTCTCTGTACGTTTAGCATTCGTTTGCTCAGAGTTCGATGCGCTTGCTGCTTTCTGAGCAGCTCTTCTTTCCTCCACCCTAATGACTCACTTATTCTCTTCTTTCGTTGGCATCTTTTCACGTTAAAACTTATTAAGTCAGTGTTTGTGTTTACTTTTACTACAATTACTTAGTACATTTTCTTTAATTTTTCACTTAAGCTGGCACTGAAGTCTTCAATCTGTCTCAAGAATGATTTAAGATATGAAGAAGTAGGGGAAGTGATGGCGAAAGTGCTAGGGATGAGAACAATCGTTCTCTCTACGATAAAATAAAATAAAATTAAAAAGAGGATTAACCTTGGAGGTCAATCATCACCACAAAAGCCGATAGTAGATGTCACGTAGTATGTGTGTACCAAATTTCAGGTCAATAGTTCAAACGGTTTGCGAGCTACAGATGATTTAAAATCCTACACAGACAAACGAACAGCCATGGTAGTGTATTATATATAAAGATAAGGAAAATATAACTCAAGGGTTAACTGAATGTAACTTTAAGCTTAAACACATGAAGTCTCTGCCTCACCTTAAAGAACATACAGTGTAATCTTTCAAGATTAGAATGAAGTAAATGAGTAACAAACCCCCTCCAGAAAGAGAGGATAAACTGATGGGAAAGCCCATCTACT
Source organism: Polypterus bichir lapradei (assembly GCA_026402145.1). NCBI lineage: Eukaryota > Metazoa > Chordata > Cladistia > Polypteriformes > Polypteridae > Polypterus > Polypterus bichir. Next base: position 21,372,068 of record JANRMT010062833.1, on the reverse strand, counting down.
CTCCTATGAAGCACTGCTAAGATCAATAGGACAATCTGCTAAATAGCCCTCTTAACAAAATGGTGTTTAGAATAATGAGAGAATCGACATGAGCCAGAAATGACAGTTACCGTTAGCTGATTGGAGGACATAATAATGTCCTAAGAGTCAGGTGACAAGATGTATTAGATGAAGTGATGTAATTAGAAAAAAGTATAAAAGCAGGTGAATTGTTTAATTGATTGCTCACTCCATGGACTTAAACATTTCTCCATAACTCTGTGCAAATAAATGAATATTCTACATTTTCATCTGGATTCCATAACTGACTTTTTTGAAGAGAGAAGAAAGTTTTTTCCATGATTGATCCTATTCATTACAACATCTTATTCCCTGACTGATATCCATTCACTGAAGAAAACCAAATTCCATGAGAGCTGACAGAAAGGAGTTGTTTTCAATGGTGTTTGTTGTGTTGCTTACCTGTAAGCATCTAAATTGCGTTTTGTACGGTTTGCTTAAAGGGCAAATAATTTACCGGTTGTTGCAGTTTTGAGATAAATCCTATGCCTGGTGGTGTAAAAATCCCTTCAATGAGGACACTTCATCTTCCAGTTTCCACTGGTGCATGCATGCCGAGTGTATGCAAACAACTATGTCAAATGCATTTTCATTTGTGGCTGAAGACACTTTCGTAAATGATTTGAAAACACAAATGTAGAAGAACTTTTCTTTTTCATTTAATAATGCTATTTTTAACTGAAAACATAGTAGTGTGAATGTAGCAATTCAGCCACATCTCTCAGCTGGGTTATTGTTGTCCTTCTGTTATTGTTTCCCAGCCAGGCCAGGATCCACCTTCCATCCCGAGCAGGATGCTAGCCCATTTATCATGGCACTTACAATTCTCAAACATGAACCAGATTCTATAGGATGTATCCATATTTTAATAAAAATTTAAAATTCACATTCATGCCATAAGCAAAAGTGAATGTGTCTGTAATGCAAATTGCCATTGTGTGTTTTGAATCAAAAGACCTTTGGCTTTCCAGTGTGGAAAGATAGCCCCCGGGCACAGACAGACAGACACCAAATGTCCAGAAACACACACGTTTATTTCTTATTAAAACCACCTGCACCCACAACGTAGTGCACAAATCCCAATAGTCTCTCTTCTCTCTCTCTTCTCTTTCTCTTCTCTCGCCTCCACTCTCCTCCTCACAAGCTTCATCTCCTTGCTCCTGACTCAGGCTTGTCTAATGGAATGAGGTGGCCCCTTTTATAGTCTCCCAGATGTGCTCCATGTGCTTCCTGATAGTCTTCCAACGGCACTTCCTGGAGTGGCGGAAGTGCCGTATGAGCACCTGGAAGCACTCCAGGTATACCTGGAGTTACTTCCGGCAGCACTTCAGGTTTCTGTATTCCAGAGCTCTTTAATTCTCCGGGTGCCCCCTGGTGGTGGCCACGGGCCCCAAAAGGGATGAGCTTCCCAGCTTTGTTCCCTAGGCCACCCTGCACACCAGGGCGGCTGCCCTCTCGTGGCCCAGGGGTGGTATTGTCCCCCTCATGGTCCGGCCAGGCATCCCGGCTGGGTAGGGTCCCCAGCCGTCCACCACACCAGCTAACTTTGAAAGTTGCACTGATATTGGGATGTTGTAGCTCAGGAAGCACAAGAGCTTCTAGAACCTCTGCCTTCTGATCACTCTGCATTGTGTGACAGTATTTTCTAACCCATTTGAAAGTTTCAGAAGGAGCTGTTTTGGAAGGTGTTTGTTACACAATTATGGAAGTTGTGGCTAGTCTGGCTAGTGTAAGGGGCTCACTGACCAAAGCATTTATTAAAATGATGTGTCCAACTAGAGATGGTAATAAGATAAACCCCTTTTTTAATGGAGTGAATGGCTCTCATTTCAGCAGGCATCTCTGCTACTGTCAGTATCACAATTGTAAGCTGCACGGCTCTGTCAAAGACTCTTGCTGTTTTATCATTTAAATTTGTTGTACTTATTTGATGAAAATTATATCTTCTATATACACAAAAAAGCGCACAGCAACATGCAAAAGTATTCAATCCCCTTGAAAGTCATCATAATTTTCTACTTGACAAATGATTTTTGCACATATTTACCCATTCAGTATTTTTAATGTGAACTCTTATGCTGTAACAATACATTTCCAAAGTCAAAATAACCCATTTTCTTTAGATATTTAAATGAAGAAGAAAATTAGAATTTGCATAAGTAATTCTTTACAAAGTCAAAAGGCCTATTTTTGTGTCTTAAAATACCATTCATGCTATACTGTACCTGGGCATCTGTTTTCCTATGTATTATGAAAGGTAACTAACGCGCATGTGTTTTAGTCTGAAACTGACAGGGCAGTATTAAAGGTCTCTGAACAAACATGATATTGATGACAGTCGACAGCGATGACACTAATGCTTTTTTTGTGTAGCATTACTAAAGCCTCTGAGGCATATGTGTATGTTTATCTTTTATTTGTTATGAGGCAACGGTTTCCCAGACACAAGGATGCTAACAGAATGGAACAGGACACAGGAAAATCCATTGAATCATCATCAGTACTGAGAGAGAAGCACACACCCGCAAGCAGACAGCAGCTTCAGTGGCTACCAGAGGGTGGTGGACACCACCAGACATGGTTACCTGAAAAGGTGAACATTAGAATTACCAATGTGTCTGGGAGAGAAAGGGGGATATAGTTTGAGTGGAAACATGTAATATGTCAGGACAATATGGAGCAGGCAAGAGCAGTGCAAGGTCAGGGAGGGCTTGTATGAGATTGCAACTTCTCACAGCTGAAAGTTACCAGCACAATGTGACAGGCTGAGGACCTTTGCAGAGTATTCTAAATTAATTACAAATTTAAAATGCAAAATAATTGATTGCATAAGTATTCATTAATATGACATACCTACATCATTACTGCTGCACCTAGTTAGTTTTAGAAGCTACATAATTTCTTATATGGAGATCCCCTGTCTCTAGTCAAGGGGTTTCAAGTGATTATAATATAAATTCCCATTTATTTCCTCAACGCTCAATACTTTGCAATAAAATAAGGTGACAGAGCTGGAACCCCTACTATTTTTGGGACTCTGCAAATCACTCTGTTCTAAAAAATGGCAATCTCTTTGATAAACTTTGTCTTCTTGGCACTCTTCTTAATGTAAAGCAATACTACATACTACTCCTGTTAATAGTGCTTTTTGAATTCTTAGCAATTAATTGTTGTGTTTTAGCTGTGCAATAACATCAAGACAAAATACAAAGACAAAGATATTGTGGTACTAAACTATTTATTTACATTAAAGTAACACATCTCACAAAGAAAAAGTCACCCGTGTGTAAATTTTGAACTGCATTTTCTGTTTCAGTGCAATGACACATCAAACCGAGCATCACATTTTCACCCTGTACGCTACTACTCTGCCCAATCCCAGATATGTCCGTCTCATATCTCTTTTGCTTTTACTTGGCTGACTTTTGTTCTTATTAATGCAAATGAACCCGGCTGCAGTTCTGCAGTAATACACGGATTACCATTAGCTGGAAATCCTGTACAGTTTATTAAATAATAACACAGGGATAGGGACCAGATGTACCTAGGTATTTGCTATAGTTGCTGCAAGGTAACTAAACCTTAAAAAATGGTTTGTTTGCTTTTGATAAGATTCATAAAGGACCAAAAACTCTTTTAGGGCTACAGAGAGATGTCTATCTTTTAGTAATAATCACTTTACCCACATCCTGGTGTAAAACTAATTCTGTCCCAACAGGGCTTTAGTCCCTTACTGCTATTTAAAAAGATCTTAACAAGGCTATAGCTTGTGTTTCAGAATGAATCTACAATAGCAAGTCCCAATTCTAAAGTGTTACTGAAATTCCTAACACAGTATTTTTATGTGTCACCTACAGTGCGACAACCTTTTATTCCACCATGCAATAATTAACCTTCCTTTTCAGGACATGATTTTGTTTCAAGTTCATCCATCCATCCATCCATTATCCAACCCGCTATATATCCTAACTACAGGGTCACGGGGGTCTGCTGGAGCCAATCCCAGCCAACACGGCCAATACAATTGTGGCTTGGTTTTAAATGAACAAGGTGCACCTCTGCTCATTTACACAAGCACTAGAAGGTCAGACTGAAACTGGGTGTGCCCACCTTTTGATGGCACGCACATGCTAGCTTTTGTCCTTCTTCATAAAGTCACTCCCCATCGCAAAACAAAAAAGTACTTCGATTTTAGGTGAGCATTTTACAAAATGCTCCTCTGGGTGCTCTGGTTTCTTCCCACAGTCTAAAGACGTGCTAGTTAGGTGAACTGGCATTGCTGAATCTGTCCCTAGTTTGTGTTACACCTTGCAATGGGCTGGCACCCTATCCAGTGATTTTTCGTGCCTTACACCTGATGCTTGCTGGGATAGGTTCCAGGTTCCATATAACCCTATTCAGGATAAGCAAGTTTAGAAAATGGATGAACTGTATAATTATCTCAAAGTGGCAAATTACCAGCTTTGCCAATCTTGTTTGTTTTGCTACATTGAAAACATAGAAAAAGAAAAACTGTAAAGATTGTGTTGTGAGGTATTTAGTGTATCACATATTGTACATGTGTTAAATGATAGAGCTTAGTGACTGTTTGTAAAACAGTTTAAAACCTGGCAGTACATATCACTCCTCACATTTTCCTCCTGCTGGACCTTTCCAGAGTCACCTAAAGCCTCTTTTGGCTCTGCTGTGGTTAAACTGATGCTTGTCCTCCCCACAGGTAAATCTCTCTCTTAATTGTACATAAGCTAATGTAACACATCCCTTCAGTTATAATCCACTTGGAGCCTCAGCAGCCAGAATAAATAAAACACCCTCTGCTACAATTGATCCCTAGAAACAGTTGGCTGCACGAATTAAACATAAACTTCAAAATGCACTCTGATTGATAGATGATTATCAGGTCTTAGTTTCATCTCCTTATTTCTCTTCACTTGATGTCTATTTAGTTTCATTTCTTTCAGTTTAATTTTTTTGGATTGCTATCTTATACTTCAGTGGCATCCCTGTATGTGTGTGTCTGTGTGTCTTCTGATGAGTTTGCATTATTGACATCACTGGAGAGTGCCAGAGTGGTTCCATAGGGCGTTTTTAGTTCTCTGGAGAACCATCCACAGGAAGGATCCTTTATTCATTTAGATCAGTTACAAACTCCATAAATAACCATGAATAAATAATATCAGGTTTCTAAAATCAGATTCAGGAGGAACAGTGTGGTTTTTGTCCTGGCTGTGGAACAGTGGACCAGCTCTACACCCTTAGCAGGGTCCTGGAGGGTGCATGGGAGTTTGCCCAACCAGTCTACATGAGTTTTGTGGACTTGGAAAAGGCGTTCGACCGTGTCCCTTGGGGAATCTTGTGGGGGTACTCCGAGAGTATGGAGTACCGAACCCCCTGATAAGGGCTGTTCAGTCCCTGTACGATCGGTGTCAGAGCTTGGTCTGCATTGCCGGCAGTAAGTTGGACCCGTTTCCATTGAGAGTTGGACTCCGCCAGGTCTGCCCTTTGTCACCGATTCTGTTCATAACTTTTATGGACAGAATTTCTAAGTGCAGCCAGGGCGTTGAGGGGGTCTGGTTTGGTGGACTCAGGATTGGGTCACTGCTTTTTGCAGATGATGTTGTCCTGTTTGCTTCATCAGGCCGTGATCTTCAGCTCTCTCTGGATAGGTTTGCAGCTGAGTGTGAAGCGGCTAGGATGGGAATCAGCACCTCCAAATCCAAAACCATGGTCCTCAGCTGGAAAAGGGTGGAGTGCCCTCTCAAGGTTGGGAGCGAGATCCTGCCCCAAGTGGAGGAGTTCAAGTATCTCAGGGTCTTGTTCACGAGTGAGGGAAGAATGGAGAGTGAGATCGACAGGTGGATCGGTGCGGCGTCCGCAGTGATACGGGCTCTGCGTCGGTCTGTCGTGGTGAAAAAGGAGCTGAGCTGTAAGGCAAAGCTCTCAATTTACCGGTCGATCTACGTTCCTACCCTCACCTATGGTCATGAGCTGTGGGTAGTGACCGAAAGAACGAGATCGCAAATACAAGCGGCTGAAATGAGTTTCTTCCACGGGGTGTCTGGGCTTTCCCTTAAAGATAGGATGAGAAGCTCAGTCATCTGGGAGGGGCTCAGAGTAGAGCCGCTGCTCCACCGCATTGAGAGGAGTCAGATGAGATGGCTCAGGTATCTTATCAGGATGCCTCCTGGACGCCTCCCTGGTGAGGTGTTCCGGGCACATCTAACCGGGAGGAGGCCCCGGGGAAGACCCAGGACACGCTAGAGGGACTATGTCTCTCGGCTGGCCTGGGATCGCCTTGTGATTCCCCCGGAAGAGCTAGAAGAAGTGGCCGGGGAGAGGGAAGTCTGGGTATCTCTGCTCAAGCTGCTGCCCCCCCGAATCGATCTCGGATAAGCGGAAGAGGATGGATGGATGGATGGATGGATGAGGTTTCTAAAATACCAATGGCTTCAAGATCTTAGAAGAACTCTTGCAGCATACTGTACATTCATACAGGTTTTCTTCATCTGTCAGTACCTTGCTACGTAGCCTACTATATATTAACGTTTTATTTTCTCACATATTGGGAAATTTTTGTATATGCAAAGAACCCTTCCTAGAATGAAATTGATTCTTTATCAAGCAGTGGTTGCGATTTAGTAAAGTGTCATTGTAGAACACCTATCTTTAAGAGTGTATGGCTCACTCATGTTCACACCCTCACTCCCAAGAAGTGAATTTAGAATCTAGAGTTAACCTGACAACGCACGTCAATGGAATGCAGAAGCAAAACCTGACTACCCAAAGAGAAAGCCCTACAGGCATAAGAAAATGTACAAAGGAAAGTGACTGGTTGTGGAACTCAGACCTAAAAGAGTGAATCTATGAGGCAGCAGCATCAAACATTATGCCACCATGCCACTGATATTTGATATTTATAAATGCAAGTATTTTTTCCACTCTGAAACAAAGCTGATGACAAAAAGCCTTATTGCAAAGTACAAGATTATAAAATGCAAAAGTTACATTATTAGTGGCAAACAGTGTGCTGTAGTGTCAAAGACATTAGATCACAAACTATTTTGGTTGCCAGTTTTATCCCAACTTCTAACATACATGTGCTTTGTAGGAAAAATGTGTATGTGTACAGTCGTGGGCAAACGTTTAGAGAATGACACAAATACATTTAGAGAATGACACAAATAAAGGCTTTTATTGACAATTTCATTAAGTTTATGCAAAGAGTCAATATTTGCAGTGTTGGCTCTTCTTTTTCAAGACCTCTGCAATTCGCCCTGGCATGCTGTCAATCAACATCTGGGCCAAATCCTGACTGATGGCAACCCATTCCTGCATAATCAATGCTTGACGTTTGTCAGAATTTGTGGGTTTTTGTTTGTCCACCCGCCTCTTGAGGATTGACCACAAGTTCTCAATGGGATTAAGGTCTGGGGACCCAACATTTTCGATATTTTATTCCCCGAGCCACTTATGGCCTTATGACATGGTGCTCCATCATGCTGGAAAAGGCATTGTTCATCATCAAACTGTTCTTGGGTGGTTGGGAGAAGTTGCTGTCAGTGGCTATTTTGGTACCAGCCTTCATCTCTGGTTACTGGGTAGCGTTCATGTCTCGCAACCATTTTGCAAAACAGGAGGCACCAGGACTTTAAAGACTTGGACCTTCGTCCTTTTACATAGATATCAGGAGCACCACACACCCTTATTCAGCAACCTCATGACCCCCCATTACTCTCCCAATTACTTATTTCCTCTGAAGTCCTATAGTATACATTTGCACTATATCTCTCTGGGCTTGTAAAGGAGTCTGGGATGAGATGCACTATAAAAATGAGAGACATGAAATAAATTGGAAGTGTATTGGGAGAGATAGACAAACTCGGTAATCAAGAAAAATACTTTTACTTCTTTTCTTAATACTGCCAGTGTTGTACTTAAAGCAGATGCAAACAATCACTACAAACGACAACATTCAAAAGAAGCCTTCTTCCTTTTGTCCTGATACTGGGAAACGTACACAACAGGTGGCAACAGTTAGTGTTGGTAGGCAAACTCAACCCCCTCTCCAGTTTTAACAGAACACTCTCATTATTAAAAGATACAGAATAACTATATAACAAACTGTTTAAAGCTGAACATCAAAAAAAATTATAAATAAAAGTCTCGTTTTAGACACAGAGCCAAAGAGCATCCTAGGATGTCAAAGCCTTCTGTCGTTACAGAATCTTTTTTGTATCTTTAGTAGAGTTTACAACAGATAAGCAAACACTCAAGCTAAATGATTCTCTTTTGGACATTTTAGTAAAGCATTATCTCACATTCATTTAAATTCCGTTATACTGTATGTGAAGAGGGTGAAAGACAACACAAGAAAAAAATCTAATAATGTATTCAGTATTATCAAGGCACTGCTACGGTATTTGAGTGATTTATAAAAAGAAAACATTTATAACAAAAATCACATGGCAAGTTACTGCTGACAGCATTGATAAAAGCATTGAAACAAGGAAGCCCATACTGCATTGCATTAAAAGTCCATAACATCCTAGTGGCTCATCAGAATCCATTATAATTAAGTTAGACTCGGGGTGGCTCTTGTGGTTTTTTTCATCATGTCATCTGATTCTATCATCCACTCCTATTTTTGTCAGAGCCAATTAATCTTTATATCTTGTCTTTAAGGCCGCTTAGGCTGATCACTTCCATTTAAAGTTGATTGGTTGTTCTCTTCTGCCTAAATGTCCTTTGCTTTGCTTGCTTTTTTCATATAATTTCCAGAAAAGCTATATTGCATTCACCATCACATTCTGACCATGTTTATTATCATTTTCATATTATGTAACAGTATACAGTTTTATACCAGGCATACACAAACTTTTTTTCCAACCAATATTTTAATTATAAAGTCATTTCCTTTTATAATGTGGGTTGAAGCTTTACATCCAGGTTTAGTTAAAAACTTATGCCAGAATTTATGTGATGACACTAAACTGAGATAGGACAGGCAATGGGGTGGATGCATCATTTCGCTTCAGTTTGTCTGTTTATCTAATTGAAATAACTAACAAAAAAGATCAGCATTAAACGGGTCTACAGCAGTTCTCCACAGGAAAGTGTGGGGAAAGCGGGTGTTAGGGTATCATTTTTCACCAGAACCAAACAGTTTGAATGCATTCTTACAAATGGTACATTTTTTTCATTTAAACAGTGTGATTTTTTTATTTATATGATGCATTACTTCATTGCCAGCAGTTGTCTATAGAATATGCAGGCTTATAAAGTATTTTTTGGATTTTAAAAAAGGTAATTTTTCTACCTAAAGAAACATTTCACTGCAAAAACTATCCTATAAATAACCAAAAAGTTAACGGCCACCTGTTAAAACTGCTTATAAAAAAGTTCAAAACAAAAGTGCAATCAAACATCTTAAAAAACTTACTAAAGTGTGTGAATATGGCACATCAGGGCAACATCAGTGGAGCTAAGCATCAGGGCAAGTTTGTCCGACTGCGTTTTTGAAGCGACATGCCGTATTTTAAATCCTCGATCATTTAATTTGAAGCCAAAATGTCTTCAAACTTCCAAAGGTACACTAGGCTTTGATGATATTCAACTTCAATGTCATCCCCTTTTAGTTTCTCTTACTTTTGCTCAGGACAGTATCTTTTTTCCCCAAGGCATGGCAACAGTGGAAAAGGGCCGAAACTGTCCAAACATCCCTTAGAAGAACATTATTAAATGAACTTAATTTTCATTCTTCAAACTTTGTCATCCAAAAATGACTAAATAAATACGCTGATAAGTCAAATTTCACATAATAAGGGAGTGTATCACCATGGTGTGTCATTTAACTGTCTACAAGCACAGGCCTGACTCAGGGGTTAGTATGTTTTTTTGTCTTCTGTGTTGAAATTGCTCCCGTATTATATTAAACTGTATTCTATAAATTCTGTTTAAATACGTTTGCACTGTACATTGCAGTTTATTTCCCAAACACAAACCACAAATACACAAGACTAACCAGAACCCTGCCACTGCATTTCATGAACTGACTGCTTTTTTAATATCTTTTCAGAAAATTAAGGATACCATCTTTACTGAAGAAGTCACAGGACTTTGACTATATCCCAATGTGGGTACATTAATGACAACAGGACACGTCTTTATCAAATCAAACAGGTAATGCAAAACTGATAATTACTTCAGCATGAATTGACATGTAGAAATCAGGAAGTTAGGGCCCTAATTAATCAAGCAGCTTAATTAAAAGTGTGACACAGACTCTCATTACTGAGTCTTGGCTGGGATAAAATCCCTTGGGAAGTTGAATTTGACACCCTTATTTTTGGGTTTGGAAATAAACAATAAACTTTATTTAGAAAAAAATTCAAATAGGAGATAGAATTGCTCTGTTATTATAAATTTTGCTTTACTAAACATCATCATCACTAAGGCTTCAGATACATGACATTATACATTTGCAATTCATTATGCTGTTCAATATCTCTTTGATCTACTATATAATAAAACTCTTTTGTATGTGTGTGTGTGTGTGGCATCTAAAAGCAATCTCATTGGTCAGTTTGGCTTTAGTGTTCCGATCAAAAGGTGAAATACTAATGAGAGACACACTAGGAGGAGTAAAGGTGTAGGAGGCACAGAAGAAGAGGACAGAAGGTGAAATGATGAGTCTACGAAGCAGGCTTTACTGGAACACACTAAACAGAGGGAGCTCCAGGCAGGAGAGGTTCAGACACACAGAGGAAAAGGCACTGAGGGCACTCACAGGGCAAGAGATAGCAAATATTGTTAAATGTATTCAACAACAACAACAACTTTTATTTATATAGCACATTTTCATACAAAAAGCAGCTCAAAGTGCTTTACATAATGAAGAAAAAAAAATAAAAGACAAAATAAGAAATTAAATAAGACAACATTAGTTAACATAGAAAAGGAGTAAGGTCCGATGGCCAGGATGGACAGAAAAAAACAAAAAAAAAAAAAACTCCAGACGGCTGGAGAAAAAAATAAAATCTGCAGGGGTTCCAGGCCATGGGACCGCCCAGTCCCCTCTGGGCATTCTACCTAACATAAATGAAGTAGTCGTCTTTGTAGTTAGGGTTTTCATGGAGTCACGTGATGTTGATGGTCATACAGACTTCTGGCTTTTAATCCATCCATCATTGCTGGAACATCACGGTGCTTTGAGTAGATGGTGGTGGTGCAAGCCACCACCAAAAGGACACCGGAAAAGGAAACAGAAGAGAGAGTAGGGGTTAGTATAGATTTTAGAGCCACCATGAACAGTTATTATAATGAGTTGGATATACTGAGTATCGGGATTTTAATTACAGTGAAGTTATGAGAAGGCCATGTTAAAATAATGTGTTTTCAGCAGTTTTTTAAAGTGCTCCACTGTATTAGCCTGGCAAATTCCTATTGGCAGGCTATTCCAGATTTTAGGTGCATAGCAGCAGAAGGCCGCTTCACCACTTCTTTTAAGTTTTGTTCTTGGAATTCTAAGGAGATACTCATTTGAGGATCTGAGGTTACGATTTGGAATATAGGGTGTCAGACATTCCGATATATAAGATGGGGCGAGATTATTTAAGGCTTTATAAACCATAAACAGAATTTTAAAATCAGTTCTAAATGACACGGGTAACCAATGTAGTGACATCAAAACTGGAGAGATGTGCTCAGATTTTCTTTTCCTAGTTAGGATTCTAGCAGCTGCATTCTGCACTCGTTGCAAATGATTTATGTCTTTTTTGGGTAGTCCTGAGAGGAGTGCGTTACAGTAATCTAGTCGAGTGAAAACAAACGCGTGAACTAACTATTCACTATTCATTATCTGTCTTTGACAGATCATGAGGCTGGTGTCCATGTAGAATCACTATCTCAGCATAACATTACAATAAATTGCAAAGCTAAGTCAGAGTACATGAATGTAGAGTGCATTTGTGCTGTTACACGTCTGTATTCTCAGCAGTTTGTATTCATCCAGCCATGCATTTTCTGGATTGTCCAGAGTCAAAGAGAGCAGTGGCCTATTATGACAATACAATACATACTTTACAAGGTTAGGGACAAACTCAAAACATGGCCGGTGCATCAAAGGACATATTCATACCATGCATAGATATGCCTTGACTCACTAATGGAAGTTAAATCAGAAACACTAATTCATCTACCAGTGTCTGAATGGGTACTGAATATCCCAAGAAAATTACAATAACTTCACAAAGTTAATTAAATTGAGATTGTAAAGTTAGGAGAAAACAACACTAAACAACCAATGCTCCTCCCTGCCATACTCTGGTTTTGCAGTATGTTCCATCACGAGACAGTTTCTGATTCTTAGATAACTAGTGGTATTAAAGGATGAACATGGGCAGTGATCAATGCTTATAATTTAATTGCTGACAATCTTTAGACTTTCAGTTAGCAGATTTTTACCCTCTTAGGAAAACCAACACGTTATTTGAAATATAAAGGTTCAGTCAGAAATCAGAAAAGAAATAACAACCAGAAAGAATGCCACTCTGCCAAAGCCAAATCGTGAGCCAGTAATTAGAGTCAGAAAATGCAAGGATGAGACAAAAAACAGAGACGATTGAAAGATTTTTGAATTATTATGCATAAAAGGGTTGTTTTCTGAATCTGTAAATTCAGACAGAAAGTGAATGTCCTTTTAAACTCATCATGTCGTAACCAAGCCCTGCGGTGGGCTGCCGCCCTGCCCAGGGTTTGTTTCCTGCCTTGCTCCCTGTGTTGGCTGGGACTGGCTCCAGCAGACCCTCGTGACCCTGGAGTTAGGATATAGCAGGTTGGATAATGGATGGATGGATGGATGGATGTTGTAACCAAAGGTCATGACTTCCCAGGACACACCTCTAACAACGTGTGATGTATTCTTAGTGATGACAACCCAAGAGGACACAAGCATATTAAATCAAATGTTGGTGAAAACTGCCCAAATAAATTTATACAATCAAAATCAAGCCATCAATGACCAAACTAATATGAGAATCATAATCCTGGGTACAAAAAAAAGTCAAAAATGTGTCTGAAACCTCACAGAAAGTGAAGGATTCCACAAAAAGATTAAATATAAGCACAATTCATAATAGCTTGAGGGGTTTTCATGTCTGGAACAATGACAATTATATCAATAATAATGAAGATTATAATATATCGGGTGAGTTTTACATAAAAAATGAAGTTTAGAGATTAATAAGTAGGTTTGCAACGTACATACGTAAGATGAGTGCTACTGTTTTGAGTGCTTCCCAAAATCCCTCTTAGTTGGACTTTTAACAAGAATGTATAAAGTACTTCTTTGTTAACCTCACCTCTGAAGCTGCTTACCAAAAAACATCAAATTTCAAGTGAAAACTAATCAATTAAGAATACTTTTATCATTTTGTATAGATTTTTGGTTCTTAGGTAAGATGATATAAAGGAGCAGTATAAAGTAAATGTTACATCTCAATGCAGTGGCCAGAGAATGAGTGACTGAGGATGTATAAATATGCACAAAATCAGACATTTTACTGAGGCTTTCTCCCTAACTTTATTTTTTTTATTCTGTTTTTTATTTATTATTTTTTGATTTTTAATAACTGACTTTGTGTTTATTTTTTGTTTCCTGGTATATTGAATTGTTTTTTATTTAGTGTTCACTTGTTTACTCTTTGCTTTCGACTTTTACTTTAGTCTTTTTCCTGTTACATTCCTTGCTTTTTATATGGTGATCCAAAGGGGATCGTGACCTCCAGTATATAAAGTAAAGGCTGGCCTGAGATGCTTCAGACTTATGCTGCCCCATTAGCTTACCTGCTCATGTTGTTTGGCTTTCCTTTTGTCTTTGGATTTCCATGTTTCATCCAGTTCTTTTCGGCATTCGATTTTTGTTTTGTTGCCTATTGCATTGTTCACTTTGGATAATTTTTTGAATTCTTGTCCAACAAATATTAATAATTACTGTTTTTGTTTGACTTGTAACAAGTTCTTATGATTCCACTTTCCCATTCTGGAATTTATAAATATCGTATTTTTTTGGGTGCAGGCCGCTTGTCTGATTATGAGTTTCAGGGCTAAGCCTCCTTGGTCAGTTGCTGATATGAGAAAAAGAGCTGTGGAATTAAAGACAAGGAGGGCCTAGACTGGAGGCAGGCAAATAACAATGTTGCACTTTTTCTCAAGAGTGAAGACTTACTCGGGTACAATGAAATACAAACAAAGTCTTGTAATTAGAAATTGTTGAACAAAATAATATAATGATGTAAAAATGGTATCAACGATGGCCTGCCTAGTCTCCAAACCAGCCTGGTGTACACTCTGTGCTTGAGCTTCAGGCAGAACATACGTTGTACAACAGACATTTCCAAACACTGTCAGGTTTTCTTTTTAATTTTCTTTTATTGGTTTCTTAATCAGAGAACTTTTTCTTCTTTTATTTAATTTTCTTACTGTTGCAATCAGGCAACATCTGCTGCTAGTCTGTGTAATTAATTTTTAAAAATTTTTGTATTATTTTGTCAGTCAAGAACTACTTCTGCTAATTGTCTATTATTTTAATTTGTGATCCTAAAGTTCTTAAAGTGGTATTATTTTTAGATGAATATAAACTGAATATTACCAGCAGGTTCATTCCCTTTGGCTACAACTTTAATTAATCAGGTTCAAAAATTAAGTTTCAAGCAAAGGATTTACATTGATCTTTGTTATTATCCCAGAAAAACTTCACAAGTCGCTTACCACCTTTTCAACAAACGTTCAAAACCTCTGCTCCATTGTGCAGCAAACATCAGCCTCTTAGAGCTTTTAATGATTCACCATTGCTGTTGTCTTCTGCTGCTGAATTTTTCAAAACCACTGATCAGATTATCTGCAGTCCACCAATAAGTGTTGAAGAAGGTAGAATTTGTATCTAAACCTAAGTATGAATCTGCTTGAACTGCAGGCCCTGATGCTACTTGATAAAAATGTCAATTCACTTGTCAAAACTTTGACGCAAGTATGAAACAATGTTATGCATAAACTGACACGCTCAGATCAAACATGGTTTATCCTCTTGTGTTATTTTACAAGAAGCCAGGTGTATATCATAATTGAAAGTTCCAGTTCAGTTGCTTCCACAGCCCAGTAAGTGCTTGATGTGGAGAAAGTGTCTGGTCGCCTAAAGTAGTTGTACCGCTGGAGAATACTTCTGTACCTGAAGCTAGCCAAAGATTTTACTGCTATTATAAAAACATTGTGTTCTTTCTGCACTGCGAGAAAGATGTTGGTAAGATTGTGGTTTAGGAAAGTATAATATGCATTCATGTACAAATTGCAAACTAAAACCTCTCACATATAGTATATTAATCATATTCAGAGGAAGAGGAATTTTGCTTAGTCTCAGGCACTCCCTTCTAATGTAAATGCTTTTAGAACTTGTTAACACCAACAATGATTCTGTTGGGATCTCTTAGTCTTTTACACCGCTCTTGAGTGTTTTCACAACCAATTACTTCTCTGTTTTCACGCTAGATTCTTCATTTATTTCAGTCAGTCAATCATTGTCCAACCCGCTATATCCTAACACAGGATCACGGGGGACTGCTGGATCCAATCCCAGCCAGCACAGGGCACAAAGCAGGAACAAATCCCAGGCAGGGCGCCAGCCCACCACAGGGCACACACACAGACACACCAAGCACACACTAGGGACAATTTAGGATCGCCAATGCACCTAACCTGCATGTCTTTGGACTGTGGGAGGAAACCGGAGCACCCATTGGAAACCCACGCAGACACGGGGAGAACATGCAAACTCCACGCAGGGAGGACCCGGGAAGCAAACCCAGGGCTCCTTATACTGTAAAAAATAAATCTTGCATGTGTGAAAAATAATAACAAAAAATAGCTAACTATATGCAAAATAATCAGTACTTTAATTAGTAAAAATGTTTTACCCTTTTTATTGATTAATACTAATTCAATAAAAAAAATAAGAATAATGTTAACTTATTATTTTTCTTAAAGTGTAAACATTTTTTATAACTTATTCTAAGTAAAAAAAACTATACTGTGAATTTAACACATTTAAGTTAAGTTAAATTTAATGACACGACTCCTCGCACATCGATTTCTTGGTCTTTACAACAACGCATTCCGCTGTAACGTTTATCCATAATAAGAGCTATTTTACTACGAATGTGTAAGTATAAAGCATATTAATTCCGCAATGAATCACTAGTATTTCATTTAGTATAGTTACAGACGTAAGCATTTGTTGTTTTCATGAAACCTTTCCCTTCATGTGGGAAACATAGCGAGCAAGGTAGTGTCTTTTTAACAACCTACCTTTAAAAAGCAAGCACATTTCTCGGATAGTTACGTATGTTCATATTTTTCATTTTATTGTTTAAAACTTTTATTTTACACAGAAAAAGAAAATGACACTTTGAGATAAGTTTGAGAACGATATAGCGTTTGTCTTAAATTACGACCTGTAAACAACACAAAAAGACGTTTGCCTAACCGCCATGGTATTATTTGACCTCTTATTTAATTAGTGTTCTGCACAGGTAATGTATTTTCTGGTTAATTTTTAACACTGTGATTTATTTAGTGATGCAAAAAAAAAAAACTATTGTGATTTCCTACGTCCTATTTTATTTCAGGATTTTTGCTATCGCATACTGAAAAGTCGTGGAAAAGGCGGCCATTCATTTAACCGGATATGTTGGCGTAAATGTAGGAAGTGTTTTAAGAGTGGCATCTGCCTCAGTATTTCACTCTTTCACTCTCTACGTTTCCTTCCAGTTTACCTCTCATTCCTGGGACATTATTTGATTGAGATATACTTTTTGTGTAAGTTTAAAAAAAGAAAAGAAAATTTGCATTGACATTTGAATGTCAGTAATTCAGTAAAACTTATCCTCAGACATTTGATTTAATTTTCCTTTGAAGATATAACTCCGCTGTTGTGACTATCTGTGTATTTTCAAATAAATGAAGATACATGGAATTTTAGCATGTATTTGTTATACAGTCATTACTGTCCAGCGTTGCATTATTACTCATTTTTTTTACTAATTCAAATGAAAATCTGAGTAAAATAAAACCATTTTTGCCACTACTTATTTTTAATCAAACTCATTTATTTTAGGTAAATTTGAGTAAATTAATAAATTAAGTTTACTCAATAGTGCAGTATATTAAATCTACTCAAAAATATTGCTTGTAATTTGTGGCCTTATTTTTTTTAAGTACTTTTAACGCATTATTTTTTACAGTGGTACTGCGAGGCAACAGTGCTACCACTGTGCCACCGTGCTGCCCTCTCTTCATTTATTTTGTTCACTAAAAGCATAAGTGCATTCTTGTGATGCCTGGGTTCTCCACGGCTAGCATTACCTGAGGATGGCCGGGACAACAAGGACACATAACACAGCAAAGGTTGGTGTAATAGTTTGCGGTGCTTGTATTTGCGGTGCAGAACTTTTTCTCAAAAAATAAATAAATAAACTTTATAAATATTCCAAATAAAGGTTAAAACTATAATGATAAAATCTAGACTTCTCTCTCATATGAGCCATAGTGCCTCTCTTCCCTTTTCAGTCCTTGCTCACCTGTCAGTTATGCTCATTCAGGAGCTGAGACACCAGCATGCATGGTCAACCTTTAAAAGAATTGGCTTGTACCACAGCCACCTCAGGCCGGTCACTGCTGTGCTCCATCATCCCACTGCGATCACTCGCAGACATCTGCAGGACGATCTTCATAGAACTGTTGGTCGCTCCTGCTCATTCTGTACTCAGCAGAAGTGACTCTGCCCCATGAAGGCTGTCTGCTCACTCTTTGCTGGAGCCAACTCCCAACCAACAGGCCTCCAGCCCTCTGCTCACCCAATTCTCCATGCTCTTTCTGTCTTTCTTGCCAGCCAACCCTGCTTTATGATTTTTGGATCTTCTTTTTTTGATCCTTTTTGATCCTCCCCTTTATGCTTGTGTACCCTAATTACTACCTGAGGAGAGCCGATGAGGAGCAGTTGAGCTGACTTCACTAATTAACAAGTAATCTGCTCACTTCCGCACCAAACACCCCACGGCTGCCCAGCTAATGCAGCCACTCGCACCTACCGAGCCATGAACACACTGTTTTTATTACAACTTACAGCCAAGGACCTCCTACTCACTTCACTACAAATCTATACCTGTGACATTGAAATGGTGATGTTTATTATAAACAACATAATCAATACCACTTGGCTTCTGTATTATGCAGATATGTTTCTGCCATGCTGCTGGTAGTTATATATTGCCAAACTAGTTATTATAACCATGGAAACATGCATGTATGGCAACATCTATGTGCTGTGAATCGGTTTGCAGTAAAACTGAATTTGACAGAAATCACAAACCCAATTATAACTGATGCTTTAGGTGCCTTTTGAAAATCTTCCAGAAAGAGGATTTCTAGCCCGACAGGCAGTCTTCTCACTAATGGTAGTAAGTGTTGTTCACTCCCAGTTCAGAGAAGCTCACAGCAGTGCTTGAGTCACTTGTGACAGTGATCGTAGTTCACACATCTCTATTTCACTCCTATAAAACATTCTGCATATTTGGATTACTACATCAGCCTAAAATGAATATTGTATTGCCCACCTGTCCACCAATACAGCATAAAGTACTCCCAGAGTTAATTCCTAATTTCTTTTTCTTTTTCTTTTTATATAACCTGACTTCTGTCTTTCTCTGGTCATCTGAGTCCTTGCTCTGCTCACCTCCAAACTCTAGAATCAGTGAGCTTATGGGTTGAGTGCACTTGTTAACCCCATATCACTTTAATCTAAAACACGGAATTATTTTCTGGGTCTGAGCCAGCCCTTTTGTTTGTAACACATAAACCAGGCTACAGTTCTCAGTAGCAGCCCCTGCATTTCTAAATCAGTTTAATTAACATGTATGTGAAACAGCCACCTCACTGCACAAACTCTAAAAGGGGCACCAAGGACCCTGCTGTCTAAGTCTGAGGCCAAATGCTGACCTGTATTGGCCAGGACATCCTATATCCTGTACACAGACCTCCATGGCATCACTATTTCTTTATATGGATGCTCAAAAATCCTTGACATGCTTACCAGCTCTCTAGTACCCAGCACGTGTCCTTTAACCTTTCAAGGCAAAATGTTAAAAAAAAAAAAAAAAAAAAAAGGGAGAGAAAACTGCATGAACCTATTGTAGCGACTCTTGAAGGAACCACATAGACATCAGGTAAGCTTTTTGTGGATGCGCTCCCTACCACAGTTTCCCTTTCATCTGCCCAATGTTAAGGTCCTGGGCACACCATCAAAACAAGAAAATCAGAGGCACCTACAGCCTCACACACACTGCTCTAGCTAGCACTGTTTTCCTCTCTGTCTCACACTATTCTGCCTCCACTGTCCTCCTGAATCTCCTGCGTCCCTCATCTACTCGTTCTTTTGCTACTTCCTGCACTTTGCCGTTTATTTTGTCCTGTCTCTGACAGGCTGCAGTTCAGATGCGTCTTTCTTGCTCCTGCTGTGGGTGCACGGAGTGGAGAAGCCCACTCAGCATATTAGTCCATCCATCCATTATCCAACCCACTATATCCTAACACAAGGTCACGGGGGTCTGCTGGAATCAATCACAGCCAGCACAGGGTGCAAGGCAGGAACAAACCCCGGGTAGGGCGCCAGCACACCACAGGGCACACACACTAGGGACAATTTCAGATCACCAATGCACCTAACCTGCATGCCTTTGGACTATGGGAGGAAACTCACACAGACATGGAGAGAACATGCAGGGATGACCCGGGAAGTGAACCCTGGTCTCCTAACTGCAGGGCAGCAGTGCTAACACTGCGCCAACGTGCAGACCCATAACATTAGTATCAGAAAAAAATATAAAATTAGTACACAAAACAAACATAACATGATTGTGATAAATGTTAAAAATAAAGCATATGTTGCAGTAAAATTGAGGTTAATTGAACTAAAAGCATTCTGATTAAAATTGGTTTTAAGGCATCTCTTAAAATCCCCAGTTGATTATAAACACCTAAAACTGATTGCAGCACCCCCACTATTTCTGTAATTTACTTTGGAGAGGGACATAAATGCAGAGTCAAAGAATGCTACTGCACTATTCAATTTGGTACTTGAAACGTATGTCGAAATTTGCTGGCACACAGTGCACAGCTAAAATTACTGGGGTCATTTGGAAATTTGTGTTTGTTGGCATCAATTATCTGTGTTTACATATTATTGTATTGCATCGTAATCCAGTGAAAAGCACAACCCAGTAGTCAAGTGGACATGTTACAGGGACATGGATTAATGCCTCAGCTAGTGATGGTGAAAGGAATTGTCTAAGTGGAACTAAGACTGCCTTTACAATTAGGTCGAGGTCATACATCACTCTGAGATTCTTCACATCTTTAAGTCGTAGCTTTTGTGAAAGCATTTCTCTCTCTGTGTGTTTTAGATCAATACTAATGGCCTATTTTTTTTTTTTTTTTTTTACCTTGAGGTTAGAATGTTTTAGACGCATTCTAAAAACACATTTAGGTCTTAGTATCTGCTCAACAGTTATATCTGCATGTATTCAGCATGTGGATTTTGAGGAAATAGAACAGACTAACAGAACAGGAGAATAATCCAGCCCAACATCTTCAGATGAACCGCAACACATTAACGCATGGGCTCTACATCTCTGTATTTAGATAAAACCAGCAAGCATTAATTTAATCTTTTTTTATTGCTAAATATAATATGAAATTTGGGGACTGCTAATTAAAGGAATATTTTTTCCTCAGTAATTTTTCCAAGCTTATCTATATGGCAGTAATAAATCATACCTAAGATGGAAGCATTTTAGTTTTCAATTATAACCTGTGAAATCAAATCTTTTTCTTCACTTGAGAGTTTTTTTTTTCAAAGCCTTCATGTAGGCTTTCTCACTGATTCAAGATAACTGCATGATTTAATAGGTTGTGTCATCCAAGCAGAAGTGGAACAATGCGTCTCCCAGCAACCTCAGATCCAAGCTATAGCTCTTGTTTCGAAGCTCTAGAGATTGCTGTTACTATACGCCTTAAATTACACAAGCAAGATGCAGCCCAAGAGAAATTTATTATAACCAAATGTATTTAATGGTCCCACTGGGTGCTTTCCCTATTGAATACTGTGTTTCCTAGTACAAGACTGCGGCTCTTAGGTGAAAACATTTGCTGGGATTGTGTCATGTTGATAAACTCACAGGGGAAAATGAAAAGGAAATGCAAAATGCTGTTACTTCGCTAAGGTGTATTACATAAGGAAAATTAAGCTGTCTAGTCAAAGCTCTCCTCCAGGAGCATATTTTCTCCTTAATAAAGATATTAAGCATGTCTGGTATGTAACAGGAAACAAGGAGAATGACAAAAGGTAGAGTCAATACAGGTTTCTCTGCAAGAAGTAGAAACATGGCATGGTGAACACATAAGAGACCAGGAGATCAGATGTAGTCGAGAATGGGTCAAAAAGTCTATTCTAGGAAATCAATAGCTCAAAATGTCAACCCAAAACACAAAAGTGTATCATTGTCAGATGCCAAAGATCGTTAACCAGAATCCTAATTCACTAAAGCACACAAAATAAGGTTTCGTTAGAATGTCAACAGACTTGGACGAGGTGTGTAGTGCACTGCTAGTTTAAATGGCTTCATTTATAAAAAATTATGGCTGCCTTTTGTTCACAAGTAGGATTTTGTTTTTCCTGTTCTGATGCATATTTGATATTTTGAACCTTAAATAAAGCCCTAAAGTGCAGATCTAACCCACATTCAGCCAGCCTGAATCACGTGGTCTCCTTCGATAGCTGTAGCCATGTTATTGATGGTTGCTATGTACCATTGATATCACGTGACTGGATGACGGCCATGAAAGGCTGGCCATGCCTTGAGAACCTACATGTTTTCTGAGGGCTATTACTCTCATACTGTCAATTCTGAATATTTCCAGCAAAATGGAAATTACTGGCTGAACCAAATTTCACAAAATAAACAGCTGGATACTGAATGCCAAATACGTTTTTTTATTGAAGTGTTTGCTCATTTGTTTTTGTGCTATCACACAAAGCATACATTAAACCAATTTAAGTTTTGATGTACGATTTTCCATGAAATTAATGAACAGTCCTTTTATTATTGAAACTAGTAGTTTCAAAGAGGACATTCTAAGATATACAAACGAATCAATAAAAACAGTGATAAAGTATAGCTCTGAAAATAATAAATAACTACTTCCAGCACACCAATCTATCAACCAATATATATTTTCTAGGGCTGGGATTCTATTAAGAAAGTTAACTAAATTAATCACATCATTGTATGTAATCAATAACAATTAATCACATCTAACATTAAAACATGTAATCATAAAGTACTTAAATCATGAAGTAAATACACACTGAATGACAAAAATAATTTAGAATCAGCACGAAGGAATTACAAAAAATTTAATGGCTTAGCTTAAACTTAAACAATCAACTGAAACCTGAACTTTTAACAAAATACTACTTGAGCAAATACAACCTGAATTTGAATGCCTTCCTAAAAGGCAAGATGAAAAGAAGGCAATAAGTAAATGAGGCCAATGTATTGAAAGCACCTACAGAAATAGCAACAATAGAAAACTTGTGATTAGATTTTGAATGCACTGCTAAAGACTGATTTAATTGAAAGTATCTCCTAAATGGGCATACATTAAAACTTATGTTAAAACTCTGTAAATACTATCCTCAATTGTTTGTCATCATCAACAACTTGATAATTATACTCTACACAAGTGTTTTTCAACTGGTGCGCTGCTAAAATAACAGTGTAATGTCCCTGAGTCCTGACAAGAGAGAGACCCACTCCTCGGGTTGTTAAGATCTGCCTAAGGAGAATGGCACCGACATAAAATCAGCTCCATGATCGGCGTTTTGCAGAGCCAAAGGACAGTGGCATACGAGTGCTCATTAAGTGCTGTGTCTGCGAATGCCAGTCTCCAATTTTTTTGACAATATCTCCGGTAGTCAAGACCTTTTAGACAGTTTAGCACGTGTATGACATTTAATGTTTTTGTAGTTGGTAGAAGCATGGTGTACCTAGGGATTTTTTTGGATTACAAATTGTGTGCTACCACAGAAAATAGGCTGGAAAACACTACTGTACATCTTTGCTTCTGGCACACAAAAAGTCCTGCATAGCAGCTGTCTTACCTAAAAACTGACACCGTGCATTACTTGGGTGGTTATGTTGCACTGTTTGCAAAAATTAGCAAAGATACTGCAAAATGGAATAATGAGAAGTGATAATCTTAATAATTCTCTTGTGTAGAATTTTGTCATTATATTAGAGCAGTCAGCACTGCAAACTGCCTGGCACACTGGCAGGTTAAATACAGAGATACTAGAGACTTATTTTGATTTTAGTGCCACTCAAAGATAACATATTATGCAATTACATGGTATAACATTGATTTGATCTTCTTACAGAAACGTGAAATGAAAAAAGAGAGTGTAATTTTTATCTTCACGACTTTTCTTTAGCATTGCACCAGGACTGCCATAAGGCCTCTTCCTTTCCTCTCACTCTGCTTCATCTATGTCGGTATGTATAAATCAAGAAAATGAACACCAGTATGAGGCGATCACCTCATTGCCTGCTCTAGATGTGACAGTATTTTCAATGCGTTAAACTAGCCTCATTAATTGCAAAGATTAACATGAAAATAATATTTTCCCTTCATGCCGACAAATAGAAAATACTGTTTAAACCAGGATAGCAAGTTAGGTGAAGAAGAAGCAATAGCTTAGCTAACTTACCTTCTCTACAATGACTGAACCCTCATACTTTGCTGGCTAATAAACTTAGATTGTGCACCTAGCCATGAATAACCTGTCAATGTGCTTCAAATGATTGATTAATTATTAAACTTGGTCATAATGTACACACAGAGACCAACAAACAATGTCAGTGAAAGTGAGCAGTGTTAGCTTATTGGTGTGCTTGTCCCATTCCATGGCTTGTAGGTCAAACAGATCCACATCGTTTATTAAGTCCATCTTGTTTAAGTAGCCTTGTTTTGCACACCAGTTCTGCTTGTCCTGTTATGATTCCTCAATCTTCTCACTTCATTTGTCCATTTATTTGTGATTTTGTAAAAGCATTGTGGTTTCTTACAGTATGCCACTACTACTGGCATTATGAAGACAAACCAGTACAATCCACTGAAGACAGTGTTCATGCCAGACAATTTGTGAGCTGCTTATTCCCTGTACAACAGGAGATGCTGTTTGAAACCATAATTTACGCCCAGTACAGGACAACAAAGGAAAGGTTATCATATATTCATCTAACAAAAATGGCACTTTCTTTCATTTAGCCAAATACCAAATATACAGGTCTTTGCTATGCTTGGCCAGATATTTTCGGGGGCTAGAAATCCAGTGCATCTGTAATATGTACAGTATATGTGTCCAGTAACAGATGGGCCAGTTACCAGCAATTTACTGAAGAACCTAACAAATTTTACAAATGAGAGAATATCTAATCAAGCCTGCTTGGATCCTTCAGCAACCTTATATATGGCATGTATAATATAGGATGTGGTAACAAACTGCAAAGTGCAAAGAATGACTGCAAGACACCATATAAATCAATTCTTGGATTATCTACAAAGAAACATAAAAATATGCTGCTGCAAAAGTCTAAAAAGGCAGTTCAGTACACGACTAGTGACTCCCCATGCCTATGGACTACCTGTTTTTGTTTTCATATCCTCTTGAGGCATAGCTTACATAATGTTTCTTGCTAATTTTAGTTCTGGTGCACAATGACCCTGCTTAGAATGATGTGATCTGGGAAAATGAGTGAAATGTTAATTGACTGTCATAAATTAGAAACAAAGCATGGCTGTCTACTGTTTATATTGACAGAATGTCCTTGAAGAAACCCAAGGAAATGCTACATTATTCAAGGCTACATATAAGTGTCCAACTGAAAAACACAGTATCTCTCCTGTTGAGACCATTAATAGGTCTCCGGTGCTGCAAAGATCAACTATGCCGTCATGCACATTTTGATCTCAAAAGGAAACTGCATTTCTTATAAATGATACATTTGAGCACATTTATGCAAAGTTGCATATGTGATCTAAACTACTTTGAATAATAATTACTTCACATCTCCGTAAGAAAGCAAATACACACATACTGTAGGTTCAGAAAATACAAAATGAAAAGTAAACAGCACTCACATCCAGAATGATCCCGAGAAGGTCAGGGGGAGGAGAAGGTTGGGAGCATGTGCTGATAGCACTTTGTTGCACCCACCACACGCCGAACCACCAGAATTGGGACCTAAATGTAATGAATCATATTAACATAAAATGGTGAATTTTATACCTGGATTTATCGATCAGTTTCTCTCAATTGTTCTCAATGTTTGGATCTTAGCCCATTGTATGGATAAATGGTTATAGCCTGCTCTTTATTATAATTCATCATTTAGTCTTGGTTTTCAGATAAAGCATTTGGGTATTTGTTCTCTGTTTAAAGAGATATTGCACCTTCAACGTACATATCATCGGGTAGAGGGGTCCTTTCATTGGATTGGCTGGCCCAGCACTGTCTCAGCTGTGGAATGGCCAATAGGGGATGGCAACTTGACTGCTGAGGTCTCCAGGACTCTGAACAAATCCAAATCATATTATGTGATATCATCTACTGTTAAATTCTGCTCTGTACTTGTAATATTTTTATTTTACTATTATATTGTATTGAGAAATTACTTGTTTTCTGTTCCATGTATTGTATTGTATTGACCCCCCTTTTTTTTACACCCACTGCGTGCCCAACCTATCTGGAAAGGGGTCTCTCTTTGAATGGCCATTCCCAAGTTTTCTTTCATTTTTCCCTACAAGGGTTTTTGGGAGTTTTTCCTTGTCTTCTTAGAGAGTCAAGGCTGGGGGGCTGTCAAGAGGCAGGGCCTGTTAAAGCCCATTATGTCACTTCTTGTGTGATTTTGGGCTATACAAAAAATAAATTGTATTGTATTGTACTGGGTTCTGGTCTTATCATCCATTCTCCATTTTCAAAGAAAAGTCCCATCTTGAGGTCATGAGGTCCAACATTCCTAATTCTATGTTCAGCAGCATCATACTTCCTTTCTAAATAAAGTCATGCTGGCCACATCTCAAATACAGTGACCTGTCTAACTATGTATCCACTTGTAGAAGAGCCTACCAAAAGATTAAACTCAGATCAGTATTAGTGATGGGCCATTTGCCCACTCTCTTAGGTATTCAGTTGTATGAGCATATTTTCAGTCTTTTTTTTTAGTAATTTTGTCTTTTAATTATTTTGCATTATTTCATTGCTGTGACTTTCCTGCAGTTTTTAAAGATATGAGCACAGTCAAGATATGACAATGACAATGCAGGACACAAGCATAATGTGTGTGGCAGAAGAAGAGGCACAGCCCTTGCTCTTTTCTTATTAGAAAGCTAATCACCCCCTTTGTAATGTTTTTTTCACTTGGGGACTGTTGTTTTCCTTTTTTCAATTTTATAATTGACCATTGTACTTTGGGCAGCACGGTGGTGCAGTGGGAGCACTGCTGCCTCGAAGTAAGGAGACCTGGGTTCACTCCCCGGGTCCTCCCTGCATGGAGTTTGCATGTTCCCCCCGTGTCTGCGTGGGTTTCCTCCCACAGTTCAAAGACATACAGGTTAGGTGTATTGGTGATCCTAAGTTGTCCCTAGTGTGTGCTTGGTGTGTGGGTGTGCGTGTGCCCTGTGGTGGGCTGGCACCCTGCCTGGGAAACAGTCATAGATGCTTTGAAATAAAAGTCCAGGAGATGAACTTAGAAAAGCAAATTAAGTTTGAAGGCAGTAAGTAGGAAATAGAGTACAGGGTGGCACAGGGAAACAGGAAATTCTGGAATTAGGTGTTGACCACCCTGGGGCATCGGCAATTGTTTAGGACCAATGTGACTTCGTTTAGAACCCCTTGCCATCAGTTAAAATGGTGCTGTGGAGTGGTGCGCAATGAGTGTTTACTGTGAAAGCCTTTTATAAGAATGGTGACAGTGTGACTGCTGCACAACAGGGATTTCAGCATCATTACCAGTTAGGACATCACGATCGTGTCCTGTCTGCTCATGGAATTACAACATGGGTGCATAATTTCAAAGAAATGAGTTCAGCTTTAATAAAGAAGTCCCCAGGTGGAGCCACTTCACATACTGCCTGACTATCAATGGCAGCTATTCAAAGATTGTTTTGGAAGGTGCATTATTTCATGTAACAGTGACATTCCATGACCTCTGAGATCCCCAGATCTCACTGTTTCTGATTTTTTTCTGTGGGGACATTTTAAAAGCCAAATGAACTGCAACCATTGCTGAACTAAAAAGGAGGACTGAAGAGGAAATCACTGGCATACCTCTTGACATGTCACGTTGAGCAATCTAGAATTTCCAAAATAGACTGTCAGAATGTGTATAGAGAAATAGCCAACACCTTTATGATGTTTTCTTCAAAACATAAAATGAATATTGAATGAATATTGATTACCATCATTAATTGCATATCCTGAACAATACATTTCATCATTAAATGTATCTTGTTATGTGTTGATTCATACATTGAACGCCAATCAAAAATTTCCCATTTCCGTGTACTATAAACAAAGTCCAAATGTGTTTGCCCCCTGGTTTTGTTTTCCCATTATGCATTAGCAGTAATTAAAAATAATTGAGCTACCGTTTCCTGGCAGATAGCACTTCACCTGTCACACCTATAGTTTATTCAGGGGCTTTGTTAGGTCAAGAGGCTGCAACACTACATTATTACATATTGAACTTTACATTACATTTGTATTATACTGTATTTTATTACTGTTGGCATTTCTTGCAACAGACCGGCTCCCTGTCCAGAGTTTGTTCTTGCCCTGCACATGATGAGTCTAGGATAAGCTCCAGACTCTGTGACCTTAAGCTAATATGATCTTTAATTCTTCTTCTTCTTTTAAGCAGTGCAACCAAAGCATCCCATCCACAATAGACAGGCAAGAGAATATACAATAATAATAATAACAATAACAATAATAATAATAAACGCAATGTTTCCTCCACACATCCCAGCAAGCTCTGTCCTACTCCTCCCGACTCCAGCTCGCCTTCTGGGTTCCCATAAATCTTTTATATAGTCCTCGATCCGCAAGTGCTTCTGTTCTTTCTCTCATATGACTTGCCAGCACTTCCAGGTCAGATAGAGAATCCCAATTCTTTAATCAGCCTGGGAGTACTGTGGGGCTTCAGTCCTCATGACTTCCCAGTACTTACAGACTGCAAGGGAAGCATGACTCCCCAGGTCCTTTCACAACTCCCTCTGACGGCACCCAACAGGGCTGAGAAAATGAACTTGAAGTCCCAGGATGTCCTGCGGGAGTCCGGGGCACCGCTACACTTCAGGGGAGATGACATTTAGCATTTTGGGGAATATTTTTGACATTTTTGTCTGTATTTGACTATTTTTGTTTTGGGTCTTTTGGTTGTATTGGATTACCTTTTGTTTTGGGCAACTCCTATTACTTTTGTGATCCACGGAGTCTCTTTGTTATTGAAGAGCATTTTATGTAAAGAATAACTATTTTATTCTATAAGGATTCTACAAGGCCCATTTTGTGTCTAGCCTGGATTTTTCACTGGATTTCCCCTCTCTAATGGGCATTTTGTAAGAGCTTTTGGGACTTAAGTGCTTTGGGACTCCTAGTCATAAAGGGGAGGACTTGTTGAAATGAAAGTAACACTAACCTCTATTCCGTTTTCTGTCCTAGAGTGAAGGAACACCCACAGGAAGAGCCCTCGCATCACTTCTGAAAAAATGACTATACCCCTCTTTCACCTGCTGCATTTTTAAAGAACTTGTTGACCATAAGTCAGCATTCGCTTTGGAACCAGTTAACAGTGAGGTTGGACCTCTTGATGACAACTAAATTTCAATGGCTAAAAAGCCATCTTTAGTATTTGGGCTGTGTTTTTTCAATTCTTTTTTCGTTATTCAACTGGATATTAAACAGGGATCTCCAAGGGACCCAAAACGTTTATGATAAGTTGCCATTTTTATCTACTCTATATATATATAAAATCCTAAGCCTAAAAGTGCAACGATTTTGTGCAATGATTTTATGTGACTTTTTAGGTTGCGTTTTTTGTCACGCTTTAAATCTGGCTTATTTTAAAATCTACATATATAAGTTTGGTATCATTCTTTTCAGAATTTATCAAACTTTAATGTGATGTTGGTTAGATTTTCAGATTCTTGTTCTGTTTTTGAATTATAAACTAAAAAATATCTAGAACTCATGTCCCGTGAGACGAGACTTTGTGCCAAGAGATTTGACCACGCCCAGGGCTGGAAATAAAGGACAAAGAGTAAGAGAAAGAGTAGCTGCTGTACAGGGTTTTAAATGTTTGAAGTGCCGTGCAAGATGCATATTACGCGGTATGACAGCAGCAGCAAGCCAGCAGCTGATCGAGCAAAGATGTTGTATTACCATTTAAGAGGGGGTTTTGGAGGAGTGACCACATCGCCGGGGGGTGTGTTCAGCCCCCCTCTTCACAACGCCAGCGGCAGAGACACGAAGTAGCTGGCGCATAGCGCAGGCCGAGGGGGGTTGGCGAGTGAAGTGAGCCAGGGGCGAACCCCCTAGTTTTTACTATATACATTGGAGCTGTTAGAGGAAAATAAATTGAATTAAGCATAATCCTTATCATTTCACAGAAGTCAGTATTACCTCCTATCATTACATGAGAGTCAGTTCATATCCATGCTAGCTTGGCTTCTGTTTTGTACATTTATTTTTCATATTTATGAGGGGATGCTGAATTCTTATCCTTTCAGTGAGGGAGCTTGAAATTGCCCCACTTAGAGGGTGTCCTGAGATGGACTATTATGATGTCTAGAACTGGTTCCTGCCATGTACCGATTTTTTCTTTGTGCCTCCTAAAAACCTGATTAGGCAATAACAGATGTAAAAATGGATGGAAGGACATTATATACTTTAAGAGATTTGTTAATTAGCAACAATTTATTTGATTGTAGTCTTTTGGAAGTTAAGTTAAGTACATTTATTTCTTGAACCTACTTAATTTATTACACGGTCATGAGGAGCCACCCACAATTGTACTGGATAGAGAGCAGATACCAGCATTGAACTGTACACGTCTACCTCTGGGCACATCGCACAGCCCCACACAGACACTCTACCAGAGACAGTAACCTAGCACCTGTTATGCTGGTGTTTTGGGGATATGGGAACAAATTAGATTATCCACAGTAAACCTTTTATAAGCATAGATAATTTGCAAACTCCAGATATGTGGGACATGGAACTAAACATAAAACCATCGAACTGTGAAGCAGTTGTGTTAACCACTGGGACTCACTTTACAAGAAGTATTTTTTAAATAACTATATCAACTAATGACTTTTAGCTGTAAGGCAAATTGCGACATTCCTATAGTTAAGAATATAATGTACAATTGTAAAAATGTCAGTTTGTTGATTTTTATTTAGCCTTTTCTATTGTCATTGCTTTAATCTTCTTTCTTTGAACTTTTTATCATGCAATCACATTTACATATTTTGCCTTAGTTTTTTACTATCTTCAATCTCCATTTTGTGTACCTTTAATCATGGACACCAGCATTTTGTTTTGTTGGTTCCTAGAATCCCTTCTCTTTCCATGTTTTGACCAAGGTTATGTTTCATTACCCTTTTGTAACAACTCTGAAAATCTGATTAAATTAATGTGCTCATCAGGACTTACTTCCAAAAAGCCCAGAAGGTCATGGGTTCATAAGTGGAAGTGCATATATTAAGAATAAGGTAAAATGAACCGCATTTTCATTTACAGGGCATTATGTTAAGGACACAGCATTTAAATTGAAAACTCTTCTGTTCGGGCTGAAATACAATAAAACTAAATGATGAACCTTGTTCATCAATGTGCTCCTTGATCATCTCATTATCCTAATAAGGTGACTGGTTGCAGCCCCATTCTGTCTCTGCAGACTCTATTTGCCTTCTCATTTAGTATGTTACAGTAGTAGAGACAGTAAATCTGTATATTAGCTTATAATTTTCTCAGCGGGCAATCAAAGCTGTTTCATCAATTGATAAAAGGTGCACATGTAACAGCATAATTTATTACTATAGAAAGATTGTGCTTTACTATCTTGCTTTTGCAAATTCTAGACAGTCTGTCTCTTTTTGATCTCTTATTTGTTGTCATAATGAACATTGTGACATCTTGAGTTCAGAATCTTTGGTTGTCCTTAATAACAGACTGTAATTCAATTTTCCCTCTTTGAAATAATGCCAAATCATTATTGACCTTCAGATGTAACAGGCTGATTTTTATAGGTAAAAGGGGGAGAGAAATAATATACACTGGAAACACAGCTCTCTTTAAAAAACAAAAAACTATGTTATCTACTGATAGACTGATTAGAATGGGACTTATATTCTTGATTTGAAAGTAGTTGTGATGAATCCAGAAGATGAGAATGCTTAGCACTGCTGCATCTCAGTTCCAGTTCCATCACTGAACAAGATACCAGTCTGGTGCAGAGTACACACATACTGGCATCAGCTGGACAGAACCTCTGGGCAGGACATGTCATACAATGGCATTGAATGTCAAATTCAATGTGCGACCCTGAGCCAGTCACTGTCTGGTCTCCAGGTATATGAAGATAAGCAGCAACTGTTATAACATATTAAAAGAGAAGTCAAGCAAAATGACACCTTTTATTAGCTAACTGAACAGACTGCAGCTCAGGCCCCTTCTTCAGGCAGGTTGATTTCTCATTGCATCCATAATGGCGAACACAGTGCAACACCCTACTACTATAAAATGATTTAAAAAAAAAATGAATACATAATAACAAATGTTCAAAGAAATATCTGTGTCCAGAGTAAGGCTGGATAAACACAAGAAGAGCTCATTTTACAACCCTTACCAAAAATTAAAGTGGAGATCAAGTGGAGATGAAGCGTAGGCCACTGTGGGTCCACTTGATGCACATGGAAGTCATTTTCTAGCTGTACACCTTCATGCTCTCCTGACCACTTAAATTTTCACTCTGGGCAAGTCTAAAAAAACAAATTGTATTCTCTGCTC
Organism: Polypterus bichir lapradei; assembly: GCA_026402145.1. Taxonomy (NCBI): domain Eukaryota; kingdom Metazoa; phylum Chordata; class Cladistia; order Polypteriformes; family Polypteridae; genus Polypterus; species Polypterus bichir. Next base: position 21,339,769 of record JANRMT010062833.1, on the reverse strand, counting down.
TTCAGCAAGTTGGGGTGATGAAAATTATGATCTAAAAAGGGCAATAAAGGTAATATCTTCAAAGGATCCAAATGTTCTTTACAGGTGCGCTAATCCCTTGCTGTATCGCGCTTCGACTTTCGCAGCTTCACTCTATCGTGGATTTAATATGTAAGCATATCTAAATATATATATCGCAGATTTTTCGCTGGTTCGCAGATTTCTGCAGACAATGGGTCTTTTTATTTCTGATACATGCTTCCCCAGTTGGTTTGCCCAGTTGATTTCATACAAGGGATGCTATTGGCAGATGACTGAGAAGCTACCCAATCAGAGCATGAGCTTAAGTTCTTGGGTGCTGATTGGCTCAGCAACGGAGAGCAGCAATCGATTCCACTTTGCGTTAGCCAGCATGTCGTCTCGCTCATTCAGCATCAACCTGTTTTGCTATATAAAGAGTTAACCTATGTGTTCTTTTGTGTTTATCTTTGTACGTAGTGAAGCCCTTCGTTATGTCTCCAAAACAATCTGCTCCTGCTGCTGCTTCCGGGGCCATGCCCAAGTGCCAATGGAAGATGCTAAAGACTGCCGAAAGGGTAAAAGTTTTGGACATGTACTTAGTACATGTACGTACGTTTAGTGTAACTGTACACACATTTTATACAATTTTTTTTGCATTGTACATATTTATTGCTGGTGGCCTGTCTATCATAATGGCTGTAACATATGTGATATCGGAGACGCGCGATATCTTTAAAATAACATTTAGGTTTTATTTATATTTACATGTTGTAGATTTTTCATTTATTTTTATATTACCTAATCAATTACAATGTGTTTAAAACTGTATTACGCATTAAATAAAACTCCTCAATGATATATGTTTGTATGACCATATGTTTGTGCGTAGTATATAAACAGTGTGTTTGCATACATAATTTCAATGTATCTTACCTGATATCTAAGAGAATATAAAGGGTTTATGCTGTATAAAGAAATGTGTGGGAAATGTTTATAAGAGTGTGGGACAGTTTATATATAAACATATGGTTTTTACTTTGCGGATTTTCACCTTTCGCGGGGGGTTCTAGAACGCAACCCCCACGATCAAGGAGGGATCACTGTACACATATAACTACTCAAATTATTGTTTTTGTTTCCTCTCAAGTATGTAATCACTTACTCTGTTCATGGCCACCGGTGTCTCTTAGCCTCTCTCCACAGGTACATCAGTTGGGTGTTATATGTCTGTTTCATGGTCCACTTGGGCTTCTTGACATTTTACCTGCTTTTCCAATTATGTTTCTCACTAATTGCAGTTACTTTCCCAATCCAGTTTTTTTTGGTAACTGTAATGACATCTTTGAGTTCTTAGTGTAGCATTTCAACAGTTTCAAGCTATTTCAAGTTCATTTTCAAATTATCAATACATTTTTATATGATGCAGTTTGAAAATAATTATGATTTGAGAAATCAGCAATTTCATACCAATTATTTATTTTGGGCAATTCCTTGAACTGTCTATGATAAACGGCCCATGGTGTATTCCAAGTGCACATGGAATAGTAATAGTGCAGGTAATTATTACTTCAATAAGAGAATTATTACATTAGGTTGCTTGTTACAGTACTTTAAAAAGTAATCAAACTACACAACACTTGTTACTTTTAACATGTTACTATACTGCTTTTGAGATTGTATTGCTGTATTAAGTACTGCATGTTCAGCTCCTCAACATACATTTAGCTGTCATAGACATCATAAAGGTTTGGGGCAGCCACCCGTATATATTGTTTCCTGGCTGCAAAAAGTTGATTTGAAATAAGCATGATGTTCATAGAACAGAGTCCAAAACTGAACTGACTGGCCTTGAGACAAAATGGCCATTTTAAGCAAGAGTAGGGGAAATGACATCACTGGCACCGAAACCAGAAGTGACATCTTTGTGAACAGAAGTGACGTCATCATTGGGCTCAAAACCGGAAGTGACATTATCATGACTGGAAGTGTCGTTGTTGTTGGCCCCTGAACCGGGAGTGACGTCTTTGTGATCGGAAGTGCTGTCATCGTTGACTCCAGAACCGGAAGTGATGTCATAAGTGGTGCCGGAATCAAGTAGGATTTCCCAGGAATGGTCAGCAAGAGACTGAAAGAGACCCTTTATTTAGGCCCTTTAGCTGTTTCCCATGCGCACGTGTGTGACACTGTTTTTGAAATATTAATACAGATTATTTCAGGCAGGAGAAAGAATAATCTGATTGCCCAAGCAAAAAAACTTTTGTGGACACTTCTACCCATCTCTCCTGAAAGCGCATGTGGAGCAAATACATGCAAAGGCAGAGTGCAATGGACATGCACAGACTACAAAATCCTTACCAGTAACCCAGTTAAGGGATTACATAGCCACATAATTGGGTTATTTGAGGATAATTCTCCCTCTGTTAACCAGGATTCTCAGAGACTAATAACTTGGATTCTCCAACTGGAATAATGGTTTACATGTCACTTTAGAAACCAGGTTTCCATGAATAATCAGGTTATTGAGGCACTTGTAAACGCACAAAGTGATAGGATGAGAAGCTCAGAAGTACAAGAAGACATTGGAGTAGAACCACTGCTTCTCTGGGTTTAGAATTCATGCATCTGATTTGAACATAGGCAAGGTAAAAATGAATAGCATATTATTAGGTGGGTAGGTGTGGGATGAATAGGATATAGCATTGCATGCCTGACTGACTTGCATTTGATTCATGCAAAACTAATATATAAAAATAGTAAAATTATTGTAAAGTCACATTATTGAATAGATTTGAGCAGCACAGTGGTGCAGTGATTACTGATGCTGCCATTACAGCTCAAAGATCTAGGATTCAAATAAAGGAAATAAAAAATAATGGTTACGGTATTTGTTGAGCTTTGAATAGCATGGTGTCACAGCGGATTGTGCTGCTGCTACCACACAGCTGTGGGGACCTGAGTTCAAATTCTAGGCTGGACCCCATCAGTGTGAAGTTTGTATTCTTCCACTATGTCTCTGTGGGTAAACCTGGCTTCCTTCCATATCTTAATGATGTGCAGCATTTTATTCTGCTAAATAAAATCTGTTTTGGGTTGGTTCCTGCCTTGCGCCCTATGTTGGCTGGGATTGGCTCCAGCAGACCCCCGTGACCCTGTGCTCGGATTCAGCGGGTTGAAAACTGGATGGATGGATGTTTTGGGAGAAACAATTTTTGCTTGATTTTTACGGCATCTAGAGCAATGCCTATTAAGTCTTTTGTGAGAAAATTTAGGAAATTATTTTACCTAAAATGACAATGTGAGTTATGGGAACAGCTTGGAATATCTTCACTCCGCTCATTGAATATATTCATGGTTAAAATTGTTATTGTCCATGTTATAAATATTACTTTATCTATATTTTTGTATATTTTTTAGAAATTCACTGCAGAGTGCAATTGACTGTCAATAGTTAATGGACTGTTCTAAATGCATCTATCCATTTTTGTTTGGTTTATCTCCCTTCATCTTTTGACCTTCCTTAATTTAGGTGATAGATAGATAGATAGATAGATAGATAGATAGATAGATAGATAGATAGATAGATAGATAGATAGATAGAGTGGCCTGGTGCAGGAATGACAGATCACCAAAGAAAAGTTTTGGGTGGCAACCAGTTTGTCACATTTAATAAACAAAGTTTCAAAAACAAAACAGAATGCTCCTGAGGAATTATAACTCTTGCTCTCAGGCTTCAAAAAACAAAGAAAAGATGGGGGTCTAGCCATTATTAAGAGTTAGTTTTCTTGGGTGCTTTGCCAAAATAAATCCTCCTTCTGGGCAGCTGGGGTTCTTATGGTCAGGAAACCAGAAAGGGAAGAGTTAGGTGCCCTCACTAGGTGGCTTCTTGGTGCTGTGGGGTGAGACGGAGAAGAGAATGTTAGCGATAGTGCCCTCTTTTGTCCCAGCAGATTATTAAATACCTGGGCAGAGCCCGTAAGGAGATCCTCCGATGTACATACATGAAAATGGATACAGTAGATAGATAGATAGATAGATAGATAGATAGATAGATAGATAGATAG
>JANRMT010062833.1:21315574-21328860 GCA_026402145.1 Polypterus bichir lapradei | reverse complement strand
ATAGATAGATAGATAGATAGATAGATAGATAGATAGATAGATAGATACTTTATTAATCCGAAGGGGAAATTCACATACTCCAGCAGCAGCATACTGATAAAGAACAATATTAAATTAAAGAGTGATAACAATGAAAGTATAACAGACAGACAATAATTTGGTATATTGTAAAGTATTAGTTTTTAATGTATTTTTGTTACTGGTACTCTATACTATGTGTGTATTATGTGTTCTCCTTTATTTCTTGTATTTTGTGGGTGAAACCCCAGGAGGTTGGGTCATCCTGAAGGACTACTTTCAGCATATATATTTGAAGCTGGGAAGCAGGTCTTTCAGCAGTTTACTGATTGTTGTTCTGGATTGCATTATTGTAAGTAATTATTGTTCTTGTTCTAGATTGTTCTGCTTCTGTTTTGTGAATTCTGTTACTTACATTGTAATGTTGGACAGGACTGGTTTATCAGGAAACAGAAAAGTAATCTTTTAAGACGAACCAGAAGATGCAAGCAAAAGGCAAAACAGAAATAAATCTATAATAATAAAAGGCAAAGCCCTCACTGACTGACTGACTGACTGACTGATTGACTGACTGACTGACTGACTGACTGACTGACTGACTGACTCATCACTAATTCTCCAACTTCCCATGTAGGTAGAAAGCTGAAATTTGGCAGGCTCTTTCCTTACAGCTTACTTACAAAAGTTAAGCAGGTTTAATTTCGAAATTCTACACGTAACGGTCATAACGGTCGATAATGTTCGACAACGTCCGCCATGTTAAACTTTCTTATTTATGGCCCCATCTTCACGAAATTTGGTAGGTGACTTCCCTGCGCTAACCGAAACCGATGTACGTACTTATTTCGATGGTATGACGCCACTGTCGGCCGTCATATTGAATTTTCCAAACGTCACTAATTCTCCAACTTCCCGTGTAGGTAGAAGGCTGAAATTTGGTAGGCCCATTCCTTACAGCTTACTTACAAAAGTTAAGCAGGTTTCATTTCGAAATTCTACGCATAACGGTCATAACGATCAACAACGTCCGCCATATTGAACTTTCTTATTCATGGCCCCATCTTCACGAAATTTGGTAGGCAGCTTCCCTGCGCTAACCAAAACCAATGTACATACTTATTTCGGTGGTATGACGCCACTGTCAGCCGCCATATTGAACTTTCCAACGTCACTAATTCTCAAACTTCTCGTGTAGGTAGAAGGCTGAAATTTGGCAGGCCCATTCCTTACAGCTTACTTACAAAAGTTAAGCAGGTTTCATTTTGAAATTCTATGCATAACGGTCATAACGGTCAACAACGTCCGCCATGTTGAACTTTCTTATTTACGGCCCCATCTTCATGAAATTTGGTAGGTGGCTTCCCTGAGCTAACCAAAACCAATGTACGTACTTATTTTGGTGGTATGACGCCACTGTCAGCCGCCATATTGAATTTTCCAACATCACTAATTCTCCAACTTCCCGTATAGGTAGAAGGCTGAAATTTGGCAGGCTCATTCCTTACAGCTTACTTACAAAAGTTCAGCAGGTTTCATTTCGAAATTTTACGCGTAACGGTCATAACAGTCAACAACGTCCGCTATGTTGAACTTTCTTATTTATGGCCCCATCTTCTCGAAATTTGGTAGGCGGCTTCCTGCACTAACCAAAACCAATGTACATACTTATTTCGGTGGTATGATGCCACTGTCGGCCGCCATATTGAACTTTTCAACAGTCTTTGTTACTTATGGGCCCATCTTCAAGAAATTTGGTACACGGGTTCCCAACGCTAACTGAATCCTACTTACGTACATATATATGTCTATAGCCTGCAGCTTGGTCACCATGTGAGGCGCCGTTGGGTCCCCCATCCCAACGCCTCCCACGTTGTTGGCTGCCTGCCTATATAAGGCCGTCCGTCGCTCCAGTCTCTACATTCCCTTCCTTGCTTCGCCACGGGATTCACGTCTCCCTGCTGATAACTACAGCCTTTTTGTTTAATCCACGGCTTCTCCGCTGTTTTATTGTTTGTTTATTACAATTATAGTTATTGTATAGGTATTTTACACTTACTTTACATTACTCAGGTACCCATTTCCTTCATCATTCCAACCCCCATTACCATGTCTATCGAGGTAATCACCATCGATCAAAGAACTGTCACTTACCGAGTGGTTTCCATGCCCGGAGATGGCACCTACCTTTTCCATTCTCTGTGTTACATATTGCACGGCCATATCAGGCTCACTCTTGATATCCAGAAGAACATTGTGTCTTATGTATTGAATGACTGGGACAGGTTCAAGGTGTGGACTGATGACGGTACAGGAGATAATTATACTACACAGGAGCACTAGAAGAGTGAAATGCTTAAGCCCTTCACCTATGGTTCTGCATGTGAGTTGATGGCTGCCGCTGAATTGTTCGGTTGGTGCTTTCAAGTGTACCGAAATGGTCAAATATTTTACACCTTTCGACAACCGCCAATGCCTCTTAAACATCTTACATTCACAGGTGACGATTTCAGTAGTGGACACTTTGATGTTTATGAATGTTTAAACTCTCAAAAGCTGGATGTGAAGTTATCGATGAAACCGGTTGTAAGCTTACAACGCTTGACAGATGCCGAATGTCACTTCAACACAAGTCCTGCAAATACTGTCATAATTGAAATAAACTATGAACCTCAAACTGATTATGACAGCAGCAATCCAAGCTGTGAGATTTGAGACAAGATTACAGTTCACACGGCCAACTGTAAGTTACATGCTCAAGAGTAAGCTCAGCGCACAGCTTGGTCATGTTACAACCAGAGGGCCGAACTGACAACATGGTATACAAAGAGATCCTTAACAAATAATTATTGGCATATTTTCCCTCAGTTTAAAAAGGTTAAAAATTCTTCTTAATAAAAATTTTAATGCAGTACTTCGCTGCTGCGAAGCGCGGGTATTTTGCTAGTTAAATATAAATGAAGCACCTCTAGATACACTGGATGTAAACCTAGCAACAGTTACACAAAATGGCATCTAACAAGAAAAAGCAATGAGACTCGGCAATTCAGCACTGATCATGACAGGTACTGTGGGTTGCATTTTAGTAGAGTCTTTTTGACCGTTTTGCCTCATTTTGTGTTTTTCCACCATTTTTGTGCTTTTTTTTTATTACAAATAAATATCTTCTTTTAGAAAGATTTTGTGTTTGGACTTGTCTGATCTAGCTAGATGTTTTGTGTATTTTTGTAATTTTTTGGACATTTATGATATATTTTGAACTTCTTAATCTACAGTAACAGGTATATGTAGGCTGAAGCAGGCCAGTACAATATTGGAGGCAGGCTGCTTGAGATGAGGCCTATTTCTGGGAAGGCCCTGGCCTGCTTTATGAGACTCTTTATTGAGGCCTCACACCTTTTCGCAGTTTTGAGTGCACTGAATCATAACAACTCTAGTCCAACAGTAGGCTAAAATAGGATAGTTTCATATTCTTTTTGTTTTCTCTCTATTGTATTTAGTTTTTAAATTTTTCTTCTGTTCAATATGTTTAAAACAGATAAAATAATGTTTCCCATTGTACTGGAAACTCAAAATGTCTGATATAGTGAAGACACATTATATTCCTTAACCTCCCCTGCCACCAAATCCTCCTCTGTAGCATGGTTTGTATTGTACAGCTCTGTGATTACACAGGCAATAAACTCTCTAAAGCCACAATAGGAATGTGACACTTCTATTGTATTATGGACATGAATGATGAAAGCAAGGATAGTTTTTCTCACATTGCTTCCAATTTCATCAAGTTCTGATTCTCATTTTCCTCCACTAAGCTCTGCTCTCTGTTTTTATATTGCAATATAACTTAATAATAAACCGTCTGTATCTCAAGTCAAACCAAGTCAGTTTATTTTTGTATAGCGTTCCTCATTAAGTGGAGATTCAGAGCGCTGTGACAAGTACAATGCAGTTACAAACTTTACAAATTACATAAAAATACAGATTAGTGTAAACACACAGTTATCAAGGAAACTTTAAACTGGTTAACACGAAAGCATTCTAAAAGTATATGTTCATGAATGTTAGTACTGAAATATGGCCAGCTGACAACAGAGAAGATGAAAATAAACAGAAGTTGCGTCCCTAAAAAAAATTAAACCTCTCAGTTGGTGGGTTATTAGTTGGTTATAACAAAAAGTCAGAACTAGTCACAGATAACATGATCTATGCTAACTTGCTGCCTCCTGGGCATTTTATAGTGCAAGTCTGCACCAGGCAAAACCCTTACTCCCCTGCATGATTTACAAGGCTCCTGGTGTCTCTGACGTCTTCCCTGTGTCAAAGAATAAACCTTGGAAGTAGAAGGATGGCACTAAGTGTCACAGCAGAATACCAACAAGAGACACAAAATAGAGAAGAATTAGTAACAATTCTTAATTACTGTAAGTAATACTTTAATGTTTGTAGAAATGATTAGCAAACTGAGATGCAATGAGAACAGCTAATTAGCTGTAACCAGGATATGCTACACTGAAAAAAAGGAAAATGGCAGGTTGTTACATTTACAAAAATGTATTTACTTTATATTACATGTATTGTTTATGTTCTACTTTTGAACATAACTCAAACATGTTTAATTTATTGAATCTTATAGGATATACAATACACTAATTTCAGTCATTTAGGTAGAAATCAAAATAGCTATATTTAGTCCTCACTGGAAATTAATAAGCACCAAGTGGAATCATCATCAGCGGAGGTTGGATAATTTGGCAATAAAGTCATGTGACTTTCAAGGAAGCAACAGGTTGTGGGTTTGAGTTTTTGTCGCCGGTTAAGAGCTAAAGAATAGTGAAATAAAAGTTTAAAAAAAAAATCCACACACACACAAGAAATATTCAGAAATTCATTTAAAACACTTCATCACACAGACTAATGTTACTCTATTTTTCCTTGTATTGTCCTTTAATGTTTTATCAAACTATGCTCACTAAATACCATCACAAGTCAGTAAATGTACTATTATGTAGTCCAGATTTACTCGGTTAGTACGGGTATGTTTACGTACTTGGGAAAAAAAAGTTCTGACTTTCGTAACGGTCAACTACTTTCATCATTGCTGTTCATTAGTATTATCATAACATTGCGCAACCAGATAAATACTATTAATACAGACAAATCAATAATACACCCTAATACAATACAATGCAGTTGCCGAATTTGCTTGTTTGAAAATAAAAAATAAAAAAAGAAATTATTCTGTAAAAGAAGGTGCCAAGCAGCAACTTTTGCACTTTATATTTTACTAATATTTAACATTTATTCTATAATATATGCAGTTACACAAATATAAATAAATGTATTTTATAATATAACACTCTATCCATGGTGCATTTTGTATTCATATTTAGTCATACATTGGTCATGGCATTCTGGCACAGCCAAAGAAGCAGTGTTCTTGTACAGCACATTTCAGCTTTTGAATACTAATCTTTTGTATTTTTGTATCCATCCATCCATTATCCCACCCGCTATATCCTAACTACAGGGTCACGGGGGTCTGCTGGAGCCAATCCCAGCCAACACAGGATGCAAGGCAGGAAACAAACCCCGGGCAGGGCACCAGCCCACCACAGGGCGCGAGCACACACACATCAAGCACACACTAGGGACAATTTAGAATCGCCAATGCACCTAACCTGCATGTCTTTGGACTGTGGGAGGAAACCCACACAGACACGGGGAGAACATGCAAACTCCACGCAGGGAGGACCCGGGAAGCGAACCCAGGTCTCCTAACTGCGAGGCAGCAGCGCTACCCACTGCACCACCCATTTGTATTGTTTTTACCAAATGATATAAGCAAACCTGTTTATTTCTTATTAATAACTTTGAACATGAACTATAAAATGATTCTGGAATAAATATAATTGACAACCTAAAAAGGTTATAGCTAAGTAACTCAGTGAGGTGCATTTTTTTATAAAGTTTATAAAACAACTAGCCAACCTGCGGCGTACCATATGCTGCATAATCAGGCCGGTTTTTTAATGATTTTTAAGCACAGGGAGAAAAATAACATTTGAAAAATCGGTAATAAATCAGCAAGAAAAGCACCATTGTAACAATGCACGGAACGAACCAACACACAATCGTCCGTGACTGAAAACTGGCGGACGGCCTTCACGCCTTCTCTTCCCAGACGGAGGGATTGGGGTGGACGGCGCTCAGGTACGGAGGGTGGAACGGGAGGAGAAGGACGTCCATTCCGCTCCCTCCGTCAAGCTAGTCTGCTGATTTCTCGTTCAGTATGCACTGTCTGCTAATGTGCCCACCTCCAACTCGTCACTTGAGTCGTTGTCGTCTTTGCACAGTCCAGATGCACCTGTGACTCACGTAGACTTTTCATTGCTCTGTGCGGTTTTGGCTGCTTTTCTATATATAATCCACCAAGACACCCGACCACGGTAGTAGCGAGGTGGGAGGGGGGTGTGTACAAAGGGTAGGGATGTAATCAGTGGGCAGGGAAATGGCTTCCGTGTTCCTGCAGGGGCATCTAAGAAGACGCATGTTTGTCACAGATGCGAATTGCTGTATGTAGCGTGTAAAACAGTTTGCTATGGTGCACACGGTCGTGCGTCGTAACCGAAAACTCGGTTTTTAAAGACTGCCTACTTCATTGTGTTTTAACCTCAGTTGTAAAGGATTGTTTTAAGGATCCCATGGGATACCCCTCGCAAACCGTTTTACACGCTGCATATGGCGATTCACCTCTGCGAGAAACATGCCTCTATGAACAGTCAACGTGGCTCGGAGGTGCATGTGGCCTCAACGACAGACGAATATAAATGATGCCGTTTTTTTTGTGTCGTCGCGTCCGAGTTGTTGGGCGTGGCTCTGCAAGTTTTCGTCGTATCCAATGGTCTTGGAGTTGGTTGGCGTGGCTCCTTCCTGCGTGCACCATAGGTGTCTTACTTGTCGGCGGCTTAGTGAATCCACGCCCCTTCCAGCGTGCTTTCCATGGGTGTCTTGCCTTAGTGAATTATATATATAGATTGTTACAGTGTTATGATTTATTGGCATGTTCATGTAACACAATATAATTCATTTAACAGAGAATGAAAAAGTTTCATTCATTTTATATAAAAACTAGGGGGTTTCCCCCTGCTTGTTTCGCTCACCAACCCCCTTGGCCTGTGCTATGCGCAAGCCACTTCACGTCTCTGCCACTCGCATTGTGAGAAGGGAGGTGAATGCACCCCAAGGAAACGCGGTCACTCCTCTGAAACCCCCTCTTAAATGGTGATACAATGGGAAACAAATACAGTTTTCCTTTTTACCTTCTCTTTGCTCGATCAGCTGCTGGTTTTGAACATTTAAAAATCTGTACAACGGCAGTTATTGTCATCAACTCTTTGTCTTTAATTTCCGTGGTTAAATCTCTTGGCACAAAGTCTCAGGAAGTCTCTCAGGATATGAGTTCTTGATATTTTAGGTTATAAATTAAAACGGTAATAAGAATCCGAAAATCTAACAACATCACATTAAAGTTCGATAAATTCTGAAAAGAATGATACAAACATATATTGTTAGGTTTTAAAATAAGCCCGATTTAAAGCGTGACATAAAAACATTACATAAAATCGTTGCACAAAATCGTTGCTCTTTTAGGCTTAGGATTTTATATATATAAAGTAGATCTCATGTTGTTGCAGTATATCTTAATTTAGTGCATTAAGCATAATTCAATTATTTTTGTGAAAAACAATTTTATTATGTGCAACTGATGTACATATTTTGTCTTTTAATCTGACATGCCATTTTTTTTCAGTGTAGACAAAGTTACTGAATCTTCAGCCTGGATTTAAAAGCTGAGACCGAAGTGGCATCTCTTATATAAGCATGCAGATTGTTCCACAGCTTTGGGGCCACTGAGCAAAAACCTTGACTTCCCATTGTTGCTTACTTCCTAACTAAACCTGCTTCTTGTGATCTTAAAGCATATTCTAATCTATATGGAATTATAAATTCAGATACATAAGCAGGGCCAAGTCCATTTGTGACTTTATATATAAAAAGGTGGATTTTGAAATTAGCCCTAAGGCTAACCTGGAAGCCAACATAACAACTTAAAAGCAGGAGTTATGCGGTCATCATTTCCAGTTCTAGTAAGGATTCTTGCAGTAGTATTTTGAATTAATTGGACATCTTGTGAATAACACATTGCAGTAGTCAATTCTGCTAGAAATCAATGCATTAATTAATTCCTCATCATCTATACTAATAAAAGGCAAAGCCAATTTTACCAGTGTGCGTACTTATTTCAGTGGTGCGACGCCACTGTCAGCCGCCATATTGAACTTTCCAACGTCACTAATTCTCCAACTTCCCGTGTAGGTAGGAGGCTGCAATTTGGCAGGCTCATTCCTTACAGCTTACTTATAAAAGTTAAGCAGGTTTCATTTCGAAATTCTACGCGTAACGGTCATAACGGTTGACAACGTTAGCCATGTTGAACTTTCTTATTTATGGCCCCATCTTCACGAAATTTGGTAGGTGGCTTCCCTGCGCTAACCAAAACCGAAGTACATATTTATTTCAGTGGTATGACGCCACTGTCAGCCGCCATAATGAAGTTTCCAATGTCACTAATTCTCCAACTTCCTGTGTAGATAGAAGGCTGAAATTTGGCAGGCTCATTCCTTACAGCTTACTTACAAATGCTAAGCAGGTTTCATTTCGAAATTCTATGCGTAACGGTCATAACGGTCAACAACGTCCGCCATGTTGAACTTTCTTATTCATGGCCCCATCTTCACGAAATTTGGTAGGCGGCTTCCCTGCGCTAACCGAAACCAATGTACGTACTTATTTCGGTGATATGACACCACTGTCAGCCGCCATATTGAACTTTCCAACATCACTAATTCTCCAACTTCCCGTGTAGGTAGAAGGCTGCAATTTGGCAGGCTCAGTCCTTACAGCTTACTTACAAAAGTTAAGCAGGTTTCATTTCGAAATTCTATGCGTAACGGTCATAACGGTCAACAACGTCCGCCATGTTGAACTTTCTTATTCATGGCCCCATCTTCACGAAATTTGGTAGGCGGCTTCCCTGCGCTAACCAAAACCAATGTACGTACTTATTTCGGTGGTATGACGCCACTGTCAGCCGCCATATTGAACTTTCCAACGTTACTAATTCTCCAACTTCCCGTGTAGGTAGAAGGCTGAAATTTGGTACTTATTTTGGTGGTATGATGCCACTTTTCAACGGTCTTTGTTACTTATGGGCCCATCTTTAAGAAATTTGGTACGCGGGTTCCCAACACTAACTGAATCCTACTTACATACATATATACGTCCATAGCCTGCAGCTCGGTCCCCCATCCCAACGCCTCCCACGTTGTTGGCTGCCTGCCTATATAAGGCCGTCCGTCGCTCCAGTCTCTATATTCCCTTCCTTGCTTCGCCACAGAATTCACGTCTCCCTGCTGATAACTACAGCCTTTTTATTTAATCCACGGCTTCTCCGCTGTTTTATTGTTCATTTATTACGATTATAGTTATTGTGTAGGTATTTTAGACTTACTTTACATTGTTCAGGTACCCATTTCCTTTATCATTCCAACCGTACTCCCATTAACATGTCTATGGAGGTATTCACCATCAATCAAAGAACTGTCACTTACCAAGTGGTTTCCATGCCCGGAGATGGCACCTGCCTTTTCCATTCTCTTTGTTACACATTGCACGGCCATATCAGGCTCACTCTTGATATCCAGAGGAACATTGTGTCATATGTATTGAATGACTGGGACAGGTTCAAGGTGTGGACTGATGACGGTACAGGAGATAATTATACCACACAGGAGCACTATAAGAGTGAAATGCTTAAGGCCTTCACCTATGCATCCTCATGTGAGTTGATGGCTGCCGCTGAATTGTTCGGTTGTCGCTTTCAAGTGTACCGAAATGGCCAAATATTTTACACCTTTCGACAACCGCCAATGCCTCTTAAACATCTTAGATTGACAGGTGACGAGTTCAGTAGTGGACACTTTGATGTTTATGAATGTTGAAACTCTCAAAAGCTGGATGTGAAGTTATCGATGAAACCGGTTGTATACTTACAACGCTTGACAGATGCCGAATGTCTCTTCAACAGAAGTCCTACAAATACTGTCGTAATTGAAACAACCAATGAAACTCAAACCGATTATGACAGCAGCAATCCAAGCTGTGAGAATTGAAACAAAATTACTGTTCACATGGCCAACTGTACGTTGCATGTTCAAGAGTAAGCTCAGTGCACAGCTTGGTCATATTACAACCGGAGGGCCGAATTCACAATGTGGTATACAAAGAGATCCTTAACAAATAATTATTGGTATATTTTCCCTCAGTTTAAAAAGGTTTAATTTTCTTCTTAATAAAAATTTTAAGGCAGTACTTCGCCGCTGCAAAGCGCGGGTATTTTGCTAGTCCTTCATATTTAGAAACTGTTTTACTGTTGTAATGTGTGTTTTAAAAGACAGACGTTTTGTCAAAGATAATGCCTAAGTGTTACTATTTTAGTAATATTTAAACTTACTGAATGTAACAATATTTTAGTAGTCTGCATCAAAACTCCTAATTAATATTACAGTATTTCTATTTTCTCTCTCTATATGTAGACAAGCATTTATCATCAATCCATTTTTTAATTCACTGACACAATTAGTGAAGTGCTGTGCCCTCTAGGGGGTGTACCAGCACCCAAAACCCCAAACAAACTGCACCAACAGTCCCAGTTCAATAAAATTGCCTTACATTTAAACAATACCTTCAGCATAACTCAGCAATACAGCCCAACTCCTTCTCTTCTTTTTCTACCTTTTCTTTCTTTTCTAGAGCTCCTCTCCCACCTCTACCTCCGATTCCAACTCCTCCTGAGCCAAGTGGAGGGCTCACTTTTAACTCCACACCTAGGAGTACTTCTGGTGCTTAATCTATTGGCCCCCTGGAAGCATGGTCAGGCAGGACCCCTACAGCTCAGTGTGTCAGTATCAGTATTCAACAGCTCCCCCTGGCAGAACTGAACCCAGCAGGGCAGGCCCCTGGGACCACAACTCCCACATTGCCCTGAAGGCATCCATACTGGGGCTTGACAGATGTGATGCTGTTCTACCCATAGTAGGCATTCTCCCACTGTCCTGATGTTCCAGGTATCCAAGCCCAATCAGAGTGTCCCTCAAAGGTTGCCGGGACACCAATCCCAGTGTAGCTGCTGCCACAGCATCTTCCTGTGCCCATCTCCTAGCATGGAAGGAGAATATCCCTGCTCTCCAGCTGTCCTTCATTTCCCATGGCCTCCCGGCCAGGTAATGGAGCAAGACCTATCCTGGCAGGAACAATAGTTGGTCCCTCACAGCGCACTGTGAGATTTTTGAGACCCCGACAACCCCTCAACTGCACTGTGCACTGAAACTGTGTTAGTGCATCCAGGGGTTGCTTATCTGCCACCAGTGCTACTGCAAGTTCACAGGCTCGGCACGTTAACACATCCGTCACCTCATGGTTACAGCTGGGAAAATTTTAAAACTGGCTGCTGACTTGGCTGCGTGCTCTCTGTCTGTCTTCTCACTTGTGCTGGAAGTCTGTCTCCTTTTTTAATCTGAGAAGGGAGTGAATACAAGATGACGTCAGCGTCATTGTGGACGGGCTGGGTTTTTGTGTGTGCTGAAGAGACAACTCCCGTTCGGATAACTTTATGACAACAATAAAGCTGATTTTAACAGAAACCTGAACTCATCTCCTTCAGTCTTGTGCAAGTATGTAACCCACACATCACAACACAATTGGAGAAACACCATTTGGTCTAAAATAAAGGTGTAGCTGAGTGTACAAGTGAAAATGAATGTTACGATTTTTAATGATAGCTTCCATTTGAAGGATGTAAAGTGTAAACAGTTATGATCAAAATACTGAGCCCTGTGGGACACTATATTTATCTTCTTAATATAATTACAGAGCAAGGGTTTAAAAGGGGTTAAAATTAACTAAACCAAACCCTTCAACGATGGTGGCTGAGAACCTAGCATTATTTTCCAGCTTGTGGCCAATGGTGTCACAGCCCTGCTTAAATCTAACAAAGTAATTACTATAGCACTTATTTCATCAGAAGATATTGAAATGTCATTTACAATACAAGTTGATTTTTTGAATCACTGACTTAGAGCATTAGAATTTTGGAGCAATTGCCAAAGTTCTTTGGCAATTGCCATTCAGCCCAACAAGCTTGTCCATCTTATTTATCTTGATTGTCCAAAATAACATCAAGTTGAGATTTGAAGGTCCCTAAAGTCCTGCTCTCCACCACACTACTTGGTAATTTATTCCATATTCCTGTAGTTCTTGGCATGACTGAAAACTTTCTAACATTTGTGCGAAACCTGCCCTTAACAAGTGCCCAATCCTGTCCCCATGTTGAAGAATTTGTTTTAAAGTAGCAGTTGGAGCTAACTGTTCTAATTTCCTTCATAATTGTATATATTGTGATTGTGTCACCTCTTAATCTTCATTTGCTTAAACTAAAAAGGTTCAAACGCTTCAATTTCCCCTTATAGCACATACCTCGCAGTCCCAGAACCAGCCTAGTGTACTTTCTCTAGTGTTACCACATCTTTTTAATGAGACCTAATTTGATTTCTGTTGATATAACTGTATTTCGCCTTTACCTTTTTCATTGAACCACTTGTTTTTCTGCCTGTATTCTGGACAGCCCCGTCTGATTTCTGGATTATGATCTGAACATAAAATCTGATTGTGTTTTCATTGATCTCCACCTTTCCAATGTGTGTTTATTGATTGTTGATATGATAACATTTTTGTGATTACTCCTAGAAGGAAAGATAAAAACAAAACCTAATTAAACTCACTCCTAAGGTATCAGACTAATACATACTTTAATTGTAACAAATATAAATAGCTAAAAAATGTTTTACAGGAGAAGATTGTTTACTCATTTGTAATTTTACTTTTATATCTTTAAACATTTAAAAATGAGTCTTTGCCAGAAATATTGAGGAAAATGCTTTACGTTTAAAACCCTGTGAACCACAATTATGTGGAAAAAAGGTCGCCAGGTAAATGTGTGGCTCGTTATTTACTTAATTCTTTCCTTTTAAACTTGAGGAGAAACATGTAAACCTGAATAATTTTAAATATAATTTTAGTGTGATTGCTGGCTCAGAGTTAAAGGGTGCTTGGTTCAAACTTTGGTCCTGGCACAATCTGTGTGTAGTTTGCAT
>JANRMT010062833.1:21256746-21315174 GCA_026402145.1 Polypterus bichir lapradei | reverse complement strand
AAAACCCATAAATTTGCTTGCTTTATCTCACTCTCTCTCTTTCACTAACATCTGAAAGAAGCATCTCTTGCTAATCTGTGATGAGAAAGACAACACAATGAACAGCACAGCTCAGCAGCCATATTGACCAGGCTTAAGGCCTGTTCTGAAGAAAGCTGAGCACCAATGATGCCTTAACTAGAGACATTTTAAGTAACTACAAGTCTGTGTGCAGCCTGAGCTACATATCACCATTTAATCAGGTTGTATGGTTGCCAATATTCAAATGTACTTTGCATTTTGCTATTATTTATGAATATTATCAATAATACATTATTTTATGTGTAACTTAACTCTGCTTGTTTTTTTACTACATCTAATTGCCTGAGGTTATAGATATAGAAGGGAAGGTGGGGATAAGTTATATACAATAATACCTTATAAACAGTGGTAAGTCAGTGAGATTAGGCATTCAAAGGCTACATATTAATAATACAATAGGGGAAAGTAGAGCAATATATATTACTCTACCAAGATAAAACAATTGGCATAGTCGGCAGGATTTTGGGGTAACCATGTTTTGCACCCTGTTTGTAAATACTGTTTTGATGTATGTGTTTGTTTATGTATGTGAATTTTAGGGCACCCAGTGTACAAATGCGGTGGAACTAAAACATTGTTTGGTTGTTGAATGGAATATAACCAACAAAGTGTAGAGACTTCATGTGTGTCACGAGGACACCCGTATGTTTGCTAATGCTGGTCTTGTTAGTCCCTAATTAAAGTGCTAGGGAGTGGTGAAAGATGCATGCGTCATTCATACGGCATTTAAGTGGTTAAAGTGCTAGGGAGTGATGGGACATGCATTCATCATTCATACAGTACTTATTTGTTTAGAATCTTTGTGTATGTATGTGTATGTTTACTTACAGGGGCAAAAGTAGGCCAACCCATAACGAATTTGGCAAATTGTATTAGAGTAGCATTGTGGACTCAGAAATGCCTAAATTTATATTAAAGTGAGCCATCTTCCAGTGGAGTGGCAGAGGCAAGCAGGCTAAAGCTAGGAAACCTGTAGTTCAGGAAGAGAAAGCAGAAGCTGAGCTGAGTGTGCCACAAAATGGTAGGGGTCTGGAAGGATTAAAAGCAAGAAAACAGAGATCAGGCTTAAAGAAGACAGCTGCTGTTATAAGAGGTTTACTAGCTTGTATGATTGGTAATAAGGAAGATCATGATGAGGAAGAAAACAGCAAAGTGAATGAAAGTGAAAATGGAATGTTGTGTGAGAATTTTGAAAGATGTAACAGATGGTGTGATAATTGTGAAGTGTTAGCATGTAGGACTGGTAAAGTAGAAAGCAGTGAAAGCAGTGGACAAAAGAAATGTAAACCACCCATGGTGAAAGTTAGGGCAATAGTAACCAGATCGAACTGGAACCCTAAAACATGCTCAGATAAAGAGTGAGAATGTGAGGAAAAGAAGAGAGATGAAAGAAGGGAAAACAGCAAGGATGTTTTCTTCCATTATTCTCCACTGCACCACAATCTCCAGGTAATTCTGAGGTCTGTCCAGTATTTAAAGAACATGCTACACCCATAGATATTTCACCACTGTTAGGAAAGGTAACCAGTGCTGCACTGAAATTTGATTTAGGACAAAGAGATCAGATAGAAGGCAGAGAAGCTGGCGAGTGTGAATGGCAATTGTTGACTAGAGGGCATGAAATGAATAATGGCATAAGGATACCGAGTAAAGAAAGTATGAAATTAAAACAAAGAGCAATGGAAATTAAGGGAATCCAAGTGTTTGTGTGTGAAAGGTCTGAAAGTACTAGTGCAAGAATGACTGAGATGGAAAGAAAGTGCACCAGTTTAGGAGTTGGTTTGAATGAAAGAGGACAAGCCAAAGAACAAAGGGTGGGGGATGGTGCAGCAGGAAGTTTCACAAGCTCAGCCAGCAAGCCAGGAATGCACAGGGGTGTGAAAGTACTAACAGCTGTGCTGCGGCCAGCAGTAATTAAAAAGCACACACATTTAGGTTCAGTGATTTGAAACCTGACTGACCAGTTGTTTAAAAAGACAGCCTATGAATCTCCATGCAATAAAATGGAGAAAAGTGAGCTGGTCTTTAGTAAAGAACACAGGTTAGTTTTTGGAGAGATGCTGTATCTGGCACTTGGATTTTGGAGAGGTTTCAGCCCACACATTCAGGTAGCAGTTACCATAGAACTAAAAAAAGGACACACAGGCAATAAAAAAATAGAAGGGTAATGCAGGAAGACAGGAAAGGGAAAATAGTAATTTCTGTTTCAATTTTCTGGCTTTTTGCAAAAGTGCTTCTTCTATTGTAAGGTTTTACGGACTTTGTGTTGGTGCAGGTAATAAATAGTTAAGGCAATTACTGTAGCAGAGTAAAATCCATGCAGGAGATTGGGTTACAACTAGCACATTGAAGTGGAATGGCACTAGCGGCTAAGCTGTTCCAATGAATGCCTAGAAGCAAAGTTTGAGTGTTGGCACCAGGTTGACAACCAAGAAAATAAGATGGACAGAAACTGCTTTGTCACCTTCCATTTTGCAGTCCTGCCTACAAAGCGGGATGAAAAAACAAGAAAGAGGAAAAGACAACAAGGAAAGACTAAAGACAAAGACAAAGACATGAAGAAGAACTGAACAGACAGCAAGAAAAAGACACTTACTGGGGTTTAAGTGAGTAACAAGTCCACAAGTCATTCAATAATAAGGCTAGTCACAATATCTATAGTTTAAAAGGAAAGGTTTGTTCATTACTGCAGAAAATGTATATTCCAAGGGGTGGAAACTGAACAAACCAGTTAGGAATGCCAAAATAAGGGGATTCATTTTGGGTTCATAAAGTATACATTCTGGGTATTAATTAATTAAGTGGGATAATTAATATAATTGATACTATTATTAAACAGTGGTATACTGAGCAAATTGGTGAACTTTTCAGGAAAGCAGGTACAGCTGGTACATTTGCAAGACATATGGGTTCTGATGTTTAGGTATAGTTTTAATTGGGAAAATACAGAAGCCCTGCTGAGATTGTCAGCTGTGGTACAAGCAGAGGACCAGTGGGCCAATTTTGAACCGAGGCATTTAGCACAATGATTATGCATATGGTGAGCAAACAACTCTAGGGATGGCCTACAGGGGGAATGATGAGAGTTGCATAGCTTTGATGTCTCATCGTGGTGATGCCAGCCTATACTGGTAAAGGCTGATGGCAGTCAAGAGTTGTACCATGGGTAGGAAAGCACAAGAGGCAACTAAATCAACCCCAAATGTGTAAAGAGGGGCCACAGATGTTGGTTTATGAACGGTTTATGCAGTGGCACCTGTGGCATGTTACCTTTCAAATTTTTATATTAATTGTACAGCTACATATGCTTAAACAGATAGTTTGGGACATGGGTCTAATTAGCAGTTAGACAGAGAACAAGTACAGATTAAGAATTCACATAACAGACTAAATTGCTGTGGGCTAGGTTAGTTGAAGGAGTATACTTGTC
The DNA here is from genome assembly GCA_026402145.1 of Polypterus bichir lapradei. Classification (NCBI taxonomy): domain Eukaryota; kingdom Metazoa; phylum Chordata; class Cladistia; order Polypteriformes; family Polypteridae; genus Polypterus; species Polypterus bichir. The sequence goes on along the minus strand of JANRMT010062833.1, from coordinate 21,311,663 downwards.
TCATTTTGAACCACCAGATCTGATGACATATGTAGACTGCAGGAAGCTAAAGAAACAGTTGAAGCAAGCCGGAGCAGATACAAGTCATCAGGAGTGCTTTCAAGTTCTTCAGATTGTCTTTGAAATAAAGAAGATATGTAATGGACAAATGGTCACGGACAACTTTTAACGCTGGGAGAGCAAATAATGCAAATCAATGCACAAGTTATGTATCAGACTCTTTAAACAATTTAAAGACATTGCTTATAAAGACATTGTACAAAACATTCATTGGGGTGGAGTGTTGTGATGTAAGATTTTGCATATAACTTGATAAATGTTTTGTATGTCTTTATTTATAATTTAGGCAAAGCAATGTAATTTAGTGTTACTTTGGTGAGAGGCATTCGTGTTTGCCACCCCCCTTTACAACTAAGTCTCTTTATAATTTTACGACAGGATTTGGGAGATGTGTCTTAAACGAGTTTGGCGAGTATTTCTCTGCTAAAGTCTTTCAATCCCCCCGCAAGGAAGCCAGGATGTTTAACATATGGTTTGGGGACAGGTGTTAAAATGTTCTATTTCCCCCATTGGTCTGAGGTATGGCTGTTTGGAATTGACTTGTCTCAGAGACCTTTAAGTACCATGATGTCCTACTGGCTGTAGGGTTGGACAGAAAACCCATAAATTTGCTTGCTTTATCTCACTCTCTCTCTCTTACTAACATCTGAAAGAAGCATCTCTTGCTAACCTCTGATGAGAAAGACAACACAATGAACAGCACAGCTCAGCAGCCATATTGACCAGGCTCAAGTCTGTGTGCCGCCTGAACTACATATCACCATTTAATCAGGTGGTACGGTTGCCAATATTCAAATGTACTTTGCATTTTGTTATTATTTATGAATATTATCAATAATACATTATTTTATGTGTAACTTAACTCCTGCTTGTTTTTTACTACATCTAATTGCCTGAGGTTATAGATATAGAAGGGAAGGTGGGGAAAAGTTATATACAATAATACCTTATAAACAGTGGTAAGTCTGTGAGATTAGGCATTCAAAGGCAACGTTGTGACAAAGTAGCTTAGCCACTAATACACAAACGATGCAAGCACGTTGGCAAAATGAAACCTCCTAGGAGAGAGATTCCCAGAGTAGTTCCTTTCAATTACCTGACATCTCTACATTTCAATTTTTTTTTCTGACGATTTCAATAGTTTCTAGGACCCCTTGATTTTTACAGCACGGGTTTACATAGCTGGTACAGTATAAGTGTAAGTTCTGAATCTCTGAGATAAGAGTGTGCGTGTGTGTGTCATGAAGGAATATTGCCTTGCACGCAGTGATGCTGGGAAAGGCATTTGCCTGACATGACTTTATAAACGTATAAGAAAATGGATCGATGGATGAATTCTATTGTGACAGGCAAGCTTTAGATCAACAATACTTTATATGAATAATGTCTACTACTTTTTTAATTAATTTTTTAAGGATTTTTTTACAGAGCATTTCCTCATACAAAGGTAACTTAACTGTGAACATCAGACAATTAGTAACAAGAACAGATAATAGTGTGTTGGGTTATGATCTAAAATAGGCAAGAGGATAGCAATAAATGCACACTGAAAAGACAGCAATGTTTTAAATGGCATTTTGACACAAAGAGTGTTCAGGGATAAAAGAGAAAAAGATGGTGATGCTTTTATTTGGCCTTTTCCTGTCCAACCACATTTATAGAATTAGTCTTTGTGGCATGGCTTCTTCAAGGAAAGATTAAAAAGCACTACTCCTAAATGAAAATTTCCTAATTGGATCATTTCCTGGTGTCACTTGCCCCTTGGGTTTTTATTGAGGGTAATTTTTTTTTCTGTAGACAGTCAAGGACATACAGCAGTTTTTTTTAGTGAAAGGATATATTACCATCCAGTATCTCATTGGAAAAATGAAAGTCATTTTTATTAGGATTCATTGACCAAATTGAAAACGCAGGTGGAAGAAATTTTTGCTTACTTGCTGAAATGTATACTCAGGAGATTAAGGATAACAATTACATGTGGCATCAAGGAAATCAGTTTCAATCAAAGAATGTTTAAGACCACAAATAAGAATAAAATATACAGTATATGACATATCCAAAACTGTGGATTAATCACATTAGTTAAATAGCATTTAGGTTTTCTCAATACTGTATAAAGAATATTCTTCTATTTGCAATGTAAGCAAGCCTTTAGTTTCTGTTATGTAAAGGCCAGCCCTGACACAGACAGGCGTAGAACACAAGCAAAGCACACAGGGCTTTTATTTTTTCTTTTCCCTTGTGGGACATGTCTTCTCTGTCACCCAAAAGCACAGCAACACAGTCCCAAACACAAGCACAATAAACAAACACAATTCTTTTCCTTTTCCTTTTTCTCCTCCACTCCTCCCGACAAGCTTCATCTCTTGCCTCCTAATTCTGGCCCCCCTGCTGGGTGTTTCACAGTCCTTTAAATAGTCCTTGACCCAGGTGTGCTTCAGCTCTTTCTCCCACGTGACATGCCAGTACTTCAGATGAAGAATTCAAGTTTTTGATCAGCCCGGAATCACTGGGGTTTCCGTCCTCATGATCCAATAGTCAGGGATAGGTGAGAATTTTGTCTCCCAGCTTCTTCCCACAGTGTCTCCTGGTGGCACCCACAGTATGCAGCAGGGCTGTGTTGCCAAACTCCATTTTCAAGAAGCTGCCATCTAGCATCTTGGTGGAGGCAGTGTCCTAGAAAAGCTGCCTTCCCTCATCCTTCCATCTCAGGGGCATCTTGGACAGGTTAAGCTGCCGGCCTTCTCTTACAGTTATTTAAAGTTTTTTCAATGAAGTCAAATGCCTTGCTCTCTGAGAGCATGGACGGACACAATTTTCTGATATATTTCTCTTCTAAAAGTGCAAACATCTTTCTATACATTTTATAATCCAGTTATCCAGTTTTGGATGGCCTAGAGCCAGTGCTTACCCAGATAGTAATGGGCATTAGGTGAGAATCAGCACTAGATGGGACGTCAGCCCACTGCAGGATACCCTCACTCATATATAGCCTATTTCGATGCATCTATTAATTTAACAGACATGCGTCTAAGATCTGTGAGGAAAACTGCAGTATCTGGAGTAGCACTCATATAAATACAGGCAGAACATGCAAACTGTAGGTGGATAAGTGCCTAGGCTGAAATTCAGATCTAGGACTCTATAAAGCAGCAGTGCTATCTACTACACAACAATGCTACCCTCTAAACAAAAGGAATACAAATGAAAATACAAGTTTAAGGTAATTTTTATAAAAATATTACTTGGTCATGTTCATGCAAGAAATGAAATTTTTACCTCTCCGACAAATAGCATATGGGTGGATAACAAACAAAATCAGGCACATCCATGTCATTTAAAAGGAATCCTTTGATAATGTTGCCTGAATATTTTCTCATAATAACGCGGACAGTCTCTGGGCTCCTAATACTTTACAACCTGCTATTTTTTGGCATTTAAAAAGGGCAAATGACACTCTGAAAAAAGGGATTTCTGAAATGGTTTGTGCTGTTCTTTAAGGCAACAGTCCTTTATGATTACCTCAAAGTAAGCACTGTAGGTACTGAATGGCTGTCACCAGCCAAAATGTTTCCCAGCTTCATTATTATCATCCTGACACATGATTATTAAACCTTCCACATAAGCACCAATACTTTTGTTTGACTGTCTGGTAACCTTTAGAAATATATTCTTCTTTAACTTGTCAGGCCATTAGACAAAGCATTAGAACTAAAGGTAATGGCAGACTGGATGATGCTGCAATAAAACGACAGAATGAGGTCCTTTATGGAGTTTATAGAGGAGCAATAAGCACTGATTACATTTACAGCAGAACATTTTAGTTTAAATATTCCAGTTTAGTTAATTATTCCTGCAATTTATTAAAGGCTGTTTATTCAGTCAACATTTTAGCCTCTTCCTGAAAAAATATGAGAGTGACTATACTGACTTCAGTCTCCAAATGTCATTTCTTTATTTTTTGATATTAACAGGCATATTCGTAGTTTTTATTTCACACACTCACCAAACAGTTTATTTGTTTTACAAACACTATGGGTTTATAAGGCCATTATTGTCACATGCACAGTGTACAGAGTGACATCAACGTACCTTGTAATGAAAAAGTGCATGTTGCTGTGTCTCACTAATCCCTCAACATTTGTTGGTTGGGTGGTTGTAGATTTTCCAGCACATGCAGTAGTAATGCTGCCAGCAAACCTACTGCTAAAGTGAACACAGCTAGTGGTGACATCTTCATGTACCTTTGACTTGTTCTTCTTTCGAATGCTCCCGTTAGGTGTTTCCACAGCGGATCATCTTCTTCCATATCTTTCTGTCCTCTGCATCTTGTTCTGTTACACCCATCACCTGCATGCCCTGTCTCACCACATCCAGAAAACTTCTCTTAGGCCTTCCTCTTTTCATTTTCTTTGGCAGCTCTATCCCTTGCATCCTTCTCCTAATATACCCAGAATCTCTCCTCTGCACATGTCCAAACCAACGTAAACATGCCTCTCTGATTTTGTCTCCCAACTGTCCAACCTGAGCTGACCCTCTAATGTTCTCATTCCTAATCCTATCCATCCTTGTCACACCCAATGAAAATCTTAGCATCTTTAACTCTGCCACCTCCAGCTCTGTCTTCTGGTTTCTGGTCAGTGCCACCGTCTCCAACCCATATAAAATAGCTGGTCTCACTACTATCCTGTAGACCTTTCCTTTCACTCTTGCTGATACCTGTCTGTCACAAATTACTCCTGACACTCTTCTCCACCCATTCCACCCTACCTGCACTCTCTTTTTCACCTCTCTTCCACAATCCCCATTACTCTGTACTTTTGATCCCAAGTATTTAAACTCATCCACCTTTGCCAACTCTACTCCCTCCATCCTCACCATTCCACTGACCTCCATCTTCATTTAGAAACATGTATTCTGTCTTGTTCCTACTGACCTTTATTCCTCTCCTCTCTAGAGTATATCTTCAACTGTCCAGGGTCTCCTCGACCTGCTCCCTACTCTCGTTACAGATCACAATGTTATCAGCAAACATCATAGTCTACAGGGACTCCTGTCTAATCCCGTCTGTCAATCTGTCCATCACCATTGCAAATACAATACAATACAATACAGTTTAATTTTGTATAGCCCAAAATCACACAGGAAGTGCCGCAATGGGCTTTAACAGGCCCTGCCTCTTGACAGCCCCCCAGCCTTGATTCTCTAAGAAAACAAGGAAAAACTCCCAAAAAAAAAACCTTGTAGGGAAAAATGGAAGAAACCTTGGGAAAGGCAGTTCAAAGACAGACCCCTTTCCAGGTAGTTTGGGCGTGCAGTGGGTGTCAAAAGAAGGGTGTCAATACAATACAATACACAGAACAGAACAAATCCTTAATACAGCATAATAATACCAATTTTAGAAGCACGGAGCAGAATTTAACTGTAGATGATATCACATAATAAGATTTGGATATTTTTAGAGTCCTGGAGACCTCATCCATCAAGCTGCCTCCCCATTTGGCCATTCCACGGCTGAAACGTTGCTCGGCCAGCCAATCCGATGAAAGGACCCCTTTTTCCCATGATTCCTGTGATCCTCCATCAGGGATGACTTTACCATAGGCAGGCAAACAACTTGGCAGGTGGGCCGTGGCACCAATTGCCACATTTGAGTACCGAGAACAGAAACAGAATAGGTGAGGGTTAGTAACAAATTATAACAATCATGTTACTTATGTTTTAGTGTTAATGACTAACAACAGAGATGCAGTATGTACAGTTAATCAGCAGCTCTAGTCAGAATATGCTAAACTGAAGTAGTGAGTCTTCAGCCAAGATTTAAAGGCTGAGACCGAGGGGGCATCTCTTATAGAAGCAGGAAGACTATTCCACAATTTAGGGGCCTTGTAACTAAAAGCTCGACCTCCCACTGTTATTTTATTAATCCTTGGAATCATAAGCAGACCGGCATTTTGAGATCTTAATGTGCGCTCAGATTTGTAAGTCATGATAAATTCAGACAAGTAAGCCAGACCTTGGCCATTTAATGCTTTATATGTTAAAAGGAGGATTTTGAAATCTGCCCTAAACTTAACCGGGAGCCAGTGTAAGGATTTAAGAACTGGAGTTATGTGTTCATATTTTCTTGTTCTTGTAATAATTCTTGCAGCCGCATTTTGGATTAACTGGAGGCTGTATAAAGAACAGTTTGAACAGCCAGTGAACACCGCATTGCAGTAGTCAATCCTACTAGAGATAAATGCATGAATTAATTTCTCACAATCCTGTTTATTTAGAAAGCGCCTTAATTTCATAACATTTTTAAGATGGAAGAAACATGTTTTGGACAACTTTGTAATATGTGCTTTAAATGACATGCTAGAATCAAAGATAACTCCTAGATTGCGGGCTGATTCAGTAAAATTAATTGGGATTCCAACTGAGTTAAATGATGACAAAATATTGCTGTGATCAGCGTCATTCCCTCCAACAATTAACATCTCTGTTTTATCTGTATTTAAAGACAAGTAGTTCTCATTCATCCACTCCTTTAATTCACTAACACAACTAATTAAAGACAACATCGGAGAAACTTCATTTGATTTAAATGAAAGGTATAACTGGGTGTCATCTGCATACGAGTGAAAATTAACATTATTTTTCCTAATGAGAGATCCCAGTGGAAGCATGTAAAGTGAAAACAGTAAAGGTCCCAGTACTGAGCTCTGCGGGACACCATATTGAACTTCTGTGTATAATGATGGAGTGCTGTCAGCACATTTCTGTACGTATTGGAATCGATTTGATAAATAAGAACTAAACCAAGCGAGCACGGGGCCTGTAAGCCCAACATCGTTTTCTAGCCTGTGCAGTAAAATAGAATGGTCAATGGTGTCAAATGCTGCACTTAAGTCTAACAACATAATTACAGTGGAGTTTAATAAATAAGAAATGGCTCAGAGCCAATCCCTGATATAATCCCACCTCCACCTTGAATGCATCCCTCACTCCTACTGCAGACCTCACCACTGTCACACTTCCCTTGTACATACCCTTTGACACATCACTGAAATTCAGTGCACACATCAGACTCTCTCACTATTTGCAGTTCTGTTTGTATCCTTTCGCTAATAAAACCTAAAAGAGTTGCTTTACATTTTTCACATTTCCCTCCACCAAGACTTTACTTCAGCAAAGCCTCCTGTTATCATCATAGGTTTTGAGTGCCTGTGACTGGGAACATTTAAAGTTAATCTTATTTTGTAAACACTGTTACGCAGAGGCACTGTGTATCCTGGCTATCTAGATATGCGCCTGGGTCCAATACTTGTGTCTTGCCTACTGCCAAGTGACTCTAATTTGGCCCAAGCCAGTTGTGTGTCCCTCATCCCTGTAATAAACCAGTACCTACTGAGGACTTGTTATTTGTGTCAATTGCTGGGTTGATGCCTTCTTGCTTCCTCTAACTCATCTCTATTTTTAATACAGGGTGGGCCACAGAAAAGTAGCCCGCCTCCACACTCTATGGGGAAGGCCGTAGCCACTTCACGACCAGAAAATTGCTGTTTGCTGTGCGGTGTCAGAAACACGAATAGTGGGCCCAATTTTCTTCGAATCAACTGTGTGAATACAGCGGTTTACCTGGACATCTTTGAACAATTTTACGACCAGAAGAAAAAATGTGGTGCTTTTTCCAACAAGATGGGGCAACATGCCACACCTCACTGGCACGGGTTCATGAAATGTTTACAGAGGAGCAAACTGTGAGCAAGGGGTTATGGCCACCACGTTCCCTGGACTTGTCCACATGCAGTTATTATCTGTGGGGAAATTAAAAGCAGAAAGTGTACGCCAACAATCCACATACCCTGGATGAACTCAAGGAAAACATCTATCCATCCATCCATTATCCAACTCGCTATATCCGAACTACAGGGTCACGGTGGTCTGCTGGAGCCAAACCCAGCCAACACAGGGCATAAGGCAGGAAACAAACCCCGGGCAGAGCGCCAGCCCACTGCAGTCAAGGAAAACATCACGAACACTATCTGCAGCATTACTGTTGAACGTGCTCTAAGGTACATAGATGTGATTGAGGACCACTTTCACTTCTGTTGTAACTTGTGGGAAAGTGAATAAAAACAATCCACTTGCTCGTTCATCTTGTTATACTATCGCCGGAGGTGGGCTACATTTCCCTATATTAATTGCAGCCATACACATATAGGAAACTTTTTTTGCAATGTGTGATTTGTATCCATTTTAGCTCTTTCTTTTGCTTTCTCTCCATAGACTTTCTTAGATAAATCAAACTGTTTGTATCAGTCCAGAATATTTCAATTACTTTTCTGGCTATGGTGAAAGTAACATTGAATCTACTGTACATATTTAATGGATACATATTTAATGCATCTATTTATGTTAGGTGTTTTATTAACAGTTTATTTTAACTTGATATATGCGGTTTCTGTGGAATTAAGAGATTATTATACATTTTTGAATGTGTTTTGTCCAAAGCAATGTCATGGAAAGAGGGACGCTGTTATTGCAGCATCAGTTTGTTGCCCTTTGCTATACTGTATCTCCAACAACAGACAGCTGCAGTTACCATCAGTGATTTGTGTGTTTTTTTTTATGTCAATAAGGTTTCCAACTGTCAGCTGTCACATCTATATTCTGGTCTCTCTAGATTGTGTCTGTTTTGTTTATGGTATTTTTGGGGTTGTATGTAAAATGTATCATTTTTCAGTTGACACCATTTTGTCCTCTGTTTGTCAAATGGCCGCGTATATTTTGTAGGAGTCTTTGAATGGTTGTGTCCATATTGTTTACTATCATTATGCCTGTTGCCAATCACATGGCAGGGAGGTCACTTGGTTGGTTGCACAATAAGGAAAAACATATTTAAGATAGCACTGTATTGTTGTCCACACCCTAGTGTGTTGGAACCAAAATCGATGCAAGTTTGTTGTAGTTAGTTCAAGGAATTTGTAGCTAGTGTCTGGGCTATTTCTGAGTTTTAAAACTTTTTCATTTGTACTATGTTTCTGCCTGGATTCTTGGTTTTGGTTTTTTGGTTTCTTTGTTTGCCAGTTAATGTATCACTTGCATGTTCCCTGACCATGGTCTTATCTGCTGCATTTAATATATAAGCTCATAAAATTGATAAGCTCAAAAATATTTTCCTGTCTTCCACCTGCACTTTTTAAAGCATGTCCAGATCACCCATGTACCAAATGATTTAATCTGTTTTCATTTTCACTAGGTTTACTTCCCCTTTCTTGTGTCTAATCATTGTTGAACAGGCAGGAGTAATACTGCTGCTCAATAGTGCTTTGCTTCCATTAATATTTCACAGATCATTTTGTAAAAGAGCTATTTCTGTCTTCAATCTTTAAAGATGCTTCTTTGGGGAGTCTGTTTTATTAGAATTACGTTGATAGACTATGTTGGTTTATATTCCATTCATTTAAAATTGTTATTTACAATTTCTTTCCATAAACCAGACACTCCTTCTAAATTGTTTCAGTTCCTAAACTTATATTATTTCATTTGCAACTGCAGCAAAACAAGAGCTTATGCAGGTTGGACCACAGTTTGTCCTGGGCTGCTGTAACACTGAAGTTAATCTCAATCCCAATTATTAGCTTAAATCCAATTTTTTGTCTGATTGTCCGTCCATCCATTATCCAACCCGCTACATCCTAACTACAGGGTCACGGGGGTCTGCTGGAGCCAATCCCAGCAACACAGGATGCAAGGCAGGAAACAAACCCCGGGCAGGGCGCCAGCCCACCGCAGGGAACACCCACACACCAAGCACACACTAGGAACAATTTAGGATCGCCAAACCACCTAACTTGCATGTCTTTGTTCAAATTATTTTTTTCAAATGACTTAACTCTGATATATGTGCTTACAGACACACTTTTATTCTGAATTTGTTCCATATGCACTAATCAAAGAAATGGTCAGACAGATGTTACTTATAGGCCTTGCATAATGAACTCTTAAAAATGATTTTTCCTTTTTGCCTTCTTATAAACTAACAATTAATGTTGCTCAGAGTGGTGAATATCATTTTCTTTCTTATGTAATTTTGTTTGACAACATAAACCAAAATTCTTACAGGCATTTAATCTAATTCAGGACCGCAAGGTGAAGGAGCCCATCATAGCAACACTAGGAGCATGGTAGGAAACAGCACAGGGCAGGGTGACAGTCAATTTCTGTTTCAAAAAAGTATGTCTTCCTTTGAAACTTTTTAATTCTGCAGCTTTTTTTTAAATTATTCTTCAAGTGTGATATTTGCCACATACATAGATAGATAGATACACTGTATGGACAAAAGTATTGGGACACACTCCTTAATTATTGAATTCAGGTATTTCAATCAGCCGCATTGCCACAGGTGTATAAAATCAAGCAACTAGCCACACAGTCTCCATTTACAAACATTTGTGAAACAAAACGTGTCATTCTGAAGAGCTCAGTGACTTCAAGTGTGGTACTGTGATAGGATGCCACCTTTGCAATAAGAAGGTTTTTGAAATTTCATCCTTGCTGGATACTGTAATTGGTATTATTGGAAAGTGGAAGAATTTAGGAACAACAGCAACTCAGCCATGAAGCAGAAGACCACACAAAGTCACAGAGCAGGGTCAATGACTGGTAGGGTGCATGGTGTGTAAAAGTCACCAACACTCTGCTGATTCCATAAAAGTTCAAAACTTCAACTGGTATTAATGTAAGCACAAAAACTATGTCTCAGGAGCTTCATGGAATGGGTTTCTATGGCCTAACAGCTGCATGCAAGCCTCACATCACCAAGTCCAATGCAGAGTGTTATATGGAGTGGTGTAAAGCACACCACAACTGGACTGTGGAGCTGTTCAAACGTCTCTAAAAGATCACATCTGTATCACATGTAAGAGAAACAAACAGAATGGAGACACTTTTATTTTCAGTGTGAACAAATAATTATGGGCCAGAACATAATGCCAGTATCAGATGGCAAAAAAAAGAATAATGCACCAGCACCAAAAATCTAAATGAAAACCAAAACTCAGTCAATACATCAGAGAAAATACAATGTCTTAATCAAAACTAGAATTCCTTTCCCTCACTAAATCTAACCACAAATATGTTTTTTCCTGAGCCAAAAATGTAGATGTTGCATGATGCATGCTACTATCTTAAATAGTGTTGGCATTCTGTACCCAGTGGAAAAACACAGTGATTAGAAAGGAACAAAAGGTGAACTGCAGTGAAAAACAGGGCCAAACTGGTGACAATAACTCAATCAGATCCTAATAACTAACCCAAAACACAATACTAATTTGTGGTTAGGAAAAACAGAAAAATAGTCTGGAGCCAAACCTTCAGTCAAAATAAAGCAAGAAAAACCTTAATTTCCTATTCATAATCTTGGATAACCAGAAAGTACACAACGCTGACCTTCCATCAGTAACTTACCAACACTTTGATGATGTCACATGCTGCACATTTACAACTGTCTCCAGACAGCAGTGCTCTGACAACCATCAACAAAATGACCATAAAATGGCAGCACCCAAGAAAAGTAAAATGGTGCCACAAAATAATGAAAATTATTTTTTACTTCACTAAAATTAAAGTGAACCAAAAAAACAATTTAATTGTTTTCAATTTAATTCATCAAGCCTGTAGGGGCTCATGACAGAAAGATCACCACTGATGAAATGATCAAAAACATCATGAAAGACCTCCATACTTTGTTCATTAAAATGGCTGAGTGTCTGCACAATGAAATCACAAAAGGGGACCCCACTCCCCCTGCTCTATGATACAATATTCATTAAGTCACCCAGGTCCCTGCAGCCATCTTAAACTTTGGCCTGGCTTTTAAGGTTTTATTTCATGGAGAATTTCCTTGGGTTTTTTTGTCTTTATTATGTGAGTGTATTTATGATTTTGAATGTTGAAATGTTCAGTTTCTATCGCTATTTTAATGCCATTTTGTTTCCTAACAGGTACTGCTTGATTCATTGTATGTGGCATAGAAGGTCAGCACTTTGACATTTATGACATCTATCAAAGGCTGAGGATATCAAACCTAAAACAAACAGACCCTTTGAGTGCTTTCTGATTTTTCTGCCCTTTCTGAGCCCATGAAGCATTTTTTTACTTCAATTTTTGTCTCATGAATTTGGCTTTTGTTGGTTTTTTTTTTGACCTTACAGATTTGAGCAGTCCTTTGTTCTTTAACTATGTCTCACATTCTGACCCTAAAATATTTTGCTGTATTTTTCAACAAAGTAGTCCAACATCCAAGTACTATAGTCAAAGCACCAAATCCTTCCTTTACTTCACTTACCTTTCAATCTCTATTTTAACATTTCTCCAGCACCTAACTATTGTTCCTCTGACCAGTTGATAGCTAGCCTTCTCTCACATCCCACCTTCCAGATACAGGGACTGCTGGCCTCTGGACAAATTTAAACCCTACACAGGTATTACTATAGTGACAGTTCCCAGAAATACTTGTTGGAGCAAGATACCTTGTTCACTATAATAGCAATTTGAACATAAGTTTTGCCAATAGGAATGCTTTGTAAACACCTACCAGCTATTGGAGATTATTCTGTTCATCTGCGAGTCTCCTATATCTACCTTGTCACTTCCTTTCACAGAAGGTAATTACCTGTGATCTCCAAAAAATATATGTCCCATAGTGGAGCCTAGCCTCTTGAACAAAGTGCAACACATTTGTCATCGTACTCTTCCTAACCTCCAGTTTGCTGGGATCTGTTTCTGTCAGGTTACACCCTTTTATTCAGAGCAACCCCTTGCCCGATAAGCAACCCACCACAGTAGAACTAAATACTGGTTTTGCGTTTTAATTTTAATCTCAAATTCTGAATCCTACAATTAATTAAATGATCTTCAAAAGAGTATATTGTTTATTTACGTTTACTTCTGTACATTTACAGTGGAACAGTGTTCAATGCTCCCACACTATTCTATTTTTAGTCTACTTTCTGAAAATATATGTGCAATAATATTATGGGCTCATTTTTAACATGACAGAATGTACCAACTGTCACAGGCGGCGTTTTGTTGGTGGCCTCGGGTAGGGGGCTTGGAAGCCCAACCCTGTAGGGGCCCGAAGAACCCTAGACCTCAGCACTTCTGCCACACCAGGAAGTGCTGGGGGGAAGAAGAATAGTGACACCCGGAGGGCTTCCGGGTGCGCAGCCGGCACTTCCGCCACACGGGGGCGTGTCCAAGGAGGCATTCGAGAGCGGAAGTTGGGTGGAAGAAGGACAGAGCTGGAGAGAGGACTGGAGGTGGTCAGAAGAAGAGGCACAAAGGACTGTGAGGCCTGGACTTTGGGGGATCGGTGCTGGAGGCACTGGGTGTGCACAAGTAACTGTGTAAATTTTGTAAATAGAATAAATGAGTGTGATGGGTGCTAAACTGTTGTCCGTCTGTCCGTGTCCGGGACCCGTTCCACAGTGGTGTAGTCGGCAGGATGCTCTGTCTGTTCCAAGACAGGGACCTGCAGTAACAAAACATTATTCTGTGGACGGCCTGGCGCAGCAGCGGATCCCACACACTCACCACGGGAGCGGTGCGTGCACAACCTCAGGGAGCGGTTCTCCCCACGGACCGCCACCGGTCCGCAGAATGGCCATGTTCCCCGGGTGCGGAGGGAGGAGAAACCCGCAGCGTGGGAGGTGGACATGACGCCTGAGCCCACTAGTGGTACTGTGGCAGGGACTGCGGACTGCTCGTGCGGAGAAGCCGAAGGAGGGAGCATCAGGGTGCCGATCGGAATGGAGAGTGTTGGCCCAGCTGAGAAGACGAGCCGAGGGGCTGTGTCAGGGCAACGTCCCCGCCCCTTGTTTTTCTGTTTCATTTACGGGGTCGGGCCCTAGGCTGCTGTGTGTCGGCTTGACACCGAGGCGTTCTCGTCCTCGCGGATTGGTCCGCTGGTCCTGGGAGGTCCCAGCTAGCGGGGGAGTACTGTCACAGGTGGCTGGGTGTGGTCGGCAATCAGCCACCTATTTAAGGAGCCACCGCCCTGCAATCAAGGCTGGAGTCGGGTGAGGAGGAAGACGAGGTCGTGGCAGAGGAGGCGAGGAGAGGCCCGAGTGATTTGTGTGTGAAAACAGTGACTATTGACTTTGGGGGGATCGGTGCTGGAGGCACTGGGACGTGCACAAAAAACTGTAAATATTTTATATAGTGTGGTGTAAATAAACGTGTGTGCTGGGTGAACAAATGATGTCCGCCTGTTTGTGTCCGGGTCCCGTTCCACACAACATATATTTTATTTAGGTATTTAGTTACAATCGTGTATTTACATTTTTATGGAGCAATATCTTGTGTTATTTATTACGTATCCTGTTTGGTAGGAGATGCACTCACACATGTTACTAAACTTGAAAGAAGAGGCTAGTCAGAGGCACACTGATTCAACCACTTTAAGTTGCTGATATCAGAATCACGGTGATACTTGGCTTTGTAGCATTCTAGCTCATCAATGCAGGATTTCATCATCAGAAAAACATGGCAGGATTAATCACATTTTCTCCCACAGAAAAAGCACATTTTTTAATTTCTACAAAAGCTGCATTACATACCTTTTGTGACAGAATTGTCATTTTTTTAAATCAAGGATGTAGAGCTATGCAATAAAAAATTGATTTTTTACTGAAGTTTTCCTTCAGCTGTTTAGCTCAACCACAGACTGTCTTTTCAAAATATACTATGTACAGGCAGTGTGACAATAGATGGCACTATACCAGCGCATAACCCGACCCAGACAGACACAGGAGGCACACTAATAAAAACACAAGTTTTTATTTTTATTTTTCTTCGCATGTGGGCAACACCTTCCCTATTTCTCACAGGCACAACACAGTCCCAACAAGCACTAAGTATACACACAATACTTTTTCTTCTCTTTATCTACTCTGCTCCTCTTCAGCAAGCTTTGTCTCCCTCCTCCCGACTCTGGCTCTCGAAGTGGTGGTTGCTGGTTTCTTTTATAGCCCACCTGGAAGTGCTCCAGGTGTTTGACGACCTTTTTCCAGTTGCACTTCCAGGTGTGGCGGAAGAGCCCCCCACATGAGCTTAGGAACAACTGCAGCGCCCCCTAGTGGCACCTCGGATCCCAACAAGGTTGTAGAGAACTCCATCTGCCATGGAGCTCTGTGGGGATCCGAGGCACCACTACCACCCAGGGGGGCTACCATCTAGTGTCCCGGGGGAGGTACTGTTCTGACCAGGATTGCTCCCCCGGTCCATACAGTGAAGAAGTGTCCCGGCCAGACAAGGAACCCGGCCATCAGTGACATCAGTTAATGTGATTTCATAGGTAAAAACCACAGAAAACAAAACATATTGTTCACAAACTAGTTGCCATTTTGAATTCAGATTTTGCTCATCTTTCTTCAAGCATTCACTGTTAAAATCAAAATGGAATATTGTATTCTATTAATTAAAACAGTATTATTTTTAAAACATATTCTATTAGATCAAAGGGTATTGTTCCACATTGTTGGAATATCCTCAGATGAGTTTCATTAAGGTTGTTTAAAGCTGTCTTGCTACTGATGACTAATTCACAGAACGGACACAAAATAAAACAAATAATTTGTAATTCACTGCCTTTCAGGGATGCTGTATGAAAGAGCTTGCAGGTTGATTGATAATGCAACTCTGGTTTACTGTAATTTTAATGTATTTAAGCACATTGTATTCAGGTGCATCTTCTTAATTATTCTTCCAAACATGTACACATTATTTTGGCTGCAAAATAATTTCTTTCTACCTTTTTATGTCCTAAGTAGCACTGAGGGTGGCATTATTTATAGGTGAGCCAAAAAAATTGTTAGCAATATGT
The DNA here is from genome assembly GCA_026402145.1 of Polypterus bichir lapradei. Lineage (NCBI taxonomy): Eukaryota > Metazoa > Chordata > Cladistia > Polypteriformes > Polypteridae > Polypterus > Polypterus bichir. The sequence continues at coordinate 21,295,729 of JANRMT010062833.1, read as the reverse complement.
TATCATTTATTAGTTAATTGCATATTTAAAATAAAACACAAAGTATGGTAAGCCATTTATATCTCTCACACAAGGTATGAAAAAGTGTACACACTCATTATATACTATTTTAAAATAATCCATATTTTTCTTGCAAGCTTTCTTTTTATTGTTTATTTTGTTTCACATACAGTATTCTGAACATACAGTAATTTACTTTCAGTTTTTGTGTTTACATTTATTGTTATTTTTAATATTATTAAAATAGACAAAGTGTATTTACATCAAAAGCCAGAACACTATTCCATTTAACTACCCTTTTACTATGTGATCAGGATAAACACCATAATAAAATAAAATCAACTGTAACATAGCAATTTAATAGAAGAATCCTGTCAAATGAGTCTTTATTTGTCTGCCTCTACCAATCATCTCCTACTCCCAACTGACACAATGTTCTGACAAAGATTAAAATGGAGAAACTATCAGGGAGAAAAAGTTAATGGAATGGGTCCGGAGATGAGAGAAGGACAAAGGGCAGGGCTTAGAGTCAAAAACATAAACTGGTAAAAGTGTCATGGTTTATGCAATTAAGTGTGTTATATCTCAGCCTGGGATCATCCCTTGGCTGGGTTCATGCCTCCGATGGACTCTTCCTAATAAGTTGCAGATGTTGTGATATTGTGGAACAAAACATGGCCTATGTCCTTCCCCTGCACAAATTTAGTGGAGATGGGTTTAGTGGTGTAGATCTGCATACTGGACAAACAAATACATGTTTACCGTTATATTTTAGATATATATGTACTTAAATATTTATGCAAATGAAAAAAACTGAATAAATATACCAGTGAAGTAATGTTTAGGAAAGATTTCTTACTGATAGATTCCATCATAATCTGAAAGTTGCATCTTGCTGGAAAAAGCTATCCCTGATGATTCCTCAGAGAGAGTTACCCAGTTTCTTAACTCTCCAGATTGTTCTTATGCTTAATTTTCTTTGAGAATACAGTTTTATTGATTTGTCTTCACATATAGGTACCACTTTTTAGCCATTTTGTTTTTACCTTTAATCTCTTCAAGTTTGAAATGTTGAAACCTCTGGGACAAAATCTGGAAACAATGAGGAATGATTTAAGAACATTTATGTTAGGTAGAATGCCTGGCGTGGACTGGTTGGTCTTTTAGCCTTGGGACCCCTGCAGATTTAGATTTTTCTTTACTGGAGTTTTTTTTTCATTGTACTCATCTTTAGAGCCTTAAAATACATAAGGACTCTATTCTATGCTAATTATACAGTATATCTATGTTGTGTGAGGTTGTATTGATTTATTTTTTTATTAGTTATTCATTATAGGTTTTGCTCAGTTTTATTTTGCGTTTCTTGTTACCATTTATTTGACATATTGTAAAGAACTTTGAGCTGCATTCTATGAATTAAAAGGTGCTGTAGGAATAAATGTTGTTGCTGTAGTTGTTTCTTAAATGATAGCAGAGCACCTACTTCAACTACATGACTGAGCATTTTTGCTCCAAACTCCTTCTATCCTTTGTGTGAGAAAGTGCTTCCTAGTTTCATGTTTAATGCACTTCCCCTTATTTTTCAATGAGGACATTGAGGGTGTGTTTCACTATTTAGCAAAATGACACAGGCTAGAGTAACATTATCAGCTGTGCTTTTAAAATTACATTTTATATTCTCCCAAAAATATGCATTGCAAATGATGGAAATATATGACAATCAAACATACACTGGTCAGCCACAATGTTAAAACCACTGAACAGATAAGTGAATAACACTGAATATCTCATTACAATGGCACCTGTCAAGGGGTGGGATTTTTAGGCTGCAAGTGAACAGTAAGTTCTTGAAGGTGATGTACTGGATGGAAGCAGGAAAAATGGGCAAAACATGGGCAAGTGTGAGGATCTGAGTGACTTTGAAAAGGCCAAATTGTGATGGCTAGATGACTGGGTCAGAACATCTCCAAAATAGCAGGTCTTGAGGGGTGTCCTCAGTATGCAATGATTAATATCTATTAAAAGTGGTCTAAGAAAGGACAACCAGTGATCTGGAAACAGGGTCATGGGCCCCAAGAATCATTGATGTACATGGGGAGTGAAAGCTATTCCATCTAGTCTGATCCCAAGAAGAGATACTATAGCATAAACTGCTGAAAAATGTAATGTTGGCCATGACAGACAAGTGTCAAAATACACAGGACATTGCAGTTTGCTGTGTATGGGGCTGCCTAGCCCTAAACCTGTCAAAGTGTCAATGCTGAACCCTGTCCACCTCCAAAAGCACTTACAATGGACATGTAAGTGTCAGAACTGGACCACAAATCAACGGAAGAAAGTGGCCTGGTTTTCTTTTAGATCATGGGGATAGCCAGTGTTATTTACCTGGGGAAGAGATGGAGACAGAATGCACTATGGGATGAAGGCAAGTGGGCGCAGGCAGCATAATGCTCTGGGCAGTGTTCTACTTGGAAACCTTGGGTCTTGGCATTCATGCAGATGTTACTTTGACACATACCACCTACTTAAAGATTGTTGAGACTATGTACATCTTGTCGCGGATGCCAGGGGCGACGACCCGGCCGGGACGCCTTGGAGGACCGGAAGTGGGCGTGTGCCCATCTGGGATCACGTGGGAGCCGCCTTCCTGGTTGCTCTGGGGGCCACGGGTTGAGGGCATGGAAGCCCCACCCTGTAGGGGCCCGTGGTCACCGCCAGGAGGCGCCCCAATGCCTTGGGGACCTGTTACCTCAGCACTTCTGCCACACCAGGAAGTGCTGGGGGGAAGAATAAGGAGGATACCCGGAGAGCTGCCAGGAGAACAGCCGGCACTTCCGCCACGCTGGGGCGTGGCCAACGAGGGAGTGTCGGAAGCACCTGGAGCTCATCCGGGTCGTGTATAAAAGGGGCTGTCTCCCTTCATTCGAGGCTAGAGTCGGGTGGAAGAGGACGAGGTACGACAAGAGTGTGGAGGCGGCCCAAAGAGCAGGCATTTGTGGCCAGGACTGAGTATTGGGGTTTTGTGCACTAGTGGATTGGGTCTGAGTGACCAAATACTTGTGTAAATAAATGTGTGGTGGTTGAAAAACAACATGTCCGCCTGTCTATGTCCGGGCCGGGTTCACAATCTCTTCATGACAATGGTATTCCCTGATGGCACTGGCCACTTTCAGCAAAATAATGCACACTGTCACACAGCAAAAATTATTCAGGAGTGGTCTGAGGAATGTGACAAAAAGTTCAAGGTGCTGACTTGGCCTCGAAACTCCCCACATCTCAATCCGATCGAGCATCTGTGGGATGTACTGGAAAAACAACTTCAGTCCATGGACACCCCCACCTCACAACATACAGAATCTAAAGGATCTGTTGCTAACATCTTGGTGCCAGATACCACAGTACACCTACAGAGGTCTTGTGGAGTCCATGGCTCGATGGGTTAGAGATGTTTTCATGACACAAAGGAGACTTACACAATATTAGGCAGGTGGTTTTAATGTTGTGGCTGATTGGTGTAAATTTCAAGAAACAAAATGAACATTAGCAACACCTCTGATAATTTAAAAATTACAGATTCCCCACAAGGACCTCTCTACTTTAAATTGGATATACTTGAGACTTCTTATCCTGATAGAAAATTGTATATAGTGTTACACTTATTATATCATTAATACTTTATAAGGTTTGAGAATAACATCTTTAGCTTTAACATTCCAAATGTTTATTGGGTCTAGTTACAACAGCCCGGCTTATATGATTTTTAAGGAGTACAGGCACTCAAAATCTTTTTATCAATTTTTTTATCAACTTCTTGGCTGTCCATCTCCTTGTGCTATTGAGAGTTGATAACAAACTGACTTAAACAGTCCAGGCTAGTCTATCCCAGCATAAATCTAAAGACACAAACTAGAGAATTCCAATGCCATATCAGCATGCACTGGATCTTTCCATAGGTCTTCTGCCAGTGGGCTGTGCCTGGTATACCCCTTGAGGAAGGTTAATTAGATAGCAAATTCACTTTTTACAGCTCCTCTTGGTATTGGTGAGCAGTTATTTTACTTTCACATTTTCTCAAGTTGTTGAACTACTGATTCTTTTATCAAGATTGAACCAAGCAGCCCTGAGCAGGAACGTGATTTTGGCTGCTACAACTAATCATGGTTATCACTAAGCAGAGGTTTTGACCATAAGACGACATGGAGATAAAAAATGATTTGTAAAACTAAAGCTTTGTTTAAGGACATAGTACTTGCGCTACATCCAAATTTTGGTGAAACGGTTGCAGTGGCACATTGGTGTAGGATCTAAGTTTGAATCCCACTCCTGGTTGTTTTCTATATGGAATTTGTACATTTTCCTGATGTCTTTTTGAATATGACTCCAGGTACTCTTTTTCCTCACAAACTCCCAAAGACATGAAGGTTAGATGACTTGCCAATTCCAAATTCCCGCTGTGTGAATGGGGGTGTGCACATAATTAGACCCTGCCATTAATTGGTTCCCTGTTCACGGCTGTTTCCTGCCTTGCACCCAGTGCTATTAGGATAGGTTATAGCCCTTCTAGGACTGTGAACCAAGTTAAAAGTGTTTAAGAATCAGAGCAGTCTTTAGGGTGCCCCTGAAATGTGGTGCTGTACTCAGAGACTCCAAACTAAGAGCTTTTTTAACGTATTGAAAATCAGACTCTCATGCACTTTAATCCAGTAAGGACACCCTGTACAAATCAGTGGGAGAAAGGGAAGCTCAGCATCAGAACTTGTATATCTCTTCTGGGTGTGACTTCTGGGAATCACACCCCAGCATTCACTGAAACCGATAGCTTGGTTATTTATGACTTGGTTGAGGTCAGCTTGGTAAATCACAGTTGCTATTACAAAATTTATAATCATCTACATTTAAACTGTACTTATTACCTCTCTTTCTCTGACTTGTGCCAATGTAAATTCCAACAAATTATTTATCTATTACTAAGTGTCTGCTCTTTTGTTTTTTGTTTCTTTTAAATTTGCTCAGATAAATAAAGGAAAGCCAAGTAAAGATTACTTAAGTTACAAGTGTTGTGCAAACTGAGAGAAAAAAGGACAGTGAAGTTTACTTCACTTTAAAGTATTGTGAAAAATATGAAAAGGAAAGAAATGTGAAGTTTACTTAAATTGCCAAATCTGTGTTAAGTTCCTTATACTTATCTACATCTGTTTCTCTTTAAATTATTATATATCAAGTGTTCCCTATGAGTGAGGCTCATTTAATGTTTAACCATTTAGTATGGAAACATTAATAAGTTATGTATGCTTTTATTAAGTCAAGTGAAGCTGGGGTGCATGCACTACACGGTGAAACAACTCGGGATCCCGGTTTGCAAACCCCAAGGCAAACACGGAGTCCAGTCCTGCCCTCCGGAAATGACCTTCTATCTGCCGCAGCCAGGTGTTATGTGTGTGACCCCTTGGCCTGGTCTAGCCACTCGGGTCCCCAACAATGAGAATCTTACGAGCCGGATCACTCTTGGGGAAACGCGCCTCATGGCCGTATCTGGTGCTCCCTCACGATGGAGGTAATGTGCCTCATTCAGGACTCCATGAGCAACTGCTCATTTGACACAAAATCAAACCAATGGTACCCAAGGGTTTTCCGGAGATACACAGTACCAAAGGAGTCCAGTCTTTGTCTCAGGTCACTGGATAGCATCCATGTCTCACAACCATATAGTAAGGCAGGAAACACCAGGACTCTAAAGACTTGGACCTTCGTCCTTTTGCATAGATATCTGGAGCACCACCTACCCCTTTCCAGTGACCTTATGACCCCCCATGCTCTTCCAATCCTTCTACTGACTTCACAGGAAGAGTCATCAGAGACATGAATGTCACTGCCAAGGTAAGTAAACCTTCTATTATACTATGATGTATTTTATAGTGGCACAGGTGCTTGTCGGAGGATCACCTACCACGCTTATTGTAGGTAAGCCATACCACCCCGGGGTGAGAGAGGGTGCTGACACTAACATTGTCTTTTTCCACCCACAGCAACGAGAAGATGCCCAGTGAGGGTAATTGACTTCACCTGTTCCAGCCAGAGCCTTATAAAAAATGGAGTTCCCCAGAAAAAGGCATCGAATTTCGGACCTGAACTGCCAACTGAACAGAGCTCCCAAGGAAGACCTGCTCTATTGAACTACTTTTTTAAAATTTTCATTTAATTGCCATTACCAGCATCAAGCATTCTTTTTGTTAAATATTATTTGTGTTAGGATTAGAAAGGGTGACCCAACATTTCCTGAAAGCCATTAGTGTCCTTTCATCTGTCCATATTATATATACTTTAAAGACAATATATCATACTGCATATATATTCACATTTATATAAAATATTGTGCAAAGGTCTAAGGCCACCTATATTTTTATGTAAATTTTGTCTTACATGTCTATTATTTGTTTATTGTAATGAGTTGATTGAACCAACCTGATTAACTAAAACATTAATTCATGTCCAAGGAGTGAAACTAAGTAAAGCATCCATCCATCCATTATCCAACCCGCTAAACAAATAAAAAGGTAAGGGTGTGGCAGATGTGACTGTTTAAATCATCAATTCTTATACCATGATAAGAGTCAGCATAGCAATAATACACAAGGTGGTCATCCTGAATTCGCAAGGTCTCTCCCAAGCAGAAATTTCACATAACACAGGAGTTTCAAGATATGCTGTCAAACAAACAGGGATAAGGACCAGAAACACAGAAGTCAGCCACATATACTGATTACAGCAGAAGAGAGCTGCATCAGCCTAAAGTTCCTTTGACAGTGGAAGAAGTCCAGCACTGCTCTCAGCTCTGAGCTCACATAAACAACTGGAACCCAAGTAAATCCCTTCAACAGTCTTGAGAAGCCTTGACAGAAGTTGTCTCCATTGAAGAGTTGTTACCAAAAAGCCAATTCTCTCAAGTGGAAACAAAGCCAAGAGACCCACCCATGCACATACTTATAAGGACTGGGGTGATGGACGATGGCAGGAAGTGCTCTTGACTGATGAGTCAAAATTTGACGTTTGCGGTTCTGAGAGGACACAGTTTGTTTATAGAAGAACTGGAGAATACTACATTAATAAATGTCTGCAGACAATAGTCAAACACAATAGAGGTTCCTTGCAGGTTTGAAGCTGTATTTTTACAAATGGTGTTGTTGATCTGGTCAGAATGAAATTAATCCTCAATGCAGAGAAGTATAAGCAGATTCTAATATATTACACAATACCATTAGTGAGGCATCTACTGTAATCAGTTCCAGCTTCATTGATCAGACAGACAATGAGCCAAGGTCATTGTTAATAAGGATTATAACACACTTTGGTAGCACTGCCCAATATCCTTCTTTCTATTGTTGTCCTGTGGCATACAGGTAGGTAAAGCAAAAGAGGGTTTTGTGTTCAATATATGTACTTTACTGTGTATAACCTACATAACTTCATAATTGTTTGTACCCAATATTTTCCTCAATCACAGCTTACCCATTCCATTTTGGGGCAAATTTTCCTGATAAATTTTTAGAGGTAGGGCAGTACATTGGGAAAGTGGTAACTACTATTGCCTCAAAGGTCTAGAATCATCCATTTGAATTCATCAGCTTGAATAGGTTTTTCTCCAGGTTACACTGATGTTCGACCCATGGATGTCAGATTAACTGCCAATTCTAAATTGTACACCACATGAGTGTTTGGGTCCTGTGATGGATTGATGCTGCATGTGGCACTGATGCTGGTTTCTGTCTTGTGAAGAATATTGCTGGGACAGACTCTGCCCCTCCTCACACACCTGACTCTGAACTGGATTAAGCAGGTTTGACAATATTATTGTAATGTTACATATTTAAGTAATAGCGTCCCATGTGAGGTAACAGTGAATTGGTTTTGTCTCCCTGCCAAGCTTTAATGGTAAAAGAAGTTCAAATAATGAATGAAAGAACATGCTTTAGATATTCAGTATTCTGAAGTTGTATTGCTTTTATGAGGTTATAAATCATTCATATTTGGCATCACTGAGGATAATTTGTTACAAATTTAACTGTAAAGATACTGTAAGCTCTTATTATTTTATATATCTAGTCATTCCTGTATGCATATGTCTATTTATTTATATCCTATGTCTAGTAGCTCCAGTTTAGGGTTATAGGGAGCTGAAGCCTACTCCAGCAGTAGTTAGTGAAAATCAGGAACAAACTATGAATGGTTGTTCAGTCCAAAACAGGACACATACAGTACTTCAAATACCCATACTTAGTCATTCTGGGCCAATTTCAAATCTCCAATCAAACTAAAAGGCAAACTTTTTGGGATAATGGTGAGGAAAACAAGTGCCTGAAGAAAAGCAAATAGAGTGACAGGGCTGCTGTAAGCTGGAGCAACGAAGCAGCAGTAGCTATCATTGTGCCACCAGTCAGCAGTTCGATTTTCTGCTTAGGACTTTGTTATTGCATGTATATCTTGGACTCTGCATTGATACCTTACTGTAATACTGACTGCGTAGAGTTTATATGCTATGTCTGTTATCAAGATGGTTCACCTCTTCAGTCTGAAGAGACACCTGTAAGAATGGAAGGACATTCTAAATGTGTCCATTATGATTTTAAGAGTCACTGTGCTTGAATGTGTCCTAAGATGTACTGAAATTCTGGCCATGGTGACTTTCTTTTGCCTTTTGCAATTGGAATACGTGTCTGTGGCCCTTAGCCCTATTATATGCATAGATACTGTAGATGCCTTCGAGTAAGTGGCTGTGTTTGTATTTGATTTGCAGTGGGTGGGTAGTCAATAGAGTGTGAGTTGTTATTTTGAGCCAGTTGCTGCTGTGTTAGTCACTTCTGTAATCCAGACTTAACATAAGTATATGGGTTAAAACTATAGTATAAAATTGCACTTCATTGCAAATATATTATGCATGTGGTAACACTCTCATGTTTATTGTATCCTGCTGTGCTGAAGAGTGAAAAGTGGTTAGATCGACTCCTTTGTTGAAGACATGCTGCTGTTTGCTTTTCAGGTGCTGTGAAAACTCTGTTCAAAATGTACCACTTTGTCTTGGACTATATTTTTTCTATCATTTTTATTAAGCATAGTTTTTAGTAATTTTATATTATGATGATGTACCATTTTGCCCTGAAAGGAATCAGTGCTTTGATGATTCATTTCTCAATCCTAGCATTCAATGCAGTTAGCATTATGGAATGGAAAATTAACATAGAGATATTTCAAAATTAATTTACAATATATCAAAACTCATGTCACTATGTCACTCCTGAACTGTTTTTTAATATACTTGAAATTCACAGATGGATTTGAATCTTAAGATTCAAATTCAAATCCTAAGCCTAGCCACCCTAACCCTAACCCCACCCCTAACCCATCATGTCTGCATGGGTTTTCTTCCAAAAATATGCCGTTTAGGTGTAGGTGTGTGTATGAAGGGGGGTCAACAATGGACTGGTGCTCTGTCTAAGGTTGTTTCCTACCTTACACTCTATCCGCTGGGAAAGTTTCTAGGCCACCTATAACCCTGAACATGATTACAATAGTTTGGGAAAGTTATATTAAAATGCATTTTAGCTTTTTGGATATCTAAAGCACATTCTGAGATTTCTCAAAACAAGTCTCTCTGTATTTTAAAGTATCTGCCATACATGTTCAGGCCTCTTTAATGCAATTCAAGATACTGTATCTCAACTACATTTTCAGATATCTCAAAAACAACTTACTGTGCATTTAAAGATATATCTAAAATTGAATCTGAGATAATGCAAAGACACTTCATACAAAATTTCCTATTTTTTCAAAAGGACCTTTTTCTCTTTAACGATATCTTATAATGTTTCTTAAAATATAAATTATTATTTAGATATATGCCAAGAAGCACTTCAAATATTTTGAAATCTGATTGAAATATCTAAAAATGTATAGATTTCAACATAACTTGAAATAACAACTGGAACCATATTGAGATATCTTAAATGACTTTTAAGACCTATTGAAAATGACCAAATGTCCTAAAGAAGACATAAGAAATTTAAGATGAAGTCTTTTGATATTTAAATATAATTTTTGATCTCAAAATACACAAAAGGTTATTTTATTTTAACAGCTCTCAAAATATATTTCCGATATCTCAAAATTTTTGGTGCAGTGGTAGTGATGCTGCCTTACAGTAAGTAGACCAGGGTTCAACATCCAACAGCCTCCCTGCATGGAGTTTGCATGTTTTCCCTATGACAGTGTGGGTATCCTCCTCTAGGTTTGGTGGAATGGTGTCACTAAATTGTCCATTGTGTGTGTGCTCTCCCAATGATAGACTGGTACCCTGTCTAGAGATTATTCCTGCCTTGTGCCATATGCTTGCTGGGATTTGGCTCCAGAACCCTGCTACCCAGCTCAATTTTATGCAAGCTTAGAAAATGATATGGTATATCACAAAACCCACAGGAAGTTATTTCAATATACCTCAAATGCATCTCAGATACCTCAAAGTGACAAACATATAATTTTAAGATATATTGAAATGCATTTCAAATATATGAATTTATTGAAATAGACCTGTTATTAGATATCTATATTTTATTTCAAAATATTTTAAAATGAATTTTGAAAGATCTCTGAATGTACATTTGGCATGCCATACTAGCATAGTCTTCAATTCCCCATGAAGCTAGGAGTGAGCGATATGTATTGTTTACAATAATATCTTAATTATCAATCAGTAGCTGGGACAACAGAGCTGCTAGCACTACATTGGAAGCGTCACACATAGCAAAAATTGGGCTAGAAACATCGAAGTGAGCGAGGTCAGGTGAAGCTGTACCTTCAAGAAACAGACAGCTTCTGAGCAGGCAGGAGTCCAGGACCAAGGACATCCTTCCTCAGTAGGTAAAGTACTGGGGCTGTGGTCGGAGTACTGTGGCAGAAGTCGGAGATAGTAGGTGGTCATTCCAAGAAGTGAGGCCACCTTAGCTGCATTTGAATTGTTTCCACGTGAGATTGAAGTGGAAAGATGCCATCGGGAGGCAGACTAAATCCAACAAACTCTATGTGAGGCACTGAAAAAACACATTTACTGCCATTCAGTGTGTCATGATGAATGGCTAATACTTTGAGCACTCTGTGCAGACATTCATCATGGGCAGCTGGGGATGGGCCATGCACAACAATGTCATCCAAACAGATGACCACCCCAGGGATCCCGGCAAAGATAGTAGACACCACCTTCTGAAAACAGCTTGGGGCAGAACTGAGGCCAACCGGAAACCTAGTGTAATGAAACACCCCACTGTGGGTGACAAAGGCGGTCAAATCTCTGCTTTCATGGTGGAGAGGAATCAGCAAGTACCCCTGGCGAAAGTTCAATTAGGAAAATACCTTTGAGCCATGGAACTGAGTGGTGTGCTCCTTAGTGGTAGAAGTGGGTATTTACCTGGCATTACTGCTTTGTTGACGGCCCTGAGGTCAGTGCACAGGCGTAACCCACCTGTTTTTATTGCTATCACTAGGTCTGAGACCCAAGTTGGGGCATTAACTGGTTCGATGATGCCCACCTGCCATAGGTTGTGCAGTTCTGCAGCTATACCCACCTGGAGGGCCAGGGGAACTCGGTGGAGGAGTTGGATGACAGGGCGTGTGGAAGGATCAGTGCTTGGTGGTTAAAAAGTGAGATACAACTCAACCCTGTAAAAAGAGCTGGACATTACAGAAGCCATGGTGAGCTGACAGTGAGAACAGCAGACCCCTCAGTGTCCAGAAGTATAAATCCCATAGCTGTGAAATAAGTCCAGGCCTAACAAGTTGGCACCATGGCACACAATATGACACATGAAGTCAGGCAAGTACACGCAAGGAGAGTTTGCTGACTAGTTCAATTTTAGTGCTGTCACAAACACATAGAACAGCAAAGGGAGCAGTGAGAGTTGGGTGAGAGAAATACTGTTTGACAATGGTCCAGTTAAGCAGAGACACCGCCACCCCTGTGTCCGAGGAAGACACATACTGTTTAGCTGCAAAGTACAAGTTTTAATGGTGGGGGTTGTGGAGCTTACCGAGTGAATGGTTGTTTATGCAGTTAGAGCAGATGGTGACTGTTCCGTTTGTACAGAAGAAGTGGAAGCCGAGCAATAGACTTTAGAAAAGTAGTTAAGCTTTACACAGTTCTAGCACCTGTGTCCCTCTGCGTGGCAGCTCGAAGGTCAAGGCTTAAGACCGGTGGAGCCACAGTTCCTGCAGTGTTGTCTAGAAATGGGCTGCAACCGCCTTATATAGTGAACATTGGAGCTTTCCCGAAGGTAGAGTGCCTCCTTGCTGGCAGCACAGGAAACTTTGTTCGCTTGTCTTGTGGCAGGCTGGTGCTGAGCTGGAAAAACTGTAAATCTAGCTATGAGTTTGGTGTGTGATTCAATTTGAAATGCCACGTTGATTAATTTTGAGACCTATCATCTGGTGCCATCAGTAATCATGTTCCGCAAGCTGGTCCCTGATAAATTCATGGTGTAACACACTGAACTTGCAAAAGCTGGCTAAACCCCGCAAATCAGCCACAAACTGATGAACTGACCTCCCCGGCTGCTGATGGCACTGGATTCAACAGATGATGACACTTGGAAAGGCACAGAAATAAGATTCCAATAGACTCACCGATGCGGACTATTCAGCTTCAGTTCTGAGGGTTTTAAAAATACATTGACCTTCTGTGTCTAGGCAGTATATAACTATGGCTGTTTTACGAGCATCGCTCACCTTGTCCAAGCCAACAGCTTTTAAATAAGTCTCAAAAGATTCAATCCAGAAAGTCCACGGCAATATAGGGAATGCAGGAAGTGGTGGGAACAAATGCACCATCCTTGTCACCAATGTTAAATTGTTCAAATGAATACAGCACAATGCTCAGGTTGCATGCAACAACCCTTTACTTCACATAGTCTCCTTTCATAAACACGTGCGCTTTCTCAGGTATGCAAAGATAGCATGAATCACGACACTGTCTCAAAGCTGTGCAGTTGTAACACATTGATGTAAATGCACTTGAGTGGTGGAAAACGTAAGAAGTAAATTTCCCCATATTGGGGAAACTTACAAAAAAGTACCTGTGCATCCCTGCCTCAAGCAGCCCCCTTCTGAGAGGGCTTTCAGTACCAGTAGAAATGTTGTAACACGTAATCGTGCTGCTCTGAAGCCAGATGATATAGCCAAACTGGTGTTTCTGTCACACAATATGAAGTTCCCTCAGTAGAATTTTACAATTGTTTTATTTTTTCTGATATCTTTTTGCAATATTGGACAGAACTTGAAGTTAGTAATTTGTTTAAAAATATTATAGGTTTGTTTACAAATGCTATAGCTTTTTTTTTTTTTTTTTTTGCTGTGCAGTATTTGACAGATCTTTGGATTTTTACATTGTTAGATTTTTGTTCTTGCTTGTATGCTGCACAATTCACCTTAGAGCAGAGCAGTTTATGTTTATCTAGACTGTAATGTTTATGCCTTGTATTTTAATTATGACTAGTATTTCATTCCCTTTGGATTCATATCTAGTTTACATTAAGGGTGTCTGTTTAAAATGCTCTCATTATAACATTTTTATTGGTCTTAGTGAAATCTTTTGTGCAAGTCCTGTGGGCCACTTTAAATTGGTTTACTCGTACTTGCACTGTTTGATCTCAGTAATACTTTGACTGATGATTTTAAAATGTTTTTGTGTTATTTTACATTAGTTTTAAGTAAATAAATATGACCCGTTTTCCTTAACTGTTGTGTTCATTAATTTCATTAGTAAGCAACAAATAAAATCCTAGCCCAAGACCAAGCTAGATCAATTATACTTTCACAAACACGTTTTTAAAGGATGCAAAGTATCATCTAATTATCATTATTGTCACAGTCCCAAAAAATACTGAGATGTAATCTTGTGCCAATATCGCACACAACCCTACATGAAGATGTAATGAAATAGTAGGCTCATTAAATGAATGAATGAACAGTGTTTGACATCTCAGTCTCTAATTGCTTTTACTGCCTCTTAAAATTTCTCAGATACTTTATATTTTCTGGTGTAAATTGCCTATAGTAATTATGCTGTATTTTGTTTTTTTTTAATTTTATTGACAAATTCTGATTTTTTTTTTTTTACTGATAACACTCCCCCCTTTTCTGGTTGCATTATTCTCCAGGTACTCCAGTTTTGCTCCGACATTCCAAAGAGTGTACAGGTTATGTTAACTACTGATTTTAAATTAGTATGAGTGAGTTGGCGTGTGTCTGTGATGGCGTCTGTCCATAGCTGATTCTTGCTGTGTGCCCAGTGCTGCCAATCTCTGCAATCATTAAATGGATTATGTGGATCTGATAATGGATGGTTGGAAGAGCACAACATGACCTAAGTGGCAAGTCTGAATGGTATAACCCAAAATATCTGACAAGTTGAAGAAATAAAAATACACAAAGACATGAGCAGGAAGAACACAATGCCATACAGAAAGCATCCAGACTGAGATTAAAACACAATCCCATGAAACTGTTGTGATGCAAATGTGCTAAACATGGCATCACCAAATGAAAATGTAAGTTGAAACAAATGTTCATTGTGAAATGCTCATTCTGCCTAAAATATTACAAGTGGACACTGCAATTTATTGCAATATGGCATGTTACAGTAAACATTTATTGTCAGTTTAATGCCTATTTGATTTTAATTTTTCTAGTTATATTTTAATAAAATACACCCTTTTTCTCTCATTCTTGTTTGTCTTTCCCATTTCCTGGATTTAACAGACAAAATAGTTCCTCTTTTTACCTTCAAAAATGTATAACTATTTAAAAAAATCTTTGATTAGATCATGCTCCTTCCTTGCCCTTATCCATTGTCCTTTTCTTCCCTTCCTTTTTTGCCAATGTGAGCAATCAAGTAAACTTCTGTGGTCAGACTTTTTAATACCTGTAGAAACCAGTTTCGGAATGCTTATGGTAGACAAGTTTATTTGGGATTTGTTTACACTCCTTTACATTCCAGTTCACACCTATTATCCTGAGGCCCTCTTCTGCAAATTATGTGTTTTGTATACCTGATATGGGGTGAGGAGCAAGCTGCATACTAGATAAGTTGGGATGAGACAGAAGAGGAAACAGTCTGTCAGACGTATGCATAAAGTTGTGTTTGAATTGAAGATGAGAGGGATTACAAAATTTCTCTCAGTACAGAAACCACAGCAATTTCAGGATATGGTAAAGGACTGAAATTACGTAATTCTATAAGATTACAGTATGCAAGCTTTCGAGGCAACTCAGACTTCTCACTACATTCATAATGGCTAACACGGTAGTACTATAATTCTATAGAATAGTTAAGTTTCAGTAAGTCAGTACTACTTTAAATATACTGCTCAAAGAAATTAAAGGAACACTTTTTAATCAGAGTATAGCATCAAGTAAATAAACCTTCTGGGATATTGATCTGGTCAGTTAAGTAGCAGAGGGGGTTGTTAATCACTTTCAGCTGCTTTGGTGTTAATGAAATTAGCAACAGGTGCACTAGAGGGGCAACAATGAGACGGTCCCCAAAACAGGAATGGTTTAACAGCTGGAGGCCTCTGACATTTTTCCTCCTCATCTTTTCTGACTGTTTTTTCACTAGTTTTGCATTTGGCTACGGTCAGTGTCACAACTTCGATACTTGGACCCTACAGAGGTTGCACAGGTAGTTCAACTTCTCCAGGGATGGCACATCAATAAGTGTCATTGTCAGAAGGTTTGCTGTGTTTCCCAGCACAGTCTCAAGGGCATGGTGGAGATTCCAGGAGACAGGCAGTTGCTCTAGGAGAGCTGGACGGGGCCGTAGAAGGTCCTTAAACCGTCAGCAGGACCAGTATCTGCTCCTTTGGGCAAAGAGGAACAGGATGAACACTGCCAGAGCCCTACAAAATGACCTCCAGCAGGCCACTGGTGTGAATGTCTCTGACCAAACAATCAGAAACAGACTTCATGAGGGTGGCCTGAGGGCCTAACATCGTCTAGTGGGCCATGTGCTTACTACCTGACACCATGGAGCTCGATTGGCATTTGCCACAGAATACAAGAATTGGCAGGTCCACCACTGGCACCTTGTGCTTCTCACGGATGAGAGCAGGTTCACCCTGAGCACATGTGACAGATGTGAAAGGGTCTGGAAAAAGTGTGGAGAACGTTATGCTACGTGTAACATCGTTCAGCATGACCTGTTTGGTGGTGGGTCAGTGATGATCTTGGTAGGTATATGCATGGAGGGACACACAGGCCTTTACAGGCTAGACAATGACACCTCGACTGTCATTAGGTATCGGGATGAAATCCTTGGACCCATTGTCAGACACTATGCTGGTGCTGTTGGTCCTGGGTTCCTCCTGGAGCATGACAATGCACGGCCACATGTGGCTAGAGTATGCACTTCCTGGAGGATGAAGGAATTGATACCATTGACTGGCCCCCATGCTCGTCTGATCTAAATCCAATAGAACAGCTCTGGGATGTTATGGTTCGGTCCATCCGATGCCGCCAGGTTGCACCTCAGACTGTCCAGAAGCTCAGTGATGCCCTGGTACAGATCTGGGAGGAGATCCCACAGGACACCATCTGTCAACTCATTTGGAGCATACAATGATGTTATCAAGCATTCATACAAGCATGTGAGGGCCATACAAACTACCGAGTATAATTTTGAGTTGCTGCAATGAGATTTTGGCCCTCTGTAGGTTGATAATTTTCATTTCCATCAAACGATGTGGCATCCTTTCGTTCCTAACACATTACCCAGTCCATATCAGTATTGATATACAGCATGAGTTTTTTCCCATTGAGATCTGATGTGTTTTCACAGTGTTCCTTTAATTTTTTGAGCAGATTTTGTTAGATCAGTCTGTTATATATCTGTTACATCAGTCCTTAACAGATCTATTGCCCCTTCAAAAAGGAACAGAAAGAAAAAGAAATTCAGAAAATAGGAGAGTTTATAGCTATTGAGTGTGAACACCACTTAAATGTAGTGAATGTTTTTGAAAAAATATTATTCAGTGCACATTGTTTTTTCATACAATATTTTCTTTACGAGTCACAATGGCACAGGTGTTAGAGTTGCTCTCTCACTAATTCATTGTCCTTAGTTCAAACCCTACCCCTAACTGTTATCAACTGTATGTGGAGTTTGCACATTCTCCATGTGTGTGCATGTTTTTTATTTTTTTTTTGCTGGTATTTCGGTTTTCCTCCCACATTCCTAAAGATGTGCAAGTTAGGTTGACAACTTCAAATCAACCTTGTTTAAGAGTATGTGTCATTGGACCCAATAATGGATTATCATGCTGCCTGGGTTGTTTCCTGTCTTGTCTACAATGCTGCTGGTATATTTCCAGGCTCTCCATAGCCAAGATTTAGAGTAAGCGGGCCTGAGAAACTTAATTAATATTTATTTAGCTGTTTCTCAAAGATCAAGGGGTTTGAGCTATTGCCTCACTGTTCCAGAGTCACAGGGTCAACCTCAAGACCAGTTATTGTCTATGTGAAGCAAAGGTCATTCTCATACCTGTAAAACAGTCACATAAATATTTTTTTAATAAAATTGATATATAAAAAACTACAATTTTGACAAACACTCTTCAAGACATAAAGATAGAATAAAATGCAGATAAAGTTATTATGTCTAAAATAAAACACCAACTAAATATAATTAGTACAATCATATTAAAAAATTGACTTTTGTAAAACAAAATCGATACAAAACAAACATCACTGTGAATCAACAAGATACATGGCAAGTCAAGAATAAATCAATCCATCCATCCATTATCCAACCCACTATATCCTAACTACAGGGTCACAGGGGTCTGCTGGAGCCAGTCCCAGCCAACACAGGGCGCAAGGCAGGAAACAAACCCTGGGCAGGGCGCCAGCCCACCATAGGGTGCGAACACACACACACATCAAGCACACACTAGGGACAATTTAGAATCACCAATGCACCTAACTGGCATGTCTTTGGACTGTGGGAGGAAACTGGAGTACCCGGAGGAAACCCACACAGACACGGGGAGAACATGCAAACTCCATGCAGAGAGGACCTGGGAAGCGAACCCGGGTCTCCCAACTGCGAAGCAGCAGTGCTACCCACTGTGCCACCCTGCCGCCCGTCAACAATAAATGAACAGGGCAAAAGAAAAACATGACATGTACTAGTTCATCTAAACAACAAATATACTTACAATCAATAACAAAATACTCAAATGTCACAACATTTTAGAAATAAAAAAAAACAAAAAACCCATATTTAAAGTAAAAAGGCAATAATTAAAAAAATCAGAATTAGCATAAGTCACCCTTCAGGGTGTTCATAAGAAATGTAATGATTTACTTCATAAGGTACAAGCACATAATGAACAAAAATAGTCGAAATATTAAAATGTGTGGTTCAATTTACATGTTTAAACTCTAAATATGCTCATTTGTAAGAGAAATGTGTCATTTTTCACCTTCTGCTGAAGATCCATAGAGGTCTGCATCTCTAGAACAGAATCAAAAATAACATTTTATTCATAATTACTGACCTTAAAATAGTCTAAAACAATACACCACACGCTTAAGCTTGAAATTAGACATTTTTAATCTCCTGGAAGTTTAGGAAATCAATGAGTAAGGAATCAAATATCAAATATACTATCGAATTTGTGATGAGAAGCCTTCCAATAGCATAAAACAACACTCCACATGCATACATTACCGATCCCCATTTTTTGTAGTTTTGTGAAAAGGAGGAACTTTGAACCCTGGTATCCCATTAGGGGGTTAAAATAACTTCAGGGGCATGCACAACTTCAAGTCCTTCTAATTATTTCTGCTAAAGACACTTGTTGGTTTGCTCTTTACCATGAGTCTATAATTTCTTGCACAAAAAAATTATCCAAAATGGCCTACAAATGAGGGTTGTTGGGGTCTAGAAAGTCAAAAATAGAGAGAAAGCCCAAACAGTTTGAAATCTTGCATAACTAGACATCAAGATGAGTCAAATGATATATGATATGTAATAAACAAAAACTACAAAATACAAGAAAATCAGATTCTTGTTTTAAGCAGATTTTTTTTGTTCCTTGCTCACCTGAGGACACACACTCAGGTTAGGCCTAAATGATCTCCTAAGCACACCTGGCTGCAGACCTTTCCTAGACCACTTTACACTGGTTTGTAAATGAGTCTGTTTTAAAGAGATAAATAAAGCATGGCTTATTCACAAAAGGGGGGGGGGGGGGCCTTAACCCTTTATCTTGCTATAAATATTTACTCTTCCAACTGTACATACAATATTTGCAATTTGCACATTTTTCCCTGCACCTTAAAGTTATAAGTTGTCCTGGTATAAATGTTTGAGGGTAACATGGTGGTTAGTTCCTTCCTGATCCAACATTCTGTGTTTAAATCTTAACATTTGGGCTTGGACTGTGTGCAGTTTCAAGTTCTCATCATGGGTGGAGTTTGAAGGACTCCCCTATCCCACACATGTGTATTACAGATTATTTGGCAAAATCCTAATTGGTTATATGTAAGCATGGGTTGGTGCGTGTTGGCAGTGCAATTGTCTGCCACATTGTGCTGTGTTAGTTCCTGCTTTGCACCCAATGCAGCTTGGATTGGTTAGAGGATGCTGAAATTATACATTTTAAATAATATCATTTTAAACAATAAAACATATACAATTTTGACCTACATTGTTATGATTGACAGAAAAACACTCTAAAGATAAAAAGCCCACCTTACAAAAAAATCCACACTACCAACAGAAAAAGGGAGAAGGTGTGCTCTGGAGACTTCCGCAGACATTTGACATCCATTTATCTTTCAAAAACGACTATAGGATTTTCTTTTTCGGACATTATAGGATTAATCTTCAAAAACGTATACGAAACCACCGAAATCTACAGAAAGGTTCGCATATTCGCGTCTTTTGTTTTCGTTTTAGCAGCTCCGTTTTAAGGCCAAACGAGGTCACGTCACTTCCGCGTACGAGAGCGTTCTTAATGTGATGCGCCAGAACGTCGTCTGCAGTCGTTTTCTGTTGCGCAAGCCTGCGGCACTTGGAGCCTGGATGGAAACCTATCCCAGCATGCCTGACAGCGAAAGCAGGAAAGGATGATGAAGATGATGAAGCCAAGATGGCAGTAGTGAGGGCGCAGTCGGTTCGGTGTCTACAAAATCAGAAGAAGCTAACAAAAGGCATAGTCAACAAAGCAGGAAATTAAAGAAATTTCTATGTACAGAAAAGGAGTGTCAGTCGTGCGAAGCGGCATGGCCTGAGGCCCGGAGACGCTGATATCATTACTGTACGAAGAAGGGGAGACACTTTCGTATTTGCACAGAGGAGGGGAGCGTGCGGTTTCGTTTCAAGCCTGTGGATATAATGATTGTTGGGTATATCCGGTAGCAAAAGCCGGATCTGAATGACAGTCTTACGGCTTTTGCGTTTAAATGAATTTTATATAATTTATTATTTTTTTTGTTGAAAGGATGATGTGTGCTGCCGCTACTGCTGCTGCAGTAGGGACCAGTGGGCTCCTGCCTTCACCTGCTGCTTCCACTGGGCTGGGAGCAAAGGTCATTTTAGGGATTGGGGCGGATTTTTCGGGTTTCGGGTCAGGCATGAGTGCTTGCCCTGGTCCCGGGGCCCCGTCGGATTGTCGGGGCCGATACCAGTTGCTGCTTTCCGGGACAGCGCTTGCAGAAAGCTACCGGAGGATTTACACCGCGGCGATCAGTGACAAAGAGCAAGGGATCAACCAGGGAAGGTATGTCAACAGACCTGCTTTTATTATGACTGTATTTAACAATAGTGTTAACTTGGAAACGATTTCCTAATTGTACTGGAATTTATATATCATTAAGTTGTACAAGTAAGCTATAACTGTGCTTTGTCGAATAACCCTTGAGAGCTTCACTATTGGAAGTGGTAACAAAGCTGCTGTGCATTTAAACGCGTACACCAACGCTGCTTTGGCAACAGAGCCGGTTGTTGTTATCGGTGTTGCGCGATTACACATTAATGCCGGCGTCTTCGTGTATTTATTGACAAGGTGGTTTATGGATTACATATACAAGTAGCATGGTACGCGCTCACGGGGCCTAAAGCTGCTGCGTTGTTTTTTTTTTTTTTATGCTGACAGCGTGAGGTTAGTGATCAGCGCCGTAGATTCTTGAACTGCCGCAGATAAAAGAGAGAAAGAGGTATCATCATGTGTTTTAACATCATGTCTTCCCGCCACCGACAGACGTGAACAGAACCCCGCTCTTTTTTTTCCAGGAGACTGAGGTGTATCTTGAGGCCCCTGGCGCGGACTTCTTATCTACCTTTGGTCCTGAGGCGCGCAGAGAAGTGCTTGCGTCGCATGTTTTATTTATTTTTTTTATGCACGCGTCGATCTGTCATTTCTTTGAGTACACCATCCGAATTATTCCTGAACGATTCTGCCACAGACGAAAAACAAACATGACACATTCGCTTTAAGAAGCACTTCTTTTGAGAGAGCGTCGGTGACGCGCCCTGTCATACTCCTTTGGACGTGGCTTAATGTTGGTGGCCACCTCGACTTGTTTGAAAAAGCCAGTGTGGTCGTGTTTTCTAAACAGAAGCTGTGAGGACTGAAAAGGCGTCTAGGCGCGGCTTGCGCTGACTGGGCGGGGCACCTGCGCCTTTATTCTTCGCGAGGCAGGGCTTTCCTGATCCTTCTGCTTTGGTGCCGTTGCCACATTTGCTGTTGCTCTTCTGTTTGACAAGGCTCGTATGCGAGGTGGGACAAAAGCATATGGGCTGGACAGTTGTTAGAGGTAATCGGGGCATGTTCGCGAGAGTTTGCCACCACGCTGGAGGATTTAGGTGCCCCCATTTCAGCGACAGAAAAGATCCAACGGTGACATTTCCGTTATTTTTTTTATATCATTATTTAGCAGTGACTCATAAGCCTTGTACTAGCCTATTGGGATCGGAGATCGTTTTATATTTAAAAATCTGTCAATCCCTTACCACATCAGGGTTCAATTTGGATCGGTAAAGGTGCATTTTTCTTTTTTGGTCTGTGTTTTCAGTAGTCTTTCACAGTAGAACTCAAAACTTTTTGCTGATTTGTGTGAGAAGTATGACTTCAGAGGGACTAGTATACAATATATTGCTGGTTGTTGTTTTGCATCAGTGTGTGACATATTTAGGCTCTGGTTACCTTTGACCTGAGGTGCAATTGCTGTGAAGGTAACATTTAAAAAAATTATAAACGTTTATGAAGTCTGAATGCCCTTGACCATGAGCAATAAACTGGAGAATGGTTAACACCAGTAACCAATGTTTGGCCTTCCACTTTACCCATGTTCCATCCTTACAGGCAAGATTCACCCCTTGCATATTAGTCACAAATCATAATCTCTACCACACTATACTCTTCACCTAAGCATTCTTGGCAGGTTTTACTTTGACAGTCTCAAAACTGCCACTGTATGTTAGTTTGCCATGCACATGATGGTGTGGAAAGACCAGTTCTTCAAGCCACACACTGGTCTAGATCTTCCTTAAAAAAATTGCACAGCTTCCAGTTACTCTTGTTTTGGGTGTTTCTAACTTTGCTTCATATTCTTCATTCATTGGCCAGGTCTAGATCCCATACTCTGCGTCAATTCTGACGTGTTATTTTTGCATGCAGTGGGAGATTAAAGCTTTTCAGTTGGTAATTTCATGTGAAATCCAGAATCTGTAGTGATGTGCCATAATTCAGATTTCTCACCTTATTATATTTGTCAAAAGTATATGCACGGAATGGTGGATAGGTTACAAAGCTCTTTCTTAATCCCTTGTTTTGTTTTTGTTGCATTATCACAAATATTAATTATTCAATAATGTTTAATTTTATAAAATATTCACATTAGAACTTGTTTTAGTAGCCATTACATCGTTTTTGAACGTTTAGGTCTTTAATGTGAAGTATACCTTTACTGTCCAAAAAATTGAAAGTATTCCATTTTCTATCACTGATTTTTGTTAAATAATGCATTTGTTCTACTACTTTGGGCATGTTATATAGGTCACATACCATCTACCGCTGCTGTGACCTTGTCCACACAACCAGAGTCGCCCATAAAGTAACAATGTTACACTGTTTAAGGTTGTTAATGAACATTTATGTTTGTATCTGTACACATACTGTACATTGCAAGTGGAATAGACCAAGCAAAACTGGCTGTAAGTAGTTTAGGGTAGTGTAAGAGTGGTAGGTTAGAATCATTCCCGCTTTATGTCTTCACACTATGAGTACATTCCTGGACACAATTTTTAGTGTAATGTAAGGTACTACAGTTTATTGTCTTTACATGTATTTATGATTAGTGAGAAATCTGCCTACAGTTCCCCACTTGATTTTAATTTTTTGTAACATAATCCTTGGAAGCAACTGTTGTAATGTTTTAAAAAAAAAAAAAATAAAAAAAAATAAATAAATAAATTGTGATACTGTAACAACAAATGTGGTGGTTTTAGTATGGATCTATCAAGGATTATTATTATTGACAATGTGGTTTATCTTGTCATGTGTGCGCTTTAAATTTTATTCACTGTTGTGTTCTGTAAAAATTTCAAACATTACTAAGTGAATGGCAAGATATAGGAAAAAAAATCAGGCAATTGATATAAGTCAGTTTTGGGTAGGTTTGAAAATGGATGCATAGATCACTGTTATGGTTCTGATGTTATGATTTCTGGATATTGCATGTTAGTAACTGAAGAGTATCTTTAATGAGTAAGTCATTCATTTAAATTTGTCCCATTTTTACGGCTATCATCGTGATCAATTTCTATTCTTTCAGAGTTCCTGCAAAACGGATTTTGTGTTTTTGTGTCTCCCATAAGTAATTAGGCTTTGGTATTGTTTTGGGTGTGTACATTTAGCTGGAATGGCTTTAACTGCGTACTAGTAGTTACTCATAACTGGAGGCAGAATCCCATTTTATACAATACCTTTCAGATATGTGTTGTATGTGCTGTCACTGTCTTTGTAATGTTTTTTTTATGTTATACTTTGGTTTTAATTACACGATAGTTGACATATTTAGGATTTGCTGATTGTTTTTAGCAGTAAAAAGTGTTCTGTTTTAGCAGCCATGCAAACTATGTCTCTGTGATTCTGCAGTTGTTTAAATAAATTATATGTTGTGCAGGTAGAGAGAGTTGCCTATTGGTTCAAAGCATTAAAACCAAGCTATGCAAATATCTGCTTTAGCATTGAGGTTAGTTGAGGGCACAGTACAAAAAGTTATAACTTCTTTTTTTTTTTTTTTTTTTTTTTAAAGAAACAAATTTCTCCCTGTTCCATCTTTGCAATGCAAACATTTGCAACATGGACCACTGGCTACTATAAAATTTGCTGTTGACACAAGAAACAATAATATTAGCACTAGCATAGCACTCATACTGTAACAGTTAAACAGGCCAATCTACCATCCATTGAAACATGGAGATTATGATAACATGAAATAGAGATGCATACCAGTACAATTTCTTGACTGTATTGCATAGCTTAAGGAGCTTTTTATCAATTCAAGACCAGTAGTTCATGAAATCAACAGAAGGGTTATAGTGAAGATTTTTTTTTTTTTTTTTTTTCCATAAAAGTGTGAATTCTGACTCCTGTGAACCAAAGTGTCATATGTTGGAATTCTTTATATCTGAGAAAAGTTACTTTTAAATTGCTTAGATATGAAAGTCTGTTGTATGTATATGCATTTTCAAAAGGCTGGCTGTTACCAGACATTCACAGTATGCAGTGATGTTACAAGAATCTTAAAGCATGGAGCACACCATATGACTTGCTTCAACAGTGCCTGAAATGCTTCATTAAGTTTGTCACATGTAAATACATAGAAAAGATTCTTGTTGAGCTAGCAGAATTAATGACCAAGAATAAGTGCAAACCTTATTAATGAACAAAAGAAGAAAACTCTTAACCACTATTTACACATTGACGTCTGCACTATTCTGTTTTACTGCAATTCTTTTAATAAACTGTACACTACTATGATAGTGGTAGTATATGTGCATGCTGCAGCATGCTATATATAATAGTGGTCCTCCTTGTTTCAAACTAGTGCCTTAATTCAAAGCCAGTTGTTGCTGCTGAAGCAGTTATTGCTTAGCTTTCTTTCTTCTCTTAATCTTTAACATGTATATTCTTAATTTTGAATTGCTTCTTGTTTTCTTAACCAGCTGCCGTATAATAATTAGTTACCAATGACAAAGGAAGCAACACTTCACTATCTGACATGATATATATCATATCATATATTGCTTATTGCCTTTGTTTTGACAGTTATTTAATTTACAAAATGAAATTGGTTGTATACACTGCTTAATTTGTAGTTTTCTTCTGTTGACGAGGGTGAAGTAGTTGTTTTCAGCTAAGTTAAGCTTTTTCTGTTTGCTGTCCAAAAAAAAAAAACAATTACATGAGCTTCTGACCATGCATGGTTGGAAACTAAGAAAAGGGAACACTTCAACTTTGTACTGTATGAAGAAGGTTAAAATAGTGAATTACTGTGTTTATGGAATTATCTTAGTAAAAATGAAATAAGCAAAACATCCTGAAGTATGATGCATTTTGCAAATGTAGCTTCTTAGCACTAGGTGCCATTGAGACTGCCTGTGGCTCTCAGTAATCATGAGCTAGACTATAGGGGTAAGAAAATGGACAAATCGATGGATGGAATATAACATTTACAATTTGATCAGATCTTTGCAACAGCTTCATTTTTTCAATCCATGCATAAAGTGTTGAATTTTATTATTCTATCCACGTTGCTCAAGTTGCACCATCAGAGAATATAGCACCTTGAAATTAGCATGCAAAGTCAGGCATGTCAGATTTTTATGCCATACAAACGTAAGCTTGGATTTCTCTGTATAAATTACTATTTGATAATCTGTAATATAAAGTCCAGTGCTTTAAAGCACACAGATTGTCTGCTGTGTAAGCAACATTGCCAGTATGTCTTGTTAAATGTGCCACAGAAAGCAATTTATGCTTAGGTTAACTAATGTTGTACTGTAAATTCCATTGAACTTATTTGTTAATGCATTATTTTTATTGCCTTGGCCATAGCATTGTGTAACTGAATCAAGTGTTGTCTGCCTTAATATTAGCACAACTTCCTTGGTGGTTAAAAAAAAAATATATAAAAATGTTTTAAATATTTTGTTTACATTTCACACACAGATATTTCTGTGTCTGTTTTAACTCATGCTTCACTTCATTTTGTGCTAATCATATTTGTAAGAAACTCTGATCAGGATATAGAGGAAACTCAAGTTGTTACAATAATTTTTATCAGCCCAAGATGGCAACATTCCCCCCCCCCCCCATGTAAAGACAAGTGTTAATATGTTAGGCCATAAGAAACCAAAAAGGTATGATTCCAGTCACTAGTCAGTCAAAGTAAAAATTTGTTTTAATTAATTTTATTAGTGTCAAGCAAACTAAGGTTTACATTTTAATTTTCATTTTAAGCAGTGCATATTTTATTTAACTTACCTGTGAATTAGCTGTTGAACACGAGTTACTTCACCTTTCTAGCAGAATAGTTCATTTTGAGACTATTAAAAGGTTTATTCTTTTTAAGTTCCTCTCCTTGCAGGCCTACTCATAGTTAGGTTGGATAACAACCTATTTTACATATACAACGCTGCATAGTTAAATTCTGTTATCTGTATTTTTCAGTATACCAAGTATAGTGAGATGATGAGGCATTTGTAAAACATCTGTCTTGTGCAGTTGGGTTTATCGTAGCTGTGCAGATCATTGTGTTTTTTTTTTTTTTTTATGGAGTGGCTGTACAGCCTGGCACAAGACCTCTACCAGATATTGCACTATTTGGCTGTGTGTAGATTGGATTCTCTGAGTCATGTGTAGAATAATGTTTATAGCTGCAACTTGCCTAGTGTCATTGTTGAGTTTCAGTTTATTGTAAAAACTAAAGCAGTATACTAACCTCTTTTAAATGCATACTTTACAGAGCATAGTTTTTTTTTCTTTCTTTCAGCACTTAATCTTTTTTCCCTTCTTGGTTTATGCCATTTTCCTTTGAAAATGTACAATTTTTGACACTAGCCATCTACAAAAAAGGAAAACATCTGAATTTAATTTTGCATTAGGAATGCATGCTTTTATTTTCAGACTTTTTTTTTTTTTTCTAGAAAAAACAGTTGATGTACTGGATCAGTGTGGGACTTGGAGTAAAAATTGTACTTTTCTTGCTTTGATCTACTTTTAGTCTAGGTGACTAAAAGATTATGGAAAAACTGTATTTTTGTTTAATGGGTTCCAGGTGGTCTTGACTGGTATGTGTTTGGCTTGTGTGTTGTTTTCTTACCTACATACCACGAATATATTGTATCATGAAGCAGTTAAATATGCCAACATTTAAACCCAGTTTCTCTCTCCCAGCATAATTTAATTTCAAGAAGTTATATTGCTGCCTGCATTAGGCCAGTCTCTTTTCCTAGTTTTTACGGTGTTGTCCGAGCAACACCTCCACGTTTTGTGGTCAGAAATGCACAGAATATTTTTGCACTGTTGAGCCTTTGTCTCCATTTTCCATATATCACTGCTAAGCTTATTTTAAATATAATATGAAAGTGACATTACCACATCTTCCAACCAGTGTCAAGTACACTGCCCACTGCTTATTGTTCCTTACTGTTAATGGAGAAACTAATAGTAAATTGAATACCTACCATGTTTATGGGGTTTGCCGAGATTGCATAACATTTTACATTGTGTTCTAGGTGTGTGTGATATACATCGTTTCCGATTATATCTTAATTGCTGTTTTAAC
Organism: Polypterus bichir lapradei; assembly: GCA_026402145.1. Lineage (NCBI taxonomy): Eukaryota > Metazoa > Chordata > Cladistia > Polypteriformes > Polypteridae > Polypterus > Polypterus bichir. Next base: position 21,267,832 of record JANRMT010062833.1, on the reverse strand, counting down.
GATGTGCGAGATTAAATTATCGAGTATGTAACTCGCTTTGCAAAAAAAAAAAACCAAACACAGAGTTCCTTTACTAATGCAACAGTATAGACCACTGCACGTGCGCAAAGCGAGTTGCGTAGGCGTGCACGTCCAGCAAGCCGCAAGTTAGTGTTGCTCGCTGCTCAAAATGAGTGCAAACAGCGGCAGATGATAAAACAGCCTCGCCATCTATGTCGTCAGAGTTAATTGCCAGACGTGGTTCATTCTCACTCGCATGGCAGTGGTTTGGTTTTGAAAAGACTGATGTTGCTCAAAAGACGGTAATCTGCAAACTATGTGGTAAATCGGTTGCCATTAAAGACAGCTCGACAACTAACTTGTTTCACCATTTGCGAACTAACCACCGCACAGAAAACGAAGAATACGAAAAGCTTAAGGAGTTACAGTGGCTTGCAAAAGTATTCGGCCCCCTTGAACTTTTCCACATTTTGTCACATTACAGCCACAAACATGAATCAATTTTATTGGAATTCCATGTGAAAGACCAATACAAAGTGGTGTACATGTGAGAAGTGGAACGAAAATCATACATGATTCCAAACATTTTTTACAAATAAATAACTGAAAAGTGGTGTTTGCGTAATTATTCAGCCCCCTGAGTCAATACTTTGTAGAACCACCTTTTGCTGCAATTACAGCTGCCACTCTTTTAGGGTATGTCTCTACCAGCTTTGCACATCTAGAGACTGAAATCCTTGCCCATTCTTCTTTGCAAAACAGCTCCAGCTCAGTCAGATTAGATGGACAGCGTTTGTGAACAGCAGTTTTCAGATCTTGCCACAGATTCTCGATTGGAATTAGATCTGGACTTTGACCGGGCCATTCTAACACATGGATATGTTTTGTTTTAAACCATTCCATTGTTGCCCTGGCTTTATTTTTAGGGTCGTTGACCTGCTGGAAGGTGAACCTCCGCCCCAGTCTCAAGTCTTTTGCAGACTCCAAGAGGTTTTCTTCCAAGATTGCCCTGTATTTGGCTCCATCCATCTTCCCATCAACTCTGACCAGCTTCCCTGTCCCTGCTGAAGAGAAGCACCCCCAGAGCATGATGCTGCCACCACCATATTTGACAGTGGGGACGGTGTGTTCAGAGTGATGTGCAGTGTTAGTTTTCCGCCACACATAGCGTTTTGCATTTTGGCCAAAAAGTTCCATTTTGGTCTCATCTGACCAGAGCACCTTCTTCCACATGTTTGCTGTGTCCCCCACATGGCTTGTGGCAAACTGCAAACGGGACTTCTTATGGTTTTCTGTTAACAATGGCTTTCTTCTTGCCACTCTTCCATAAAGGCTAACTTTGTGCAGTGCACGACTAATAGTTGTCCTATGGACAGATTCCCCCACCTGAGCTGTAGATCTCTGCAGCTCGTCCAGAGTCACCTTGGGCCTCTTGGCTGCATTTCTGATCAGCGCTCTCCTTGTTCGGCCTGTGAGTTTAGGTGGATGGCCTTGTCTTGGTAGGTTTACAGTTGTGCCATACTCCTTCCATTTCTGAATGATTGCTTGAACAGTGCTCTGTGGGATGTTCAAGGCTTTGGAAATCTTTTTGTAGCCTAAGCCTGCTTTAAATTTCTCAATAACTTTATCCCTGACCTGTCTGGTGTGTTCTTTGGACTTCATGGTGTTGTTGCTCCCAATATTCTCTTAGACAACCTCTGAGGCCGTCACAGAGCAGCTGTATTTGTACTGACATTAGATTACACACAGGTGCACTCTATTTAGTCATAAGCACTCATCAGGCAATGTCTGTGGGCAACTGACTGCACTCAGACCAAAGGGGGCTGAATAATTACGCACACCCCACTTTGCAGTTATTTATTTGTAAAAAATGTTTGGAATCATGTAATTCCAATGAAATTGATTCATGTTTGTGGCTGTAATGTGACAAAATGTGGAAAAGTTCAAGGGGGCCGAATACTTTTGCAAGCCACTGTAACTGTCCAGCACAAATCTAAAGTAACCAAGGTACAAGCACAAAAACACACTCAACGAACTTTAGCGGACTCATTCTGCAAAAAAGTGGCTTAAGACAAGAAAAGCAACAGATGTCATGACATAACAAACGCCGTCACCAATTACATCGCAAAAGATATGGTGCCAACTGAAGTGGTTGAGAGAGATGGTTTTAAACAACTTTTGAATACTTTGGACCCAAGGTACACACTGCCTGGCCGAAAATATTTCAGTCAAACAGCTCTACCTAAGTTGTATGATTCGTGTTGCCAAACTCTAACACACAAACTGCAAAAGGTTTCACATTTTGCCACAACGGATTTATGGTCCAGCCAAACATCCGAGCCATACCTCTCCCCGACGATGCATTTCATTGACGAAAACTGGCAACTGCAAAGCTTCTGTTTGCAAACATCCTACTTCCCAGAAGATCACAGTGGCGACATCATTTCTCAAGGTCTGAAAGATGCACTGGTATCATGGTTGCTGCGAGATGACCGCATTGTTTGCATGACAGACAGCGGGGCTAACGTTGTCAGTGCACTACGGATTAATAACTGGAAAAGGCTACCTTGTTTTCGGCCTAGGCTTCATTTTGTGATTGGTGAGTAATTTGGGGTTCCTCTATAAAATGCAGTTTAGGTTAAATTGATCTTATTTATTATGACATTTAAAAATACAAAAAGACCTGATAAGTAAAGCTGTAGATGACAAAAATATAATTCAATATAATTTCAAATAATACACTATACAATAAAAAATATAAGAATGTTGTAATGCAGTCATTATATACAGTACACTTTGAATGTTCCGTAAAATTTTATATTAAATGGAGCATGTGAGATTCAAGGATAGACAGAGCCAGGAGTTTGCAAAAAGGTGGTCGGAGCTTTTTCCAGTAGCTGGAAAAAGAAGAAAGCACTTCTTGATGGACAAGAGCAGTTCAAACTTCTAATGCATAAACTTATCACCGAGTCACCAACAAGATGGGGCTCAAGGCAGCGCATGATAGACAGATTTATTGAACAAGAAAAAGCCATTCGTCATGTTTTTACTGCAGACAAAAAGCACAGGCATCTTGTCCCAACATGGCAAGATGTTGAAGTGCTGGAGGCAGTAAGTAAAGCACTAGGCCCTCTTCTGGAGTTCACATATGCTCTTTAAGGTGAGCAACGTGTAACAGTTTCTTACTTAAAACCTGTGCTGGCTTTATTCAACTCTGATGTCCTGGAGGTGAAGTCTGATGACACAGACCTAACCAAAAAGATCAAACAAGCCATTCTAGAGTATCTGAACTCCAAATACACAGAGGACTGTGTAGACGAGCTGTTGGGTTTAGCATCCGTGACCCACGGTTCAAAAATCACTTTAATAATGATGACCGGAACGAAGCCATTACGATGGCAGCTGCGAGAGAACTTATGGCTGTGGTGACAGAGGAAGACAGCCCTACCTCAGGACCCTCAACTGTTTCAGCTCACCCGATGGCTGCAGAAACTAGATCAGGTGATGACGCAAGGGAGGGAGCAAAAAGAAAAAAGTCTTTTGGCAGCTATTTCAAAAAAGCACAGGAATTCAGAGAAGACGAGTCTCTGCCCACTGCCATTGAAAAAGAGATCAAAAGTTACTTAATGATACCCAAGGTGGACAGTGAGGTAAATCCACTTGAGTGGTGGAAAACACAAGAAGTAAATTTCCCCAGATTGGGGAAACTAGCAAATAAGTACCTGTGCATTCCTGCCTCAAGCAGTGCTTCTGAGAGGGCTTTCAGCACCGGAGGAAATGTTGTAACATGTAACCGTGCTGTTTTGAAGCCAGATGCTGTGGACAGGCTGGTGTTCCTGTCACACAACTTGAAGTTTCTCCAGTAGAATTTTACAGTTCTCATAACTTTCTCAAAACTCTTAACTTTGTGCAATATTGGACAAAGGAAGTTTAGTAATTTCTTTAATATGTGTAAAACTTGTTTACACATGCTACTTCTGCAGTATTCGATGGATGTTTAGATGTTTACAGTATAGTACAGTATGTTAGATATGTGTTCTTGCTTGCATGCCGCACATGTTCAGTTCATGGCCAGTAATTGTGATGTTCAGGCATTTTATTCCCTGTACATTTATAGCTTGTTTACATGAATAGTAGGTGCTCTCATCTTAATAGTTTTGTTGGTCTCAGTGCAAACGTTTGTGTACATCCTGTAGGCCACTGTTCAGTTATGTACTATAATACATACTGTAATAAGTTGACTGGTAAATTTAATGTTTTTGTTTTACTTCATCCATCCCCCCCCTTCCATTTTCGTAACCGCTTAATCCTGGTAGTGGTCGCGGTGAGAGCCTGTCCCAGGAACAACAGGAGCAGGCAGGAACCAGCCCTGGGCGGGCGTCAACACACCGCTGGGTGCACACTCTCACACAGCCAAACTCGCACAATTACAGGGTAAATTTAGACTCGCCAATCAGCCTACCCTGCACACTTTTGGACTGTGGGAGGAAACCGGAGCCAAAAAACCACGCGAACACTGGGAGAGCGTGTGAACTGCACACAGAAAGGACCCAGGTGTTTTACTTCAGTTTTAATTAAATAAATAAGACCTGTTTTCCTTAACTGTTTCATTAAGCTACAATTAATTTTCTATTACCAAGACCAAGCTAGATCTTAAGACTTACAAACGCATGTTTAAAGGGTGCAGAATATCTTGGAATTATCGTTATCGTCAAAGTCCCAGAAAATATCGAGAGATTTTTTTTTTTTCCCAATATCGCACACCCATACTGTGTGCACAACTATGATGATTGCCACTGCTTTCATATTTTCAAATATGTAAATCCAGTTTAGGCTTGTGGGAAGCTTTAGCTTATCATTTGTAAATTAGAAACCAACCATGAATGGGGCACCCATCACAGATGCCTTTTGTTCAGATTCTTACAAAGGGCCGGTGTAGAATTAACCAACTGAAGATGTATGAGTTTGGGTTGTGGGGTAATATTTGGAGCAAGTGGTGGAAATTGCGGGCTGGGCAGAATGTGCAAAATTCCATTAACAATGGCTAAGTGCTGTATTCAAGTCAAGGGCATGAGATATATGAGGTGGCAGCACTTGCATACCTCTGTTATGATTGTAATTAATTTTTAATGGTCATTTGAGTATTTCTTTGAGTGAGTTTTGAATTAGATGTAGGGATTTATTGATTTCAGAATCAGATTTATCGCCCAAGTATGTATGCATACAAGGAATTTGACTCTGGTTTTGGTGACCCTCCAATTGTAAGTTACATAATCAACATACACACATCAGGGTAAAAAAGACAGAGTGTGTGTGTTTGCGCGCCTCTCTCTGTCTCTCTCTCTCTCTCTCTCTCTCTCTCTCTCTCTCTCTCTCTCTCTGTCTCTCTCTGTAACAGGATTGTTATTACAGCAGTCGACAAAGGAGATGCAACAGTTATAGTGGACAAAGAGCAGTATGTTACCACTGTAAAGGAAATACTCAGTGACACCACTACCTATCGGCAATTAACTAGTGACCCTACAAAAGCCACCTTAAATAAAATCAACACCACCCTGGGTAAACTCAGAAATAACAACCATTTAAACTTCGAAGATTACTGTAAAATGAAATCGAATGGTGCAATCCACCTGGAATTCTACGGCCTACCAAAAATCCACAAGATCCCTTTAAAATTCAGACCTGTGGTCAGCCTAACTGGTGCACCAACTTACAACTTATCTAAAAGGCTATTTCGTATGCTCAAACATTTAACATATGATTCAGATTATTCCGTTAATCATGCTGAGATTGTATTACAGTGCCTGCAGAATATATCCGTTGCTGCTAATGAGATCATGGTCTCTTTTCATGTTGTGTTGTTATATAGTACAACTTTACTTACAAAGCTAAATAATGACCCCACCATAACAACACAAAAGAAGCTAACCGTTAAGAACATAATGCATCTCGTATCACTTTGCCAAAATACCCAGTTCTATTTTAGTGGAAAATACTATACCCTCCCTTTATCAAAACATCTAAAGAACTCGCAAAACGTATATAGGAACATTGCAATACCTTCAGAAGGACAGACTCGCGGTCACTGATTTACATACACACAAGTACCACCGGACACCTTACTAATCCACCCCCAACCCCCTTACAACCTTTCCCTCTATCTTCATACTTCACCAGCTATATATTGCCCTTGGTTCCTGTATGTTGAATCATTTTCCTCTGTCGAACGTTTACGAATAAAAAACTATTTTAAAATACGTGACTCATTTTCTTCCTTTGTGTAGCTCTAGCTTCCAAAAAAAAAAAAAAAGAAAAAAAAAAAAGATAATTATATACATACTGTGTTTATGTATGTGAGCAGTATCGCAAGACCCTGGGAGGCCATGGGGGATGAAACTAATCATTTTGTGAGCTTGATGGCCTGTGAGAAAAACAACTTATGTTTGTTTTGGTATGTATTAGTCTATAACGATTGGCTGATGGAAGAAATTTAAACAGGTTGTGTGGCCTGAACATGAGGAGTTGGTAATGATTTTCCTAGCTCATTTCATGACCCTGGAATAACACAGGTTCTATAAGATGGGCAGGCTGGCACCAGAGTTATTTTTGGCAGACCTGACTATTCAATGTAGCCTGTTTTTGTCATGTTTAGTCACTGATCCAAACCACACTGTTATGGATGAGCTGAAAACAAAGTTGATAACTGCTGTGTAAAACTGAATCGGCAATTCCTGTGTAAGGTTAAACTTCTTCAGTTGTTGCAGGAAGTACATTTAATGTTGTGCCATGTTTATGATTGATCCTACGTTGGTCTACCATGTCAAGTCCTGGGAGATTATAGTTTCCATAATTTTAACGGCAGTATTAAGTATGGACAGGGAGTATAATTTTGTGAGACCTCTCCTAAAATCCACTGTTATCTCCACAGTCTTGAGAGTGTTTAGTTCCAGACTGTTATGACTACACCAAAGGGGCAGCTGCTCAACCTCCCGTCTGTATGCAGACTTCTTACCAATCCTGATGAGCCCATGAGCCCAATGATGGATGTGTTATGTACATATTTGATAAGATAAGAGATTCAGTCATTAGTGTAGAGGGAAAAGGGGGGGGGGGGTGTTGATTGTACGATAGCTAGTTGCTAGTTTCCCCAGTTTTACCTGCTGTTTCCTTTTGGTCAGGAAGTTGGTGATCCATTGACAGGTGGAGGCGGAGATGGAATGCTGGCTGAATTTGTATATGTGTATGTCATAATACTTACTGTATTTGATAGCATGGAAAAAACGAAAAACTCATTTAGCAGCCATTTTAATAAGAGTACCTCCATTATCCATGTAAGCTATTGTGCCATTTTCTGTAATAGAATAAAAAATGTTTAAATACTAATGGTAACAGCAGCTTTAAAATACTGGTGTATCCATGAATTTGTTATACAACTATCATTTAAGTAAACTAATATTGACATTCATTAATATCTAAATACAATGCAGCACTTGAATTTTAATGTGTAATATACTGGGGGAATCCCCATATCTAACAATTAAAAGGAGGGTGTTTTATAATCTTGTTGGGATTTCAGATACAGTTAATAAAGAATATCATCATGGACTACCTCATTTATCTTCGCATATGCATATATAAGTTTATTGTATTCTGACATTTTCTCTCCAGTACCTGAAAAATATCACTCAAAGTCAATACTAAAAATAAAAATGCAAATATTATGTCCAAGAGCGACACTACCAGTCTGAGATGGGTTGAAATATAAATAATTAGTACAGTTATATGCCTTTTGGTATGGGATTTGTAAAAGCAGTGTTAATGTTTGTGAAGTGCCATCTTTTGGAATGACTGAGATGTAGCCTCCAGACAAATGCACTTGTCCTTTTAATAGGGTGGACTGTTGAATTAGTGAATTCCAAGATAATTCAGGATATTTTAAATTAAACAAACATTTAAGGTTTGTTACATTTGCTATTGCAAGACTTACAAGATTTATGTTTATCATTGGCTGCTTAAGTTTTAGAATAGTATTTAAGGGATGAGTCAAATTGATTACATTTTCAAATTGCACACAATCTTGGTGCTTTAATTTCTCCCCCCGTTTTTCTTTTTGATCTTCCTGTCCAAAGTTTAATTTTCCTGTGTGAAATCAAACTTGTCAGCTTTCTATTAATCCACTGTTTCAGAACTCTTGTTAAACTTTCTTTGTTGTGTTGTTAAGACTTTGTTATTGCTTTGCTTATGTAATAATTCATAATTAGAATTTTAACCGGACTTGCAGCGTAACTAGTAGACTATGTCACATTCGTCCACATTCCTTTCAAATATATGATGCGTTCTTTCACTGCATTAACATTTTAGTTTTTTTTTTTTTTTAACTAATGAAAATTTGTTTGACTTCAAAACCCAAATGAATTACACAGATTTAGCATTGGCATATTAAAGAAGTATGTTTTGTGCACTCTGCTAACTGGCATATTTGCAGTGCTTTGTGCTTTGAAAAACTAAATAAATCTTATATAGTATTAACAAATGGGGTAGCTCATTTCATTGCTAGTTTAGATTAGTCAAACGGCCTCTTGTGTAAACCTTGTCTCTCTCTTCTGTTTTCTTTTTGTTTGTTTTGTTTTTGTTGTTTAACTTTCTAAAAATGTGGTTAGTGCTGTATAATGGTGGGTGTATGCATGCAATGTTTTTTGCCTGTGACACTAGACCTTATAAACTGGAAAAAAATGAATGGATGCTTAAATAGACATCTTGTAGATGTGCTCATTCCAATCTGAGAATAAATGCATTGCCTCTGTTCCTTTTTAAGGTTGTGTAGGGCACTGTATTCAAAAGCGATTCATCTCGCTATTATTTGGTCTCCTCTTATTAACATGTTAACTCTACATGTTTAACAATTGCAACATAGTTGCGCTGCCAAAGAACACAGAAATATTTCTGAACTGACTCCATAATGAGATAAAATTGGCATTGACATAAGCAAGGTTGTGTGTGCATTTTGGTGCTTTTTATTTAATAATAAGAATGATTTCTTCAGTCATAATGACATAACCTCTGCTGCCTTTGTTTTTGACTTGTGTAGATGCTGTGCTGTGGCATCACCACTGTGAAGCATTTTAATATGTAGTGTTTACTTGCATATTATTGTGCCTCAAACTTTGTTTGAATAATACACTTGAAGTACCAGAACTGAAGAGAGCTTTTGAGTGGATCAGATGTAAGATGTACGTCACTTTAATCTTTAACCTGTTAGGCACAGAGTAAAGAAGAAATTTGCAAGTGCAGAATATGAGAGCACTATGTGAAGCCTGATAAATGTATAGGCAGGTCTCAATGTATGCCAGTCTTTGGTTACTGCTTTAGTTGAAAATTTTTCTTTTCATCTAAATTTTAATTTTCATCAAGTGACTTGTTGTGTTTTTTTTTTTTTTTACTTAAGAATGAAGGAAAACAGTTTTAACACCTTTGAATACATCCAGCCGTCCTTAATGGTAAGAAATAGTACTGCAGACTTTGTCACTTTATCATTTTGTGCTTTCCTGTTCACAACAAGCTTAGCCACAGGTTAGCAGCTCAATTTAACTACCTATAATTCCCAGTGTCCAAAGAACACATCTCACCTGTGTAGTCTAATGGAGTACAGCTTGTGGGAGTGAGAGATGACTTTCTTGGTGATACCTCTGCAAAGACAGTATCTGTCACTGAGTGTAACTGGCATAGCCATGCAGTAAACTCTGCTAGAAATGAACAGTCAGATAGGCAGCTCTCTATTTTTTTTTTTTAAATTGAGGAGACAAAGAACTTTATGCCTGTAATTTCCAGCATCCTTAAACTACACTTTGTAGCCACACCATCTCCAGGAGTAAAGCTGCTGGGAGGTGGAGATAACACTGTTAGGGTGTACTCACACTAGGCACTTTTGTTGTGTACCATGCCCAAAAGTGATTGTCCCGCCTCCCTACTCTCCCGCTGGCCTGCACTCACACTGCGCTTAACGTTCTGAGGCACACTTTCGTCATGGCCATGCGACTTTGTGTAAAGCCAAAACAAGATCTGAACATGGAGTGACAGCATGCATGTCAAAATGATTTTATTTACTTTGTGGTTGTTTTGTAGTTGTGTTGGGCAGGATGATGTTTAACTACAATTCGCGTTCATGTGTAAGGTGAGAATAAAAAACTGTTTAACTCAAATGATATTGAATAAAATAAGTGCACTATCTGACTTGTCAAATCATTGACATCCTGTTTTCCATTTTTGGGTACGTTTAGTGATCACACTGTTTCTGAATACTACTGAACTGTGCTCGGGCCAACTCCAACCAGGCCAGGGCACAGTATAGCTGGCTTGTCATGGAGCAATAGCACTAGTCAAACAAATTAGACTTTGCAGAGTTACTTGTGGACAAATGTGCTCGGGCATGGGATGAATTGGCAGTGTGAGCATACCCTTAGCAATCCATATGCAAAGATAGTGGAGAGCTTCGTACCATGTTTAGGATTTTTTTTTTTTCCAAATATATAAAGTACTGTGTCATTATCTGAAACAGAATATTTAAGCATTATGTCAACATACTGTAATATCTGTGTTTCATTTTAGTTTAAATTATTTATGTTTTGTGATTAAGTACAGGGTGGTCTAGACCTGATTATGCAATTTTCGTTATGCTATAACTTACGAAGTTTATTACATAGAGAATTCACAAAAAATTCTGTGCTGCCGATAGAGTGGCGGGGAGATGGTTGTCGGTCGAACAGCAATTCTTTTGTCTTGTCTTGTATTGTTTTCCTGCATTGCATTAAAAGTTGCATAATTAGATCTGGACCACCCTATATAGTAAAATTGCTTCACTGTTTTATTAAGTTTTAAAAGTTTTACTGTAAAAGTAGTAAAGCATTTGTCATTGTTGCAGATATTTTCATTAATGGTAATTTTCTGTGTAAGTTCCATCTGTAATAGAAAAATAGGGTTACAAACGAGTTCCATTCTTGTCATTGCTGTAACCCGATTTTGTTTTTGTATTTAAGGGTCCTCTTTATTTCTTATTTCTCTTTTTTTTTTTTTTTTTTTTTTTTTTTTT
>JANRMT010062833.1:21197934-21220036 GCA_026402145.1 Polypterus bichir lapradei | reverse complement strand
AACGTTTGACAGATGCCGAATGTCACTTCAACACAAGTCCTGCAAATTCTGTCGTAATTGAAACAAACCATGAAACTCAAACCGATTATGACAGCAGCAATCCAAGCTGTGAGATTTGAAACAAGGTTGCTGTTCACATGGCCAACTGTACGTTGCATGCTCAAGAGTAAGCTCAGCGCACAGCTTGGCCATATTACAACCGGAGGGCCGAACTCAAAATGTGGTATACAAAGAGATCCTTAACAAATAATTATTGGTATATTTTCCCTCAGTTTAAAAAGGTTTAATTGTCTTCTTAATAAAAATTTTAAGTCAGTACTTCGCCACTGCGAAGCGCGGGTATTTTGCTAGTATCTATCTATCTATATAATATATATACAGGTATATATAATATATATATTCACATATGATGAACATATAATGAACACACTGTGTGTGAGTTGCTTTGGAATGCGACTTCGGCATAGTTATTTACTAGCAACATATTACAGCTGGCTTGCAACAATTCAAGCATCATGTATTCCCCATCTTAATGGAGACATATGTATTTCTATAATATTCCAATTTCTGCGAATGCCTAGATTTTTTTTAGCCCAATAAATATGGTATGAATTAGTCAGATCAGTTCTGTTTTCCTTTCTCATGCCATCCGTCCGTTTAGTACACAAGGACCTTTTTTCTCCTTCCCCCTTCGCAACAGTAGAACCGGATGTTGTTTTCTCACCGTGATGATTTATCGCACTGGCACCGGGTGGAATTCTCTAGGTTTACTTTTAAGTAGATTCACAAGTATAGCCGGCACACTGCTTGCATAGCAGCAGCGTCCTCAGTTTCATGCGTCGCATATTTATTTACTTACTGCCCTTTACACCCTCTGGTGTTTAGGGCAGCACCAAGGTTCATCCACAGATGTCTGTCTTTGGCCATTGCCTCCAGTGTGCCCCAAGTAGCATAGCTTTAATCTCATCCTCCAACTTTCATTGCCAGGTTGTTTTTGGTCTCCCACGTTTCCTGCACCCTTCTGGTGTGCAGTGGAGTGCTGTTTTAATGATGGTATTGGCATCTCTTATCATCACGTGGCCCAACCACTTCCAGCCCCTCTTTTTTTTTATTATAGTACCCATGTCCTCCTGTTTACATTGGAGGAGGAGGAGAAGGTTGTAGTTGGGGATCTTTCTGGGCCAAAAAAAGCACAACATATTCCTCAGGCTTATGGTGTGGAACGTTGACAGCTTGCTTAGGTCCTTTGTTTTCATGCGCCAGCAGTTTCATCCATGCAGCAGTGTATACAGGACGAAACTCCTGGGCAGGTCGGCATCATATACTGCACTTTGATTGGTGCAGAGGATTCAATGTTCAGTGTCATGATCTGTGTTTTCTTTTGGCTTACTCTCGGTCCCCCCTGACCTCCAAAGAGGCATGGGTGTTAAGTTTTTTCTTGCATGTGTTGGTGCTTGTGGGACAGCAAGGCACAATCATCTGCAAGGTCAAGATCTTTTAAGGTCTTGGAGAAGTGTCCACCTGATACCTCTCATGCTTAATCTCTCCATTAATAGCTGTCACTAGACAAGCTAAAAGCACCTGGTCAGGATGATGATTGCAGCAGCAGGTATGATGTTTATGAAATAATGCATTGATTATTGCCCAATAATGCAATAGCTTTGCAAAATAGCAAAGTTTTTTATTTTCTCTTTTGAGTGGTGTTTAGGAAGGATTAAATCTGGAAAATTATGAAAATTCCTTTCATGACTTCTACTCTTACACTTAAAAGTGCATCCCACATTGGGGAAAAAAACTTAATCACAGCAAGCATTAACTGTCAGTAGTAAAAGTTAACTGTGATTAATTTACTGCCAATAATTAATTTTTAAAAATGTATTAATTTACCTGTGCACTGTAATCTAATAACTTTTTTTTGTGTAAAATTTTTTAAGGTTTTACTAATGCTCACTCCATTTTGTGAAAAGCTATACATTGTTTCGGCATGTGGAAGTGCACCAACCTTTTGAATAACTGAGACAAGTGTCCGTCTTGTAGTCTTTCATTTTAGTTAGCACTTTTTGCCTATTTTCTTGCCATTTTAAGAGTTTTGATTAAAATTATCTTTATGTGGCTACTGTGTTTTTCCAGATAAAGATAACCTGTTAGTTTTTATATGAAAGGTAAATTTATACAATCAATTGCCACAGGACATGGTTGATAAGCAAGAAAAGGTAAAACCCTTTCAATTACTGTGTAAGCTTTGAGATTTACAGGGTTTTGATCTACTTTTCTGTTAAACTAATAGTTGATTAATCAACATGCTTGAGTGTTCTACAGAACAGAAGGTTACTACTGACACACAGGGTATTTTTTTTCCTGATTTACTCCCTTAGAGTTTAAAATTTTAGAAGTCTACCATTATTAGTAATCTATTAACTCTTTAAGGGCTGAAAAGCACACAAAGCAATGGTTTCACACATAAATCAACATAAATTGCGCTGTAGCTGCCAGTTCTTAAGAATGAGTGGCAGGCTTACTGCTAGGCTGTCTTTGCATGGCAGGGGGCAGCAGCAGCGATCATGGTCACAGTGCATCACCATCTGGTTTGTAACTGTTGTCATTAGCCAAGTTTCCATCCAGTTTTTTGCGATGTTTTGTTATCGACAAACAGAATATACATAAAAAAAAATGTGTGAAATTTGCTGTCTCCAGCCTGTTTCCATCCAACTGGCTTTTTATCGATAAAATGGTGTGCGTGATGACGTCATCCCCCCCAAAACGAACTGTCGCATAAGTTTTGTTGTACTGCGAAAAAAAATCTACCCTTGAGCCGTTTCCATACATAATTTTGTATGTCGCAAATTATCTACCTTTTGTTTTCCACGTTACACCCCCTCCACTAAACACGAAACAAAGAAATGGAGAGATTATTCAGACAGTTTTTTGAAATTTGCCAGCTTACTGTTATTTCAGTTTCACAAATAATTGGAATTGTGTACATAATATCCGAAGACAACAGTAGAATGAAGCAGTTGCTTGTCTGATAGCCCTAGAGCTCGAAGAAAGTACTCCAGTGCGACGAAACCCATGGGTATGGGAGAGACGACGCAATAAGACCTTCTGGGAGGAGGTGGTGGAGAGACACTTCACAGAAAATCTCTGGCTGCAACATTTTAGAATGACACGGCCGACATTTGAGATGTTGTGTGGATTCGTCAGTCCTGATGTTGCGCCCATCACAGGTTGCCACCGACCACCGGTTCCAACCCAAAAGCAGATTGCCATCGCCCTTTACAAGCTGGCAACCTGCGCCGAGTATAGAGTAGTTGGAGAAACTTTCCGTCCATCGATGTGTATATGCTGTGTGCACCGCTATTAAAGAAAAATTAATGCGGAGTTATATCAGACTTCCGACTGTAGCGGAGGCCAATGAATTTGCATACCGCAATTCCTTGGTACATCATGTGCCACAGATTTACGGTGGGCTGGTTGGCACGCATGTGCCTATTGTTCCCCCGACGGAAGGCTACCGCGATTACATTAATCGCAAAGGGTGGCCATCTATTGTTCTCCAGGCCCTTGTTGATGACAGGTGCATGATATGAGACATTTGCGTTGGCACTCCTGGAAGTGCCCATGATGCAGCTGTGTTTGCAGCATTGGATCTGTACAGGTGAGCCTACCTTTCAACATCCCTTCTCAGTGCGATAACAACTGAATTAGTACTGTAACCTGCTTCCCTTAAGGTTTTTATTTAAAACTGAAATTTGAATTAATACAAAATAATGACGTTTAATCAAAAAAAACTAAAGTTAATATTAATGAGAGAATTTCTCATATATGCTAAAACATCTGCCATTTAATAATAAGAAAAAAATGTTTAGATAATGAAATACACGGTTTATTAAATATTTTGTCTGGCACAGTAAATTACCTTTGCGGTTTTTGTATTATTTAGACATCCTGAGAGACACCCCCAGGCTACAGTTGATGTGGAGGGAGTTCAAGTACCCCTTTTAGTAGCAGGAGACCCAGCCTATCCGCTACTGCATTGGCTCATCACGAGAAATAACGAGTCTCTTCATCAGACCACGCGAACCGTTCCGCCATTCTCGTTTTGATTGCACGTGATGAAAATGTATCATGTGACACATTTATTTGCGTTAAAGCCCTTTTTTCCAACAAAAAGTGTTTCCAATGTAGTTTTTGCGACATCTGAAGTATCGATATGGAATTTATGCGCTAAAGTTAAACTGAAAAATATTATGTCGACATGTACAACTTTTTATCAATAATTAGCATTTCCATCAGCTATATCGGTAAAAAAATTTGAAGCGCTAAATATTTTTTCGCAAAAACTCCTTGGATGGAAACCTGGTTATTGTAAGTGCTGATCCTCCCAGGTGAACATTGCTGTTGGCAGCTGGGGACCGATCAGATGATGCTGGTACCTCACATTCATTTTTGATCACTTGTATCAAGATCTGAGTCTGCCAAGCCAGAGTCCAATACAGGGTTAATATGCAAAACATCATCCACAGAGTATTTTGCTTTATATATTCTCTTTGATCTCTCACCAGATGTCTGCCAGTTTTGCTGCTGTTTGCTCCTTACTACTCAAATGAGTGCAGGTGATATCGGTCAGTCCAATGAAGCGAACTTTCCTTCTAGCAAAGAGAGTCCATCTAAAACCGGGGTGGGCATGTCAGTCCTGGAGGCCTGCAGTGGCTACAGGTTTTCGTTCCAACCCAATTGCTTAATTAGACACCAATCCTTATTTAATTTTATGGCTTGTTAGTCTGCAATATTGGGTTCTTGTATCATAGATTTTTTTCTTCTTTCCAAGGATATCATCCAAATGATTTGAAGCCTAAAACAGATAATTTTCAGTCTGTCACATTTTTCTATTAAGTGTTTTATTAAACCAAATAGTGTGTAATGAATCCACACAGGTGTAAATGGAAACCAGTTAGATTGATAACTGCTGGCTCCTTTGTCATTTGCATCTTATTGCTAAGAAGAACCAGTGAATATAGCTGTTTAAGACTGAAATAAGCAATTAAAGATGGGGAACCTGAATAAAGAGAGAGCTGCTAAAATAAAGCATCAAAATGTAACTTGATAAAAAAAAAAAGTGCTTCATCAGCAAAAATGGACTTTTCGTTAAGGAGCTGGGTTGTAACAAAAACCCAAAGCCACTGCGGCCCTCCAGGAATGACATTGTTTAACCCAGAACTAAAACATAATGGCAGGTTTTGTCACTGTTTACATTTGATTACCACCATCAGCCCCTCTTTTTGACAAAAGTTGATATCTGCCCTGAAAGAGTTAATGTATAATTTAATAAGTTATGCTTTTTCTTTTTTTGGCCCTTTACCTCTTGTGAAGTTCATTTTGGTCCAATGAGGCCAGAAACATAATGCACCCCTGTTATGAATGAAATTATGTTGAATAATTCCAGTGTTTAGTGATTGATGCAGAATTGACATTCTTTCCATTTTGATGATAATGTTAGAAGTGCAGTAATACATTTTTTTTGACAGTTGATACTCAGAGTACTTCTTTAATCATGTTTGCTGATACTAAATAATGAGGCAACTATTCTTAGTAATAAAAGAAAAGTGGTATTAGATTTCCAACAGAAATATGAAAACAACTCCAGTTTTTTTAAGATGGTGCATGAAACTTTTTTTTTAACTGAATAATTACAATTTATTGAAATACACTAACAGAAATGTTATAATATTGGCCTGAAGTTACTTTTTGATAGGACAGTGGAATTTCTTTCCATTAGATAAGTGGGAAGGGATTCAGTGCACTATAAGGGTCAGATTAGGTTTTAGAAAGAATGTCCTCATCATAAAATCATCTTTATATATGCACATTCATGTAAATATAGTCCAATCGCGTCAGAATCTTAATAATGCAATTGTTTTTACTGTTAGCAATTTAGAAAAGGTTACTTTTTCTGACTTTAATCAATGCACAAAATCCTAAGAGACAACTTAAATAAAAAAACAAGAACTCCATTAGTGCTATTATTTACCTTGTATTTTAAGGATATAAGGGTATTATAACAAATTAAGTTTACTTTAAGGTAGAAATGCTTCAATATGCCTCTTCTTTGATATATCACCTGGTTCTGATATTATTTTTTTATTTATGTACAAATTTGTAAAACTATTTTTCTGCATGAAGTGATTTAAATATGCACATAGTAGATATCTTAAGTGAGCAATATTTATCTTTTTTTTCCCTTAAACATTTTTGACTTGCTGATTTGCTTTCAGGATCAAATAACTAACATTTGTTGTTTGTTGGATGTTTTAAATAGAAATTAATTTAATTGGAGTTGTGAATATCAGATCCTTTCAGTTGTCTTGACTGAATGTTAGAATGGAACTATGCTTTTTCTCTTGTGGCTTTGAGATAGCAAGTCCACTTTTCTGTGTGGTGTACTTTTAGATGATTGATTAAACTTGTGTTGTGTTTTTTTTTTTTTTTTTTTTTTTATTTATTTTTTTTTTATTTACTGAAACCACAAATGTTCTGTGCTGCTGTTATGTTGCTACTGGCATCCATTGTGAAAAATGACCAATGGCCCTACAATATACCCAGCATATTTCTTAAAGGAATACACCACACAAAAATTAAATATATATTGTGTGTTACTTTCATCCCATGTAGATTATATTGATGGCCGAGAAAAAAATGTTAATGTTCTCATACAGAGCAGAGGTAGTAAATTTCTGATAGAATAGACACTTATGAAGACCAGCTGTGCACAACAGTTCTTTTTGGGTATATACACTGTCAGCATGGCACTGCCAGATCTAAACACTAGTGTGGAGAGTTGCACATGTACTGAAGTGACTTCAGCTGCAGGTGGAAGTCCCATTTCACTTATGATACCAAGCAAAGTTGTGTTGCAGTGCAGCAGTCTATAAGCCAGCGAAAGCGCTGTGAAGAAGCTGTCTATTGTTACGATTCTGTCTTTGTCCAGAAACTGGGGTGTCTTTGTTGTCAAATTGCAAATGCCGCATGATAGTCTGATAGCGGTCACGGGACATTATATTTTTGATTGCTGGTACAAAAAATAGTTCTGAGCAGGCATCAACTACAACACCAACTGTGGTCATTGCTGCTCTTGTTCTAGCTCAATCCCTGCCATACGCAAGTTCTCCACTTGGTTTTGCAAACTGGTGGCACCCAGCATCAAAGCAGTGCTACTGTTCCTGTGTGGTTTCCCTTTATTTTTTAGATTCACATCCCTGACGCGACTTTATCAAATGCACTGAAATTAAGTGCATATCGTTTATTAGTATAAGGCATCTCATTGTAATCAGCCCTTAAGCATATAATGGTGCACAGAATGGTCAAACTATTCCAAATACTATAGCTGCTTTAGCGTTGTCACTCTCCATGCACCCCTGAGTATTTAACCCACTGTATCTGAGTGTGGAATCACTTCTGTGCAGCAGCTGATCGGATTATTGGGATACAGCATCTAGCACACGCTGTCTCAGCCAATGCACATAGTCTATTTGAACTTCTTTCATACAGTACGGCAAATGCTTAAAAGCCTTTCCTGTAGGGACCATGCGGTTCAGAAACTGTTTCATCCCAAGTGCCCTAAACGCACTCAATCAGTCCATCAATTGGTACTGGTAGAACTGTTTGTACTTGTAAGTATACTCACCTCACTGTAAACTTGCACTATAGTTATAATATTACACAACCTGAGTCACTTCATAAAGAATGTATTTATATATGAAGGCGACAGACTTCTAAGTCGATTTAGATTTCCAAGCTCTGTCTTCTTGGAGCTCTTGATATCCTTTTTAAGATGAAATGCAGTAAAGCATATTTATTACATTATACAGAAGGTTTAATCTTTATTAAAATAATCTGTATTGTTAATAATTAAACATGTGAGGACATGTGGACAGCGGAAGTGACGAGCTGGTGCCCGTTCAGGGATTGTTCCTGCCTTGCACTGTATGCTTGCTGGGATTGGCGTGACCCTGGATGGATAGATGGATGGAATAATTAAACATGTGCTACGAAGTATTTTCAATGTTTCATAAACGTTTTGAAGAATCGGTGTACTAAGCTTACAGATGGCTTGGCATCTTTTACAGAGCTGATTGTGTGGTGATTGGTTACTTGGAAATGGAATGACAGGAATTGAAGTTTAGTACGTTTAAGAGGGACAGAAATGCTGCAGTAAATTATTTCATTGAAGGTTGCACACGGCGCAGCAAGCATCTTGCGGGAGGCCGGAACAATCTCTGGACAGGGCGCCAGCTCATCGCTAATACCGTGTCCCCACGTTTAATACATGCTTTAATTCCTATCATTATGAAAATGGTATCAAGTATACATCTTAATTTTTAAATTGAATAGAGACCTGTAATTTCATGAATGTAATGTATATGTTACACCACTGCATTCAAAATTCACCATAATTTAACATATGTATTGGCACATCAGAGTCCACACATATTATGTGGGCTGCTTGTTTTAATACAATGCAAAGGATTCTACTTTATAAAACATCTATATCATTTTCCAAATAATATTATAAAATCAAATACTGCTTCCTAAATAATAAATGCTGTTCAATAGCGTATCCGTGTGTTATGAATCTCCATGTAGGCATCCTTCAACTAAACTGTAAGGCAAATGTATTCCCGTTGTCCATTTAATATAATCCTGGATTAGTCAAAAGTAAAGATATAGAGGGAAGACATGTGACTTTCTATAATTGTACAGGTTAAACATTTGAGCATTATGGCAAATTAAACAGAAGCTTAGAGCTCCAGTGTAGATTGTTTAGGCTCTGCTTGTTTGGATATTGACTGAAATTACGTTTATGGGTGATATTGGGATAAATGATTTCTCAAATTTGTTATGTTACAACAATACTTAACTTCCGAGCTGGAAAGCTTGTGTATGGCGTTACTTTTATCCAGTTGTTCTTTACCATTATACCATTTTAATCCGTAGTAAGTCCACACATCTCATTTAAGTGACTTAAGATACTGATTTCATTTAAACACAACACACCATTTTATGCGAAGTAGTAAATTGATTTTTTCCGTAGAAAGCCTTGACACATGCATTAGCGTCATCTGTTGGATCGGATACCCAATTGAATTCCCAAATGATTAATTATATTTTAGCTCCACTTTAGGCCATTAAAAACTAGCAGAAGTTTTTAAAAACAGCAAAATAATATAGGTGTTAAATAATTATGACTTGGCTATACTAATAAAATATCCTGTTACAAATACATCATACATTTTCTTTGTTGATTTTATGCATAACTCAAGTGGTAAATAAGTCATCCAAAGCTAAATCTAGCTTTTTGAATAAACTTTCAATGGTAAATCCTTATAGTCTTTGGGGATTGAATATTTCTGATTGCAACTGTGTAACAGTTGTTGAATAGAATATAAAAGTTATCCCCTTCATAATGCATGATGGATGGTCTTGTGTCTTGTGCTTCCCAGTGTTCCTAACTTGTAGATGTACTGCTGCTGTCTACTGTTGATCAGTGCAAGGTTATTTTATTTAATTTTTTTAACATTCACTAAAATGACTAAGAAAGCATTTGTTAAATATAAAAACAATTGTAAAATCTCACTGAAAAAACTTGGTCGAAAGAATAATCTGTTTATGTTGATATTTTTTTTTTGTGTTTAAAATAAACCAACAGCTTACTATTTTCAGTGTTCCCTCTGAGATGTAGGCCCTGCTGCTGGTAATCAGTTATTTAAAAATTGGCATGGAAGGCCTATAGGTTAATCCTTTGAACATTGACATTAAAGTGACCCGGTTGTTTGTCTTATGCCCACCCGTTGCAAACATCAGTCGTGCACTGGACAGTTTCGCTGTTACTCACTTTGAAGTAGCATTGGTTTTTGAAACAGCAAAGCAAATCTCATTGACCACATATTAAAATACAACCCTGATTTGAAGAAGTCAGCATTAATGTTTGATCAGTGTCTAAGGAGTTAAATAAGAGAAGATGACCAGAGATAGTGGTTTAGGATGAATTGGGTCCATCGCCAAGCTAACCAGTTTTTTTTTTTTTTTTTTTTTGTTAAACAATTAAAGTATTTTGGAAAAACACTGTGTTTTTGTTTGCAGATATATTCAAATTTAACCCTTTAGACAAAGGCATATGAGAAAACAATTCCTGCTATATAAAATGTGCAAACATAAATACAAACTGGCATGCAAAGCATGGTAAATAGTGTGAACCCTGTTGCTTGCTGGATTATAATATGCAGGTCCACTTGACCATTCTCCCAGCTAGAATTATACTTGGTATATAGTTAAGCCTATTATATCATTTTTATTTTCTTTTCAGAGCTAACTTTTTTTTCTTTAAATTGTTAAACTACTAGCACAACGTTTTATTTTTTAAAGATCCTGACATAGGCAACATTTAATATATCTGTTCAGCTTGAATGAAGGAGTAAATTGTTTGTTCCTGAATAGTTTATAAATAATAATAAAAAAAAAAAAAGCCATGTCAATATCTTTTCACTTGTGTGTTTTTAAAACTTTCAGATTATTATATCAGCAGATAATTATGTTGCTTGATAGAAAGTAGTGATCATAGGGTTCAAAGCCTTTGAATGAACATTGCTGTTTATTGTCTCTCCGTTTTCACTTCAGGTATATTTAGTCTAACGAATAAGATTGTTGTTAGCTGCCTAGACGGAACATGTTTTTGAATATGGACACAGCAAAAAATTGGCCATAAATGGGAAAATCCTGTCTGGCAGTTTGGAGCATAGCATTGACAGTAACTATGGCAAATCTGTCATTAGTGACATGGCGTACTGGTTTTTGTAACTGAAGTACCTGATGAAGTTAAGAACACTTTTAAACAGCTTTAATAAAGATGCCTAAAGTGTTTGAGGACTGTAACATCGTGAAAAATGCACAAACCTACCAATTAAAGTAAAGTAACAGATTGCATAGCAGGGCTCAGCATTCATGTTTGCCAGGGCTACCAGTTTTGGGCCTTTAACTACTTTATTGATGCACTGCTTTTTCAGTAGTCGATTTGGAACTAGCCAGGTTTGCTCATTTTGATTATTTTGCAGGTCACATTTAACTTGACAATTGCTAATCAGTTTTGTGATTAAAATAAAATGTAATCAGTACACATGCATTCTGCACTTCCTACCTTTCCTTTATGCAGGAAAAGTAAGTTTAAAATATAGTGTAATGACCTACCACGATGCAAGGGTGTTTGAGCTGGTTGTGCTTGTAACAGGAATGTTAAGTCTCCTTTAGCTCTGAAGGTAATGTCCCTGTCTTATAATTGGATCAAATCTACATGGGTCATGAATGTGAAGGGCTGATGATTCCCCCAGAATCCATGGCTGCTACAGTGTGTCTGTTGTGTGGGTGTATATTAAAAGTGTGTGAAGCTGAAAGACATATTAACTG
Source organism: Polypterus bichir lapradei (assembly GCA_026402145.1). NCBI lineage: Eukaryota > Metazoa > Chordata > Cladistia > Polypteriformes > Polypteridae > Polypterus > Polypterus bichir. The sequence continues at coordinate 21,208,582 of JANRMT010062833.1, read as the reverse complement.
TAAAGTGCCAGAAAAAAGTTAGCTGTAGTGGAACTAAAGTGATGACGTTTGGTGCTTACAAATTTATCAGGACTTTGAAGATTACATCAAACGGTAGAAATCTGCTGATTTTTTTATATATATATATATATATATATATATAATATATATATAATATATATATAATATATATATATATATCTATATATCTATACTAATAAACGGCAAAGCCCTCACTCACTCACTCACTCACTCACTCACTCATCACTAATTCTCCAACTTCCCGTGTAGGTAGAAGGCTGAAATTTGGCAGGCTTATTCCTTACAGCTTCCTTACATAACTGGAAGCTGTTTTTCTCCATTTACTGTAATGGAGATGAGCTTGAAACCCGTGGGGGCGGAGTTTGACATCATCACGCCTCCCACGTAATCACGCAGTACGTAGAAAACCAGGAAGAGCCCCAAAAAGCGCTGAAGAAAACATGCATTATATAATTGAGAAGGTAGCGAAACAATAAGAAGCGAGCGAGTGATATATACAACCATATTCATGAGTTCTGCTACTTCGGAAACAAAGCACAGTGTAAACCTACACTTTAAATTAAGTTCATAGACAGGCTGCCGCTGGCGTTTGTAATTTAGTGCCTGCCCATATAAGGCCGTCCGTCAGCGGCAATCCAATAGCAATCTGCCACGGGTAAATATTCACGGGTGTAGGACTGTGCTTATGGAGAAGAAGATGAGATAGTCAGGGTGGTGTTTGGCACAAACTCAGCGAAACTGCGAGAGAAAGTTTTAAGTACATAAGTATATATATATATAAATAAAAGCTTTCATTACATATAAGAACCATTTTCTTTTGACAAATTTGTTCTCTTTTTTTTTTTTTTTTTCTTTCAAAGTATTGCAATGTTAATAAAAGCTTGGAATGCCAATATATTTTTGCTTTGCACCCTCCCCCACCATAACCTATCGTCTGTGGGGGAGGAGTGAAAGCTTTAGATTCGTCAATAATGTTGATCTCTGGTTTTCGACGGGGTTCTTAACCTGAGGTTCGTGGATGCCTAGGGGGTCCATGGATGGGTTTTAGGAGGTCAGTGAGGATCAGATAAAAATTAACATTTATATTCACTATATAGCCTGGTACTGTTGATTTGGAGGAAGGAGGTATGTTTTAATTTGTACAAGAGGATTGTATTTCATAATTATAATGAGTGACCATTACTTTTTGCATAAAAAAAAAAATGTATTTTTTTAGATTGTTTAATGTTTAATAATAATTTGTATGTCATATATCTATGAGACAATCAAATCTTGATAAAGTACATTATAATCATTACATGCAAAGTTGTGTTTATGTGAATATTGATGGGGAAGGGGGTCCATAGCTTTCATCAGATTCTTAAAGGGGTCCGTGACTCAAAAAAGGTTTAGAATCAGTGTTCTAGAGGAACCCTCAAATACCGTAATTCTGCAATTAATTATGCATTCTTTTCATCAGTTGCTATCATAATGGCCTATTCTATGATCAGAAAGATCAGCTTCAAAGTGGTAAATAATTACTGAAATGTTTTAGAATAGTTTGGGTAACTTGGTTCCTAGGGCGCAATGCCTATTGATGCTCGCATCTGAATTTTGTATTGGTAATTACCGTATTTTTCACTCCATAACATGCACCTCACCATAAGACGCACCTAGGTTTAGAGGAGGAAAAATAGAAAAAAAATATTCTGAACCAAATGCTGTACTAATATATTTAATAAAATATAGCAGAATAATATTTCAACCATGTAAAGTCAATAGCGGTATTAAGAGCCATCATCACTGTCATTAACAAATGAGGAGAGACTTTAAGGTTCAAGCACTCTTCTAGTTTTCTGGAAACCCCAAGAACTCCTCATCGCTAGTGTCAGAATTTATGAAGCTCAGTTGCTCACAATCACTTTGCAGGAACACGTACCTATCACGCAGCATAACCTGTCCAAAGCCACCAGGGGACAAGACATGTTTGGACCAATGCTCCCTGAAGTTATATCGCCAGTCTAGTCCCATCATTATTTGTAATGCCACAAAGCCATTCATCTCGTCTTTTGTTGTGGGTTTCCACTTTGAACAATGAGAATGCGGTGCAAGCGCAGCCCGCGATTCAAAAAAAATTGCTCTTCATACCTGTTTGTCTCATCTGACAGTAGCTGAAAAGCAGCCTCAGGATAGAACAGCCTGAAGTAATCCAGCGGCTGGTAATCTGTCATGTCCAACAGCAAGCCATGCTGTCTTGTGAAGACCGGTAGCCAGTTTGGCTCCCACGGATCAATGTCTGGGTATTCCTCCCACACGAACCTTGCCGTAGGTGCATAGGCTGCACAAAAGCGATCAGCTGGGGCGGCATCGTCTGGTTTCAGATTAGCTGGGGCGGCATCGGCTGGTGTAAAAATCAGCTAATGCCAGTTCCTCACTGTCTGGCTCGATCTCCTGATCACTCTCAATAAAATCAGATTCTGAAAAATCGGAGTCCGACTCGACGATAATGTGCAAAACATCGTCTGCTGAGTATTTCGTTTTCTGCACTTGCTTCGCACCCTCGTGAGATGTCGATGCCATCTTGCCTTTGTTTACATTTGGTTACATATTTGTAACTCATGCACACAGAAGGATTAGATGCCGAGTCAATGAGTCTAACATTGCTCCAAGCAGAGAGGGAATGCCTGTAACGTAACAGTGAGTTTTGTCGCCATTAACAGCTGATTGTCGCCCTCTACCCCGGATGTCGACTTTTGTCAGTTAATACACGTCATGCTCTGTCCATAAGATGCACAGACATTTCCACCCTTCTTTTCTGGGGAAAAAAGTGTGTCTTATGGAGCAAACAATACGGTATTCCTTTTTGAATAAAAGGTACCACTTTAATATTTTAGAAAGGAACAAGTAAGAGAAATGCTCATTAGAACATTATGAAAAATAAATGAGGAGGTAAAGTGAGTCTTCAAATGTTGTTGTTGTTGTTGTGTGTTCCATTTTTGTTCAAGAGTGTTTTCTGGAAGTGGTTTATTGAACAGAATACACGTAACAATGCATATTTTAGTTATGTTGTAAGTTCACAACTGCATGATTTAACATGTAGAATATATTCTACAAGTAATGTGAGATTTTGTTTTTCACATGGGTATTTTTGATAGTGTTTGATTTTGTCAAACATTGGTCACCAAAGATGACTATTCTATCAGAAACTTTTATCTCTGTTCTGCATTAAAACATTAAAAAATAGTCAGCCATCACTACAAACCACATAGGAAAATTAACATATGAAATGATCATTTTTAGGTGGAATATTCCTTTAACATTTAGTCATGAATTTAAAATGTATTGATCCAAAAAGTTGTTTTTGACTACTAGACATTGCTAACAGTCACGAATGATTCTCTGTTATTCAAAAAGCCATTTAAATCTCAAGAGATTAATTGTATACCTTTTGATGATAATGATGTTTAATTCTGCATGGAGCACACATTTTCTTTAACTCTTACATCCATACACTACAAACCAACGATAGATCATTTAAACACTTCAGAGTGAAAAAACAAACTTAAGGTATCTTTCTTTTAGTGCTGGTTTAACTTCTTAAATAAGACAGCCGGACTTGGACACAGTAAAGCCATATTTCATTATCAGAACAAAAGTCTTTGGATCTGTTCTGAAAGACCAGAAAGAACAGTCAGTCTTTATCTAGTACGGAAGTCTAGCGGCTGAGTTGATTTGGTTGCAGCTTTAGCAAATGTCAGGCAGTGGTTGTCAAGTATTGAACAGATTCTAGTTGACATTTAATACATTACTTAGTTAGGTTTTGCTGACAGAAGGAGTGCAGGGTTCCAATTCATTCACATGCTTTTTTTTTAAACTGTCTAGAAGTGCTTGCTTTTTGGAATTGTTCAGTACTTTAAAACTTAAACATACAGACAGAAAAAAGAATCATCTTTAAAATGGCTGGTGCCATACTCTGTCTCTCGCTGTTTTAAAATCGTATTAACTCTATCAATGCTTTTCTCTTAAGCAAAGTTATTTTATATAATACTGTATATACTCTATAAGGGGGATGTGTTTGTGAAATTAGGGCTTCAATAACTACAGTTAGTTACCCTGGTACTTACTATATAATGTATGTCTTCTCAATGACCAAAAGTAATTTTACTAATATTTTCAGATGTAGCAGAAGTGAGAAGCAAAGAAGTTTGGGATAATTTTTAAAGAAATATTTGACTCGCCATAGATGAATAATGAGCTCTCTTGGTTCAGGAAAATGCAGTGGTGACCCTCTCTCTCTGTCATATATACTTGGGTATAAACTTAGCAGCACTCACAGTGTCACTTTCTTTTTTCTCTGACCGTCCAGAATTTCAGTTATCAACAATTTTTAAAACTTCTTTGGCAGACTATTTCTTTAGATGATGGTGGCTGTCATTCTTTGTTTCCATACTGTAAAGAAGAGGAGGCATCAGATATGTGAAACTTGATTCATCTCGTGGTCTTTATTGCCATCTAGCAAAAAGACACATACCCTCTAGGAAACATGTTCATGCGTAAGAATGGTTTAAGCCTCTGTACTACCCAAAACCCCACCCCATAATGTCCTCGGAACCCATAAATGTATTTAGCTAGATGGCAAAGTTAGTAAGAAAATGTGTAATTTCACATACATATAAAATTGTAATGAAGAAGAATGTTGTGTAAAATACAACTAATTAAACCACAAATTAAATTCACTTTTTTATATAATTTATTGCAACAACTTTTACATGGAATATGTAAGTTTGAAATATGTTTTATTTTTTTGTGATACTTTTGTTCCCCTGAAATTTTTGATATATAAGAGCCTAATGGTTTTTTCAAATAATTAGTTGTTAAATCAAAGTCTGTTAAAGATGCATACTTCTTTCCACATAGTATAAATGGGGAAAAGTGCTAGGCTTAGTTTACTTCAAAAAGCTTGATAATGATGTTTTTTTTTTATTTGAGAATTCAGGCAGATTAACAAACTAAGTAGTTAAAATATGCCTCCGTTACATGTTCCAAAATCTTTTAAATATTGTGTTGCATGACTTTCAGTTGTCTTAGAGGAAATACAGTGAGAGAGGTGCACACACATCTTTCAGAGATAATGTGTGTTTTAATAGTATTAATTGAAAACTTCAGTGTCTCTGTATACTCCATTAATGCAAAGTTTTTACCTGCTTTTGGGATGGAGCATGCATAGCAATTCAAAATAGCATAGTTGTGGAGTTTTGTTTAACTGGAAAATATAACAATTCTGTCAATATTTTGTTTTTGGCATCCTATAATTTTAAGAGTTATGTGGCCATGTTCAATGGTTATTAATGTTGCTTATTGTTTTCTCACTTTTTGTCTTTTCATTGGTGTAGTTCTTCACCTATACTTGTCTGTAGTCTAAAGCTGTGCCGAGTCCTAACACACTTTAACATAGCTTTGTTACAATCTTCCTTAATTATGAGTTATGTTTTTGACATAAAATTTTATTAAACTGTTTGTTCATAAACATTTTATTTTCTTTTAGGGGAAAAAAGACCTTGAGTAAAAAGAAGTTGAAAAGGAAGCAAAAGGCAAAATCCAAAGTGAAAACACGATCAAAGGTAAAAATGTATAATTTGCATTTATTATTTTTATTCAGAGGTTTAATACAGAGATATTGATTTAGGTGCAACATCAAAGTTTTCTTGTGATCTTTATTTTTCCATGAATGATTCTGATTCATATTGAAGAATCTTTGTACTCATCTCATAATTCACATGTCTGTCATCTGGTTGCTTGCTCAAAACATGCAAAACAAATTTTTTTATTTTTGGCAAAAATACTGTTTAATAGTTACTTCCATAATTATCAGTGCATACATAAACAGGAACCCCAAAGACTCCTAGGAATGAATTCCTGATTTGGAAGACCTACCTCTCCATGTCTTGACACGAGCCACCACCACCTACCCAAAGCATCATGATGCACCAACATTGATGGACTGAAAGCCAGAAGTCTACGTGACCATCATCATCAGGTCCTTCCTTGAAAACCCTAAATACAAAGAGGACTGTTTGATTTATGTTAGGTAGATTGCCCAGAGGGGACTGAGCGGTCTCTTGGTCTGGAACCCCTACAGATTTTATTTTTTTTTTTCTCCAGCTCTTGGAGTTTTTTTTTTTGTTTTTTTCTGTCCACCCTGGCCATCGGACCTTACTTATTCTATGTTAATTAATGTTGACTTATGTTTATTTTTTATTGTGTCTTTTATTTTTCTATTCATTTTGTAAAGCACATTGAGCTACATTTTTTTGTATGAAAATGTGCTATATAAATAAATGTTGATTGATTGATTGATTGTCTTTCATTGGTTAAGATGAAAATGCATATGAAAAAGGAAAAAATATTTATGCTCTTAAACAAGTGCCCAGACTATCTTGCTTTACTGTTATTTTCATTACTTCGCTTGATTATTCTCAGTCACTCAGCAGTCTGTCTAGCAGTTATTTTCTTTGTATTGTTAAACTTTAGTTTATTTTCATGACTATGAAGAAAAAAATGAAGCATTTATTAATTTAACATGAAAATGTTTAACTAGTAAAATAACTGAATTGAAAAAGTAAATATTCATTTGTCATATCTAAAGGATGATTAACCACATTTGGATATATACATGCTATATATCAGTACTTGAAATGTGTTCATCAGTTCCATTATTTATATAAAAGGTTTACACACATTGTCATGTTTCTGTTATTATATATATATTTTTTTTATATGAACTCCCAGTCCAAGGTTTATGCTCTGGAACAGGGGTCCCCAACCCCCGGTCTGTGGCCCACTACTGGGCTGCGGCCGTCTGACAGCCAGGCCGCGAGACTCACTCAGTGAAGGGCTATAGCAAAAAGGCTGCCCCTTTCACTGAGGACACTTTTCAGAACGCTAGGTGGGTGGGGCTTTGCAACAGCACAGAGAGACTGAGGTGAGAGAATATTACAGCATTTTTGTTTCTGACAGTTTCCCCATATGACACGAGTCTATAGAAATCTCGTTACTATGAAGTACATTCAGCAGCAGATGCTTTCATTACAATGAAATGACCTTGAAATGCTTGAATGAATCATCCACAGAGCAGTTAGTTCTGTGGTCGCAGCTCAGTTGCACAACGATCCCCAAACAGAAACATTGTAAAAAAATGTTCTTTCTTCGAACTTTCCTCGTACTGTTTTTTCTTTTTTTTTTTTTGTTTATTGCTTGTCAACATTTGAAAAACATCCATCGGAATTTAACTGATTGTCACCCTTCTATAGAAACGGCAGACACAAAAAAACAATAACAGTGTTAATGCTTGTGATGTGCAATCTGTTGGAATGACAAATACAATGCATATGTCTTTGTTATATGCAAAAAAGAAGAAAAATCTCGGGTTGCAAATGTATGTGAACTGCTGCATTTGAAGACGGGAAAAAAGCCGTTTTTATGTGGTTCAGTGATGCTCCTTCAAGAAATATTCCTATTAATGCGGCACTTATTCAAGAAAATGTGTGGTTTTTAAACTCTCTTGGGACCTCTGTCAACGGAACAACACGCTGTTTCCCTGCCCCGGCAATGGACAAACAATCTTGCACAGATGCTGCAATCGCGCTTCGGGATGCACTTCATTGTGACGTTCCCGTTGGGTGGGGGAGATCCCAAAATAGTTCAGAAACCTCACAATATGAAGAAGAAGAAGATGATTATTCAGCTTCTGATTGATAACTGTGTTGCCACAATATACTTCCACATTCAGATAATGTTCGTGTTGAATTCCTCCTGCCTAATTGCACAACAGTGCTTCAGCCATTGGGTTTGGGCATCATTCACACCCTGAAAGTGTATTATCGCCAGGAAAGGCTGAGAAAAATTCTCGTCAGCATAACTTGTAGGCAGGAGGAGATTAAAATTAACACGAAAGAAACTATTGATCCTGTTTCCATTTCCAACATCCTATCTTTGTGAGGCAGCGTTTTCTGCAGTGACAGCAACCAAAACGAAATTACGGAGTAGACAGAACATAAGCAACACACTTCGCGTGTCACTGTCTTCCATCGTCCCCAGATGGGATCTTCTGGTTGCAGGAAAACAATATTACGATATTATAACTTAATAATAGAAATGTAATGTAAATTGTGTATAAAACTGCCCTGCGAACCTGCCCCTAAAAATCCTAACCGCCACCCCCCCCAACACATAAACACCCAAACCATGACCGGTCCCTGGAAAATTTGCTTCTAGTAAAACGGTCCTTGGTGTCAAAAAGGTTGGGGACCACTGCTCTAGAATATTTTGTTTCTTTTACCCCTGAGGAGGTGGAGTCTCATCTTTATAGCCTCTATATAACCTAGGAACAAGTTCAGCAATTAATGTTAGTAATCACTTTGCTGTTAATATCCAGCTAGACTGATAAATAAAATTTCTGTTAGACTGACCATAACTTTTTTCATTATAACGGGTAGAATGTTTGTGGCCATGGCTTTTCTGAACACGCTAATGGCAGTGTAAAGTGAGTAGAGACAGCATGCATTGGTAGATTTATCATTTTGCAGCACAAAAGAGAGGGTACCATTCAGCCACTAAGCAGTATGTATCAAAAGACTGTACATACAGATTACAGTTATCCCTCGCTATATCGCGCTTTGACTTTCGCGGCTTCACTCCATCGCGGATTTTAAATGTAAGCATGTCTAAATATATATCACGGATTTTTCGCTGGTTCACGGATTTCCGCGGACAATGTGTCTTAATTTATGGTACACGCTTCCTCAGTTTGTTTGCCCAGTTGATTTCATACAAGGGACACTATTGGCGGATGGCTGAGAAGCTACCCAATCAGAGCACGTATTACATCTATACTAATAAAAGGCAAAGCCCTCACTGACTGACTGACTCACTGACTCATCACTAATTCTCCAACTTCCCGTATTGGTAGAAGGCTGACATTTGGCAGGCTCATTCCTTACAGCTTTCTTACAAAAGTTGGGCAGGTTTCATTTCGAAATCCTACGCGTAATGGTCATAACTGGAAGCTATTTTTCTGCATATACTGTAATGGAGTTGAGCTCGAAAGCCGTGGAGGGGCGGAGTTTCGTGTGACATCATCACGCCTCCCACGTAATCACGCAGTACGTAGAAAACCAGGAAGAGCTCCAAAAACCGCTGAAGAAAACATACGTTATATAATTAAGAAGGCAGCGAAACAATTAGAAGTGAGTGAGTGACATATAAAACCATATTCAGTGGCTCACGTGAACTGACGCAGTGCGCAGACAAAAAGCAACAGTTCCAAAGAGTGCTGAACAAAAACCGAATTACACTGCTACGCTCAAATAGACAAACCACACGCCGTGGCGCAATAATAGAGGCTTTGCCTCTAGCGCCGGTGTCCGAAGTTCGACTCCCGAGAGGGGATGCACGGAGTATGTACGTGTGCTTCCCGATTCATTTTAGCCTCGCATCCCCTTGGTTTGAGACGTATAAAAAAATATGCGGTTAACGCAGAAAGACAGATCACCAATTGAAGCTTTATGAATAATGGATACTTTATTCGCGATCAATGATTGTTTTGGTAAAGCCATACTCAGTGTATTCATTAGATGAACGGTAAAAAAGTAAGAGCGAGGGGAGGGTAACTTATTGAGGCACAAAGGCAAAACCACAATAGCACGCGGGCTCGATGTACTGTAGTGCGAGTCAACTCGATCTGAATTGCGCGATCACATTTGAAAAAATATATCTTTTCAACTTCTATTTAGTCAACATTTAGCATATTCATATGTAAGGCTGCTGCTCAACTCAGCACGCCTCCCATGTAATTGACTGCCTGCCCATATAAGGCCATTCTTCGCTGCGGTGTCTTTATTCGTTTCCTTGCTTCAACAAGGAAGCAGCTTTCTCACAGCTTCTGCGCTGTTTTATAAACGAACGACATATACGAAAGTCCTTTTTCCTTGCTTCGCCAACGAGGCAACCTTTTTATTTAATCCACGGGTTCTGCACTGTTTTATTGTTCATTTCTTACGATTGTTATAGTTATTGTGTACGTATTGTTTACTGTTCAAGTGCCCATTTTCTTTATTTAATCCGCGGCTTTTCTGCTGTTTTGTTCGTTTATTACAATTATACTTATTTCATTCACTTTCTTTGCCTGACTGCCTGCCCATATTAGGCGTGCAGCTACTGCGGAAACAAAGCACACGGTGCAAAAAGTGAATGTTCCGCTAAAGGAAGACAGTGTAAAAAAAAAAAAAAAAACCCGTGCATGCAGTGTGTGATGTCTCAAATAAAGAGGAAGACGAGCTGTTTATTGATGCAGTAAGAAACTAATCGATGAATGAAACCTTATCTTTACAATGATTGACAAACACGGAATGTAACTTGAACACAACACATCGTACAAATACCACCCTGATTGAAACAAATAATGATAATCAAATCCTTGATGACAGCAACACTCAATAACACTCACAAAACAATTACTGTATATTGACAATCATGTTACGTTATTTTTAAAATGTTCCCTTTTCTTTTTCATAACTTCTTAAACACACTACTTCTCCGCTGTGAATATATATATATATATATATATATATATATATATATATATATATAT
>JANRMT010062833.1:21178383-21193403 GCA_026402145.1 Polypterus bichir lapradei | reverse complement strand
TATATATATATATATATATTTATATATTTATATATTTATTTATTTATATGTGTGTGTATATATCAGCCCGTATTGATTTTTGATTGTTTGCTTTTCTCTGCACCTGACAGAAGGGGTGTGAGCAGAGGGGCTGTTTGCACAGAGGCTGTTTGCTTAGAAGATATGGACGCTCCTCTAAAAAAATGCTGAAAAGACTACCTTCACATTGATCCCTTTATCTCGGTGCTTCGTTTGCTTAAAAGCCCAACAGCCCTATTGATTTTTGTTTACTTTTCTCTCTCTGATATTCTCTGCTCCTGACAGCACTCCTTTGAAGAGGAAGATATGTTTGCAATCTTTTAATTGTGAGAAGGAACTGTCATCTCTGTCTTGTCATGGAGCATAGTTTAAACTTTTGACTAAAGGGTGTTATTTCATGTCTAGAGGGCTCTAATAATATTAAACGTATTTAGAAAGTCGTAAACAGGTTTTCTATGCTCTAACTGCGAAAATATTTATAAATAAAGAGTTATAAATAAAGAATCCTACTTCGTGGAAATTCATTTATCTGTCTGGAGCGGATTAACCGCGATAAACAAGGGTTTACTTTATAACTGTGCGGAGAATATTTATAAACAGTGTGGGAGAGTTTCTAAGGGCTTAAAATATATAATCTACTTCGTGGATTTTCACCTATCGCGGGGGGTTCTGGAACGCAACCCCCGCGATCAAGGAGGGATTACTGTAATTTCTTTACCCATTAGAATTTGACATTAATCCCATCAATTGGGAATGAGTTAAAATTAAGTAACCCCCAATGCCGTTTTTGTACTATCTCTTGCACATTACACATGCAGAATTAATCTTGTTTCATATTTAACATATTTCAGATGTGAGAAAAAAAACAAATAGCAAACAATTACTCACTTTTGTCCCATTTTCTGAAGACAATATCAAAGTATTAGTGCTTGGAGGTATACAGGTTCATACCAAAAACCATTTTTTATTTTTGTTATGATATGGATTTTTCTTATACTGCAACACCAGTTTAAATAGCCTGAACAACGTTTGGAACGTGGCGCAGCAGGAAACTGTTTAAGGGGGGGGACCTTTTTCACTGCTGTACCGCTAAACACACATGCAACAGAGTACATGCGTTAGTGAAGGGTATTGAACGGTGAAAATGGACAGTCTGAAACGGAAGCTGTAGCAGACGGTAAAGTTGAACATGATGACACAGAAGAACTTTTGCTGGAAAAAAAGGGGCTTTGTCTGTTGTCTGGAGATACTTTAGTTTTAAAAGGTCGGATGTGGACCATTATGTTCAATGTGTGAATACTGTTTCTATATTACTGGATAATACTGCAAGCCAAGTTGTACTTGTTTTATTTTTTTTCAATACTGTGTAATGTGCCTAGTTACTGTGTAATAGTGTGACGACGTGTTGAATTTGTTCTCGATATTTCCATTATAATCTCGACGCTTATGTCAAGATTCAAGTCGACATGTTGACTTTTTTCTCGTAATTTGTCATTAAAGTTAATATACTAGATTTTCTCAAACCCCATCATAAGTTATGTAGCACATTAAATGCTTTGTGTTAAGTGTTCCCTGAGCTGTGTTAATAGCCACGTGCTTCTTAAACTGACTTCCTCTTGCACTAAGAGGAGGCGCAGGCTGCAATCACCGCACAGAATACATTAATTTCATGATATTCCTGCTCCCTGAACATTTAGAATGGTAAGATAAATACTTTATCATTTTCATGATTAAATGCTTTTAAAAGCATGCATTAATCATGTGGGGGCACGGAGGCATGAAGGTTGCACTGCTGCCTCACAGCAAGGGGGTCCTGGGTGTTCCCTGCCTTGAATTTGCATATTTTTCTGGTGGGTTTACTCGCCGTGCTTCAGTTTCCTTTCAAAGTCATGTAGGATGTGGGTTTTTCTTCTGCTATAGTGACCCTGCTAGTGTATGTATTGCTTGTATTCACCCTGTGATGTGCTGGCATCCCGTTCAGGATTTGCTCCAGCCTCGCACACAATGATTGTTGGGATGGTTGCAACCCTGAATGGATGGCATAATTAACATGTATAACGAAGATTTTTTTTAAAGTTCTGAACTCTCTGTGGTCTAAGTTTATAACTAGTTTTCATTTCATAAAGACGTTTTATCATGTGGTGATTGGTTATGTGGAGAAAGAAAAAGGAAGGATAGGAACTGGGGGTTTGGTACGTCAGACAGAGACCACACACATGCAATAAAGAAAGCCTACTCAGAAGAACATCCATTGAATTCTGTGTTGGTATCTCTGACCATCAGATCACGAACCGAACTTTTACACAACATGTAAGTTAAACCTGTGCGATACCCATTCAAACACCCAGTTTTTTGGAGCCTCGTCACACGTGCCATAAAGTTCTCTAAACTGAATGTACACCTGGGGACCCCTTACTGTCAGGGAGCAGCACTACCTCCATGCCTCCGTGCATGTTTAAAACATGCTTTTAATGCATTTCATCATGAAAATATCAAGTATTTATCTTAGTATTCAAAATTTTCAGAAAGCAGGAATTTCATGAAGTTAGTGTATTTTGTGCGGCAATCGCTGCCTGCACCTCCTCTTAGTACAAGAGGAAGTCAGTTTTAGAAGCGCGTAGCAATTAAAAATTGGGTTGGGGAACACTTAACACAAAGCATTTAATATGCTACATTAACTTATGACGGGGTTTGAGAAAATCTAGTAAATTAAACATTGATTTTAGGATGAAGTTTAGTTTGACATTCTGCTTTAATGACAAAATAAACTATGAGAATAAAGTGGAAATGTCGACTTTAATCTCGACATAAACTGTGAGAATAAAGTGGCAATGTTGACTTTAATCTTGACGTATATGTCGATTAAATTTGAAATGTCGAGAATAAAGTCAAGATGTCGACTTTATTCTTGACACACACTTTTTTTTTTTTTTTTTTTCTTCACTGTCTCCGTGTTTTTTTTTTTTTCTTCACCATGGACCTAATATGCTTCCGTATGGCTATACCACAAATAGCATTATAAATGCAAGTTGCAGTTTTATTATTTATGTACAGTATATAGCTTAGCTTGAAGCAAGGTCCATATTAATGCAGTTTGCCTTAGTGATGGTTCATTTGGTAAAGATAACATCACCAAGTTGCACTTGTTTTGTTTTATTTTTATTTGGTGAATACTGTGTACTGTACCTGGGCTTGAAGTCTTGAAGTAATAGTATTGTTATTGGAAGTTGCACAATTATTTATTTCATTGTTATTATTTATTAGTTTAAATATTATGCAGTTTAATAATGGTAAAGTTGTTTAAAAAGTCACTTTAATGTGTCAGTGAACAGAGATTGTTAATATTAACAGAAAGTGTAGTTGGTTTGCAAGAAATTCCTTTTCTAAGACATGATCAGTGCAATACAACTTTTGACATGCACTTCTGGATATTTTACTGTCTGAATGCCTTTTTGGATGGTTGAAAATATGTTGTCAATATTAAAGCTTGAAAATTTGAAATCTAATGTCAGCTTTGTACGTGTAAACTAATCTAACAGGTATTTTATTTTTTTTTCCTCATCTCGGTAGAGTGAAAATCTAGAGGGAGTACTGTCTGTACCAGACATCAAGCTTCACAGCAACCCATCTGCTTTCAATGTTTACTGTAATGTTCGGCACTGTGTATTGGAATGGCAGCAGAAAGAGGCTTCTCTAGCTCTGGCATCCAAGACTTCTGTTCAGAGTGGGGATTCTGATAGTGATGAAGAGGAGGAGTCCAAAGAGCCACCTATCAAGCTTCCTAAGGTCAGTTACTTCATTTTTTTTTTTTCCACTTTTTGTGTGTGATAAAACTCAAAATATCTTGTACTCTACCTATTTTCACCTTTTGCAGAAAATGTTTAAAAATACTGTTAAAAAAAATCCACTTTTGGTGGGAGGTGGGACTGTATATTCAGTCTTAGTTGTTGTGTCTGTGTCATCCAAATTTTTTTTTTGTGTGTTTCAAACAGATTGAGGTCCACCTTGACTTCTGTTTATTTTAATGGTGATAGACTACCCGTGATATTTATGTATTTTGACAGTAATTTTATATTGATTTGAAAATTCCTTCATGCCATATTTATGTATCACAGATGCAAAGGAAAGTCCTGTTTTTATAAACTACAAAAATGACACTTTCTTTTTTTATCTGAAGCCTTACTAGCACTAGAAATGTTGAACAGGTATAAGAAAGTAGCACTTCAGACATTGCTTAGTTTGTTTTAGTGGCAGATTTGGAGACACAAAAGTGTACTGTGTGTGTGAGTATCTTCAGTTCCTCCACCCAATTATAAAAATGGCTAGCAGTTGGCAAGTAAAGCTATGAATTGATGATGACTTGTCAATTAAATTTCAATTTCAATTGGTACGTGGGGATTTGAGATTCGATTTAATTTAAAATAGCAACACCCTGTGCCTTTTTCAAATATGTGTTTTCCAAATAAATGAGCAAGTCTTTCTCCATAAACTGATCCTCAAAAACTGCAATAAACTAAGGGATTTCAAACTTTATCATATGTAAGACAGATGCTTTTTCAAAAATTATTTTTTCATGTAAGAACATTAGGTACTTTGATTGTGGAATAAAAATTGAAAGCCTAAAAGTTATATACCTTTTAATATCCAAATAATTATTATACAGTCATCTTTTTACATTTTGAATTCGGTTCTAAAGAAGTATTCACAATTTACATACAGTATGCCTTGAAGTCAGTACAACAGCAAAGTAACTCCTAGCCTAGTCTTCTTGGCTGTTCCCATTAGTTCTTTAGTCCTTTTTAAAGGAAGGATGAAGGTCCATGGCCATTGACAATTCTGTTTGAAACAAAAGCTTTCAATTGTTTAATATTAGTAAACCCTCAAATATTATGTTAGATGTGCTTATTTTATTAATAACTATTTTTTTTCCTCGTTGTATAATGTTGTGCATTAGTCTTGCAATTCCTACAGATATTATAAAAATGATGGTACGCTGAAAAAACCAACACTAAAAATATTGTAATGTTGGTGGATTGGACCTGAGAGAGAGAGAGACACACACACTATGAGCTTCTCATTGGGTAGATGAGATGGTGAGGACGATAGCACTCACCTGTTAAAATGTGCTTTTTTTTGTAAAAATCACTTGGTTTTGATGCATGGTTTTTGGGCAGTATTGAATCTAGAATAGTTACATAGGGGTGGGATTACCTGGGATTACAGTGGAAACTGTTCTGCTCCATGCTGCAGGACTTCACTCATAACTCTCACATCAAATTATCCTATTCATTGTCCAACACACACTGGGGCCAAATCAAAGTCTCTCTTTGCTTACTAAAGGAAAGCCAAGCCCTGAGAAATGAAGTTAGTTGCTCTGTTTTTTGAGGGGCACTTTGTCCTAGTGTGGTTTTTTTTTTTTTTTTTTTTTTGGTGTCTGTTTACCTCGCGTGTCTCTTGAGAGCAGCTCACTTATTGCATAGCTTGAACCTCCAGCTCATGTTAATAACTTAATTGATATTATTATTAGGACTACTTTAAAGCAACAGTTGAATATTTTGAATATTATGTTGAATATTTTCTTGAATATTTTCCCAGTTTAATGCAGATTAAAAATAATCATGAATCAAATGAAACATACTGCATGTTGAAAGGACAACTTAACAAACTAAGTCATTTGTGCATCAATTTTCTTTTGGAGAGAAAATCATTCAACATACTTAATGAACTAGGAGATTTGCCAACAACTTTAGTTTCCTAAAAAACTGATTTTCAAAACATAGATTAAAAAAATTTTAATTGATGTAAAAGAAGAGTTAGAAGTCACTGTATTGATTTATCTAATGGCTTTATAGGTAAGTAATATGCCTGTTTGCCAATCACATATTCTGAGAAAAAAAATGTCCTATGTTCCTATTTGTTGCCAATAAATTGGCGTATCATTAAATCATTATAAATACTTATTTCTTTATCGTGTCAGCTCTGTGTTATACATACTATTGAGAGTTTTTTCTAAAAAAGAAAAAAGAAAACCTTGCTTTCTATAAAGCATAGAGTCAGAACATAAACTTCAAAATGTTTTCCAAAATAGGAAGTGACCTACAGTAGTTGCTTGTGAAATACTGCAGAAATCTTTTCTACCACGTCTTTTTCTTGGCTAACACTGAAGATTCTGAAATTGTCCTACTTCTTTTTTGTAATATCAGTTCTATCCATATCAGATGTGCTTGTTTATTTGCCAATGATTTCCAATATATAGATTAGTTTATGTACATACACATGCCACTCCTCATATGGAGCAGCAGCCCTACCTCCTTTCACTGACTGTGATGCTTTTTAAATTAGCTTTTTACTTTCAACCTTGAAGAAAGTAATCTATAGAAAGTCTGTCAAATTTGGCAAAACTGAACATTCAGATTATCACAGTAGTACTTAAATGTACAGTAAATTAGTCAGTGTACTATACAAAAGTTTAAACTGTATTCCCTTCCACAATTATTGTCACCCCTGATAAAGATGAGTGGAAAGTCATAGAAAAATTTACCCTTTGGTGAATTGCCTTCATCTCGGACTGAAAATAATAAGAGAAGCACAATCTTGAACTGTGATAATTTTTTTCTAAGAAAAAATAATCCCTCTTTAAACAATAATTTGTTTTTAGCAAACCCACATGTGCCATTATTAGCACTTCTAGAAATTTTTATGAATGAAGAGTAACTGAAGCAGTTTTTCCATTTATATATTTTTTGATCAGACTATGTAGAACCTCTCAGGCAGTAATCAATGACTTCCTGTTTCACTGGGCTATAACTGAGGTGGCACTGAGGTCAAATTCCTGTATTCCAGTCATTATTAACATGGGATAGATAAGAGAACACACAATTCAATTGAGAGAAGTGTGTTGACCTTCATAAGTAAGGGAATGGCAATAAAAGAAATGAGATACTTGCTTGAAAATGCCCATATCTTCAGTTAGGCCAATAATTAAAAAGTTCAAATAAACTGGAACTGTTAGCAGTTTGCTTGGAAGAGGGCCAAAGTTTATTTTGCCCTCACACACAGTAAGGAGGATGGTACTAGAGGTTAAAAAAAATAACCCTGGGATCACTGTTTGAGAAAAACACAGAACTGTAGCATCATCATCATCACCACCTTTATAAAACTACCATCAGATGTCACCTGCATGCCAACAAGTTATTTGCAAGGCATACCAGAGAAAAAGCCATTTTGTCATTTAACCCCAAATGTAAGCCCTTGGATTTTGCTAAATGCTACTGGAGCTTTGATTGGAGCCATATTCTGTGCTAAGGTAAAATGAAAATTGAGCTGTTTGATAACAAGCAGCTAAGGTGGATTTGGCATAGAAAGGATGGCTATAACAAAAAGATCCTTATCTTCACTGACAAGTATCATGGATGTTGTGGGCTCTTTTTCTTCCAAAGGCAATGGGAACCTTATTGTAGTACATGGGATTATGTTCTCCATGAAATACCAGGAGATTTTATTTTTAAATATGGCTGCCTATACCAAGAAACTAAGATTTGGGTCATTGTTGGATCTTTTTTTTTCCTTAATACAGGCACCGCATGAGGTTTGCATGTTCACCTCAACTTCTTACAGATTAATTGGTATGAGGGAGTGTCAGCAAGTTTACTCATTCAAACACATTTCCCTGAATTCTTTAAATATCATATCCTCCGTGAGAGGGACTAATCTGTGATGCTTCAATCTGTTCTGTCACACACTATATTTTTAAGAGAAAAACATGAGTCTTTGAAAAACCTAATTCTTTTATTAAAATACACTGTAGAGTAATCATTTCAGATTTATTACAGTGGTGTGAAAAACTATTTGCCCCCTTCCTGATTACTTATTCTTTTGCATGTTTGTCACACAAAATGTTTCTGATCATCAAACACATTTAACCATTAGTCAAATATAATACAAGTAAACACAAAATGCAGTTTTTAAATGATGGTTTTTATTATTTAGGGAGAAAAAAAAATCCAAACCTACATGGCCCTGTGTGAAAAAGTAATTGCCCCCTGAACCTAATAACTGGTTGGGCCACCCTTAGCAGCAATAACTGCAATCAAGCGTTTGCGATAACTTGCAATGAGTCTTTTACAGCGCTCTGGAGGAATTTTGGCCCACTCATCTTTGGAGAATTGTTGTAATTCAGCTTTATTTGAGGGTTTTCTAGCATGAACCGCCTTTTTAACACTAGAATTACCAGAGCCTACGAAAAAACTCGTAGATCCGTCCCACCTTAAATCGCTTCTTAAAACCGCTCTCACCTCTCCGCCAGCCTCCTTTGTCCTGTAAATGTGCCGATAAAAACAAACTGCAAGTAGCCGGCTATTCCATCCCCCCACCGACTCAGAACGTTCACGAACTTCTCAGCTCATGCCTCGATTATCTGGGAGTGAAGTGGAGTTTTAGAGTGGAAATAATAGATTGTTATTTGGAACGCACGCATTTCATGTGTGTTCCGTTTCTACAGTAATCTGTGTAAACACAATGTTAAAACAGAAACTTTTTCATATTTTAGTAATAAATGTCACAAAATGTAGACATAAACTATAAAATGTATGAAGCCTGACAGCCAAAGAGCAAATACACTTTCATAAAAGGTTCAGGACTTTTACAACAGCTTCTGTGGCGTACTGGTAAGATTTCGTCACTTAGAGCACAGCAGACTTGCTGTAGCTCAAGAGATCCGAGTTCGAATCTCTGCTAGGGAGAAAACTTATTTATTTTTAACCTTCGCCGTTCTGCCAGCCTGAAATCCCTGTCTATCTATATAGTAATAACAGTAATTTTATTATTATATAGGAGCTTCCCTGTCTGCCTATCATATAGTGCCTTTCCTTCCTACCTATCTATCTATATATCTATCCCCTTAGCTGTTTTTTATATATCTATTATACAATGCCTTCCCTGTTTATATATCTAGTGCCTTCTCTGCCTGTCTGTCTGTCTGATTGCATATAGCGCTGAACTTACTGCTTTGTACTATTCTGCCTTCTGCATGTCCTGGAGTACAAAAGAAACGCCACCATACAGCAACATGTGTGAACTGGCAAGATCAGGAAAAAAAAACAGGCGGTCACTGATTACAAACCGCAAGATGAATGAAAGAGACAATATATGTAAAAACATCATCGCACTAATGCAATATTATTTGAAAACAAACAGCGTCAGATCGGGTTTGAATATGCGCCCGATCTGACGCTGTTCGTTTTCAAATAATATTGCATGTACCGTGCGTTGAAACTGCTGCACTAAATAAGCAGACTCCTTCTGTAACAGCGTCAGCGTGTATTCAAACCCGATCTGACGCTCTTCTTTTTCAAATAATATTGCATGTATTGAACTATTTTAGAATAAAAACATACATTTGATTTCAGTCAGTCTGTAAGAGCCAGTGTAAATGCATGATAATTATAAAGGTTAGCTTTTTTTTTAATTCAGTTCCATTCTCTCAGTCGTGTTCACGATCCCCCCCCCCCATCTGACACTGCTTTTTTTCACATAAAGACGCGCTATAACTCAAATGTGATTTATTTGGAGACGCGATATAGCTCGAATGTGATTTATTTGGAGACGCGCTATAGTCGAATGTTATTTGTATAGGGAAGAAAGTACAATGTCAGGTGCTCATTCAGTGTAATAGGAACCATAGCACAGAGAGATGTGTACACTGCAACAAGTACACATGTCGTGAATGTAGGAAGGGTGTGTGGGAATTGTTAATATTTGAATGTGATGGTTTTATATAGCACGGATCGGAAATCAGCAGTTCTTAGCATTGCACCACGCAAGCTGTCGTATTAACCGCCTACTGTAACTTGCTTTATTTTTTCTTCACGTATAGTCTAGAATAAAAGTGCACTTGTTTTGTTATTCTTGTACACCAACATATGGCAGAACCCAGTCAGTTGGTGAAAGTCATTGGGAACTACGTGAGAGTCACGTGTGCTTTGTGCTGACGTGTGCTTTGCAAACGCTAGAGTCTGTTGAGAGTTGTTGGTTTGTTCTGTGGTGTGAGATTTAAATAAAAAAAATACATTTTGCTCTTAAAAACTTGGGTTTTGGTTGCCGCTAAGGAGCCGTGTGGGAATTTTTAAAGCTTTTTTTCCCTTTAGAAGGGTTTTTTTTGCTTTTTTTTCGCCCGCACAAGAGCAAAAGTAGCAGGGTGTTTGGAAGTGCGCTTGGAAAAGTTATTTGTACTTGTACCTGTCTTGTTATCTGTATTTGAATTAGCATCGAGGCGGCAGGGTAGAAAGCAGCAGTAACTGATATCGGCATTTGTAAATAAATAACCGCGTCGTCGTAACAGCGATTCCTTAGTTTAAAGGAAAAGAAAAAAAAGGCCGCGGCTGACTTCAAAACAGTAAAAGGTAGAAGCTCAGCAGTGCGCAGGTAAACGGCCAGCGTTGACGCCGATCAGGCACAAGGAGCAGTAGGTGCAAATAAGGTAGTAAAGTTTTATTTATTTGTTTATTTTAGATTAAACAGCCCTTAGCGGTCCAGAGGTAGAACAGTTAAGTGGGCGACAGCGTATTGGTTCATTAATACGGGGGAATACAAACAGTGCGAGTGGAGAGCTTATCAGTAAGAGGAGCGCAAAGTAAGGAGAAGAGGCAGAGAAAAGTAAGTTAACCTTATAGACAAATAGCAGGCAGCTGAGAGGGACAACAGTACAGGAGCTTAAGGAGATAAGGTGTAAAATATCTGTAGTAGATCTTAGTGTTACCATTTAAGTTAAGGAGCAGCTGAAAGAAGAAGAAATTTAATTTTAAGAAACAAAAAAAAAAAAAGTTAAAAAAAGTTAAGGCAGTTTAGTAATCCCAAGTCAAATTTTAATAATGAGGCCAGTGCAATGCAAGTCCTGTTGGATGTTGGACTTTTTAGATGATGGTTTGGAAGAGCCAGTTGTCTATGAGGGCTACATCTGCAAGAGATGCCAGCTGATCCATCACCTCGAGCTCAGGGTCGCTGAACTGGAGGAGGAGTTGGCTGACCTGCGTTGTAATAGAGAATTGGCGGACTTGGCCCAGGTGTCCTTTAGAGAGATAGTGTGCACCCCTAAGGTGGCGCGGGAGGAGATTCCAGACCAGACAGGTAGGAATAGGTGGGTCACGGTCACAAGGCGTAAGGTAAAGGGTGCACACTGTCCGGGGGCATCAACCCCAGAATTAGAAGTGTCTAACCGTTATCATGTCCTTGCGGAGCTGGACGGTGACTCTGATAATTCTGAGGTGGTAGGCAGGGTTGAGGAGCCCCAACGGGCCACCTCAAAACCAGTTCCCAGAAAGAGAGAGGTAGTGATAGTTGGGGACTCAATCATTAGGGGGATTGAAGCGCAGGTGTGCTCCAGAGAGAGAGAGTCTCGCACGGTGTGTTGCCTTCCGGGAGCACAGGTGGGAGACCTCCCTGGAAGGGTGGATAGGCTCTTGGCCAGAGCGGGGGTGGATCCAGTTGTCATTGTCCACGTTGGAACAAATGACATACATAAGGGTAGTCTGTCAGTTCTGCGATCCAAATTCAAAGAGTTAGGTACCAAGCTGAGGAGCAGAACTGACAAGGTAGTCTTCTCCGAAGTTCTGCCTGTGCCACGCGCCAGTCCAGGTAAGATTGAGGAGATTAGAAGGCTTAACGCATGGCTCAAATCTTGGTGCAGGGTAGAAGGGTATAGGTTTATGGGGCATTGGGACTCCTTTTGGAACAGATGGGACCTGTTCCGCCGTGACGGGTTACATCTGAACCGGAGGGGCACCAATGTATTGGGGAGGCATATGTGTAGGCTAGTCGAGGATTGTTTAAACTAGGGAATGGGGGGGCAGGGAGTTTAGGACAGGCCAGATTTAGATCTATATATGGAAGAACAAACAATGGTGTAGAAAAAAAAATGCATAGTAATGTAAATTCTAAGCAAACACGTAAATGTAGAAGGATTAACACTTTAAAAATAGCTTGCCTTAATGCTAGAAGTATCAAAAATAAGGTAAGTGAGTTAGAGTTGTATGTAGCAGAGCATAATTATGATATTATAGCAATAACGGAAACCTGGCTAAATAACAAAGATGGAGATGAGTGTAACATAGAGGGATACACAGTTTTTAGGAAGGATAGACAGAACAGAAAAGGAGGTGGGGTTGCTGTTTATGCCAAACAGGGTTTAAATGTAAGTCCTCTTCAGTTGGATTATGAGCCCCATCTTAGTGAGGACATGTGGCTTCGCCTGGAAAATATTAGGGAAAGAGGTCTTATTTTAGGAGTGTGTTATAGACCACCCAATTCAGACAATAATTTCAACACACATCTTTTTAGTAATATCAAAAAGGCAAGTTTACAGGGGGATATTATAGTCATGGGCGACTTTAATTATCCAAATATTAACTGGGATAACCTTGCAGATGGAGGAGCACAAGAGCAGGAGTTTTTAGAAGTAATCAGCGACTGTTTTTTAACACAGCATGTTAAAGTACCAACACGGGGTGAAGCCTGTCTAGATTTAGTATTCTGTAATAATCAGGATAGAATTGAGGGTGTAGAGGTGATTGAACCACTAGGGTCAAGTGACCATAATGTAATACAGTTCTCAGTATTTTGTAATAGTACGGATGCAAAGACTAAAATTGTTAAGTTGAACTTTGGTAGGGCTAATTTTGAGAAGATTCGACAAAGTCTAAGTAGGATAGACTGGGATAAGCTTTTAAGTGTGGAGACAGTCGAGGAGCAGTGGAACAGGTTTAAAAATGTTTTACATGTAATGCAGGACAGATACATACCTAAATTTGGAATTAATAGGAAACTAAAAAAAACTCCACGATGGATTAATAAAGATTTAAAAAAGAAGTTGCAAAGGAAAAAACTGCTGTATAAGGCATATAAGACTAATGACTGCAAAGTGAATCGTAGAGCGTATGAAAATATGAGAGCAACCATTAAGAAGGATATCAGGGAGGCTAAAAGACAGTTGGAGAGGAATATAGCAGATAAGGCGAAAGAAGACCCCAAGAGATTCTTTCAGTATTTTAGTAGTAAAAGAACAGTCAAGGAGGAGGTCAAGTTCATCAGGAATAGTAAAGGGGAATTAAAAGATACAGACAATGAAATAGCAGATGCCCTAAACTTACATTTTTCGGAGGTGTTTACAAGTGAGCGAGTGGATAACCTCCCAGAGGTAAACGCAACTACTAAGGAGGTACTGAGGGATTTGGAAATTGAAGAGGGAGAAGTGCTGCTCAGATCAAATAAGCTGAAATCAAACAAATCACCAGGACCAGATAATATTTATCCTCGTGTTCTTAAGGAGGCTAGTGAGTACATATATAAACCCTTGACACATATTTTTAGGAAGTCACTGAGCACTGGAGAGATTCCGAAGGACTGGAAAATGGCAAATATCATTCCATTATATAAAAAGGGTGACAGGGCAGATCCAAGCAACTATAGGCCAGTAAGCTTAACATGCATCACAGGAAAATTAATGGAAGGAATTATTAAGGATAAGATTGAGCAACACATGGCAAGGACAGGAGTTATTCTGACCAGTCAGCATGGGTTCAGAAGAGGGAGGTCGTGCTTTACTAACATGTTGGAATTCTATGAGGTTGCAACAAAAGCATACGATCAAAGTGGAGCATATGATGTTATTTATCTGGACTTTCAGAAAGCATTTGATAAGGTGCCACATGAGAGGTTGGGCATCAAGTTAAAAGAAGTGGGAGTTCAGGGTGATGTTTTTAGATGGGTACAGAATTGGCTCAGACACAGGAAGCAGAGGGTGATGGTGCGAGGAACCTCATCAGAACTGGCCGATGTTAACAGTGGTGTTCCACAGGGGTCAGTGCTAGGGCCGCTGCTATTTTTAATATATATAAATGATTTAGATAGGAATACAAGTAACAAGCTGGTTAAGTTTGCAGATGATACCAAGATAGGTGGATTAGCAGATAATTTGGAATCTGTTATATCATTACAGAAGGACTTGGATAGCATACAGGCTTGGGCAGATTTGTGGCAGATGAAATTTAATGTCAGTAAATGTAAAGTATTACACATAGGAAGTAAAAATATTGGGTTTGAATACACAATGGGCGGTCGGAAAATAGAGAGTACACCTTATGAGAAGGATTTAGGAGTCATAGTGGATTCTAAGCTATCAACTTCCCGACAGTGTTCAGAAGCCATTAAGAAGGCTAACAGAATGTTAGGATATATAGCACGATGTGTGGAGTACAAGTCCAAGGAGGTTATGCTCAACCGTTATAATGCACTGGTTAGGCCTCATCTTGAGTACTGTGTGCAGTTTTGGTCTCCAGGCTACAAAAAGGACATAGCAGCACTAGAAAAGGTCCAGAGAAGAGCGACTAGGCTGATTCCAGGACTACAGGGGTTGAATTATGAGGAAAGATTAAAAGAGCTGAGCCTTTACAGTTTAAGCAAAAGAAGATTAAGAGGTGACATGATTGAAGTGTTTAAAATTATGAAGGGAATTAGTACAGTGGATCGAGACTTGTATTTTAAAATTAGTTCATCAAGAACACGGGGACACAGTTGGAAACTTGTTAAGGGTAAATTTCGCACAAACATTAGGAAGTTTTTCTTTACACAAAGAACGATAGACACTTGGAATAAGCTACCAAGTAGTGTGGTAGACAGTAAGACGTTAGGGACTTTCAAAACTCGACTTGATGTTTTCTTGGAGGAAACAAGTGGATAGGACTGGCGAGCTTTGTTGGGCTGAATGGCCTGTTCTCGTCTGGAATGTTCTAATGTTCTAATATGTTCCTGTGTTTGAGCGACACGGGCATGCTCAAAAAAATAGACGTGTAAAGCCACGAAAAGTGCACGCAGGCTCTTCAATTTGCAAGCATTGGTACGAGAATGCAGTCACAAATACGCTGCAGAGCTATAGCGCATCTTGATGTGAAAACAGCATTCTCAATTTGGGGGGGGGGTGTAGGGAAGGATCCTGAACACGACTGAGAGAA
>JANRMT010062833.1:21155609-21178283 GCA_026402145.1 Polypterus bichir lapradei | reverse complement strand
GTGAAAACAGCATTCTCAATTTGGGGGGGGGGGTGTAGGGAAGGATCCTGAACACGACTGAGAGAATGAAAAGTGAATAAAAAAAAACTAACCTTTACAAGTATCATAAATTACACCGGCTGTTACACACTGAAATCAAATGTATGTTTTTATTATAAAATAGTAAGAATAACAGCAGTTTACGTCTCAAAACTGAATCGCGCAGGATTGAACTCCTGACCTTTTGAATACTAGTCAGTGACTGATACCTTTATGCTATCGTGGCAGTTGTAGTAAGTATGTGTCAATGTGGCAGGCTAAGGTGGCTATTTTCTGCAGTTATATTTTTGAATAAAATCATACTTGTTCTGTTATATTTGTACCTTTTGTAAATGTGTTTGATATTTGGACTTCAGGCTTCATACATTATATAGTTTATGCTTACATTTTGTCATTTACTACTACAATATGAAAAACGTTTGTTTTAAAAATGTGTTTACACGGATTACTGTAGAAACAGAACACACGTGAAATGCGTGTATTCCAAATAATGATCTATTATTTCCACTCTAAAACTCCACTTCACTCCCAGATAATCAAGGCATGAGCTGGGAGAAGTTTGTGCACGTTCTAAGTCGTTGGGGGGATGGAATAGCCGGCTACTTGCAGCTTTTCTTTTATCAGCACATTTAGATTAACAAAAGACGCTGGCGGAGAGATGAGAACGGTTTTAAGAAGCGATTTAAGGAGGGACGGACCTACGAGTTTTTTCGTAGGCTCTGGTAATTCTAGTGTTAAGGTCATGCCATAGCATCTCAATTGGATTCAGGTCAGGACTTTGACTAGGCCACTCCAAAGTCTTCATTTTGTTTTTCTTCAGCCATTCAGAGATGGATTTGCTGGCGTGTTTTGGGTCACTGTCCTGTTGCAGCACCCAAGATCGCTTCAGCTTGAGTTGACGAACAGATGGCCGGACATTCTCCTTCAGGATTTTTTGGTAGACAGTAGAATTCATGGGTTCCATCTATCACAGCAAGCCTTCCAGGTCCTGAAGCAGCAAAACAACCCCAGACCATCACACTACCACCACCATATTTTACTGTTGGTATGAAGTTCTTTTTCTGAAATGCTGTGTTCCTTTTACGCCAGATGTAACGGGACATTTGCCTTCCAAAAAGTTCAACTTTTGTCTCATCAGTCCACAAGGTATTTTCCCAAAAGTCTTGGCAATCATTGAGATGTTTCTTAGCAAAATTGAGACGAGCCCTAATGTTCTTTTTGCTTAACAGTGGTTTGCATCTTGGAAATCTGCCATGCAGGCCGTTTTTGCCCAGTCTCTTTCTTATGGTGGAGTCGTGAACACTGACCTTAATTGAGGCAAGTGAGGCCTGCAGTTCTTTAGACGTTGTCCTGGGGTCTTTTTTGACCTCTCGGATGAGTCGTCTCTGCGCTCTTGGGGTAATTTTGGTCGGCCGGCCACTCCTGGGAAGGTTCACCACTGTTCCATGTTTTTGCCATTTGTGGATAATGGCTCTCACTGTGGTTCGCTGGAGTCCCCTAGCTTTAGAAATGGCTTTATAACCTTTACCAGACTGATAGATCTCAATTACTTCTGTTCTCATTTGTTCCTGAATTTCTTTGGATCTTGGCATGATGTCTAGCTTTTGAGGTGCTTTTGGTCTACTTCTCTGTGTCAGGCAGCTCCTATTTAAGTGATTTCTTGATTGAAACAGGTGTGGCAGTAATCAGGCCTGGGGGTGGCTATGGAAATTGAACTCAGGTGTGATACACCACAGTTAGGTTATTTTTTAACAAGGGGGCAATTACTTTTTCACACAGGGCCATGTAGGTTTGGATTTTTTTTCTCCCTAAATAATAAAAACCATCATTTAAAAACTGCATTTTGTGTTTACTTGTGTTATATTTGACTAATGGTTACATGTGTTTGATCAGAAACATTTTGTGTGACAAACATGCAAAAGAATAAGAAATCAGGAAGGGGGCAAATAGTTTTTCACACCACTGTATTTCATAAAAGTACATTGAAACTCTTATGTGCTCTTTTTGCTACGCTGCCAATTGGGGTAATTCTTGCTCTGTAGGTTTTGTAAAACAATTCCACTTGAGAAAGCGGCTGAAAGCAGACAAGCAAGCAGGAAATGCATTCTTGTGTGAAGAAAAACAAGACCAATAGTCTGTGATAAAATGGTTAAAGTTTCCTTTCATTATCACTAGGCTGCAATGTTTTCTTTAATTGAAACCTTTACTGAAAGTGGACATATTTGGTAAGTTTTATGGCTCTCTCTGTCCCCTAAGGACCATGTACCCTTCTGCCGCATTGCAAGCTACAAGATATGAGAAGGTATTTTTAAAATTTGCTTCACTTTAGAACACATTTATGTGACAAATTAATATATACCATGATCATTAAGAAATAAAACATTGGTGTACTCTAAAATTTTTTTTCGAATATAATTTAACTTGTACATGCTTTCATATGCTTATTTTTTGTTTTTCTTTCCATTTAGTCAATTTGATTGTGCTTAACATACATATTGCTTAATTATACTATATGCCATATTGATGTTTTTCATTTAACGTGTCCATTTAAAGATTGTAATTTTTTTTAATGCAGATTATTGGTATTGGGCTATGTGGTGTTTTTGAGCTGATAAGAGAGACAAGGTTTTCTCATCCTTCACTGTGCTTGAGGAGTTTGCAAGCCTTGCTCGATATGTTACAAGGTCAACAACCAGAGGGCTTTCAGTCTGAACCACCTGATGTTCTGGGTATGTGATACTATTTGCTTTCAGCTTTCTTTGCACTGTCCATGTTTCAGATGTTTTCTCTGTTGCTGTCTCCTTACAAAAGTATTCACCCAATGTTGAACCTCTGGAAAGATCTATCCTGAAACTAGTCAACACATTTTTTGTTCATTGTCATTTTGTAATGCACATGTTCACCTTAGCCTAATATCTTTTGAAAATTGAGACAAGTTCTATTATAGGTTCTGTCTTTCTTTGTCCATTCATTGTTTGCTGTATCTTAAAATGCCTTTTCTGCCACTGATTTAATAAGTATGTTTTATAATGCTACCTGCAATAACACAAATTAGACCAAAAATAAGTTTTTTGTTTTACTAGACATTCAGACTTCAGGTGGCATGTTTACCACTTCAGTCATTCCATTTTTTAATGACTGATTCAGGGACCCTAAAACTGCATAGAATTGTTTCCTGTTAATCTTTGCCTTTGTGCCATAATATCAGTCTATTGCACTGATGTGATTGTGGACCTGGTCACCTGTAAGTTCCCAGTAGCAGAGTTTATGACTAAGTCTGCGCATTAGTTGATCCTGCTAAAGACAAAATGAATTTGTCTCATGATGAACTCTAAGAATAGCTTGTTGTGGATGAAGTTGTTCCAGTAACTCATGCACTAAATACAGAAGAAATAATAGAATCTGTTGTGAATTGTGGCAAAGTGAATGTTGTAAAGGAGGAAGAGAGTGATAATGATGAATATGAGGTGAAAAAATTATTCTGGCAGAGTGCTATAGTAGCGTTTGAAACTGTAATAAATAGCCTTTGCAGTACAGCAAGCCTTCTTCATTTCTCAGCATGTTATGCAGCCACATATCATACAAAACATTACTTTTCATGAGATGTAAAGAACCTATAAGCAATCTGATAGTCATACATTATTCCAGAAATCTGCAGATAAGTTTTCCACTACAGCATCATCTGCTGACATGGATCCAAAACCATCCATTTCTCCTGATTTTGTCCCAGCTACATTATCATTAGATCCAGATGCAATTATTCACGCAGTATACTCTCTGGCCTGCTGTAACAGTTTTAAGTGTATGTTTATGTGTTTGTTACTTTAAGTTAAAAAAAAGTTATTACTGAGTTTTATTACATTGAAAAGTATGACTGTCATTTTACTAAAATTATTCTAAACAGAAGTTTATTTTTTATAATAAAACTGTGTTACATTAAGTTACTTTAAATTACATTAGTAAAACCTAAGCCATCTACATTTGATGGTTGGTACAGTGTGTTTTGATTTAATTTGCTTTAAATTACTATGGACTACACTGTTAGGCCTATTTTTAATATTAACTTTCAAGCATCCAGAAACTACACTTATCCACCATCTACTAATCCCTGTGGGTACCAGTTAACTGAGAGTCTACTGTAAAAGACAAATTTTGCTGCTGTTAACAAAACTATTTGCTAAGAAGAAATTTTGAATCCTTTATCTCTTCTTTTTCCTGTTGAAAATGTAAGCTGCTGTACTTAAACACAAGCTTGCTGTCCAAACTTAGACAGGAATATCTGTTTTAATTAAAGAACAAAATAAAAAGGTCTGAATTCATTAAAGTATCTTTTCTTGCAATTTGTTTAATTGCACAGGATGGCTTTTCAGATTCCTTTTTCTCAGTTTATTACTCCTCGTTCTTTAACATAAAGGCTGATGTTGCAGTCTTCTCTCGCCCTCGGGTAAAGCATTCCTTGACTTGCCTTTGTTTGCCCTACAGGAATTTCACCAATAGTATGAATAAAAGACTACCATAGTACATCACATAAAGGAGCAATACAACTAAATTTATGTAAAGCTTAGAAAAGCAGGGGCAGAAAAGATTGTTTTTGTGATCAGTCAATTTACCAATCACCAGTAGTGTCTTTTGTAGTGAAAATCGGCTGATTTAGATCACCGGCCAATCGACTGGAGCGTCACTAATTATTTCAAGGATTCTCACAGTGATTCAATTCGATTCCCAAGTAACAGCTGATATTATTTAAAGGGAACCCAAGTTAGCACACAAGGTAACAGTTAAAATAAATGGTCATTTTGTAAAGGAATTTACGTAAATCTTAATGGGTCCTGTTGACTTAACAGTTGGTTATGTGGCAGGGAAAAAGTGCTATAACTAAACATTTCCTCCATTCTGTAATAGTGCTGTAGAGATGTGTGCATTAATTAAAATTAAATATATTTAAACAGAAGTAATGTTACATAATCACAATGAGGAAACCATCAGTATTACTGAAGGTCACGGAATGCAAGTGAATAGAAATGAGTCTTTAATCTTGTTTTGAACAGTTCAATTGTAGACAACTCCTTTATGTGTGTGTGTGTGTTTTATACTTGGTGCAAGGGACAACAAGAGACAACTGACCAGAAGATCTAAGCACATTAGATCGTTGGTGTAAAACACACAATTCGGATAAATAGGCAGGAAGCAAGCCCATGTAAAGATTTAAAAACTAGCAACAAGATTTTAAAATCAATTTGAAAACTGGCAGGCAGCGAGTGTAAAAAAGCTAATATTGGAGAAACAGAGTCATACTTTATTGCCCCAACCAGAAAGTGAGTGGCAGAATTCTGGACCAACTGTAACCTGTGTATCAGGGATTTGCTAATCCCAGAATACAGCGAGTTGCAGTAATCAAGGTGAGAAAAGATAAAAGCATGAGTAGCTTTCTCAAGATCCCTAGAAGATAAAAAGGCTTGATCTTACCTAATAGATGAAGCTGGAAAAAGCAACTGTTGACTGCAGAATTAACTTGTTTCTCAAAAGAGAGGTTACTGTCAAAGATAACACCTAGATTTCCAACTTGAGGTTTGCAAAAGACAGAGAAAGAGCCGAGAAGTCTAAGACCAATTTGGGCTTTAGCTGAAGGACCCACTATAAGCACCTCTGTTTTATTTTGATTCAGATCAAGAAAATTATTAGCCATCCAGGATCTTAGTTCAGAAAGACAGTTGTGCAGTTGTTTTATTGCAGAGTTGCAGATGGGAATATAAACCTGTGTATCATCAGCATAGCAGTGAAAAGAAAGGTTAAATTTCCTAAAAATATCTCCAATAGGGTGAAAGTATGTAGAGAATAAGGAAAGGACCCTAAATGGATCCCTGAGGAACACCACATTTAAGAGGAGCAACAGATAAAAAAGAGGAATTTAAAGTCACTGAAAAGTGTCTACCAGTTAGATATGACCTGAACCAGTTAAGAGCAGCCCCTTATAATATAAGTGATGTGATGTCATATATACACCCCGAAAATCAAAGTGAAAAATTCTGCAAGCTAGTCCATTTTGCTAAAATTTCATTGCAACAACTCAGAATTGCACTTGGTAGTTTGTATGGCCCCCATGTGCTTGTATGCATGCCTGACAACATCGGGGCAGGCTCTTAATGAGACGACGGATGGTGTCCTGCGGGATCTTCTCCCTGATCTGGACCAAGGCATCACTGAGCTCCTGGACAGTCTGAGGTGCAACCTGGCGGCGTCGGATGTAAAGAAACGTAATGTCTCAGAGGTGCTCTATTGGATTTAGGTCAAGGAACTGCCATAATACTCTTGCCACACGAGGCTGGGCATTGTCGTGCACCAGGAGGAACCCAGGACCCACTGCACCAGCATAGGTCTGACAATGGGTCCAAGGATTCCATCCCAATACCTAATGCAGTCAAGGTGCCGTTGTCTAGTCTGTAGAGGCCGGTGCGTCCCTACATGGATATGCCTCCCAGGATATGCCATCACTGACCCACCACCAAACCGGTCTTTCTGAACGACGTTGCACATAGCATAACGTTCTCCACGGCTTCTCCAAATATGCTCAGGGTGAACCTGCTCTCATCTGTGAAAAGCACAGGGCACCAGTGGTGGACCTGCCAATTCTGGTGTTCTATGGCAAATGCTAATTGAGCTTCACGGTGCCGGGCAGTGAGCACAGGGCCCACTAAAAGTTTCTGATTGTTTGATCAGAGACATTCACACCAGTGGCCTGCTGTGGGTCATTTTGTTAGGGCTCTGGCAGTGCTCATCCTGTTCCTCCTTGACTAAAGAAGCAGATACCGGTCCTGCTGATGGGTTAAGGACCTTCTACGGCCCTGTCCAGTTCTCCTAGAATAACTGCCTGTCCCCTGGAAACTCCTCCATGCCCTTGAGACTGCTGGGAGACACAGCAAACCTTCTGGCAATGGCATGTGCCATCCTGGAGAAGTTGTACTACCTGTGCAACCTTTTTAGGGTCCAGGTATCGCCTCATGCTACCAGTAGTGACACTGACCGTAGCCAAATGCAAAACTAGTGAAAAAACAGTCAGAAAAGATGAGGAGGGAAAAATGTCAGTGGCCTCCACCTGTTAAACAATTCCTGTTTTGGGGGTCGTCTCATTGTTGCCCCTTTATTGCACCTGATGTTAATTTCATTAACACCAAAGCAGCTGAACTGATTAGCAACCCCCTCTGCTGCTTAACTGACCAGATCAATATCTCTGAAGTTTTATTGACTTGATGCTATACTTTGATTAAAAAGTGTTCCTTTAATTTTTTTGAGCAGTGTGTGTGTATATATTAAGGGTACAGTCTCACCAATGGACTTAAAAGGAAAAGAAGACGGTAGGAGTCACAAAGGCTGAATGACAGTTTGCTTAAAACTGATGTCACATTATGTGACTCCTAGTCACGTGGCCTATGTCAAGTTTGCTTATCTCAGTTGCTAATCTTGTTATGGGAGTATGGCCATATCAAATTTACTGAGTGCTGACCTTCCTGTGCAGTGATGCTCTCCCCCTATTGTGACAGCCAACAACGTACTGCCTGATGGAGCTGATGCTGTAGAAAGGGTTAACAGGTACTGCAAGTTCAGAGCTTTTTTTTCTCTTGTTCTGTTGGGGTATGCAAAACCTGCAATATAAGACAGATGAGAGTCTTTTCTGTTTCTGAGGTCCAAAACACCCACATTCGTTATTGCTTGTTACTGCATTATATGCATTGTACTTCTGGATGAGCAATTATTGGTTGTCAGCTCTCATGAACATGGAGCCCACCCCTACAACTAAAGACACAATCTAAAGGAATTTGCAAATTAGTTGGAATGAGTTGCTCAACATGTCTCATTATGTGACTTCATGAGAGAGTTCTGCTGACTTCCTCCATCTCGCTAATATTATGTAATTGAAGGTTATGACTGAAAACCGCTGGAAAAGTCGTGTAACATGACATGGTGTGATAGTGCCAATTGGATCCACTCTCCCTGTAGCATTTGGGAGCTTCTTGAACACATCACTGTCAATAACATAATTGAGGATAAACCAGTGGATGAGGACACAATGCATAAAGCAAAGGGTAGGCCAAAAGTGATTAGTGCTTTTATTAAAACAATCCATTAAAAAACAAATCAACTGTCCAAAAGCAGTGTAGTGCTCTATCAGTTAATAAATAAAGAAATACAGTAATCCCTCCTCGATCGCGGGGGTTGCGTTCCAGACCCCCCCGCGATAGGTGAAAATCCGCGAAGTAGAAACCATATGTTTGTATGGTTATTTTTATATATTTTAAGCCCTTATAAACTCTCCCGCACTGTTTATAAATATTCCCCGCAGAGTTATACAGCATAATCCCTTTGTATTCTCTTAGATATTAGGTAAGATTCATTGAAATTATGTATATAAACACACTGTTTATATACAGTAAAACCTAAATATTATTTTAAAGATATTGATTGTCTCCGATATCACATATGTTACAGCCATTACGATAGACAGGTCACCAGCAATAAATACGTACAATGCAAGAAAAATAGTATACAGTAAATGTGTGTACAGTGACACTAAACGAACGTACATGTACTAAGCACTGTAAGAAGAAAATTAATTATGGTTACTCACCAACAATGACACGATGACTTGTCCGATAACAATGAGTTTAATTTTACTGCACAACAAAGGAGAGCGTTACAGCCCTTGTAAAGGAGCCACTTCAGGCGATTGTGTAGCACTGCCGTTGTTGTTCTTCTGGCATTCTTCAATCAAAATCCCTAAAGCAGATTCCATCCAGACTACTGCCTTATTACATCCAGTTACAACTCGTTTTGCACCCTGGTTAAAAGGACACTGCAGCCGTAGATCTTATATTCCTTTCCTGCTTTTTAAATAAAAAGAATCGTAGCCTTCAACAAATCCAAAACGTTTACCTTTTCGGCAATCGTTAACATCTTCTTCTTGCGCTTGGGCACGGCCCCTGAAGCAGTAGCAGATTGTTTTGGAGCCATAATGAAGGGCTTGACTATGCACAAAGATAAACACTAAAGAGCACAACTCTTTACACAGCGAAACACGTTGATGCTGAATGAGCGAGATGAGACTTCCTGGTTCCTGGTTAACACTGCATTCAGCATGCAGGAGCTCAACTGCATGCTCTGATTGGTTAGCTTCTCAGTCAGGAGAACTTAACTGCGTGCTCTGATTGGTTAGCTTCTCTGCCATCCGCCAATAGCGTCCCTTGTATGAAATCAACTGGGCAAACCAACTGAGGAAGCATATACAGGAAGTAAAAAGACACATTGTCCGCAGAACCCGCGAAGCAGCGAAAAATCCGTGTTATATATTTAGTTATGCTTTCATATAAAATCCGCGATAGAGTGAAGCCGCGAAAGTCGAAGCGCGATATAGCGAGGGATTACTGTAATCCTTAAAATGGTGCAATAATGGAGTTTAAAAGCAGTTTCAATAAATATCCGTTAAAAACCAGAGAGGGTCCACCAATCTTTGAGACCCAAACACTGCCCTGTTTAACCAGGTGTCTCCTCTCCTTATCCTGTTCAGATGGTGCAGTCCACCTTTATATCCTGGCTCAGGTCCACATTACCTGGCCTTCAGCAATCCTGGGGCACCACACTTAGCCGCACACATCCCCCGCTGACTATTACTCAGCAGGGGTGTCCTTTCTTCATCTTTAATCTCTTTCAGCTCTGAAGCTTGCTCTTGACCACCTGCCTCTCACTACCTGCAGCTCAGGTGCGCTCAGTTGTGCGCTCTCTCTCTCTGCCCCCCCATTTAACCTCTGTCTCTCCTTTGTCTCTCTTTCACTCACTGGCCAATGTGTTTACATCTTCCTCCTTTCACCTTTTTTCTTTTCTCGTGCCGGCTCTCCCTTATATGCCCCGTGGGAGCAGTTCCTCAATCGGGCATCAGAGAAAGCCAAAGAAGCAATTGAGACAGACTGCACCCTCACATGCAGGTGCGTGTCATCCCTGTTACCTCGCCAACCTCCTGCAATTGTGCAAGCGTGCACACCTATTTAGATTGAGCCAGCCATTCAGTTGTTTTATTTAAAAACAGGCCACTAATTTCCCAGCCGCGGACCCGCTATATTTCATTAAAAAACAATAAATGTGATGTAAAGTTTGGAACAATAAGAAAGTCCACATCAGAAAATCCCAACTCTGACAATTGTATTTTGAGTAGGAAAGTAGCTGAAAGTTGTCTAATCGAACATAAGACAGTTGCAGATAAGATAACCAAAGATAATTTGGTCATATTGTTTTGTTTGGGTCAACTTTTCTGGCATCAGCTTCCTTAGCCAGTTGTAACATGTTGATATTTTGAGATTAAAAAGCAGTGTTTTTATGGTCCTGCATTTTTTTAACATCCAAACATATAATATATATTAAATATTGAATATTTTTGTCTGTTTTGCACAGAATCTCTCTTTCACCTGCTTCTGGAGATCACAATAAGAAGCACAGGAATGAACGACAGCACTGGTCAAGCACTTACAGCACTCTCATGTGCATGCTTATTTAGTCTTGTTGTGGCCTGGGGCGATACTGGTAAAATCCTTCAAGCCGTTTCAGCCATTCTTACGAACAATGGCAGCAATGCTTGTCAAGCAATTCAGGTAGACATTCATTATTTTCTTAATATTTTCAGTGCACGTTTTTGTATATTAATGGATTTTGTTCAAACAATCAAATGGTTTGTCACAATAATTAAAAGAAAGTTTACATTTTCATAAGTTTTCTATTAGGGGTTGCATTATTTATTAGGATAATTTATACACACTGTCTTTCATATTCAGTTTTCAAGACTTGCTTTTGGCTGAATGCTTACTATCTGGTTTGGTGGTTGTGTTATTAATATGTGACACCATGACGCCTAATGGGTTTTCTCTATTGTACAATAAATGTTTTAAGTTTTTTGTATGATTATCCAAATTGCTGATTTTTATAGCTGTTAATGAATTAGATTTATGAGAGATGCAAATATGTAAATAAGACTTCTAATGTGTAGCAGTTTCTTATCATAGTTAGTAGTCTTAAAATTAAGCTCTTCGGTAAAATAAAGTGGGTTTGTTAAATCTTGTTTTAATTTGGCAATGTGTGTTGCTTGCTGCCCATTATTGATGCTACTTGTTCCCTTGCCATCTGTGGTTTAATCACTTGAGACTAAAAAAGAATGTGACAAATGGTTGGTTTTATCTCTGGGGTGTTCAGCATTATATGGAATTTTTTTAGAGTATGTTGGAATGATCAAAACACTATATTCCTCCCCTGCCAGTTGTACTCACAAGTAATGATGGTTTTCCTGATTTTGAGGGGTACCAGGCAAGGATGTCCTTTATTGCCTGTCCAGTTTATGTAGTTATTGGAAACTCTGACCATTGCCGGTTGTTGTTAAGATACTTTTTCTCTTGGCATTGTTTAACACTAGAATCCTTGACGCCTACGAACAAATTCATAATCCCGGCTCATCTTAAATTCTTTCGCATCTCTCAATCAGCGTCTTTTGTTTTGTAAATGTGTCGATCAGCACCAGCAGTAAGCAGACTCCTCTCCCATCCCCCCTACCGACGGAGCTCAACTTGGGTAAAAAGCTCTCCCAGCACAAGTCTGTTTATCACTGTGTGAAGTGACTGGCGTTGTATAGGGCAAATAACATTTCGTTATATAGGGTAACTAACATTTCGTTATATAGGGAAAATAATATTTTGTTACTTGGAACACATGCATTTCATGTATGTTCTGTGTCTACAACAATCTATGTAAGTGTAGGATGACAAGAAATGCAAGAAATGTTGAACACATACCTAAAAGAAAAACTTTTTTCATGTTTTAGTACTAACGACAAAATTTTGTCATGAAGTGTATAATGTGTGAAGACTGACATCCAAGTATCAAATAAACACTTTCACAAAAAGTAAACATTTAACAAAAAAAGTGCGCTTTTATTCAAGTATACAACTGAAGAAAAAGAAATCAGATGAAGGTACAACACTGACATGACTGCTTTGGTGATACAGAGGTAAGAACGGCTGACTCGTAATCAAGAGGTCGCAGGTTCGATTCTGGCTGCTTCCCGGAATTAATGTTTTGAGTGGAGAACTCTCTTATTGTTACTATTATACAATAAAACCATTTGATTTGAGTCTGTAACAGCCAATGTAAATTTATGGAACTTGTAAAGGTTAGCTTTTTTTTTTTTTTAAATTCAGTTTTATTCTCTCAGTTGCGATCATGCTCCCTATCCACTGATCTGACACCCCGTTTTCAAATAAAGATGTGCTATAACAGAGGTGAACTCTGAGGTATCATGCCAAGGTATTGTGCAAAGTTCTGTTTGTGATTATGTTTTGTGATGGTGTTTATATAAAAAAGTATATGTTACTTATATAAAAGCCATATTGAATGCTATTTACCTGTTTACTTTGATTTATTTACTTCCTATAGCATAAAGTCACAAGTAGACTGCAGAGCTTTCTGTGTTTGATTGACATGAGCATGCTGACAAAGTGTGTGTGTAATGCCACTAAAAGTGTGGTGGTAGCTTCCACCTGCAGCTATAGAGTCTTCAGTATGCGAGCGATTCTCCATGCTAGTGTTTAGTGCCATGCTGACACTTCAGCACGCAAGCAATGATACGAGAATGCAGTCAGACTTCTTTTTTTTTTGGGCACCTACACCGTCAGATCTAAACATTAGCGTGGAGAATTGCTCGTAGGCTAAACAGATTCTAGCTTTTTGTTTCCCCGTACAATTAAATTCTTTCTTTGCTGTCCACACCAAATGACAAAGCCAACATATAAAGATAAACATAAATAATAAGTAGCAGACAGATAATAAGTAACAGAGGCAGCATAAAGTATTAAAACAGAATAAAAATATAAAGTTTAATGTGCAGGTAGGTGTGTGTTGGACAAGTCAAATACAGTTGTGTGAGGTAGATAGAATGAGGTGAACCATGGTTATAAACTCCAGTCAGTTATTTAGGAGTCTAATGGCCTTGGGAAAGAGAGTTCTTTAAGAGTTTTATTGTATGTCAGGGATATTATTTTATATCTGGATAATGCATATTTACATTTATTTGGTGTTGTGAAACTTTTTGTTGATTTCTGAAAATGTTTTGGTGTTTTGGGATTAATTGGGCTACTAAATCATCTTATTTGACTTTAAATCAAATCTTGTCAATGTTTTATATTTTCCTTCTCTTATACCCACTACTAGGATGATAAAATACCAGAACTCCTATATTCAGTAACATTACCAGTGAAGTTCCTGCAATATCAATAGAAGTACTTTTTTATAAAGTAACATCATTATTCATTTGAACAATACAGTGCCTTTTTCTGTAACAGTATTTGCATAACAGCGGCTTTAAAATATTGGTATATCTTTCAAGTAGCTAACAATATATTTATATTTGTGTCAATAACTGGATTTAAAAGTACTTATAAGTAATATTTAAATTGGTGTGTCAAGCTGATTCAAATTGCAAATGTCACAAACTCCTGGTGTGTATCATATGTTTTGAATTGCACACACACTCACACACAAATTTTTGGAAGATGCATACACTGAGCCTGGAACAGGGGAAAGTCCCGAGGCTTTGGAAAACATCTTGCATCACCCCAGTCCCAAAGGTATCGCATCCTAGTGAGCTGAACGACTTCTGGCCTGTCGCTCTGACGTCACATGTGATGAAGACCATGGAGCGGCTGCTGCTTCACCACCTGAGACAACAGGTCCGCCACGCCCTCGACCCTCGTCAGTTCGCATACCAGGAGAAGGTGGGAGTGGAGGATGCCATCATCTATATGCTACACTGATCCCTCTCCCACTTGGACAGAGGCAGTGGTGCTGTAAGAATTATGTTTCTGGACTTCTCTAGTGCCTTCAGCACCATCCAACCTCTGCTCCTTAGGGACAAGCCGACAGAGATGGGAGTAGATTCATACCTGGTAGCATGGATCGTCGACTATCTTAAAGACAGACCTCAGTATGTGCATCTCGGGAAGTGCAGGTCTGACATTGTGGTAAGCAACACAGGAGCGCCGCAGGGAACTGTACTTTCTCTGTTCCTGTTCATCCTATATACATCGGACTTTCAATACAACTCTGAGTCCTGCCACGTGCAAAAGTTGTTATAGTGCTATTGTGGGCTGCATTAGGAGTGGGCAGGAGGAGGAGTATAGGAACCTAATCAAGGACTTTATTAAATGATGCGACTCAAACTACCTACAACTGAACACCAGCAAAACCAAGTAGCTGGTGGTTGATTTTAGGAAGCCCAGGCCCCTCATGGACCCCGTGATCATCAGAAGTGACTGTTTGCAGAGGGTGCAGACCTATAAATACCTGGGAGTGCAGCTGGATGATAAATTGGACTGGAATGCCATTACTGATGCTCTGTGTAAGAGAGGACAGAGCCGACTATACTTCCTTAGAAGGCTGGCGTCCTTCAACATCTGCAATAAGATGCTGCAGATGTTCTATCAGACGGTTGCGGCGAGCGCCCTCTTCTACGCAGTGTTGTGTGGGGGAGGCAGCATAAAGAAGAGGGATGCCTCATGCCTGGACAAACTGGTGAGGAAGGCAGGCTTTATTGTAGACACAGAGCTGGACAGTTTTGACGTCCGTGGCAGATCGACGGGCACAGAGCAGGCTCCGGTCAATAATGGAAAATCCACAGCATCCACCGAACAGGATCATCTCCAGACAGAGGTGCAGCTTCAGCAACAGACTGCTGTCACTGTCCTGCTCCACTGACAGATTGAGGAGATTGTTCCTCCCCCACACTACGCAACTCTTCAATTCCACCCGGGGGTTAAACGTTAATATTATACAAAATTATTGTCTGTCTGTTATACCTTTATTGTTATCACTCTTTAATATTGTTCTTTATGAGTATGCTGCTGCTGGAGTATGTGAATTTCCCCTTGGGATTAATAAAGTATCTATCTGTCTAGCTATCTAGAATACACTCTTGTGTATGCTTTCTCTGCATAGTAACCTTGGAATACAAAGTACAGACCTAGCATCAATTTGATGTGTGCAGCGCTCTGTACACTCAGCACATTAATTCCAGAATCATACCACCTTGTCTGTTCTCCTTTCCAAACTAGTGCTGGTTGTGTACTTACTATTGACAACTTGGCTGTTCTTAGATACTTGCCACACTTTGCTGGCTGTGTATTTTGTATTCCAATTTTTTGTAAATGGGAAGAAATATCCTGAATAATGTTGGTATTTACCAGTTTATGGGACACTGATATTGTAATGTTTAAATTTAAATTTCTTAGTATTGATTAAGCTGTTGTAATTATTTAGTTACTGAACTAACAGTGAATAAAGGTATTACTTACATGCACATTGAGTGAGAAACAAAGTAATGATGATTATATTAATCTTGAAAAGCAGTATGCTAAAATCCAACCTTCCCAAACCAATAAAATCCACCTGTATTTATTGTTACATTAGTTTGAAATGAAATTCAGCCCAATAAGTAGAAGCAGAATGAGAAAGAAGACCACCCTTGAAAAGCATGGTGCAGAAGTGGCATAAGGACATTATGAGAGCAAAAGGACATAAGGTGCTCAGGCACCCTCAGATATACAGCCGTGCAGAAGCCTGCTGTTTCACTACAGATTCTACTTCATCAAAATATCGGACAGCAGATCACCATGGTCTTGTTGTCTGTTGAATGCTAGTACTTTGCAGACAAGTAAACCGAATAACAGTTTTCAGTTGTGTTAATTTAATTAAAAGGCTTCTGTAATAACCAATTGGCATTTAAAATGACTGACTAAAGATAAGCTAAAGGAGTTGACTGTCAGAACATTGAGGCTTTGTAGTAATATTTGAAAAATAAATTAAAAAAACAGTTCAAAGCGGTAATAGGCATTGTAAACATATATAGTTTTGGCTGTATTTTTAAATCAAACATGGGAGTCAAATGTGTTAGAATTGAGTTGGGGCTGGCTTCTTCATGTTCCCCATTGCTCCAAATTAGGTGAATTAGTCTGTCAAAATTAATGTAAGAAAAAAAATTAATGAGGACAATAGCACATCTACAGAATACTTCCTTCTGATAGTGCAGATAATGAACATCCATTAAACATTTTTTAAAAGGCTTATGCCATGTTATTGTGAAAAATTAAAATGTAACACTGTGTTTTCAGTATGTATATTTGCCTGAAGATGCTAAGGATTTGGCATTATTGGGTGTGTCTTATCTTCTGTAGTGGTGTTGCATTTATGTTGTTGTTCATGTCTTTTCGCATTTGCAGCATGGTAACACATTAAATTTACAGTCTCATAATAATAATAATACATTTTATTTATATAGCGCCTTTCCTATGCTCAAGGCACTTACAGAAAGTAAGCGAAAACAGCAGGGTATATAGCGTATAGCATTGTACAAACCAAATAAATAAATAAAGAATATTAAGACAGTAAATTCAGAAAAAGCCTAACAGACAACAGAATTGATGGTCTAGCACACACACATACAGGTTACATAAACATTTTGACAGAGAGGTAAACTGAGAGAAGGGGAATGAAGTCAAGTAGAGCTAAAAGCCTTCCTGAACAGATGAGTTTTGAGTTGTTTTTTAAAAGAATTCATGGAGTCAGCTGACCTGATTAATTTTGGTAGGTCATTCCAGAGTCTGGGCGCTATACAGCTGAAGGCCCTGTCACCCATGGAGTGTAGATTAGTGTGGGGCACAACAAGATTGCCAGAATCAGAGGACCTTAGTGGGCGGGCAGGCACATAGTGATGATGAAGGTCACTGATGTAGTTTGGTGCTAGGTTATTTAAGGCTTTGTAGGTTATTAGTAGGATTTTATATTCGCTTCTGTAAGACACAGGGAGCCAGTGAAGACGAAGCAGGATGGGTGTGATGTGCTCGCTGCTGATGGTTCGAGTAAGGACTCTTGCAGCCGAGTTTTGAATAAGCTGGAGCTGTGACATAAGATTAGAAGGAGCACCTGCCAACAGCGAGTTACAATAATCTGTGCGGGATGTGATAAAAGCATGGACAAGTTTCTCAGCATTCGAGAAGGAGAGGAAGGAGCGAACACGGGATATGTTACGGAGGTGAAAGTAAGAAAGTTTCTTAATGTGATTTATGTGGGCGGAGTAAGAAAGGGAGGAATCAAAAATGACACCGAGATTCTTTGCAGTGGAGGCAGGTCTGATGAGATCATTGCCAAGATGGACTGGGAAGGAGCTCATTTTATTCAGTTGCATTTTAGTCCCAATTTGTAGGAGTTCAGTTTTGTTGCAGTTTAATTTTAAAGAGTTCTGCTCTATCCAGGTTTTAATTTCACTAAGGCAGGTTGTGAGCTGAGAAAGCTCTGATGAAGTTCTACTTTTAACATTGAAGTAGAGTTGAGTATCATCTGCATAAAAATGATAGCCCAGTCCATAGCTACGAATA
The DNA here is from genome assembly GCA_026402145.1 of Polypterus bichir lapradei. Lineage (NCBI taxonomy): Eukaryota > Metazoa > Chordata > Cladistia > Polypteriformes > Polypteridae > Polypterus > Polypterus bichir. The sequence goes on along the minus strand of JANRMT010062833.1, from coordinate 21,160,791 downwards.
ATATGGCCAAGGGGAAGCATATAAATACAGAAGAGAAGAGGGCCGAGGTCAGAGCCCTGAGGAACTCCTTGTGTGACTGGCACCAAGCTGGATCTGCTGTTGCCAAGACTAACAAACTCTTGCCTATCAGTCAGATAGGACTTGAACCACTGGAGGGCAGTGCCAGAGATACCCAACATGTTCTCCATTCTGGACAGTAGAATGTCATGTCTGACAGTGTCAAATGCTGCACTGAGGTCTAACAGAATTAATATGCTGGTTTGTCCAGAGTCTGCTGCCATAAGCAAATCATTGGTTACCCGTAGCAGAGCAGTTTCACAGCTGTGCTGCATCCTGAAACCAGACTGAAAGGGTTCCATCAAGTTATTAGAGGTTAAGTAATTGGTGAGCTGGGAGGCTACAACACGCTCAAGAGCTTTAGACAGGAAAGGTAAGTGGGAAATAGGCCGGAAATTTTTAAGATTGTCAGCATCAAGACCAGACTTTTTTAACATTGGGATTACAGAAGCAATTTTAAAAGTGAGCGGCACAGAGCCAGTGTCAAGGGATGAGTTTATTATTGTTGTAGCAGTCGGGATTATGGCATGAAGGCAGGATTTAAGTAGTGTGCTGGGGATGGGGTGCAGTACACAAGTAATCGGCCTCATCTTACAAAGCAGGTCATTAACAAAAGCAGATGTGACTGATGAGAACTTAGAGAAGGAGCTGGATGGAGTGGGAAAACAGGGAGAGATATAAACAGATAATGCATTTATGTTAGGTGAATTATTTAGATCTTTAATTTTGTTACGGAAAAAGTGGAGGAAATCCTCACAGACTTCAGTAGAAGAGGTAGTTGGGCCGGATGCAGGTTCGAGTAGTTCATTAACTACATTAAACAAAACCCTTGGGTTTGGAGGTTCCAATACACAGCCACAAACAGTAACACTTGTTAATTTCATGCGTGATCGCCCTCGTATTACATGAAAGTAATGTATTAGACACCTGATCTTATCGAGCCCTATCCACTCATTTAATGTTTTTAAAGCTTTTTTATTTATTTTAGTTTGGACTAGTTTATATTCGTGAAGAGTGAAGTGAGGTAGGGATGGGTTCTGGGCATTGGTTTGCTGTTAGTGCCCTCAATGTCCATGAAAACTTGAAATTTTTTCCTGTTATTGGGCATTTACTTCTAGCATATGCAAGTCACCATGTTGGTAGATCCGTCTTGCTGAAGAGATACATTAGTTGAAACAATTGCCATCAGTTACTGCATTTGGGGCCAACTACCAATCAAATGTTAACTGTCATTATGACTTTTGGAATGACAAAGCTTAAAGATGTTGTGGTCAAATGTTGTTGCAGATGGCATTCCATTCTTTGCAGTGTAGTCTACAGTAAATTGAGAATAGTGTAAAGTATAGTCAACAGTAAATTAAGAATATTGTTAAGCAAGTCACAGTTCACTAAAAATGTAAGACTGTAGTTAAGTCATGTGACTCGAGTTGCCCTCCTCTGCGCCTCTGTCTTTAGTGTGCATTTTTAAAAAATGAGTTTGTACATAGCAAATTTATAGGTGATGAATATAACTGGCAGCAAAACTTTGGATGTCACTCTAGGTTTGTGCACAAATCAGTAAATAGTGTGTCTCAGTACAAAGAATGTTCTTTACTTGGGGTGGAGTGACATTTTACAACAGCTCTTATGTTTTTGCTTTGTAGGTACCAGCAATTCTGAACTCTTTGCAAAGAAGTGTGCAAGCGGTTCTTGTTGGAAAAATCCAAATTCAGGACTGGTTTAGTAACGGGATCAAGAAAGCTGCTCTAATGAACAAATGGATACTGAAAGAAGTGTCAATTGATGACGATGAGAATTGTCTGCTGCAAAGTGATGGCTCCTTCCTTTATCTGCTATGCAAAGACGGATTGTACAAAGTGGGCTCAGGATACAGTGGAACAGTTCGTGTAAGTTTGTTACTTTGGTAAAGTTTGGTTATACTTTGCCATGTTTGATTAGTTGTATTTTTGATACTATTATACTTCATCCAGATTGGATTGGATTTCAGTATATATTGTTCCTATATACCTTTTTATATTTAATTTAATTCATATCTATTCAAATTATGAACAAATTGCATTAACACTACTTTAAATAAATGCATTCTGTGCTACATTTGTTTGTTCCCTATATTCGTTTAATCAAAGACTTGTTTGGCAGTCATCTAGTTTTTCTGTTGTACAAGTTCTTTTTAGGTTGAGTAGAGATTTTGTTTTTCTTTTAGTATTCTCAGTATGCTTGTTTGAAAAACACTTTTTTTGGAGATGACATCTGATACATTTGCATTTATATATGTTTGTAGGGTAGTTGGTGGTTGTGCCATGTGCATTTTATATGATCCAGATAACGGTATATATAAAATCCTTTGTATTAAATCTTTTCCTTCAGTTGGATCAAAATTTGGACTGCACCAGACTTCTGCTAGCTTAAAGTATGATATTACTGTCACGTGCAGATGCAGTTTTCAATTTGGCAGACCTTTATGTTGGCTTTCCTCCTTAAGGCTTAATTAAAGATTTAGTAGGAAATGGATTTACTTAGAATAGGCAGTGAGACAGCTGGAACAGTTAGTAGTGACCACATTGAATAACATGTTAAATTTCAAAATATGTTGTTACATGTATGGTATTACAGATTCAGCCCCTAATTTACCACAGGCTGATACAACAATTTTATTTCTAAAATTTGCATAATTCAGTTTCTTAAAGTGTTTTAAGCCATCCGCTAATTTCTATGGTAATTTTTCTGTTTACCTAATTTTTAAATAAGCACAGTGTTCACTTGTTAAAGCATAGATTCATTTCACAGGTTTTAATGACACAATTAAACTGTTTATCGAGTAGTATGATTATTAAATGTTATCTTGAAATGAACAGATTAAAAAATTTTTATTTCATTGCTCTGTTAAAACATTTTTTTAAAGACTTGCTGCTTTTGCAGCCCACTTTACAATGCAGTAAACTGTTAGTATTATTTTATTTCAGTCATGTATGCTACTTTGTTGTTCTCCAGTGATTAAAATTTTAAATTAAATGTGTAATTAGTCTAGACTGTGTGTAGAAATTATGGTAGAATTATGTGCTAGAACCCTTCTATTGTATATTTTATTGTTAATTTCAATACTGCTGATGCAAAATTTATTCTCCATATCTTTCAATATACAGTGGTACCTCTAAGTCACGACTGTAATTCGTTCCAGAACTTTAGGCGCGACCTGATTTTGGTTGCGACCTGAACGTAATTTCCCCATAAGTTGTATGTAAATACAATTAATCCGTTCCAGCCCATATGAACTGTATGTAAATATTTTTTTTGAAGATTTTTAAGCACAAAAATAGTTTATTATACCATAGAATGCACAGTGTAATAGTAAACTAACTGTAAAAACATTGAATAACACTGAGAAAACTTTGAGCAACAGAGAAAACTAACATTGCAAGAGTTCACGATACACCCTTACAAACTGCTCGCTGTAAACACTTTTTTTATGAGTTTTAAGCACAGGGGAAAAACATAAGTTTGAAAAGTCCTAAATTTATACAAAAACTAACTATAAACAACCAAGAAAACTAACCTTGCATGAGTCGAGATTAGGCGTGAAGTGAGGACGACACTGAGTGGAGAGGAGGTTACAGTTTTGAGGGAGAGTCCTGCACCGCGAAAGATTATTTTGATTTAGAAATCAATAGATTTCCAGTAGATTTCGACTTCTTGTACTCAGTGGCAAGATCGGTAACATGAACGCCATGCTCATACTTTTCAATGATTTCTTTCTTTAATTGGATTTCAGTTTGCTATGAACCTTCTCACCAACACTACCACTCTTCGCTTGCTTAGAGGCCATGGTTCATTGCAAAATTAATGCAAAAGCACACTAAATAGAGCACAAAGAGTTCACAGTGAATGCACGCACATCTGACAGAGAACGATGTACAGGGAGAGACTGAACATGTACGGAAGTCATTGGCGCATACAAACCGGAAGGGAAACTGGCTGCCAGTGTTTTTGTTCACCATGAGAGCGTGTGGTCGTGAACAGATGCAAAAGTTTTGTGAACTTTTTGATCGTAACCCGATTTGTACGTGTTCGGAAATGTTCGTGACTAGAGGTTCTACTGTACTCATATGGTGAATATATTTTTATTATTTATTCACTTCCTTTTTTTTTTTTTTTTTTTTTTTTTTTTAAAATACTTTCTTAGGCTCCATTTCCAGTGTTCGAACAATTATTCCTCTACATGTTCCTAAAGTAGGCCAGTTATTTTTAATGACATACTGACTTAAAAGCATAACCCTATAAAAAGATTATTTGTGTTTGAAATGGCAGCATATTCAAACTAATTTCAACAAATTAGATTTCTGGTACAAACGGAAAGTATTGTAGGATTGCTTGCCATGCTGTTGACAATAGCATGAGGGGAAGAACAGTCTCAGTTTGGAGTAGAGCCTCTGTTGATCTAATTCTCTCTTGAACTGTTCTTTGAGGTTCAGCATCTTGCTGTGTAATGATAATGTGGACATGGAGTGCCAAATAATATGTAGCTGGTACACACATTAAAACATTTAGAATTTTCATATTTGATTATTGCTTTAATTTAATCACATTTCAGTATCTTCCATTCATCCATCCATCTTCTTCCGCTTATCCGAGGTTGGGTTGTGAGGGCAGCAGCTTGAGCAGGGATGCCCAGACTTCCCTCTCCCCGGCCACTACTTCTAGCTCTTTCGGGGGAATCCCGAAGCGTTCCCAGGCCAGCCAGGCGACATAGTCCCTCCAGCGTGTCCTGGGTCTTCCCGGGGCCTCCTCCCGGTTGGACATGCCCAGATCACCTCGCCAGGGAGGCGTCCAGGAGGCATCCTAATCAGATGCACAAGCCACCCCATCTGACTCCTCTCGATGCGGAGGAGCAAGAGCTCTACTCTGAGCCCCTCCCGGATGACTGAGCTTCTCATCCTATCTTTAAGGAAAAGCCCAGACACCCTGTGGAGGAAACTCATTTCAGCCGCTTGTATTCGCAATCTCGTTCTTTCGGTCACTACCCATAGCTTATGACCATAGGTGAGGGTAGGAACGTACAGTACAGGCCAAACGTTTGGACGCACCTCCTCATTCAATGTGTTTTCTTTATTTTCATGACTGAAGGCAT
>JANRMT010062833.1:21070726-21110609 GCA_026402145.1 Polypterus bichir lapradei | reverse complement strand
TGAGTACACTTTATACATAAAATATATGTTGTCGTACCTTGCATAACTGAATAACCTTTATGGCACAATAACAATTCAATACATTTACGGTCACTACAGCATTTGGATTTAATAATCTTCATGTGGGAAAAGGCTGACTCGCATAAATAAGTACCACATTTCCTCATGTTTGGGTACTTTTCGTCTGTGAGTAAATTCCAAAACTGTCCAAGAGCCCCAGACTTCAGCTGAATGTCACCCTGTAGTGTCAAAATCTCATCCTCCACTGTAGAGTTTTAGGTGAAACAGTGTTGCAATTTCTGATGCAAGTGAATCGCCCTCAACATCTTCCCTAAATGGATAGCACTTAAATGTAGTGATTGGCTCAAGTAAAGCTGAGTCTTGAAACCGTCTGTCAAAGTCTGACAGGCAATTTCAATATGCTCTGTGTAGCGAATGCTGTCAAGTTGCGCACACGCATATGCTACAGAGCAGCTTAAAAATTGCGTCTCCAGCTCTGATGCGAGGTTTTGGATGTTCCCCAAATATCACCCGGAACAATGCTTCGTTTTGTCTGCCTTTGCTTTTGAATTCAGCCGAGTGAAAAATGACGGCTGTCCGATTAACTGCGATTTTAGTTCCCTCACCTTTCTCTTTCTCAGATCGCTTTTTGGAAGGAAGTCAGTTTCGTTGTTTTTATGAACAGTTCAAAAGTGCCTTTCCACATTTTCCATCTTTGGAATAGCAATGATAAATTGACAGATCAGATAAACGCAACTCGATTGCGACATTGTGAGAAAGATCCTCTTCCAATTCCACATCCAGCCCATACCCTTCCCAAACATTTTTTTTTTTTTTTTAAAATCCCTTCTTTAGTCGATATAAATTGGAAGGCTAACTAGATCACTTAGATAGCTGGAGTTTTGCATTAGCTTGTGCGTTTGATTGTGCGTGCGGGATGACCAGCGTGTTAGAAGAAATGAGATCTCAGACTGGCTGCCCTGTATGTCAATCAAGTGGCAAATGCCATAGGGAGGATATATGATAGACTAACATTTAAAAAAAAAAAAAAAATTGTTTTGAATGCAAGGTGATCTACCTGCACTACCATTGTGATCTACCGGTCGATCGCGATCGACGCATTGGGCACCCCTGGTCTACAGTATATATTATGGAGTGTTACCTGTATTTGCAGACAGTCTGTAAATTATTTTGAGTTTTGAAATTTAGGAACTTATCTGATTACACAGTCTATCATTTTTTGTCAGTATTCAGTTTTTGGAGTTTATTTGTTTAAATAAGAAAATGAGGTTTGGATAAATAAAGTGCGGAAGTTTTATGTAAACATTTGAAAACAGCCTTGTAATATTTGCTGTAAGAGTGAATTTATAATTTACATGCTGGATTATGAAAATACCAATATGCATAAAAACACAGAAACAAAAATAAATACTGTTGTGCTGCAATAAAATTTCTGGTTGGGGGCGGGTAGTTAAATTTGCCCTGAAATTCTAAATGCATAGTATATAATCTGTCAGTTAATTGCTGTCCTGTAATTAAAATCAAACCTAGTTTATAAAATGAAAAACATTCACTCCATGTTTTTGGTAGTCTCTAAGCCCTACCCACCTCCACCACCTCGCACTTTATTCAGAGTAAAATGCAAGTGGCTTGGCCTTAGTGTTTTTTCTTACATGTTGATACAGATTAACTCATTCTGATGTGGTAACATTTGCAAATACCATAGTTAATCATGAAAGAAACAGGCTCATGCTGCATCAACACATTATTTTATTTTTTAGGACAAGTTTCTGAGACTGGTTGGGCAATTTGGCTTCAAAGTAATACCACTGTCTGATTTATGGGATTATAGGGTTATTGCTGTCACATTTATCTTTCATGTTAATTTTTAAAGTAACCTTAATTTGAGTAAAGTAATTAAGTAAATATTTTTTTTCTTTTGCAGATTATCCATATACTAATGTATCAACAAACTATGAAGTAGGTTTTAAACCTGTGAAGTAAGATTTGCTCTTTAATTAGCCCCATACAAAATGACAAAAATACAGACTTAAAACTTTTAAGTAGGATTGCCTAAAATTATTACATTTTAAAAACTCAATTAAAGGCATATAAAATTTCATTGACAGCAATAATTTTAACTTCCTTTGTCTTGAATGATGAAATTTCTGTTATTCTGCTCTTTGTGCTAAAGGCCCTTCAAGAGAAACTTGTGACAGGTACATAGATTGTCTGGTATTCCATTCCTTTGCAAATCAGGTATTTATTCTCCCACCTTGTCAGGGTTTGATTCTATAAAAATGCCTCAGCTGTCTTTCAGTGGTTTATTAGTTTACCTTTAGGTATTTCTGGTTGAAGATGCTGACTTCTTGAAGATGTTTGTAAGCCTTCATATTTTTTCCATTGCAATTGGTAATACTGTTACATCTTGAGCAGTTAGTATGGGGTCAACAATTGTTCCTTGTGTAAATTCAAACTCCATCTTTAAAATATCTACATTTTAGTTTTTGAATTTTGTTTGAGATATGTGATGTTTTGAATTTAGGGTCCTTTAGAAAAGCTACATCTAACAACTCTAGCCTAATGGGTCATCAAACTTTTTTTAGGTAATTAAAATTATACTCCATCTACATACTTTGGTACCAGGATGTTGGTTTCTGACAGTTTCTGTTACAGTCTTGGTGTAGTAAAAAGTGATGTAGGTTTAAAGGGGAAATTCATCTTTGAGTTTTATTTTTTTTTCCTTTTTTTTTTTTTTTTTTTTTTTTTTTTTTTTTAATAAATCTGACACCAGCATATTTATATCTTGCCATATCCTCTTTTGATTGGAAATTCTGTGAAGAGCTGGTATAGGGTTGAATCTAGATCAACCTGACCTTGACCCAGATCTTTCCATTTTTCTACAACTGAAGGATGAAATTGTGACATCCCTCTAAGGCTGCATTCACACAGAATCTGATTTTGTGTTTTTCACTCATAAGTGACAAAAATCTGTTTTTAGAGTGTGAACAACAATACAAATCAAATCAAAACTTTCCACATTAGATTTAAGCTACTTTCATATGTGATACTAGGTCTACCACAACTGTGGACACATGTAACTTGAATGTAACCTGCTTTTAAACACTTGAATAAAAAGTGTCTGGACGTTTACACTCAACAACTGTTTTTAGTTGTTGGTTTCACAGAGTTTCCGTCATTTTAGTGCTTCTTCCAGGCCTTCAGCGGTCATTTTACTTGTTTGGCCGTTTGGGCAATAATATATATGTTTACAGATAAATTAATACTCAAATTTTTAACCACAAAATGCATCACTTACATAAGCCGAATGTGAAAATTTTAAATAAAACCAGTTGTGGAAAACAGCATACATTTTTAAAGAGGCAAATATGTTACTAGAAAAAATACAGATGTGTTACTATGAAAGCTTACTAAAAAATGTGCATTGTTTTACATATGTATTGTCTTTTTGAAATGTTTTGTGCTGTTGTGTGATTTTGCGCATGTGTATACACCGGCCTTTTGGTGGCAGCTAGTGAGGAAGAACTTCATTTGTTAGGTACCATGCAGTCAAGTAAAAACAACTGAATAAAAGTTACAGGTATACATTGTGACCACCATGGGGTGTTTCAGCACTCCAAAATCCAGACACATCCTCACAGACCTGGGTTAAAATAAAAGGTTTTGTTACAAATAATTACCTTTATATAAAGGCTTCCCAATTTGCACATGCATAATACAAAAAACAACTTTTTATTTTCCTTTCCTCTACTCCTCCTAGGCAATATTTGTCATCTTCCACCAGACTGAGTCTTCTTTGTCTTAGACCCAGGAGTACTTAAGGTGCCAGGGCATTGGCCTGTAGGAAGCATTTGTGGGTCACGTGGAAGCCCCACAAAGTACATATCACAGATTCCTGCAGCTTCCCCTGGCTGCACCCACAGAACCCAACAAGGGTATTGTTCCTCGGTCCAACTCTGCCGGAGTGCCAGTGCATCCACTGGTCAAGGCAGGACGAACCACACCTTCCTTCTCATGGCTTCCAAGTGCTAGCCTCCCGTCCAGGTAAGGAACCTTGCCACATCCAATTCTGGCCAGGATGTCTGCCAATATATGCTGTTCATCACAACATTTAATCCTGCATGTGCTTAGGGATAAATTTAATCTGCCCTGTTTTGGGTCACAGGGAGGCAGGGATTATTGCAGCAGCACTTAGTGTGAGGCAAGAAGCAAATCTGGTACGGTGCTCCATTGAATGACTCAATCATACAGCCAAACAGAAAACCGTGTACTCCTTGCAATCCACTGATCCTGCGCATATAGTTTGGCAGAATTTTAAGCCCGATTTGCAGTTGTGACGGATTTTTTTTTTTTTTTAAACAATTTCAGCTTCATCGACCATCATTTCATGTGCAGTGTGAGAGAGGTTAAAATGCTGAATTGCATCTTATAATGGGCTGTTATTCAATCGGATGAATTTCTGTTATGTCAGAAGTTTCAATTGGCTGTTTTATAGTGTGAGCAGTCTCACACCGTGATTTTTTTGATGTTGCAATAAAGATGTTATTGTGCTTCGATCACAGTATATTGTGCATTGGGTATTACATTGTCATGCATGCTTTCATATTTTTGATTTAAAAATATCTAAATATCATAAAGTAACACACATACAACTAAATGGCTATTAATAGAGTAACCAGGATTTGAAAATCCAAAACTGTGATGCATGTAGGTTAACCAGATTGTCATGGTTCCAAAATGGGGCACAATTTATTAATCCAGCAAGAGTACAAGATGCAAATAAAATTCAGGTCCCAGAGGTTGGGGTGGGGTTTCCATGAAGTATTGTGCATCTTGTATAAATACCCATAAAATGAAAGTCCGAAAGCAAAGTGGGGTCCCACATGGAGTATTATTCATCTTGTAAAAATGCACATATGTGGAGGAGAGGGGGAGGTGTTTCTGTTTGCATTTCATCCTCCTGAAAATGGGACATTTTGTTCAATTCCAGGACGATAGGTATAAAACAGGATGTGATGCTTTAAAACAGAACTGTACCCAATGACAAAGCATCTTAGGAAACCTTTTCTGGAAGAGCCTGAAATAAACACACACACAGCAGTAAATTTACATAGACTGCATACCTGTAATTATCTCTGTAAAATGGACATATATTGTCCACACCTTCACCATTAACATGTCCAGTTGCAACTTTTTTTTTACTTTCAAGGCATAGTGCAGCAAAGGTGAGGAACACAGCTTTTTCTTTGTTGACATTTTCCGAAGCCTGTGGCCATCATGGTTTTTTTATTTTTTTTATTTTTATTAATTGGTAAAACTGTTGGTCAGGACATGTACATATACAGTCTGAGCATCCATGTTGTAGCACGTTAATTGGACCAAACATGCTTGTACAGTTTGAGCTCATATACTGTACATCGGACAACTCTATTGTGCACAGTGAGTAGTTGCTTGCTCATAGTTTCTAAAAAGTCACACGGTATGTGCCTGGCATATTAGAAACCTGAAGAGTCTGAAGGTATTGAGGTACCTGAAGGTATTTTGAAACAATGTGATCTAGTGTTCATACAACAAATCTTTGGGGACTTGTGTCTAAGGTAGAAAGAAAAGAGTAGATGTTATAATATTTTTATGCAAAGGAAGAAAAATTGACGCAAAAATAGAGCGCTATTTGTAATGCATTTCATTTTATAGTGTGTAAGTCTATAGCATATCTTCTTTATTTTGTAACTAATGCATAATCTAACTAAGACCTTTAAAGGTAACATTCCCTAACATTGTTGGTACATGATTTGCGTTACTAGTAAAACGGCTTGATTGTGAACTAATGTGCTTGCGGCAGCACGACACCGAGATAGTGTAGGAGGGTGACAATAGCGAGCTTGCTATGCAAATGTGTACTGCCAACAGGAGCAATGGGCATGGTGTGAGCATCTGGAGCGGAACGACAGAGAGGGAGGGAATGCAGTGGTTAGCTTGAAGTAGTGTGGTAACATTGTTGAGAGAGAAACAGATGGGTAAGCGGTGTCTTCTGAATCAGGAAAGGTTCAGAGCGACGTCATGAGAGAAGACACAGGACATTAGGCTGTATTTCATCAGTTGTGTTAACAGGAACTAGCGGCAACCAGTACGTTTCTTTCATTGTTATTTCTTATAAATTCGTTATGCTCATCAGCATCCTTGCTTCATCTCCCATTTGAGCCTTTCACCCCAATAAACTCTTCATTTCTTAATTAACTACATTTTTTGGATCGTGTATTTTTCTTTCCTTTACCCGCGAAGAAGTCAGTGTTTATAAACTTCTGACGAGTTTTTTGAACTTTCCTTTAACCAATAAGTAGAACAAAAGAAAGCAGTTTGGGTCATTTGCAGTATGCTATGAGCGGAGGATGATCCCGTGATAATTTAGTCACATATGTAACAAGACAGACTTTTGGGCTGTTGTTTTGTGGTCCAGAGCTTTAAAATACTGCAGACCAAGACGAAAACTCATGCGGTTGTAGTGGGTTTCTTGGAACTGGTGAATGGGAACAGTGTTGTGTACTAAATTTGATTTCCTCGTTAGCAGGTTTCATGGACTTGGTACAATGAGCAATGTTACTTAATGAATTCCACATCAGAAACACTGTTATGGACCTGAAAATGGACTTGCATTCCATCTACAAAATATACAAATAATATTTCATATTTATATTTGGACCGAAGTATCACATGATACTGACTCAAATATATTTTCCTCGATGCATGGAAAAATGTATTATGTATAATATATGAAAGAGAAAAATATGGCTTAACATACATTTGACCATTAATCTTCACAGTGCCTAAGGTGGAAACAAATAAATGCAAGTACTCCTACATGTTTGTTGACTCCTTGGTGGCCCTTCCAATGTGTTGAAGATTTTTTCACAATTTCTTAATTGAGCACTTGGGACCCCCTCAGAATTTTGATCACTATGATACACATACATTCAAGAGACCTGGAGAGGCCCGTATGCTACTGTGAAAAATGGAATACAGCTCTAGACATGAGTTTACCCCTCCCTCTTCAATAAATAGAAACTCTACTATTATCTGTCTGAATATGCTCTTCATAAAAATTGTTCATGGAACTGAACTATGCCTAAGCTGGAAAGGGTGACTCAATTATTTTAAAGAACTATTGCAAATTTAGTATCCTTACTTCTCATCCCAAGGGTGGTAGTGAAAGAAGATCACTTTCTGAGAACGAGGAGTTCAATGCTCCAGAAGGCTACAAAGTAAACAATGTTAAAGACTATAGAGCAGAATAAGGGAAACAAAATCTGTATGGAAAAGAAAATTTCTATTCTCATCAAATTTGCCAGACCACCTGGATGATCCAGGTGTTTACTGTAAACATAGTCTGTTCTGCAGATGTTGCAAAAGGAGAAATTTATAAACTGACATAGATGAGAAACAGTATGTTAAGTGAAAAACAACTGTTATATTAAGTAGGTATTGGGAAAGATAATTATATGGTGATGGAAGGCTAGAGCTGGCCTTGGCAGCATCAGTAGAAGGGTAGATTCCAACACAGGCTTTCTCAAGGTATGTTCTTGCACAAATGTAATACAATGAGGAGTATTTCTCTTATCAAGAAATGCATGTTAATTTATTAAGAATGACTAATCAGTTATTGATACAATCTGCAGTTATTACTTATAAAATTCTTTATAATCTGGTGATTTCAAATCATGTGAAATACAATACCATGTTAAAACTGGAAAAATACAGTTCAGATAGCAGCCCATGATGATCACAGAAGATACTGTATGCATTCACATAATTTTAACATAGTGAATGTTCTTCACCTTATACTGTGTATTTGGATGTAATAGTAGCAGTTTAAACTACATATGCGGAATGTTGCATCTGATAAATTAAAAAAAATATAATAAATGTGCATATAAGCACAAGCTTTACTGATAAATAAGGTACTAAGTAAAGAAATCTTTTAATTTAAACTGGCACTACCTTGGTATGACTAAGACAATTGTAGTGCACTGATTTTAGGTTGTGAATAATGTAGAAATACAGAACTAACAACATTCATAAACCTGATTAAAGATGTAGTGTCCTGCAAGTTTAAAGATTTAAGAGAAAATAAACTACTTCTATTTTCTTTGGCCTAAGTAACACTTGACCACCATCTTTAGAAGGCAAAATACATTTTTCAGTTTATTAGGTCCTTTCTTGAACTGTGACCTCTGTTTTACATGTACTTTATCAGAAACTGTTTTTAATTTAAGGGTATTTGCATAAATGTATCTTATATGTACAGTATAGTAATATGAATTTCTTCTGCTGTTTTTTTTTTTTTTTCTTCTTCTTCTAATGCTGCCTTTACATTTGATTTGTTTTATCAGATTTGTGCTAGTAAGATATGAAGGATCATACCTCTGACATTAGTAAAGCATAAATTAATATAATAACACTCTTTCCACACAGGGTTTGGAGTAGAAAACATGGCAACAGCAATGGATGAAGATTTGGAGGAAGAAGTAGATGACAAAGAAGAGAAATCCATGATGTGTCCTCCAGGAATGCACAAATGGAAGCTAGACCAGTGTATGGTTTGCACAGTATGTGGGGACTGCACTGGCTATGGAGCCAGCTGTGTGAGTAGTGGCCGTCCAGACAGAGTCCCTGGCGGGTGAGTTATTTCTTGTAGAGCTTTGGTAAACTTGATTAATACAGTTATCTTGAAAATTATTTAACTGATTAACTCAATGATGGTTTATATTAATACTAGCCATGGTTCAGGTCAAAGACAGGTAAAGAACGATTAAAAAATATTTGTGATCTCTTGCTCTGCATGTACCTTCAGCGCCTTTCCACAATATTTGAATGTGCTCTTCACAGGCACTCACTTTCTTGAGTGCATTCCCATATAGCCTACTTTTCCGACTCTGTCATAATTTCCGAGACACCTTTCTCAACTCTGGTCTGGTTTCATTCTTGAAGTCTTTGAAGGAGACTGTCTCAGCATGCCTCAAATTCCTTTTCTCCTCCTCCTTTTGTGTGTCTCACACATTACCAAAGCCAAACTGACCAATCAGGTTATTCAGGGGAACTAGACATGTACTGTTTTATATTTTAGATATTGTTTCATTCAAACATGTTCCAGTTTCTTTCTAAAAAATTAATAATTTAAAACATTTCAGGTGTTTTTAATTATAAGTCATTCCACAGGATCTTGCATCATTTTTTAATCAAGTCTTTTCTAATTAAAATGTTTTATGTAAATCATCCAAAATGTAATTGGTGAAAACTGATCATTGGTATACAAAGATCTTTGTTCATTTGGACTTGTACGCATTCCTTTGAGTACCATGGGTAGTTAAAATGCAACCTGCTCTGTGTTAAGATTGTTTTCAGTCAAAACTAGGTGTGTGTTTTGGACAGATAGGAAAAAATAAACCACTGTGTATGAAATCTTACTTTAATTGCTATAGTAATCTGTGAAATCTTGGTGTTCCCCCTGTTTAATTTTTGTATACTTTTTCAGAGAAAATTTGAGATTTTATAACTGCTTTTTGTATTTTCAATATATGGAGATATTTCTTAAAGTTTACAGTAATGTTTGTTTAAAATTATTCACTTGCTCCTGCCTGTCCTGGAATTGAGTGTTCAAAAAACATTTTATTTGCATTGTATACTTTCACAGATACTGTTGAGCATAAAACAATGACAGTAAAAAGAAAATAATCTGTTCATTTTTGAACACATTTAATCCAGTTTATGGTTATGGAGCAGTTCCACACACACATACAATAGAACAGGATCAATTTGATACATTGTATTTTATATTAACATCAGGAAAATAGCATGTGCGTGTTAGGCCATTACCTGAAAAATATGGAGACGATTCCTTTCTTCAGTGAAAAAACTGTATTGCAATGTATAGCCTGTTTTCTACTCATTGTTACATTGTAACAGGGTAGAAAGTAACCCTTCAGTGAGGTGTACTTTCTACTGTCTGGGGTTTGTGTCTTTAAAGTGACATGGACTGGCTTTATCTATAAGCCTCTTAAGAAATTCTTGTGTTAAGCAATTGTGGGTCACATTCACTTTAAAAATGAATGGGCAAATATAACAGCCATAACATCGAAATTCCTTTGCATAAGAATTAGTCGTGTATACTTGATTTGAAATTATAAAAAAAAGGATTGAAGATAATTTTACCCGAACATTAACACAAGTTGTGGTGGTAGAATTGTAATCAGTTTATAAGTATCAAGTATAAGTACCAAAAAACATTCTCTAATGTTGCCTTTGTTGTGTGTCGTTTTTGGATTATTTTTTTGTCACATGATTTTTGACAGTGGGTACTCAGAAGTGGCTAGTGACCTAAGTTTAGCCCAGTGTTGACATAATAAAGTTTCCCCCAATAAAACCATTATTTTTTTTTACTTTTTAAAATGTAATAATAAATGTTTACCACTGCTGCTGAGGGATTTAACAAGAACCAATACTTCAATACCAAAATCTCAAACATGTGGTGGCATTTTTACAGTATAGTAAATGCTGAATGAAAGTCAGTATTGCACTAGTGTGACTGTAAGTAGACAAATTACTTAGGAAGGCACAATAATATATGGGAGTGGGGGAATAAGTAAAACCTACATATGCAAATGGAAAACAGTGTTTTTGATACAGCACTGAATTAACACATGTTAAAAAGAAAAACAGCACAAGTCATGTCTGGAATTGCTTAGAGTGTTTGGCAGGACAATTTTTAAACATGATTATTTGTACTTAACACTAGCATCCCTGAAGCCTATGAAAAAACCTCTATCAACAAAGCTCAAGTCAGTCACCAACTTCTCCCAGCTCAATTCTCTTTATTGTGGGGTGAGGTGCCTGGAGTTGTATAGGGTAAATAATATATCGTTATTTCAAATACGTACAGTTAGGTCCATAAATATTTGGACAGAGACAACTTTTTTCTAATTTTGGTTCTGTACATTACCACAATGAATTTTACATGAAACAACTCGGATGCAGTTGAAGTGCAGACTTTCAGCTTTAATTCATTGGGTTGAACAAAAAGATTGCATAGAAATGTGAGGCAACTAAAGCATTTTTTTTAACACAATCCCTTTATTTCAGGGGCTCAAAAGTAATTGGACAAATTAAATAACTGGAAATAAAATGTTCATCTCTAATACTTGGTTGAAAACCCTTTGCTGGCAATGACAGTCTGAAGTCTTGAACTCATGGACATCACCAGATGCTGGGTTTCCTCATTTTTAATGCTCTGCCAGGCCTTTACTGCAGCAGCTTTCAGTTGCTGTTTGTTTGTGGGCCTTTCTGTCTCAAGTTTAGTCTTCAACAAGTGAAATGCATGCTCAATTGGGTTAAGATCAGGTGACTGACTTGGCCATTCAAGAATTTTCCACTTCTTTGCTTTAATAAACTCCTGGGTTGCTTTGGCTGTATGTTTTGGGTCATTGACCTTCTGTATCATGAAACGCCACCCAATCAATTTGACTGCATTTAGCTGGATTTGAGCAGACAGTATGTCTCTGACCACCTCAGAATTCATTCGGCTGCTTCTGTCCTGTGTCACATCATCAATAAACACTAGTGTCCCAGTGCCACTGGCAGCCATGCACGCCCAAACCATCACACTGTCTCCACCGTGTTTTACAGATGATGTGGTATGCTTTGGATAATGAGCTGTTCCACACCTTCTCCATACTTTTTTCTTGCCATCATTCTGGTAGAGGTTGATCTTGGTTTCTTCTGTCCAAAGAATGTTTTTCCAGAACTGTACTGGCTTTTTTAGATGTTCTTTAGCAAAGTCCAATCTAGCCTTTCTATTCTTGAGGCTTATGAGTGGCTTGCACCTTGCAGTGCACCCTCTGTATTTACTTTCATGCAGTCTTCTCTTTATGGTAGACTTGGATATCGAAATGCCTACCCCGTGGAGAGTGTTGTTCACTTAGTTCGCTGTTGTGAAGGGGTTTCTTTTCACCATGGAAATGATTCTGTGATCATCCACCACTGTTGTCTTCCGTGGACGTCCAGGTCTTTTTACGTTGCTGAGTTCACCAGTGCTTGCTTTCTTTCTTAGAATGTACCAAACTGTAGATTTTGCCACTCGTAATAATGTAGCAATTTCTCGGATGGGTTTTTTCTGTTTTCACAGCTTAAGGATGGCTTCTTTCACCTGCATGGAGAGCTCCTTTGACCGCATGTTGTCTGTTCACAACAAAATCTTCCACATGCAAGCACCATACCTCAAATCAACTCAAGGCCTTTTATCTGCTTAATTGATAATAACATAACGATGGACTTGCCCACACCTGCCCATGAAATAGCCTTTGAGTCAATTGTCCAATTACTTTTGAGCCCCTGAAATGAAGGGATTGTGTTAAAAAAATGCTTTATTTGCCTCACATTTTTTTTTTTTTTTTTTTATTAATTTTATTACAATCCATACAAAGCAATCAAGTTTTTTTACAAAGAGAAAAATTAAGAACAGATCGATCCCCACCCCTGAGAGAGAGAGCAAGCCAAACGGCGTTAAATTTAAGGCTTGGAGACATACCTAAATTAATAAATTCTCTGTGCCTTTTGAACTTATTTTAAAATATTACTGATTAGATCCTGCCATGTTTTGAAAAAAGTCTGTACGGATCCTCTAACTGAGTATTTGATTTTTTCCAACTTCAAATAATATAACACATCAGTTTCCCACTGACTTAAAAGAGGAGAGTTTGGGTTCTTCCAGTTTATGAGAATAAGTCTACGTGCCAAAAGTGTAGTGAATGCAATCACAATTTGTTTGTCTTCCTCCGCTTTAAACCCATCTGGAAGAACACCAAACACAGCTGTTAATGGGTTTGGAGGGATTGTAAGTCCAAGGCTATCTGAAAGGTAATTAAAAATGTTTGTCCAGAATAATGTTAATTTGGTGCAGGACCAGAACATGTGACCTAGTGAGGCTGGGACTTGGTTACAACGTTCGCAGGTTGGATCATGCCCTGGGAACATTTTGGAGAGTTTTAGTCGAGACAGATGTGCTCGATATATAATTTTGAGTTGTATAATTGTATGCTTTGCGCATATGGAGCTTGAGTGAATTCTCTGCATTGCTACTTTCCACTCCTTTTCTGATATAATAATTGAGAGAGCTTTTTCCCAGTGTCCTCTTGGATCTTTGAAAGGGAGGGACTGTAAAATGATTTTATATATTGCAGAGATGGTGTCTTGAGTCCATGAAACTGAGCAATATTTTTTCCAGCATGGATGAGGGTGCAAGATGAAGAAAATCTGGAAGGTTCTGTTTAACAAAGTTCGTAATTTGAAGATAGTGAAAGAAATGTTTAGCTGGAATGTTAAATTTGGAATGTAATTGTATTTGCCTCACATTTTTATGCAATCTTTTTGTCCAACCCACTGAATTAAAGCTGAAAGTCTGCACTTCAACTGCATCTGAGTTGTTTCATTTAAAATTCATTGTGGTAATGTACAGAACCAAAATTAGAAAAAAGTTGTCTCTGTCCGAATATTTATGGACCTAGCTGTACATTTCATGTGTGTTCCGTGTCTACAAAGATCTGTGTAAGTGTGGGATGACACGAAATGCGAGGCAGAAATGCTGAACACATACCTAAAACAGAAGCTTTTTCCATGTTATACTAATAATATCGTGAAGTGTATAATGTGTGAAGGCCTTAGTCCAAATATCAAATAAACACATGCACTTTTATTCAAGAATATATCTAAAGAAAAAAAAGATTCATTCAGTTTACATGTTGCTGTCAATGAGTTAAAACCCCAAGCTCAAATGTCAATCGACAGAAAGTTAATATGTATTCTTGGACGGTGCAGATGTAAGAACTGCTGCCTTATAACCCAAAGGTTCCAGGTTTGAGTTTGAGTGCACCGTGTTTTGAGTAGTGATCTGCTATTATTATTACTATAATATAATAAATAAATTTGTTTGATTTGAGTTTGTAACACCCGATGTAAATTTTGGCTACTTGTAAAAGTTGTTGCTTTTTTTTTTTTTTTATTATTATTCTGTTAGTGACGTTCACGTGATATAACGAACTTGCCTCTCAGTCTCTGAGTTGATGACATTTATCTCCATTCTTTTCACAAGAGCAGCAATGACCACAGTTGCTGCTGTGGTTGGTGCCTGCGCAGAACTATTTGTTGTACCGGCAATCAAAGATAACGATGTCCTATGACTACAGTAATCCCTCCTCGATCGCGGGGGTTGCGTTCCAGAACCCCCCGCGATAGATGAAAATCCGCGAAGTAGAAACCATATGTTTGTATGGTTATTTTTATATATTTTAAGCCCTTATAAACTCTCCCACACTGTTAACATTATTAGAGCCCTCTAGACATGAAATAACACCCTTTAGTCAAAAGTTTAAACTGTGCTCCATGACAAGACAGAGATGACAGTTCTTTCTCACAATTAAAAGAAAGCAAACATATCTTCTCTTCAAAGGAGCGCCGTCAGGAGCAGAGAATGTCAAAGAGAGAGAGCGAAGCATGTACCATAAATTAAAAGACCCATTGTCCGCAGAAATCCGCGAACCAGCGAAAAATCCATGATATATATTTAGATATGCTTACATTTAAAATCCGCGATAGAGTGAAACCACGCGAAAGTCGAAGCGCAATATAGCGAGGGATTACTGTACTATCAGACTCTCATGCAGCATTTAAGCTTTGACAACAAACAAATGTAATGCTGTCTCACAGTTGTAAAAAATAATTAAGTAAATTTTCTAATTATGGATTAATACATAGGCATAAACAATAACAGCCTGATCACTCATGTAAGAAACCTTGAAAACAGAACAACAAAGGCAGGTTTACAGGAGTTCTAAAATAATGGATTAATGTAAACCGACAAATTTGATTTCACACATGAAGTTGGGACAAATTTAAAAAAGGGAGGAGAAATTTATCTCTCTATTATTAAAAAAAAAAAAAAAAATCTTGCAACAATACAAGACTTTTTTCCTGTGACGAGATGTGATCTTTTGAAGAGAGACATAGAGACACTTTCACTTTATTATTATTATTTGAAATTTTAATAATTTTTCATTCATTATTTATTACTCTTTAGACTGTGCTATGTAGCTTTCTTTTCCAATTTCCAGTAAATACAAATATATTTGTTATTCTCTTTAAGCATTCCTAATCTAATAGTAGTTCAGTTTTTCACAAAGCACAAATGGCCATTGATTGACTTTGAAGGGAATTATAAAGGTGTAACTCATTGTACCTTCAGTATTCCTTACTCTAGTTATCAAAGTAGTAGAGCTCTTTTAGGAGACTACGGAACATTGCCTGAGTTTTCAATACTGCAATTTCAATACTAACATTACATACCTAATGTTAGAAGTTCTCACTAAAAAAAAAAATGCCCAAATCAATCATTGAGTTCACTGGCTCCCTGCCTCTGCCATGCCCAGTTGCAGTCACCTTAGCTGAAAGGGTCCAGGCCTAGTGACCAGGAAATTCACATGGCCCCCACCTGCCTCACTCTGACCATACATGGGCAATTCTGCCTCCCTGCCTGGAGGTGGGACTAGGCAGGCATGGTTGCATACACAATTAGCAAAGCAACATAAACGTGCTGCAGCAGATGGATGGACAACAGAGACGTGCACGTAGTCAGGACTGCTCTTAAATCCAACAACATAATTACCGTGGAATTTTCTTCATCAGAGGATATCAGAATGTTGTTTACAACAACATGTAAATTTGACATTGGTCTATATTTATTAAGTATATGTGGGACTAGGCCAGACTTTTAAGTAATGGTTCAGTGACTAACACTTTTAGTGCATCCGGTACTACGCCAGTAGCAATAATGAGCTGTTGATAATCTTAAGAATCAAAAACAACCATTGTGCTTTTTACTAGTTTTGTTGGCACTGAATCAAGGGAACAAGTAGGAGGTTTCATTTTATAAAGTAAACACTTCCTGTTCTGTTACAGGATTAAAATATTTAAAGTGTTGAATGCAGTGCAAGACAGGGTTTGCCAAGCTACTATGAGGTTTGTCCTGAGATTTGTCCTGAGATCTGGGATCTTTTTGATTTTCTCATTAAAGTCTATACTGCCAATGTCTGTTGGTATTTTGCACTGTAGATCTGAATTCCCATTTGTTAAATTAGCCACTGTTTTAAACAGTACATGAAGATTATTATTATTGTTACCCATTATTTTAGAATTGTAGTCTGAACAGGCTTTAAAAAGAGCTTGTTTATATTTTTTAACACATTCTATCCATGCAGTTTGAAAGACCTGCAACTTTGTTGTTCTGCATCTACACTCCATTTTTTGACACTTTAATTTAAGGTCTTGTGTACTCTCATTAAACAAGGTTTAGTTTCTATATGCTTTCATCACTTTTGTTTTTAGGGGAGCCACTGCGTCCACAGCCTCTCTCAAGGTCATTTTATAATGTGAATTGATGTTAACTGATGTAAATTGTTTTCCATGATTACACTTGACTTGCTCAAAATATCTATAAATTTGGAGCTTAAGTTTGACTTACAGTCTAAATGTTGCACTGTCTTTGTTTTAATCTGTGAATGTATTGGTAAGGGCAGAACCAAATCAAATGTAATTAAGTAGTAATCAGAAATATCTTTAATTGAATAATATTTGAATGTTGAATTTTAACTCTGTAAGTTCTAACTAAATCTAATGTGTGGTTATGATTGAGTTGGACCATTGACAGTCTAACAGCATTATACTGAATTTAACAAATAAGTAAACATTTACTAAAAGTGTGTTTGTACATCAATGTGTTCATTAAAATCCCTTGTCAAAACTATACATCATAATTTATAGCCAAATCAGATAAAAGGTTGCTAAAGAATATGACCTTTGTGTTCTGCAGACTAGCGCTACAGTTCTACTGGAATCTATTTTGATATTTAAAATGAGTGCCTCAAAGGATGTGAATTTGCCTAAATTTTTAGAAGCGATTTGCATTTTTTCACAAGGAATTATTCCAAGGCCACCATCTCTTCGACCAGTATCTCTAGATTTATGAAGGATTGTTTATCCATCTGGTGATGCCTCAGCAGATTTACTAAGTCAGGTTTCAGTGAAAATGAGGCAAATAAATCAGATTGTGTACTTAAAGTTGCTTTGGTAAATATTACATTATTTCCAAGAGAGCAAATGTTTAATAAGTAGCATTTTAAAACTGCATAGATGTAACCGAACTGGTGATTTATTTTTTGTTTCAATTTGAATTAAGTTTCTATTACAGGTGCCCCTGGTGGAGGGATCTGGCTTCATCTCTTGGTCTAATTATACACCTTTTTTTGTTATTAAGTAGTTTAAGGTTTGCATCAAGACTAAATTCATAAGATGCTCCACAACAGGTTTTATGGGTAACAGCTACTGGATAGTAACAGGTAGAATAAACAACAGCCTGTGATTTAAGAGCATAAGACTGTGGTCTGGATGGTGTTCTGATCAGTTAGCCAGGTGGCTTTGCTGCCCATATTTTGGGATAAAACAAAAGATCCCATCCAGTTAGGATGAAGACTGTTTCTCTTAAAATATTCAGGCTTTTCCCAAAAGTCATCCCAATTGTTCACAAAAGCTTTGCTTTTGTTTGTGAGTTGAATGAATTGGCCAAACACAAATTCCAACACATTTTCTTTTTGCTTTGGTTCTTCTTTAATACCTCAGGTTGCTATAAATAAGCATCATTAGTACCACCATGCAACAATAAGGTAAATATTTCATTATTGGGCAGAAGATTGAGTTTAGCCTCTATGTCAGAAATATTTGCCCCAGGAGACATTTAATATTAACTGCTGGTTTAACATAGTTTGGAATTCGAACATTCTACACTATGGAATCGACAGTTATGAGCTCTTTTGAACACAGAGTTCTGGGTCTGAATTGGTGACCTGGGTCCTGAGGGAATAAAATTTGGCTTCTTAGACCCCTGTTTCACTGTTGCCCTCTCTTCCTGCAGCTGATTTGGTGTTGCTGATCTTAGCCGTGACTACAGTGGGACCTGGAGAGGCTGAAGGTGAATCAGAAGTAGCTGAACTGTCTAAACAAACAAAGTAGATCCAATTTTCAGTTTACCTAATTGCTATCAAGTTCCTAACGCAGTCCTCCAGATTGTGCATCTTCCTTACCAACTGTAAATTAATCATTTTTGGACGGTAAAACTGTTTGTATTGTCTGCCGGAAAACCTGAACTGTACATGCTGCAGGACACACAGCATATAAACACGCCCTCAATGGGCACAGAACGTGTGTTCAGTGCTAAGTTCATCTTTATCCCTTTCTGCAGTAGCTTTGGTGGTTTCTGCTTTCAGCTGAATCACTAGGAGTTTCACCACCTGCTGGCTGATCGACTTCACACTCTTGATTACTTCTCCTCGTCAGATGTCGGCTTTACTCCAGTTGAAGTTTACTGATGGATTTGATTAGTTTTTCAGCTAGTCTTTTTTTTGGGTGCTTAAAAAATGCTGCATGCTTATATAAGATGCCTCCCTCATGCTCTTCCGTACTTCTGTATGCTGCTGCTTAGGGCTGCAACGATTAGTCGACGTAATTGACAACGTCGACAACAAAAAATTGTCGACGCGGATTTTTGTTGATGCGTCATAAACAGAACCTTCAATAGAGGCTCCAGTCACAAAGAACCACATTGGTTTTTGTAACTGCAATGCACTACACGAACGTCTGGGGGCAGTATCATTTGTTATTGTTTGTCAAGACTGCACACAGTCCTACCAACGAAGAACGTCTGAGGAGAAGAAGAATGTAGAGGAAAATAAATGTGGTTGCAGTGGCGAGTCGGATAGAGGAGGGGGAACGAGATGGAAAAAAATTGAGGCAGAAACTTTCTAAAGTGAGGGAGCACTTCACCGAAAAAGAAAAAATAGTTCAATGCAGATTATGTAAAGCGGAGCTTTCTTTTCATGGCAGCACCATCGCAATGCATGAGCATCTGAAACGGAAGCATCCTGGAGATGTGATGCCGCCGTCTCTTGAGAATTTATGCTGGCGCTGTTAGTTAGTTAGTTAGGGTCAGTTCAGGAGGGGAGGGAGAGCGTGAATGAGACTGAGAAAATAAAAGTAAAAAAGCTAACTTTTACAAGTAACAAATATCACACCCGATCTGTTCATTTTCAAATAATATTGCATTAGTGTGATTATGTTTTCTGATTGGTACTATTCAGGTCATACAATGATTTCTTCAAAATGTCACATATTTGTCTCTTTTTTTTTCCCCTGGTGCTGCGCGCTGACACCAGAAGGTGTGAGCTTGTTCAGTGCTAGCAGCAGCACGCAGGTGGCCGGTTGCCTGTGCTATAACAAGTTCACCTGGTGGCTATCAAAGCACATGTACTGTGCAAGGAATGTACGCAGTCCACTGAGAAAAGAAGAGTGTTCATGGCAGACCTTGCAGAGGAACATTCTTTCCTCTGCAAGTCCTGGAGTCCTATGCAGACTGGGCAAGATCGGGGGGAAAAAAATACGCAGTCATTGATTACAACCGCAAAAAAGTACGCGAATGAATATGAATAATGTTGCATCCGTGCCACAATGTTTTCTGAAATGTACTATAAGGTCATAAAATTAATAATTCCAAATATCATATATACCTATGTCTCTATTTTTTTTTTGTCAGTGTGGCTTTGACATCATGGGCCTTAAGGCGCATACTAATTCAGCGTAAGCAGGAACACTCAATAAAATTAAATAATAAAAAAAAAAAAGTCAGGTGACAATGAGATAGGAATAAGGCAGATTTGCCAGCATTTGTGTGTCAGCTTTTATCCATCCCAGATCAGAGAATTTCCAGTTTGATTGTCTCAAAACACCACTCACATCTACAGTTATTCCCAGTTGCAGATAAAAAGTACAACATAACCTCCTACGAAGAACAAAAACTTTGGACAGCGTTTTCCCTTGCCTGGACGCGGGACACCAGGGCTGGAGGTGGGGCTCGATGGCAAACGCCTGGTGGCCGGGCCTGCACCCATGGGGCTTGGCTGGGCACAGCCTGAACAGGCAACGTGGGTCCCCCTTCCCATGTGCTCACCACCTATGGGAGTGGCCAAGGAGGTCGAGCGCAGTGTGAGTTGGGTGGTGGTCGAAGGCGGGGACCTTGGAAGTCTGATCCTCGGCTACAGAAGCTGGCTTTTGGGACGTGGAATGTTACCTCTCTGAAGGGGAAAGAGCCTGAGCTGGTGGGCGAGGTCAAGAGGTTCCGGCTAGATATAGTCAGGCTTACCTCATTACACAGCTTGGACTCTGGAACCAATCTCCTTGAGAGGGGCTGGACTCTCTACCACTCTGGAGTTGCCCCCGGTGAGAGGCGCCGAGCAAGAGGTGTGGGCATACTTATTGCCCCCTGGCTTTGGAGCCTCTTCATTGGGGTTTACTCCGGTGGATGAGAGGGTAGCCTCCCTCCGCCTTCGGGTGGGGGAACGGGTCCTAACTGTTGTTTGTGCATATGCACCGAACAGCAGTTTGGAGTACTCACCCTTTTTGGAGCCCCTAGAGGGGGTGCTAGAGGGCATACCTTCTGGGGACTCCCTCGTACTGCGGGGAGACTTCTGTGCTTACGTTGGCAATGACAGTGAGGCCTGGAAGGGCGTGATTGGGCTGTCCCGATCTGAACCCGAGCGGTGTTTTGTTATTGGACTTCTGTGCTCGTCACGGATTGTCCGTAACAAACACCATGTTCAAACATAAGGGTGTTCATATGTGCATTTGGCACCAGGACACCCTAGGCCTCAGTTCGATGATCGACTTTGTGGTCGTGTCGTCAGACCTGCGGCCACATGTCTTGGACACTTGGGTGAAGAGAGGGGCGGAGCTGTCAACTGATCACCACCTGGTGGTGAGTAGGCTTCTATGGTGAGGGAGGATGCCGGTAAGGCCTGATAGGCCCAAACCTGTTGTGAGGGTCTACTGGGAACGTCTGGCAAAGTCCCCTGTCAGAAGTAGTTTCAACTCCCACCTCCTGGAGAACTTTGACCATGTCCTGAGGAAGGTGGGGGACATTGAGCTGTGGCCGTAAGGTGGTCGGTGCCTGCCATGGCGGCAATCCCCAAACCCATTGGTGGACACTGGCGGCGAGGGATGCCGTCAAGCTGAAGGAGTCCTATGGGACCCTTTTGTTCTGTGGGACTCTGGAGGCAGCTAATAGGTACTGACAGGCCAAGCAGAATGCGGACTCGGTGGTTGCTGAGGCAAAAACTTGGGCGTGGGAGGAGTTTGGGGAGGCCATGGAAAACGACTTTCGGATGGCTTCGAGGAGATTCTGGTCCACCACCCGGTGTCTTTAGAGGGGGAAGCAGTGCAGTATCAACACTGTATATGGTGGGGATGGTGTGCTTCTCACTTCGACTTGGGACATTGTGGGTCGGTGGGGGGAGTACTTCAAAAACCTCCTCAATCCCACTAACATGCCTTCCAATGAGGAAACAGAGCCTGGGGACTTGGAGGTGGGCTCCCCCATCTCTGGGACTGAGGTCACCAAGGTGGTCAAAAAACTCCTTGGTGGCAGGGCCCTGGGGGTAGATGAGATACGCCTGGAGTTCAAGGCTCTGGATGTTGTAGGACTGTCCTGGTTGACACGCCTCTGCAACATCGCATGGACATCAGGGACAATGCCTCTTGATTGGCAGACCTTCTTTAAGAAGGGGGACCGGAGGGTGTGTTCCAGCTACAGAGGGATCACACTCCTCAGCCTCCCTGGAAAATCTATTCGGGGTCCTGGAGAGGAGGGTCCGTCAGACAGTCGAACCTCGGATTCAGGAGGAACAATGTGGTTTTTGTCCTGGTTGCGGAACAGTGGACCAGCTCTACACCATTAGTAGAGTCCTGGAGGGTGCATGGGAGTTTGCCCAACCAGTCTACATGTGTTTTGTGGACTTGGAAAAGGCGTTCGACTGTGTCCCTCAGGGAATCCTGTGGGGGTTCTCCGGAAGTATGGGGTACCGAACCCCCTGATAAGGGCTGTTCGGTCCCTGTACAACCGGTGTCAGAGCTTGGTCCGCATTGCTGTCAGTAAGTCAAACCCGTTTCCAGTGAGTTGAACTCCGCCAGGGCTGCCCTTTGTCACCGATTCTGTTCTTAACTTTTATGGACAGAATCTCTAGGTGCAGCCAGGACGTTGAGGGGGTTCCGGTTTGGTGAACTCGGGATTGCTTCATCAGGCAGTGATCTTCAGCTCTCTCTGGATCGGTTCACAGCTGAGTGTTACGCGGCTGGGATGGGAATCAGCACCTCCAGATCCGAGACCATGGTCCTCAGTAGGAAAAGGGTGGAGTGCCCTTTCAGGGTTGGGAGCGAGATCCTGCCCCAAGTGGAGGAGTTCAAGTATCTCGGGGTCTTCTTCACAAGTGAGGGAAGAATGGAGCGTGTGACCGACAGGCGGATCGGTGCGGCGTCTGCAGTAATACGGTCTCTGTATCTGTGTGTCGTTGTGAAAAAGGAGCTGAGCCGTAATGCAAAGCTTTCAGTTTACCAGTCGATCTACGTTCCTACCCTCACCTATGGTCATGAGCTATGGGTAGTGACCGAAAGAACAAGATCGCGAATACAAGCGGCTGAAATGAGTTTTCTCTGCAGGGTGTCTGGGCTTTCCCTTAAAGATAGGGTGAGAAGCTCAGTCATCCGGGAGGGGCTCAGAGTAGAGCCACTGCTCCTCCGCATTGAGAGGAGTCAGATGAGGTGGCTCAAGCATCTGGTTAGAATGCCTCCTGGACGCCTCCCTGATGAGGTGTTCTGGGCACGTCTAACCGGGAGGAGGCCCCGGGGAGGACCCAGGACACGCTGGAGTGACTATGTCTCCCGGCTGCCCTGGGAACGCCTCGGGATTCCCCTGGAAGAGCTAGAAAAAGTGGCTGGTGAGAGGGAAGTCTGGGTATCTCTGCTCAAGCTGCTGCCCCTGCGACCTGATCTCGGAAAGCGGAAGAGGATGGATGGATGGAGATAAAATGTAACAACGTTAGATCCCTGGGGTGTCAGTAGTATGTATCGTGATCGTTCGTGACTGAGAGAATAAAAGTGAAAAAAAAAAACTAACTTTTACTATACATTTAATACAGTGGCTGTTACAGACGCAAATCAAATGTGTGTGTTTATTGTATAATATTAACAATAAGAGCAACTCACTACTCAAAACTGTAAATATATACGAGGCAGTCAGGATCGAACCGGGGACTCTTGATTATAAGTCAGCAATTCCTACCGCTGCACCATGGAAGCTATTGTATCATCCTTGAACCTTTTGTGAAAGTGTTTGTTTGATCTTTGCACTTCAAGCTTTACACATTATGTAGTTTATGTCTGCATATTCTGATTTATTACTAAAATATGAAAAAATTTCAGTTTTAACGATGTATTTTTTGGTTAAGTTAAATGCACTTTTTTATTTAAAGACTATGTGCATGTGCACTTTAATTTGTATTGTTTAATGTATTTATTTTTTACTGTGATGGTCACACTAATACAAAAACATCTGATTATTTTCAAATTCATATGTTTCACTTGTTATTTTAATTTATTATTTTAATCGTGTTAATGCAGAGACATCAGGGTGACATTCACAGGTTGACAGAAGTGAGCAGATGCGGTAAGATATGTACTGGAGCCCAGAACAGGATGTGCAACCACAGGTCGCAGGCATCAAAATAGTCAGGCATGAAATAATCATGACTAATCGAAAAATAAATTGGAATGATTAGTCGACTACCAACATAATCATTAGTTGCAGCTACTGTAAAGGTATTGTAATAATAATAAAAAAGATAACAAAGAAGAAATATTTATTGTCATTTAGTAGGGGGTAGTAGTAATAAACATGAATGTGTCAAGAACACTACTGGGGCTCCTTTATACCAGCAGCAACATGCCTGCATAATGCCTCACTGTGACTATGACAGCCAAGTCAGATGTTTTCTTTCTTTTAATTTTCTTAGTTTTTGTTTATTTGAAGAGCTTCTGTAAAGAGCCAATTTTCCTCCATGAAATAAAAGTTCTGTCCACCCATCCATCATGAAAACCTTTAAAGAAAATATCTCAACAGATGTATTCATAGCAAAAAATCCTTTTAAAAAAAAAAAAAAAAAAAAAGCAAGAAAGTGACACTTTACTGCTGCTGTTCTCTTTGCCAAATGAAGTTAAAACAAGGTAAACAATATACACATGGTATAACATTCAGTTTCATATGAGAACTTAGTTAACTGATTTGAAACCTAGAACATTTTAACTTTATTTTTTTGCTACTTCAAGTAGTCACTTATTACATTTATATTCATTACATATTTCTGTAATATCTAAATCATGCAAATTAAAATAATTTCTCTCATAAGGTAAATGAAACCAATCTGTAATGTGGCAGACAAGATGAATACTGTAGGAGCGCACCTCAGATAGAAAAACAAGAGTGTAACTTTAAGCAGGTGAAAGATGCAGGAAACAAATGGAACAACCAGTCAAGTGTCTACAAAAATTGAACAAGGGCAGAGAAGAAAATAAATAAAACAACCAATCAATCTTTCTGATCATCAGCTCTAAATTGAGCAGAAGGTGTAAGAAAGTATGGAACAACCAGTAAAACATAGTTTGGAAAGGGAATAGCCAATCTGAGCATGAACTAAAAAAAAAAAAAAAAAGGAACAGGCCTATCACACTCAGATTTTTTCAACACATTCAAGGGTAGAGGAGCTAGGAATTGGAACTGTTAGAACAAAAGAGGAGAAAGATCAGTCTGGAGGAGGTGCAGTGGTGTTTCATTCCACAATTCCAAACAGCTGTAGAATCCTTACCAATGTACATTGAAGCTGCTGTACTGATTCCTGGTGGCCTAGAGCCTAATGAAGACAACTAGATTCGAATTAGTCAGCTTCATGTTCATATATATGTATTTGTGTAAATATATTAGAGTACTAATACCAAAAGTTTTCCAAGTGTTTAATATTTGTTAGCTGCCCATTTTGTAGCTTTTGGTTTTTTGGTTCTGTCTTGCTAAATTTCTCAAACTGTTGCAGATTCCTAGGGGAATGATACAGTATGGTATTTTTAAGCCTATATTATAGTTTTACTGTGTTTTTCTTCATAGTGATGCCACAATCAGTATGGGGATAGTGTTTTGTGATTGAGTTTTGCTTTTTGTGTTCCCCATTTTCTTACTGATTTTAAAGTATTCTTCAGTCCCTTCAAAATCTTTTGACTTCTGTTAGTCAAAAAGTCTGTTCTTCAGTTCATGGGAAAGTTTAGTTTTCATAATCAGGTAAATTTGCTTGAAATGTTTAAATGCTTAGAGGTGTATTCCTTTCAACAAACATTTTGGATTTTTTAGTTTTTTTTTTAATGATACTCAATATTAAGGGGGAGTACTTTTCAAAACTGTATTTTCAGTGGGGGTGTGTGTATGTGTTTGAACTTGTACATGTCTGCGTTAATGTAGGTTCTTGTTCTCTCTCCGTTGAGGAGAGGCATTTTGCTATTTACATGAGCTTAAGTTATATTACCTGTGTAACTCCTAGTAACAGCAGTTATCATAAACAATCTACTCTGGTTATTTGAAAGCTTAATTTTGTTCTCTTTTCTTTTTTTATTGCATGTGATCTTAGAATATGTGGTTGTGGCTCAGGTGAATCGGGATGCTCAGCCTGTGGCTGCTGCAAAGCTTGTGCACGAGAACTGGATGGACAGGAGGCAAGACAAAGGGGCATATTTGATGCTGTCAAGGAAATGATTCCCTTAGATCTGCTTTTAGGTAAAAAGAAATAGATGTTGGTCATTCACATAATTCTTTGCACAGCAGATAAAATGACATTTTTCATATTGAGAGACCAGACCAAGTTTTCTGTGCATTAACATTTGTTATGAGCAATAAATCCATGTGTAAAAGCCCTTCAGTGGTCCATACCTGTAGTTTTACTTCTTAAGAATTTAATCATGTATGTAGGTTCTAAATTTGTTAGACAATAATTTTTCTCTAATTGATTTAATTGTTTAATTAGTTGTTTTTTTAATTCATTTCTCTTTTAGAAAAGGTCAGTACTGCGAGATTTGAATTTATAAGGTATTTTGCAATATTTGTATTTTTGCATAGTCTTTATTTCTTAACTCTTTTTGCCATTTTCCTATTCATTTGCCCCTTTTCTGTGAAGGTGTACCTGAATAATGACAGTTTACAGTAGGGAGAGTAGACACCAGGGCACTGAACTCTGCAAGTGCTAACAGTAGCTTAGTTACTAGTAAATAATGAGAACATCTGAAAAAACCATGAAAATTACAATGTTGATGATGAAAAACTTAAAGCCAGGTTAAAAAAAATTAACTCATTATAACATATAAAAATGCTTGCTGCATTTCAGTAAAATTTATCAAACCTAGTTTTGAAATTTCCGATGTTATGCTTTATTTTATGTCATTTGTAGTGGTGATCACTTTAATTGTCATTATTAGGATTTAATTAAGGGAACAAACTCCACAGAATTCAGAAAAACTGAATAGGAAAATGACTAAAGAGAGTTTAAGAACTTAGAACTATGGAAAAAAATATGAAAATTTATGAATTTGGTATAAATGCAAGTATCACAATACTTTTCTTTTCTAAATGCAAAATAAAAGAAGGAAAAAAGACCAGTTAAATAAACAGTAAGATCATCAATCTCTCTGTCCATTTTCGAAACCTGCTTATTCAGAGCAGGGTTTGTGGTAAAGCTGGAGTCTATTCCAGAAAGCACAGACTGCAAGGCAGGAACAGTTCTTTGGTAAAGTGCCAACCTATGACATGGTGAACATATATACTGTATGTACATCAAGGCAAATTTAGCATCTTCATTTCACCTGACCTGCATGTCTTTGGACTGTGTGTGAAAACCAGAGCACCTGAGGAAATCCCGTGCAGACATGTTGAAAACATGCAGACTTCAAGTTCCAGTTTCCTGTTGTGGGGCAAGATATGAGTTGAACATTGTTGTACATCATGGACTTTAAGTATTCTGATTATTTTCTCAGTGCTTCTTTGCTAATTCACTTTCTTCATTTTTACATTTTATGTTTATTTTAACCTTCATTTTTGTACGCTTTCTATGATATGCAGTAATTTTCATGAAACTGATATCTGTCTTATATTTATTAATTTTGATTATTTTGAATTCACAAATTTTATTTGTAGCTGTCTTTGTTCTTCCAGGAGTGAATATTGAAGAACATATCCAAATAAGACAGGAAGAAAAAAGACAGAGAATTAATAGAAGACACAGACTAGAGGAAGGAAGAGGTACAATGTCTTTCATTAATGAAGTAATAATAAACACTGTAAATAGTAATGATTGAGTACTGCAGACAGAGCATAGACTTTTTTTTTTGGTGGCAAAGATTTTGCAGCCTTATCTATTTACAAAAAAGGCTCCCTAAACTGTTGCCTACATTTCACTTCTGTATTACTCCTGACTATCAAGATGGTAGATCAGAAAAGACAGCCTTGAACTTCAAAGAACATTAAGTGAAAGTGAATATGGCTTTATAAGTTTAGATAATTACTATCAATTAATAAGCTAGATGCTGTAGTTTATTAGAATTTGTATCTGTTCATTTAAGTTTAAACATTAAAATCAGAATTAAGCTGCAATTTAGCCCTTTAATAAAACTAATAAAAGAAAGTAGATTATAAATGAAAATTAGTGCATACAAACTGCAACTGCATTAATGTGAATTTTTCTGGGCTTTTTTCTTCTTTTGCTTTATTTTATTGATCATATTTCCCATTTGTGAGCTTTCCCATGCATGTGAAAGTTTCTTTTTCCTCAGGCCCCCTTGTATTTCCTGGTCCCATTTTTATGAACCATCGAGAGCAGGCCCTAGCCAGACTAAGACCCCTTCAAGCACAACTAAAGCATAAGCGGGACAAACATAAAGGTACTTTAGTCTTCCTTACTGCCCTGGAGGGGACATGTGCCCTATCTCCAGGTCATCTATTCCATCCGGTCTTTGTTTTAAAGATCTGCACAAGATACACAAATATATTTTTTCTTCTTTTTTTCTTATTTGACTTGGTATACATTAACCTGAAGAGAGATTTTTTTAGAGATATAACTGAAAAAGGTCATCTCTCTTGTCCCACTTGTGTTTGGTGTCATTGGTGTAGGTAGACTTACTTTTATCTTATTTGATACAGGTTTTTTACTAATGAAATTGAGAGAAAAGGGCTGTCCATGGGGTTTTCACTTGCTTAGATCTGGCAGA
This sequence comes from Polypterus bichir lapradei, assembly GCA_026402145.1. Classification (NCBI taxonomy): domain Eukaryota; kingdom Metazoa; phylum Chordata; class Cladistia; order Polypteriformes; family Polypteridae; genus Polypterus; species Polypterus bichir. The sequence goes on along the minus strand of JANRMT010062833.1, from coordinate 21,082,319 downwards.
ATGTAAACTGTTGAAAAGATTAATAGGAGGTATAGATGTAAGCATCATTATTAAACTTATCTTCTCTGTAAATTTATATTTAATTAAAAACAGTTTTTGCTTTTTCATACCATATCGGCAAAGGAGTACAGTTATCTTTTCCAGGAACAGTATAGTGGATCTTGTATACTTTATTATTATTTTTTTATATATTTTAATATCCCTGTTTTTTTCACTTGTATGAAAGGAGAAGTTGCCTTCATTTTTATTTCAAATCATCTGGCTGCTTGATTATTGTACATTTTTTTATATAAATCTTATAATTTGATTGGCTATTTGTGATAATCTTTCAAAAGATTATCCATTTTTCAGACTGATGTCAAAAATAGTGATGCTTAAAAGTGACTTAATGGGGGGGGGAAATCACTCTTTACAAGTGTAATCCGCATAGTTTGAAATATTTGAAACACCAGCAAAATTTTTCGCCTGCAACATGGTGACTGAACTGCTTACATTTTTTTAAATGTAGACCTTTGCAGAAGTTGTATTACCTATGTGGTGTTTAGTTTCTCTTTGTTCCTTGGTAAATACAAATTTGCCTTCTCTCTTAAGTATGACAGTGATTTATGCAAGTATAGTAGCATTGTATTTTGTTATTTTACCTGTTTCTCTGTCACACTGTAGATTCAAGGATTAGATACTGATGACAAAGTATGTGTCTGTAGATTATTCAAGCTATTTACATTAGCCCATATAAAAGCAGGTCCAAAGCATTGCAGTGTCATGTGACTGATGCTATTTTCAAATAAACATCAAATTTATCAATTATTTAGTCATACAAAACATATTTCCATAGAATTTTTGTTAGGATAGATAAGATACATGAAAATAAAAATGCGAAAATCTGTTTGGAATTTTTCACAGGGGAGATTTTTGATATTATTAGATTCATATACTAACAATTAGGTTTCTATGAAAAGTAAAACGAACCATCTGAAGGATATGTAATTCTTCCTTTTGTAATTTGAAATAAAAAATGTACTTTACAGTTTTTGATCAACCATATAATTAATATTTAGTGTTTGAGCTCTTTTTTTACTCTTAAGCATCAGTTTGCATAAATATTTTCCAGATGTGGAATGCCAGTTTAAAAAGAGACCTGTCAATATCAAAAATATCTCACCATTTAAGAAACACCTGACACTTTTTCCTTATGGTATTTTGTAAACTTCACAATACGTGCATCATTTATTCCCTAGCAGAACACACTTGGCATTGTTAGTAATTGTTTTTGAGAGGTTTGATTTTGCTTAATCAAGGATTTTGAAATTGGGAATGTAATGCAATAGCTCAGTTTTGCTTGAAATCCATAATTTCCACACCATTTTGATACATTTTTATACATTCCTCATTTAAAATGTTACTAAACTTTTTATTTTTGAACACTTATTTATTGGGATGTTTTCACAGAGCAGATTTATAACATAACTTACAGTGACCTATTCTCTTTATTAGTCCTATTCTTTCATTAATTCTCTAATACCTCTGCTTATATAGTAACAAATGAAACAGAAAATGGCAGTTTAAAATTGTGTTTTAGCAGAAAACTTAATACTAGTAATATGTGGCTTCAACTCAGTGTTTAGATACATATTAAGTTCTTCTGAATATATACAATGCATGTTCTTTCTAGCACGTTTATTCATTAGATGGTGACTAATTACTTGTTATTTGTGCAACTCCATCATATTCCACATAATACTAGTTAAACTGTTAAAAATATGTTTATAGACCATCATGTAATTGTTTATAAGCATGTAAGTGAAAGAGTGAGTCTCTTCCTTCCCGCTGTTACTATCCAGTGTTCTTTTCTTACCGTGGAGATGTTTGTTTTTGTAAACTTAATAGGTTTACTTGTAGTGAATCAAGAGAAGGAGAGTACCATACCTATAAGACAGCATTGCCACATGCTGTCATAGTGCCACAGACAATTTTAATGAAGTAATGCTACAAGTACAGTTAAAACAGCCTGTTTCTACATCCTGTTGGTATACTGTTGCATTTATGGATTAGTTCCTTGATTATTTCAAGCCTTATGTCTTGCCTAAACATGAGAGAATTGGTGAGAGAGGTTTTAGCAATACCTTTTTATTCTTAGTCAAAAAGACAAGCTTAGAATGAGCTGGAAATTCCTTGGTCAATTTTGTAATCTTGATATCTCTGGTGAGAGCTTGGTTGAACCAGTTGACTATGTGAACTTTAACAACTCTGGCAGTGTTGACCCTTGGCTGTTTATTTTTAATTGATGTGAAAATGGATGTGTGTATATTATAGCTATGAGCCTGTCTCGACAATCATTCTCTTTGCTTTCTTAATTTATAAATTTCTTTGAGATCACTTACCAGCTGTGATGGTCACTGAGAAAATTTTAACCTTATGTTTTTATGGAGAATGAGAATAACAAAGTTTTTTATTTATTGGGTTGCAGTGGGCATCAGTTGGGGTGAATGCTGAACAACTTCAAACAATACTCCAGCGTTCATGGAAAAAATCTGAAGTTACTTGGGTTATGTAATCCTCCATGTCAGTTATTTAGACGTAAATTCACAGTATTCAAAACACTTTTTTTTTTTTTTCTTTCCCCTAAAATCAATGTAGTGCATCAAAGTGAAGTGTGTTCATGCAAGTTCAAGCATTTGAATTGAAGACAGGGTTCTTTATGAGTGATTGAATAGAGAAGCTGGTCTTCAATTCAGAAGCTCAAATGCACTTAAACACTGTTCACATTTGTGAACTACTCTGATTTTCTGTAAGTTTGTATTTATCAATAATTTTTATCTTAACAATTTAAAAACTCCATAAAATTATAATGTGGGGGTGAGTAGACTACAGCTGTGACACAGTGCAATTTGGTTTGGTTCTCCAAGGAGGCTTTTCATCATCCCCCAAATTAAAACTGCTTGATTTGACTAGACAGAGATTTTACCAGTTCTTTTTAGGAAACAGAAGTAACCTGAATTCATATCTTTGATTTTTACAAAGGATTTTTCAGTGCTTTTTTTCCTCCCACATCAAACTGTCAAAATCATTTACATTTTTAGTTTTACTGTTTAATCTCCAGATGGCAGTGGAGAACGAGGAGACAAGGATGCCAGTAAAATTACTACCTATCCGCCAGGAACCGTACGCTTTGATTGTGATCTTCGTGCTGTTCAAGTCAGCTGTGGATTCCATCACTCAGGTTTGAAAATCTTATTGAACATTACAATTAAAATGAAAGTGATAATTGAAGATAATACAATTTTGAAATCAATACCACTGGAAAGAATGTTTGTCAAATACTTGGCAATATATTTACCCACTTGTGTTACTGATTTCAACCATAATAATTTTTGTTTGCAAATGATAAAATTCAAGCTTTAAGTTGTTGTGAATTTAATTAAACTCTATATTTTTGTAACAATCAATAAAATAAATTTAAGATTAAATAGGTAGTTTGGTACACTCAGCAGTTAATTTAAACATAACTAGTCTTATTTGTTTGTTTTTCTGACAATCCAAAATTTAAACACATTAGTCTTGTTGTTTAAAATTACTTTAGTGTATTTCCTTTAACAATCCAACTAACTATGCCAAGTGATCCAAGTAACTGGATTCAGAGTTTTTTTTATTGTTTCCAATTTTATTATTTGACTTTTCAAATTAATTTTGTTAACTTTCCCAATCTGATATGAATATATACAGATATCTATCCTGACTGTGCCACACATGTGCAAAATTAATAAAAATGTGTCTTGTCTTTGACCTTCATGAACACCAACAGCATATTTGCTGTTAGGCTACTTAACATTGTTTTCAGTGCAAGATATCTGTGAATTGTTGGCATGTGATGGCAAGGAAGAGGAAAGGAAAATGAAAAATTGTAACTCTTGCTTTAAGTATAATTGTCACTGCCTTACCTGTACAAAGAAACCTGTAGGGGTGAGAAAGGCGGCATTACTATTGGGGAGAGAAGAGTTTGATGCGAAATAGTAGTTTTTGACAATTTCAGAATGTCTAGGGGCATGTTTGATTACGTCAAGCTCTGTCTGCATGATTATTTTGGAAGAATTTACACATGCGGGGGCAATTCCTGTCAAAAAACATGTAGCAGCTATGTTGTATTGGAGAACTATGACTGCATAAACATTGGCATAAAGTTAATTGGGGAATATAAATTTCCATGCAATTTCCAATTCTAGCATTCAGAAGTACGTCACATTTGAGTTACTTATGTCTGTCTCAGATTTAGTACCACATATAAAAATGGTCTGAATCTGACCAGAATCGTCTGATTTACAATTTTTTTTCTATTCACACTTTTCTCAAATGATCTGATATGTGTCATGTGCTGTATGAGTGAAAAAGGTGGATTGTGCTGTAGTGTGAATGTAGCCAAGTTTTGGGATGGTGAGTTTTTGAAAAAACATGTTGATAAAAATTTAAAGACCATTTCTGTGTTTAATAACTCAATTATTTGTAATTAGCAAATTCAGCAATTTGCTCTGTGGTCTATAGAACCCTAGGATAGAGCAGTAGAAAATGAAATGTATTTATTTTTAGAACAGTGGCTAAAGTTTGTTTACTAAACCCTAGTGACACAGGAATTGCTGTGGTACTTGGGCTTAATAGCGTGATATCTGGTTCTTCATGAAGAGTAATATTACATATTTTTTACAATTCATTTATCTCCAGCCATCCATAAATTGTATATTTCTTACAAACTGTCTTTATTCCATTCAGGATTAGGAAGTTCTGAAATTGTCCTAGTAAAAACCTAAGAGTGGCAGTCTATCACAGAGTCAGTCGGTCACTCAAACGTCTAAAGTTACATGTATTTGTTTTTTGCACTTATCAGCACATCTGCTTTTCAGTCTCCTGTATTAGATTGGAGTTGCTAACTGCAAATTGCCTTTACTTCTTTGAACAAGGACCAAGGGAGTTGAAGGTCTCATTCACCTCCTTGTTAAGGCCCAGATTTGCAAAAGAGATACAGAGATACAGGCTAGAAGCATGCTAGGATACTAAGGGCATCAAAAGCATGAGCTCTGAGAGAAGCAGCTTGATTATTCATGCTTCACAGTAGTGTCACAGTAAACAGTTGCTTAATTACCATCTATATATCACAAACTAGCCATGCTTGTATGTTAGGTAACATGATGGCTGCATCAGTTTCATTGGGATGTATCATGCTGGCAATAACTGAATTGGAAGCTGAAGAAAAATCATCAAGTAGAGTACTTTGAGCCAAATTTGGACACATTTACAAGAGCATAATTACCTGGAACTCTACTACTTAATAGCATTGCTTTAGTTTTAGATGCTCTGGCTTTGCTTGAATTTGATGTTTATGTTTCCTCTACTAATGCTGTACAAATATTGTTCTTATATATATTTCTTAACAACTGTATAATAGTAAAAGATATTCAGAGTTTTTTCTAAAAGAAAATGCTTGTAGATGGTGTTTATTAGGCAGCAGTATTGTTTCTGTAAAGTCTGTAAAGTTAGTCTTTAGATTAACATTTTCTTGTAGGTTTCATTGGATTTATTATAGTAAATCCAAAAGAAACTCAGATTGATGACATTAGCTTCCACAGTTTGTTTCATTTCACTTTTAAGTTTTCTCATTTGTTGTTCTTTTTTGTCTTGAGATGGTTTTTAATCTTCCACTCACTCGCGTTATGCTTGTTTTGAGTTTTTGAACACAAGTTTCGTTTGTTGCAGCAATGTAAATCATATTTATACTTGTGCATAATCTGTTAAGCAAAGTTCAGAAGATATAGTAATGTGGAACATTGAAAAAAGTGTATAGATAATTGGATACTGAAGAAAATGCTTCTCTTCAGAAGCAAAATATGAATAAGATACACTTTGTAAAGATTCATTAACACTCCAGGAGAAATGTTAGATTTACCAAAATCAAACTAGTGCAATGCTTTTGCTTTTTAAACTTCCAAATACATTTTTTGTAAAAACTGGCAAGAACTATTTTTTTTTTTTTGAGATTTTATTAATTTTATTGCAATCATTCCATAAAAATCAATCAATTTTTATAAAAAGTAGAATTGAAAACAAGTCGACCCCACCCCTGAGAGAGAGAGCAAGGCCAACGGAGTAAAATTTAAGGCTTGTAAACATACCTAAATTGAAAGTTTGATAAGCCAATAGAGGTGAATGAAGAAGAAAAAGAAATACAGAAATAATTGCTTCCTCTGTGCTGTAAGAGCTTATTTTAAAATATTACTGATTAGATCCTGCCATGTTTTGAAAAAAATCTGTACAGATCCTCTGAGTATTTGTTTTTTTCCAATTTCAAATAGTATAAAACATCGGTTTCCCACTGACTTAAGAGGAGAGTTTGGATTCTTCCAGTTTAGCAGAATAAGTCTGCGTGCCAAAAGTGTAGTGAATGCAATCACAGTTTGTTTGTCCTTCTCCACTTTAAACGCATCTGGAGGAACCACAGACACAGCTGTTAATGGGTTAGGAGGGATTGTGAGACCAAGGCTGTCTGAGAGGTAATTAAAAATTTTGGTCCAGAATGATGTTAATTTGGTGCAGGCCCAGAACATGTGACCCAGTGAGGCTGGGACTTGATTGCAGCGTTTGCAGGTTGGATCTTGCCCTGGAAACATTTTGGAGAGTTTTAGACGAGACAGATGTGCTCGATATATAATTTTGAGTTGAATAATTGTATGCTTTGCGCATATGGAGCTCGAGTGAATTCTCTGCATTGCTACTTTCCACTCCTTTTCTGATATAATAATTGAGAGAGCTTTTTCCCAGTGTCCTCTTGGATCTTTGAAAGGGAGGGACTGTAAAATGATTTTATATATTGCAGAGATGGTGTCTTGAGTCCATGAAACTGAGCAATATTTTTTCCAGCATGGATGAGGGTGCAAGATGAAGAAAATCTGGAAGGTTCTGTTTAACAAAGTTCGTAATTTGAAGATAGTGAAAGAAATGTTTAGCTGAAATGTTAAATTTGGAATGTAATTGTTCATAGGATGCAAAGACGTCTATATAAAGATCTCTAAGCAAGTTAATCCCATATTTTTTCCAGATATTAAAAACTGCATATGTTTGCGAAGGTTGAAAGAGGTGGTTCTCTTGCAGAGGTGCCACAGATTAAAGCTTCTCCATCTTAAAATGCTTTCTACTTTGGTTCCATATTCTAAGTGAGTGAAGCATAATTGGGTTATTAGTATATTGCTGATAATTTGTATTTATTGGGGCACGGAGCAGGGAATATAAAGAAGTACTACAGGATTTTTTCTATTGCGGACTAGGTCTGTGTATATTCATCTGTTTGTGTCCAGGTTTTTATAGCTAGAGTAATTATATTAGGGACAGAGTCATTATTCCATTTCCGTATGTTTCTGGTCATTGTTAAAAAATTCTTTGTGAAAAACTGAATAAAATGTGTCTATTGTTATTATTATCTGCTTGCATTTGTTAATATTAACATTGTTTCGAACCCTGCACTTTTAATGTGGTAATGTATTGATTTTGTATGCATTGTATATTTGTAGTTCTCTCATAGCCTGGGAAAACAGGGCTATACAATCATTTAGGTGGGCATTGTGCTGTATAAAACATTTATGTATCTTATTTCTGTATCTGTCTTCATCATGTGGTGGCCCATTACGAGCCCATTTCTGTATATTAGTTTTTACTTTAGTTAACTCGACCACCATAATCACAGGGATTCTGTCTACCTTGCTTCTGGTGCTGCTTAGATAGACTGTGACCGTCCACAACTTTTTATTGGACCTGGTGATTTAGAAACTGGTTTAGAGGTTTAGGTTTAGAGGCTTCTTCTCTCCTGTGAGGTGAATTAAGCTGTTAACAGTTATATATTGAGCTACGTTTGAAAAGTAGAGTAAGCATTCTTACTTAACCTCATTTCCATTTAAAGACCTTTGGAAGCTAACACTAAAACAAAAGGTAATTGGAATGACAAATCAATTTAGTTATAAAATTGTAATGAGCTGCTGATGAAAAACCCTGAGTTTAATTAGGAGATTTGTGTGCCCCTAGTGGATGAAATTTGGCCAAAGAGTGTTTAGTTGACTATATTTAAGGTTACATCTACCCTGCAGATGATTCAGATGATTTAAGATTGCATTATTTAAATTTTACTACAGGCAAGGTGAACAATTCTAAAAAACCTTTTACACAAAAATTAAATCCTGCTTTATATGATGATGTAAAATGATGTTGCAGTCATTCTCAGCTTTACAAGATACCTGTTGTGTTTTCTAAGACTCAGACCTTGGTTGCTAAGTCTTGAACTCTGCATTGGTAGCTGTATGTCTTTGAAATTATTTTGCATTAAATTATTTTGTCTAATATTTTGCTAGGTTTAACGTGTAATGTACATTAAAGAATTAAACTGAGCAACTGACAATATACCATGTGTAAAATAAATATTCACATAGATTACACGTATTGGGAAATGTGACAAATGTAACAAAAAAATAACAAAATAGTATGTATAAATAGATGTTTTGTGGCACATTTAATTGAATGTTTAAATGTCATTTTGTTATTTGTTATTTATTTATTGTGACATTTCAGGATTCATTTATATATTTTTATTTTATTTTTGTCTGAAATATTTCCCTCTAACAATGCTCTTAAAGAATGTCGAGAGCAGTTTTGTTTCTCATGTTAACAAAAAATACTGTAAGAGTGGGTCGAGGAAAGAATGAAGTAATTTGGCATCTATAGGGGTATATTAAGTGTGAGAAGAGATTGAAAGTGGTGAACCTCGTCAGAATTAGTGAGATGAGCATGATTGAAGTGTTTAAAATTGGGGAGAGAGTTGGTGAATGCCAGCTGTTCAGTTAAAATGAGCTCATAATTAAAAGCACAGGGTCACGGGTGGATGGTACTTAAGGATAAATTTCACACTAAGCTTAAAGCATTTCTTTGCACAGAGAACAGTAGATGCTCATAATTAGTTGCCAAGCAGTGCAGTAGAGAGCATAATTTTGTAGTATTTGTGAATTTTGGACGGAATATATTTTGCAAATCTTACTTGGCCGGATTTATGTGTGCCTTCCCCCAAACCTTCTGTCATATTTTGTTAGAATCTACTGAATGCTATAAATGAGTACTAAAAATGAGAGTGTTGGTAAGCCGTCTTAAATAATACAATTCTTCTTTTCACCCTACTGTATTTCCTGCTTTTATGCATGCTAACTTTCTCTAGCCTTTGCCTTAGCAGCCAAGTATTTGTCTGTGGTGCATTGGTAACATTTTCTGGTAGACGTCTTACTTTTTTATCATGGTTTTGAGGAATGCCTTATGTAGGCACAGTCATGATAGAGCTGTATAATCCTTCTAAACCATTTTCATTGTTTTCATCTGGCTGTTGAACAGTTTAATTTTATACCCATCGCTGATCTTTTACTTTTTGAAAATGATTCAGCATTGACAGGTAGTACCAAGTAGATTTTTATTTTGGGTCCATTACTGATCTTATCTTGAAATCAATCCCTATAAATAAATGGTTAGTTAACTCATTAGGCAATATTTATTTCAGTTGGTTAGACACAGTCTATTTAGATTTGTATTTATTGAGTGTTTTTTTTTTTTTTGTTTAAGTGGACACTTATTTGACTGTATAATTTCAGTTTATTAAATATTTTTGTTTAGTTTCTATGACTTATTTCCTTTCAAACTTTTGGAGACATTCAACTTACATGTATTACAATCTTTAGTATAAGAGAGATCTAGGAAAGAGAGTGGTAAAAGAAACCGTTTTTGTAATATCAAGTACTGTATAGCTTAATTGAGAAGTCATCATGTTCTTTTGTATCTTTTATGTAATATGTAATTTTGTATATATATATCTCTTGCACATAATGTTAATATTATGGTATAATTTTCCAATTTAAGATACATTACTTCAATAGGTATAAAATTTCCAACTCCCATGTATTACAGTGGTACTGATGGAAAATGGAGATGTATACACTTTTGGCTATGGTCAACATGGGCAACTAGGACATGGTGATGTAAATTCCAGGTACCCACCAATCTATATGTTTGTCTCTATATATTTCTGTGTGCCTATCTCTCTGTATGTATTTGTGTATGTATGTATATATATATATATATATATAATGTATGTATGTATGTATGTATATATGTGTATGTATGTGTACAGGTGCCGGTCATAAAATTAGAATATCATGACAAAGTTGATTTATTTTAGTAATTCCATTCAAAAAGTGAAACTTGTATATTAGATTAATTCATTACACACAGACTGATGTATTTGAAATGTTTATTTCTTTTAATTTTGATGATAACTGACAACTAATGAAAGTCCCAAATTCAGTATCTCAGAAAATTAGAATATCAATTAAGACCAATGCAAAAAAAGGATTTTTAGAAATGTTGGCCAACTGAAAGGTATGAACATGAAAAGTATGAGCATGTACAGCACTCAATATTTAGTTGGGGCTCCTTTGGCCTGGATTACTGCAGCAATGCGGCGTGGCATGGAGTCGATCAGTCTGAGGCACTGCTCAGGTGTTACGAGAGCCCATGTTGCTCTGATAGTGGCCTTCAGCTCTTCTAAATTGTTGGGTCTGGTGTTTTGCATCTTCCTCTTCACAATACCCCATAGATTTTCTATGGGGTTAAGGTCAGGCGAGTTTGCTGGCCAATCAAGAACAGGGATACCATGGTCCTTAAACCACGTACTGGTAGCTTTGGCACTGTGTGCAGGTGCCAGGTCCTGTTGGAAAATGAAATCTGCATCTCCAAAAAGTTCGTCAGCAGCAGGAAGTATGAAGTGCTCTAAAACTTCCTGGTAGACGGCTGCGTTGACCTTGGACCTCAGAAAACACAATGGACCAACACCAGCAGATGACATGGCACCCCAAACCATCACTGATTGTGGAAACTTTACACTGGACCTCAAGCAACGTGGATTCTGTGCCTCTCCTCTCTTCCTCCAGACTCTGGGACTTGGATTTCCAAAGGAAATGCAAAATTAACTTTCATCAGAGAACATAACTTTGGAACACTCAGCAGCAGTCCAGTCGAGACGCTTCTGACGCTGTCTCTTCTTCAAGAGTGGCTTGACACAAGGAATGTGACAGCTGAAACCCATGTCTTGCATACGTCTGTGCGTTGTGGTTCTTGAAGCACTGACTCCAGCTGCAGTCCACTCTTTGTGAATCTCCCCCACAGTTTTGAATGGGTTTTGTTTCACAATCCTCTCCAGGGTGCGGTTTTCCCTATTGCTTGTACACTTTTTTCTACCACATCTTGTCCTTCCCTTCGACTCTCTATTAATGTGCTTGGACACAGAGCTCTGTGAACAGCCAGCTTCTTTAACAATGACCTTTTGTGTCTTGCCCTCCTTGTGCAAGGTGTCAGTGGTCGTCTTTTGGAAAACTGTCAAGTCAGCAGTCTTCCCCATGATTGTGTAGCCTACAGAACTAGACTGATAGACCATTTAAAGGCTTTTGCAGGTGTTTTGAGTTAATTAGCTGATTAGATTGTGGCACCAGGTGTCTTCAATATTGAACCTTTTCACAATATTCTAATTTTC
>JANRMT010062833.1:21032420-21050726 GCA_026402145.1 Polypterus bichir lapradei | reverse complement strand
TGCAAGAAAAATAGTATACAGTAAATGTATTAATTATTTATGGTTACTCACCAACAATGACACGATGACTTGTCCGATAACAATGAGTTTAATTTTACTGCACAACAAAGGAGAGCGTTACAGCCCTTGTAAAGGAGCCACTTCAGGCGATTGTGTAGCACTGCCGTTGTTCTTCTTCTGGCAGTCTTCAATCCAAATCCCTAAAGCAGATTCCATCCAGACTACTGCCTTATTACATCCACTTACAACTCGTTTTGCACCCTGGTTAAAAGGACACTGCAGCCGTAGATCTTATATTCCTTTCCTACTTTTTAAATAAAAAGAATCGTAGCCTTCAACAAATCCAAAACGTTTACCTTTTCGGCAATCGTTAACATCTTCTTCTTTCGCTTGGGCACGGCCCCTGAAGCAGTAGCAGATCGTTTTGGAGCCATAATGAAGGGCTTGACTATGCACAAAGATAAACACTAAAGAGCACAACTCTTTACACAGCGAAACACGTTGATGCTGAATGAGCGAGGCAAGACTTCCTGGTTAACACTGCATTCAGCACGCAGGAGCTCAACTGCGTGCTCTGATTGGTTAGCTTCTCAGTCAGGAGAACTTAACTGCGTGCTCTGATTGGTTAGCTTCTCAGCCATCCGCCAATAGCGTCCCTTGTATGAAATCAACTTGGCAAACCAACTGAGGAAGCATATACAGGAAGTAAAAAGACACATTGTCCGCAGAACCCGCGAAGCAGCGAAAAATCTGCGTTATATATTTAGTTATGATTTCAAATAAAATCCGCGATAGAGTGAAGCCGCGAAAGTCGAAGCGCGATATAGCGAGGGATTACTGTATATATATATATATATGTATTATGTATGTATATATATATGTATTATGTATGTATATATGTATGTATGTATATATATATATATATATATATATATATATATGTATGTGTATATATATGTATGTATATATGTATGTATATATATATATGTGTATATATATGTATATATATATGTGAGTGTGTGTGTAATTTTAATGTATTTATTTTTTCTATCAAATTAGTCAAGCAGCAAGTTTTTGTTTGAGATGTCTGAAATTTCTTACAGGGGCTCCCCCACCCTAGTCCAGTCCTTACCTGGACCAAGCATTCATGTTACAGCAGGAAGCAATCATACTGCAGTTCTTCTAATGGATGGTCAGGTTTTCACATTTGGGAGCTTTTCTGTAAGTAGAAACATACATTTCTTTTTACTTTTATAACATATTTTAACCTTTTAACATCAGCCAATCACATGCAAATGTGTGTTTTCCTTCTAATAATATAGAATCATTTTTTATAATTGCAAAAATGTATACAACATATTTTCAAGTCTGTATTAACTAAGTGCATTAAACACTTGAAATACTACTCCTTATAAATAACTATAAATATCAATCAGGTTTTATTTGAACCAATAATTTAGCTGATAAACCTAAAACAAAATGTTTCTGACATTATTCATTCTGGCATTAATAGCAATGAAGTTGTAGATATCTTATAATCATAATAAACAGTGACATTGATCAGTCAACCTCTAGATAATAGGATTGATAAGGTATATCTATAAATTTCTCTAGCTGTATAATTCATTCAGAATATAATTGGTAATGTAACTTCTTTAGGCCTTAATTAAAAGAAAGAAGATTTAGATTTTCAAAGAAGCCATTAAACAACAGTCTTTTCTTATGACAACTTTAAGTCTTTGTATTATTCTGGTCATATAAAGGGGAAAAAAAGAGATGTAGTACATACAGTACAATTCAAATGTGAAATAGTAACCTCCAATGCAGAAACTGTTTAGAAATAAGTAGATTTAATTGAGGAGAAATGGAAAATGTATAGCTACCCTTGTTATACATATAAGTTCATAAATTAAAAAAATTGTTTTTTATTGTTTGGTGACTTTACAGAAAGGGCAGCTTGGAAGACCAATTTTAGACATGCCATACTGGAATGCAAAACCATCCCCTATGCCAAATATTGGAGCAAAATATGGACGCAAGGCCACATGGATTGGTGCAAGTGGAGATCAGACTTTCCTAAGAATTGATGAGGCACTTATAAATTCTCATGTTCTTGCAACATCTGAAGTTTTTGCCAGCAAGCATATTATTGGTAAATCTATTACGTTTCTTAGATTTTAAAAACAAAATTGTGAAGAAATAATGAGTTCCAATTTGCAAATACCAGCACTAAGACCATTTTGATTATCCTGCCATGAATGGCCCCTTTTAACAGGTACTAAATAATATCTATTGCCTTTGCATATGATTGGATCATTACAAAACACAAACTGTTGATGACAACCATGAACCTTTGTCAAGGAAAAGACTGCAAAATAAAGGTTAGCAGAGATCAACAAAAGTGTTGACATCTTGTACAAGTTTATGGGTGCATTACAGTTCTGAACTAATTGATGATGTGAAATGCTTGGTAATCAGTAATCAGAAATGTAACTACTCTCTCTGCTGAATGTGCAAATGATATTTGAAAACAACTGCAAGTGTTTTAAAAAATTGGAAGAGTTCAGCGTTTTATTAGCCCATACACTGTACATATCCATCTAGGGAAGACATGTTTATAACTGTTAACTCTTAGAAGAGACTGGTAGTGGTGGAAATTACATGCACAATGATTGATATGAAATCAGAAACAAAGAATTGTTCATATAGTCGAATTTTACTGTTAATCTTCAGATCGGTACCATTCCAAGAAGGGCATGTTGTACCACAATATAATTCTTGAAATATTTCATAGGCAACAAAAACATAATACTTTTTAAAAGTATATTACTGTCATATAAAAAATCAAGACAAAATTAAAAAAAAAAAAAAAAAATCCAGGTCTAGTGTTTAAATGGAGCAAATTTCAACAATGGAATCAACATTGGAATCACATATAAAACTTAGTAATACAAAATGTACTGAAAAATACTCAAATTATTATGTGCTGTAGTTATTTATCCTTTTTAGTTGGATTCATATATAATACATGAAACACCTATTGCAATATCCTTGTCAGTCTGTCTATATGTCCACATGAAACAATTCGGCTCCAAATGGACCATTTTTTTTTTAAATATGGCATTCTTTTTCTTTAAGGAAATTTGTCTGGACTGTTCATTGCGATGTCTCAAACAGATTGTGCTGTACATAGTGTTGAACCATCTGTGAATTTGCAAAATGATCTGTCTTAAATCGAAGTAGCGTTATGCACAACTTCAACCACGATCTGTTTTACTGTTTCAATTTTACCTTGAGAGCAGTTGCTTGAACTTGTATATTTTATATATTTCACTCTCTTGCGTGCTTGATGACCACTTGGAATCCCAATGATGCAAGTGAAACATTCACTGAGACGAGTTTGTGCACCCAAGCAGCTCACAAAGCAGCTCCATTCATGTGGCTTTAGATAAGTTAACCGTACTAGTACAAAAAAAGTAACTTTTCTAGAAAAAATTTGATGCGAAAAGCAATTATGTAAATGTATATAAGACTGAATTGATTGAACTACTATTATCTATGGATTATTATTGTAATTAGTCAGCATTATCAGTTTGCAGCTAGATGTTGTTTAAACTAAGTAAAACATTGGAAAAATACAGCTGCCTAACTGATATAAACATAGGATGAGTTTAGAAATGGAACTGTAGTTGATAAGCAGCCAAAAGGTCTGAGCCAATGGGCATGCAACAAAGAATGCAGTGGCTGCTGATGTCACGGATAGGGCAGTATTATAGTTTGTACTGTACCATTTAATTGCCAGTAGTACATGCAACACACTCACCCAGAGTTACAGTTTATCCGTACCTGAAGAGGGGCTTTTCCTTTCAGGTATCTTCAGATGGTAATTAAAATCTTGCAAAATGTTTTTTACCTTTCACACTTCCATTATTTAATAAAACAGTTCCTTTTTAATGAATTACTGTTTTAACTAGTACTGTGGCATGCAAAAGTTTGGGCACCTTTGCTTAAAATGTTACTGTGAATAGGTAAGTGAACAGAAGATAAATTGATCACCAAAAGGCATCAAGTTAAAGATGACACATTTCTTTAATATTTTTAGCAAGATTACATTTTTATTTCCATCATTCACAGGTACAAAACATCAAAAAATAAAAAGGGCCTAAAGCAAAAGTTTGGGCACCCAACATGGTCAGTACTTACTAAAACCCCCTTTTACAAGTATCACAGCTTGTAAATGCTTTTTGGAGCCAGCTAAGAGTCTTTCAGTTGTTACTTTTGGTATTTTTATCTATTCGTCTTCACAGAAGGCTTCTAATTCTGCAAGATTCTTTGGTTCTCTTGCATGCAGTACTCTTTTGTGAGCTATCTACTGATTTTCAATGATGTTTTTGGTTGAAGAACTATAAAAGCCATGGCAAAACTGTCAGCTTATACCTCTTGAGGTATTCCATTGTAGATTTTGAGGTGTGTTTTATATCCTTGTCTTGTTGTAGTGAATCTGTCTTTTCTTACAGATGGTGTGATGTTTGCTTCCAGAATTTACTGGCATTTATTTGAATCTATTGTTCCCTCTTCCAATGATATGTTCCCAGTGCCTCTGGCTGCAACACAAGCTCAAAGCATCATCGATCCAACCCAATGCTTAATAGTTGGAGAGGTTTTCTTTTCCTGGAATTTTTGTACCCTTTTTTCTCCAAACATACCTTTGTGCATTGTGGCCAGAAAGTTCTATTTTGACTTCATCAGTCTGCATGCTTGTTTAGATGTTCATTTGCAAACTTCAGGTGCAGAATTTTGTGGCTAGGATATAGGAAAGGGTTTCTTCTGCTGTCTTTACAGTGAATGTTATATTTGTTCAGGTGTTGCTTCATAGTGGAACAGTGCATCACCTCTCCAAAATCTTTTAAATCTTCCTAAAATTCTTTTGCAGTCAAATGGGAGTTTTTATTTGCCCTTTTAGTAATCCAGTGAGCAACTGTTTCAGTTTTCAAGTTTTCTTGGTTTTCTAGACCTTAGCTTGACCTCCATCTTTCCTGTTAACTGCCATTTCTTAACAACATTATGAACGGAGGAAACAGCTACCTGAAAACGCTTTACTATCATCTTGTAACCTTCTACTGCTTTGTGAGCATCAATTATTTTCAGAGTGCTAGACAACTGCTGATTGTTGGGACAAGTTTTGAGGAGCCAGAATTTATATATGGTGTATGGTGCTCCTTTCCTTTTTTCACTGTACAAAACAAAAACAATACACTAATATTTCATAAAATGCTGAAAAGAAATGTGTCATTTAATTATTCACAGTAACAAACTTTTACATGCCACTGTTTTTATAGCTAGATGAGGAACTTATTTTAGTTGATTTCCTACTTTTGTAGGGTAATAGTGATGATGATTTTATGCTGGTATTAATCTGTTTCTATTAATAGTTACTTTTTAATTTGCTAATTTTTGAGTGCTACTCAAAATTGAAGTTGCAGACCCTCCACCACCAACACACATCAATCAATGCCGTTTATACATCATTTAAATTGGAATCTGCTTTCTATAAAAGCTTTTGAGACCACAGTCAAATTTGGACACTGTTCAAAAGCAAGTATGTAACCCTCTTAGCGTTAGACCAGAGTGTCACTCATTCTGTAAAAACAGTGCTGAAAGTGTTAGTCCCAAGCGTCACGCGGGCAGTTGTATAGACACATCTTGCATAAGCATTAGATACGAGGATTAGTATGACTTTAAAAGTGCCAAGAACATTAGTGCTGAACGTTGCTCGGGAACGATATAGGCATTTCTTGTGTTAGCGACAGGCCTGGGTGTTACGCTCATGTCAATCGCACATGTGTAGTTTGCTGTTCAAAAGCTTTCTGAAAAGAAAATCTGCAAGGAATCATGGTACTATTGTCTCAACTGTGATGTTGAATTGTGCATTTCACCGTGATTTAAGATATACCACACAAACTACACATTTTGACAGTATATACGGTATTAGTATTATTTATATTATTATTATTCAATGTTATTTGTATCATTATTATACTTTCTACACTCCTGACTTTGTACTTTTAGTGTTTTGCACATTTTACAGAAGTAAGATCAGATTTAATAAATATGTAGTTTTTCAAGCAAAAAATGCAATGCTTTTTATGTTTTTCAGGAAAAAATGTAACGCTAAGGAGGTTAATACAGTCTATTAACACATGTAATTACATTCTATTATTGCCGTTATTTTTTAAGATAATAATAATAACAATAATAATAATAATAATAGAAATATTTAAAACTGTGACAACTGACTTGGATGAAGTAAATAAAAAATGTGAAATGCTCCAACTTTCTTATTAGATAATTTAGTCGCTGAATGTACCTAAAGGTACTGTATACATTTTTCTAACTTGTTATTCAATTGCAATTAACAAATTTGTACTACAGATCATCTCATCTGCTTTGAACGTTTTTTGCCTTTTATTCCTTTAACTCTGCTTTGGTGGCATCATTTCATTTTGTTTGATGTTTGGTATCCTAGTGGTATCATTGACCAAGGAAAATTGTTGCCAACACTTATAGTGGGTCCCCCAGTACAATCGTTCCCGACAGTCATAGCAGAGCCATATCAATTGCTTAGACATCCCACGGTAACCCTTGATGAGACCCTTCACAAATCGTATGTAATCCTTTCCCATTTAGTTCAACAGTGTGTCATGACCATGCGTAATCCTAAAGGTGGCAACCTGCGAATCATAGTTTAAGAAGCTATGTTCTACAGTATTATGTGACACATTGTGAACTGACAATAGCGTACATGCTGTTTCCTACTCATCAGCTGGAACCAACCAATAAGGATTTTTTTTAGGCTGCTAACTATATACAGTGCCCTCCATAATGTTTGAAACAATGACGGATTTTTCCTTGATTTACTATTCTGCTCGCATTTTAAAATTACAAATCAAAAAATTCAGATGTGATTAAAATCCACATTACAGAATTTCATTTAACAGTATTTGCATGCATTTCGGTCAGACCATGTAGAAATTATAACACTTTTTCTAAATGGCCCCCCCCCCCCCCATTTCAGGGTACCATAATGTTTGGGACAATTGGCATCACATGTCTTTGTTATTACTTAGGTGTGTTTCATTGTTTTATTGGTGCAGGCATAAGATGTCTAGACTTACTTTTAACTACTAACTACCTTTGGAGTCTGTAGTTGCCGTTCCTCAACATGAGGACAAAAGCTGTGCCAGTGAAAGTTAAAGAAGCCAGTATGAGGCTGAAGAACAAAAATAAAACCATTAGAAACATCTGTAAAACCTTAGGATTACCTTAAGCAACTGTATGGAGTATCATTAAAAAGAATGCACTAGTGAGCCCAGTAATCACAAAGTTACTAATAAGCCAAGGAAGACCTCCACTGCTGGTGATAGAAGAATCCTCACTTTGGTAAAGAAAACCCCCAAACACCTGTCCAGCAGATCAGAAATAGTCTTCAGGAGGCAGATGTGTATGTGTCAGAGACTACTATCCACAGAAGTCTTCATGAACAGAAATACAGAGGCCACACTGCATGATCTAAACCATTAGTTAGCCACAAAAACTTGATGACCAGTTCACAGTTTGTGATAAAGCTCTTTAAAGAGCCTGAAGAATTGTGGAAAAAGGTCTAATGGGCAGATGAGACAAGTGTGGAGACGAAAAGGAAATTGCCAAAATGCATAGCATACCACACCACCTCATCTATTAAATGTGGTGGTGGGTGCTTGGACATGTATAGCTGCCACAGGTACTGCTCCACTTGAATTCATTGATGATGTAACTGCTGGTGGCAGTGGCCCAATGAATTATGAAATGTATTAAAACATCTGCTCAAATTCCTGTAAATGCCCCCAAACTCACTGGACAGCACTTTACCCTACAACAAAATAATGATCCCCAACATACCGCGAAGGCAACACAGGTTTTTTTCAAAGCTGAAAAAACTGGAAATTCATGAATGGCCAAGCCAGTTAACCCTATTTAAAGCCAACTGAGCCAGTCTTCCATATGCTGAAGAGAAAACTTAAAGGGACAAGCTCTCAAAACAAGCAGGAGCTGAAGATAGCTACATTCGAGTCTTGGCAGACCATCACCAGAGAAGATACTCAGCATTTGGTGATGTCTGTAAATCGCGGGATTCATGCAGTCATTGAAACTGAAATGAAACCGACACCCTCACTTTCTGCACGCTTTATTGTGATGTTGATTTGATTTTAAATGGATACATTTGCTATTGTTGACCAATAGTAATCTACTTGTGTTTGTTACATTTCTTAATGTGACTTTATAATGAATATTTTGTAGAGGTCTACAGTAGGTAGATGACAAAATAAATATACTATATATAGGAAGATGATTAAATAAATATTCTATAGATTAACTGGAAATACACAACATGAGATTAAAAAGAGGGCAAAAACAAATGGCAGATTCTGTCAATGTATCAGTTTTTTTTTTTTTTTTTTCTTCAGGTTTAGTGCCTGCATCATTATCAGAACCACCTCCCTTTAGGTGTCTGTTAATAAATAAGATGGATGGAAGCTGCAGAACGTTCAATGATTCTGAGCAGGAGGATTTGCAAGGATTTGGTGTCTGTCTGGATCCGGTCTATGATGTAATTTGGAGGTAGGCTTATTGAAAGTGAAGTAAAGTCTTGGCAAAATGTAAGAAGAAATTGATCTTATTTTAGAGCTTTTTTGTAGTGAACAGAGTAATACTATCATTTGTTGCAGAAATGTGTTCCTGATAGGTGTCAGCAATAAGCACTACAATATCTTTGGCTGTACTATTTCAGGATACGAATTTCCTCAAATGTTAAATAATTTTAATTCATTCTATGTTTTATGCACCCAAGATGCCATTCAGTAAACTGAAGCAATGCTAGCTCCAGCAAAGTTATAAGTAATAATAAGCGGTTTGTAGCTTCAATGTTATTTGGGAAAACATGTATGCTGGATTAATTGAAAACTGTAAATTTGCCTGATATGGGTGAGTGTGTCCTTTAGAAGTATAGTTCCCATTTTGCTTTTGATGTTACTGAGATGGGCTTTGAGCCACCAAAACCTTAAATTAAAAAACTAATGTAAAGTGCATCTTATTTCTGGCAAGCATAATTTTTTTCTACTGCAGTTAGCAGGGACTACACAACAAGTCATGGATCTTGCTTTCTGGGCTTCAGTTTCATGCCCAATCTTTTATCTGTTTGGAGTTTGCTTATTCTCCCCATATCTCTGTGTGTGTGTGTGTGTGTGTGTGTGTGTTTTCCCACCTCCCAAAAAACATGCTGATTAACTTAACTGCAACTGAGTTGGTTCTGCAATGGACTGATAACTTTTCAGATCCAGCCTCCTGTGATCCTGAACTACATTATGTGGGTTTGAGAAAGTTATATTTTTTATATTCAATAACCCAGTCTAGTGCTGTGTTTGCATTGATGCATAAGGTCCAGTAAATTACCAATACACGTTTTTCACTCGTTTTTGCAAAAAAAGTACTAAATCTTTGTCGTCTTTTGGCTGCTCCTGTTAGGGGTTACCACAGTGGATCATCTTTTTTCATACCTTTTTTTCCTCTGCATCTTGTTCTGTTGCCCCCATCACCTGCATGCCCCCTCTCACTACATCAATAAACCTTCTCTTAGGCCTTTCTCTTTTCCTTTTTCCTGGCAGCTCTATCAGTAGCATCCTTTTCCCAATATACCCAACATCTCTTCTCTGCACATGTCCAAACCAATGCAATCTCGCCTCTCTACTTTGTCTCCAAACCGTCAAACTTGCGCTGACCCTCTAATGTACTGGTTCCTAATCCTATTCATTCTCATCACACCCAATGCAAATATTAGCATCTTTAACTCTGCCACCTCCAGCTCTGTCTCCTGTTTTTTGGTCAGTGCCACAGTTTTCAACCCATATAACTTAGTGAGTCTCACTACCGCCCTGTAGACATTTCCTTTCACTCTAACTGATACTCATCTGTCACAAATTATTCCTGACACTCTTCTCCACCCATACCACCCTGCCTGCACTCTTTTTCACCTCTCTTCCACAATCCCTGTTACTCTGTATTGTTGATCCCAAGTATTTAAACTCATCCACCTTCGCCAGAGCTCTACTCCCTGCATCCACACCATTCTACTGACCTCCCTCTCATTCACACACATGTATCTTGTCTTGGTCCTACTGACCTTAATTCCTCTCCTCTCGTAGAGCATATCTCCACCTCTCCAGGGTCTCCTCAACTTGCTGCCTACTCTCGCTACAGATCACAATGTCATTAGCAAACATCATAGTCCACAGGGACTTTCTGATCTCTTATGTCAACCTGTCTGTCACCATTGCAAATAAGAAAGGGCTCATAGCCGATCCCTGATGTAATCCCACATCCACGTTGAATGTATCCATCACTCCCACCGCAGACCTCACCACTGTCATACTTCCCTCGTACTTATCCTGTACCACTCTTACATACTTCTTCACCACTCTTGACTTACTCAGGCAATACCACAACTCCTCTCGAGACACCCTGTCATATTATTTTTCCAAGTCCAGAAAGACGCAATGAAACTCCTTCTGGCCTTCTTCTCAATACTTCTCCATCAACACCCTCAGAGCAAACATTACATCTGTTGTGCTTGTTCTTGGCATGAAACCGTACTGCTGCTCACTAATCGTCACCTCCCTTCTTAAACTAGCTTTCACTACTCTTTCCCTAACTACCTTCTCTCCTAAACACCTCCATGCTTCCACGAGTATGTCATCTGGACCAATGGCCTTTCCATTCTTAATCCTTTTCATAGCTGTCCTTATTCACTATTGCCATATCATCTAACCTTTCTCTCTCTCTCTCTCTCTTCATTCATCAGCCCCTCAAAGTACTCTTTCCATCTGCTCAATACACCCTCCTCCCTTGTGAGTACATTTCCATCATTATTCTTTATCACACTAATCCGCTGCACATCTTTCCCAGCTCGGTCCCTCTGTCTAGCCAATTGGTACAGGTCCTTTTCTCCCTCCTTAGTGTCCACTGTCTCATGCATCTGATCATACGCCTTTTCTTTAGGCTTTGCCACCTCTCTCTTGACCTTGCGCCTTATCTCCTTGTACTCTTGTCTACTTTCTGCATCTCTCCAACTATCCCACTTTTTCTTCATCAACCTCTTCCTCTGTGTACTCTCCTTTACTTCCTCATTCCACCACCAGGTTTCCTTTCCCTCCTTCCTCTGTCCTGATGCTATGCCCTCACTCTCCATCTTCTTGATGTCCAGCTTCATCCTACAGACCACCATCCTATGCTCCCTAACTATACTTTCCCCTGCCACCACTTTGCAGTCTTCAGTCTCCTTCAGATTGACCCTCCTTCATAGGATATAATCCAGCAGTGTGCAGCTTCCTCTATTCTTGTTTGTCACCCTATGTTCCTCTCTCTTCTTAAAATACATATTTACCACAGCCATGTCCATCCTTTTCACAAAATTCACTATCATCTGACCTTCTTCATTTCTCTCCTTGACACCATACCTACCCATCACCTCCTCATCTCCTCTGTTCCCTTCTCCAATCACCACTGGCTGTCCCTTGAGTACACTGCCCATCACTTCATCCAAAACACTCCAGACATTTTCTTTCTCATTCATCGCACACAGAATTTTCAGGGCATATGCATGAACAACATTCATCATCACACCTTCAATTTCCAGCTTCATAATCTTCACTGTGTCTGACACCCTTTTCACCTCCAAAACACTCTTGACTTACTGTACCTTCAGTATAACCCCAACCCCATTTCTCCACCCATCCACTCCATGATAGAACAATTTGAAACCACCTCCAATCCACCTGGCCTTACTCCCCTTCCATTTAGTCTCTTGCACACGCAATATATCAGCCTTCCTTCTCTCCATCACATCGGCTAACTCTCTCCCCTTACCAGTCAAACTGCCAGCATTTAAAGTTCCTACCCTCAGTTACACTCTCTTTACCTTCCTCCTGTCCTCTTGCCTCCAAACACATCTCCCCCCTCTTCTTCTCCTCCTTCAGCCAATAGTAGCCCAGTTTCCACCAGCACCATGTTGGCTAACATTACTGGTGGTGGTTGTTGTTAACCCGGGCATGACTGATCCGGTATGGAAATCCGTATTGTTATCCACATATTGATTTTGGCAAAATTTTACACCGTATGCCCTTCCTGATGTAACCCTCCCCATTTATCCAGGCTTGGGACAGGCACAAAGGAACACACTGGTTTGTGCATCCCCTGTGGCTGGGTTAAAAAAAAAAGTCCTAATTCTTGTCATTCATTATTAATTCTATTTAATACTGAGAAATGGGTATTCTCATTTCAGCAAGTTCTCACTTTAATGCTACATACCGTGTATAGGATTGAGGTGTGATTTACTAAAAATCAGTGGCAACTGTTCAGTTTCACAGAGAGTAATGAACATTTTAAGAATATTTTTACTTTAATAAATGTTTTAAATATTGATTCAATCCACTGGTGTTCAATGCAAGCCAAAACATCCCTTGGTTGATTGCAGAAGTAACTACTTTATAAACTGGTTACATTTTCTGTTGTGTAATTCAGTTTTACAAGACAAATACATAAATAATGTAACAGAAAAATACATTTAAGAATGATTACTTTGCAGTGAAAAAGTGTAATGTTTGAGATGTTATTTAAAGTCCATATTCTCTCTATTCCACTGTGTTTTTTGATTGATAAAATCTTGCTTAATATTCTAGTAAATTTTAGTACATTTTTATCTTTGTCCTGTGACTGGTCTAGGGGTGTGGCGGTTTTTCAGATGTGAACAAGCACATAAAACTCCACAGTTTTTCTTTTTAACTGAATTTCAGTTATTATTCTTGAAGGAATAACAATGGCATTTCTTTCTTCAAGTTACTGTTTTACTTTTGTAAATGGATTAACGTAAAGCTACTTTTATATTAGCAGGTAAAATAGACTAAGCAGTAATCATTTTGACATGTAACTAAAATTATAATCCAAGCTCCTTGCTTTAAGAATGAGACTAACTCTTTGCAATACAATTTTTTTTTTTTTAAGATTCCTACCAGCCTCACAAGAGTTTTGGTGCTACAATTCAGTTATCGCAGATGCAAGAAGTCCATGTGCTTCTGACCTTCAGACACGCTGCTGCATTCTAAGTCCAGAACTTGCTCTTCCAGCAGGGTCACAGGCTATGACAACAAGATCTCATGGAGCTCTTCATATTTTAGGTACACAGTGATGAATATATATGTAAATATCTGTTACTAATTGGTTTGTAAAGAGTTTCATTCATAACGATCTCAAACACATTTAATCTCTCTGCCTTCCACCCTGTGCTTCTAGGATAGGCTTTGACTCCAGTGACCCTGAATTGGATTAAACATGTTTGAGAAAGTTACATTACTTGTTTCAACTAACTCTTATGTATTTATGTACTTAACCCGCACTTGTTTTTTTCTTAATAATACAACTTGTACATGTTCACAGATGTAGAAAGTTTTAGATCCCCCTTTCCACAATCTCCATATATTTGATTTAAGTTAAATCCATGCATATTTGAAACAGTGTGAAATGGTAAATTCAAACTTTTATGGAGTGAAACATTTGTACTTGCATTCTAGTATTGCCATAAACATTGTTTCTTGTCCTAGTGTGTGGATATAAACACAGGGAACTTCAGTTTCTGTATTACATCTTGCCTGAAGAAGGGGCCTGAGTTGCCTCGAAAGCTTGCATATTGTAATCTTTTTAGTTAGCCAATAAAAGGGGTCATTTTGCTTGGCTTTTCTCCCCAGCATTTGAAATAGGCTGTTGTGCCCTGGTGTATAGTATCGGCTTTATCAGTTTTTTTGCAACTGCATATCCACAGTAAACGGTTACATACTGGCATGTCCCATTCTGACCTTGAAAGGGACCCCCAACCTATCTGATCTCATGTACGGATACCATAGTGTTTGAAACTGAGAGGTGGACCCAAACACTTAATTAAGAAATCATTTAAAAATTTTAACACCTAAGAAGGATGCCCAAGAAGCAAACAAAAACAGACTACCAGCGTTTATTTCTTTCCACTTCAGGCACTGCTGAAGATGAATGGCTAAATCTATGTTGATCCATATTAATCTATATCTTATATAATTCAAAATGAATATTTCCATTCACCTCTTTCTTTTTCTGTTGCATTAAGTGACATATTTGATTCAGTGTCACGCTGTACTTCATGTCCAAATACAAATATAAAATATTGTTTCAATATTGTTTAATAGCATAAAAGTGCTTTTTCTTGTCCATAACTAGGAATGCATGGTACACTAGTGGAAATTTGTCAACTGGTAGAAATTTTTGTGTATTTTTATCACGGTTGAGAAAATCAGGAAGCAGCCTTTGTTACTTTTTACAAATATATGGCACATAGTGGGGAATGGGTGTTCTGTTACCATCTGAAAAAGCTGTTTGCAATACACAGCCACACATCCTCAACTTCAAACTTATGCCTCTGAAACAATTTACAATCTCATCTTCAGACTTTGAAGAGAACCCCTGTCCCTCTGCACAGTTACTCACCCAAATCCCCCCAACTCCAGTTGATTTCACTCATTGAAATTAATTTTATATTTGATCAAGTGTCTTAAGACTTTGCGCGTCGATCGTTGATGAAGCTGGCTTAGTTATTTGTACCATACCATAAGATTTTGCATGCTCCCTTAATGCTGAGCAAGGTCATGGGGGGGGGCTGGCGCCCATCTCCACAAGCATTAAGGCACAAGGCAGGATCAGTCTCTCTCTCTCTCTCTCATATTGTGTGTTTTTTGATATATTTTTTTCTGCTTTTGATATTTATTCTGAAATTCTGTTAAGTCCTTTAAGCATGGGAAAGGTGCTATATAAATAAATTGTATTATTCTTATTATTACATCAGTCAATTAAAATGATCCTTATGAAAAGAAAGGTCACAATAGAACTACTCACTGTTAACCTAGGAAACTGGGCCAATAGTAGCACCTAAACCGGACTCTGCCTGAAAAGTATATGCATATAGATTACACTATGATATATAGCTTTACTGTGATCATTTTTAATTACATTGTGATATACTTTTTGCCACACCACCCTCTCTTATCAATAAAAGTCTGTCTTACATTTGGGGAATTCATTTTGTAAAATACTGCGTCTGTTAAACGTGTTCATAAGGTGGTCTAAATTAATATGCATCTTTGTTCTACTTCTCCAACTCCAAGAAGCGTACTGCAACTGTACTAACCCCGAAAGGTCGTCTTAATACCATAAATTAGATCAGATAATCCTGAACCCATAGTGCACTGCAACTGACCCAAACTGTTTTCCCTTGTTCTGCACAAAAACATGAGATTATACTTTTTTTTTTCTCACCCATCACTACAGACTACATGGGGTAAGTTACATTTTTTTTTTTTAAATATGCCATCTTTGGGTGGAGCATTCCTTAAAATTACAGGAATAGAAGAAGTTGTTTTCGGGTAAATGAAAGTTAACAGAAATCAGAAAAAGTTTTTAAATACTGCAAAAATGCTAGAGACTCATTTTGTAAATTATGCTTAGTAGATGACTGTGGGGCTAACATGAAAGACTGCAAGAATACTTTATATAAAAGATAAACTGCCAAAATAGATGCATGATTTGTTTGAGAATTTGCACTGCAATTACACATTAAGCATTGTAGTAACTTCTTCACAGATAGAGAAAAGGAAAACATGTTTGCCAGAGAATGCAGTTAAACAAGAATAGAACAGTTTACACATTTATTTCTACAGCACATTTTCATACAAAGGATGTTGTTCAAAGTGCTTTACAACATGTCGAAAAGGTAGTTAAGTAATAGTTATTATGGTGGGAGGTTCAAACTGATTCTAAAGAAATATTGTTTTGAACTATTTGCAGTCTTACCTTACTTTTCTGGCCATGGGGAAAGCGTTTACTGAGCTATGCTGGCTGTTGCTATGTTCTGTTAGAAGGACTGTTATTACTTCTCAGATAAAATAAAGTCTCTTCCCTCATGCACTCTCTCACATCGCTCTTGGTCT
This sequence comes from Polypterus bichir lapradei, assembly GCA_026402145.1. Lineage (NCBI taxonomy): Eukaryota > Metazoa > Chordata > Cladistia > Polypteriformes > Polypteridae > Polypterus > Polypterus bichir. The sequence goes on along the minus strand of JANRMT010062833.1, from coordinate 21,034,629 downwards.
TTTCTCTGATCCAGAAGACATGGACTGGTTACTTTCTGTTTCTCTCTGTCTTTCTAGCAAACTTTTTGGTGAAATTACACTTGATCACTCTACAACATTCCTGCTTCAAATTCTCCACCACTCTCCATCTCCTTCAGTTCTCTGTGGACATCCTCCTCCTTTTGCTCATTGGTTCATGCTGTCTGCTAACATGGTACCCATCACTCCTGTTGGTGGTCCTCATTTGTAAAGCCAGCTTGCGCTGTCACCTTCTTTTCCTTTCTTGGTGGTGTTAAGGTGCATACGCTGTAGTCATAGCTGAGTAGATGCATTATTAAAATCCGTTAATGTGTCACCAGTTAGGTAACCTTTTTATATGACCTTTTGTGGCTAGATTACCTCATGACATTTTCTAGATAGATTTTACATGAGTGGTGTTAGCATACTTTTTTGATCGGTGGAACATTCTACAACACCAGCTTCAGCCCAGACTTCATCCTCCACAATACATTGCTTTCCTAGAGAAGCTTTTGCATTTGTTAGGGGGTGCCAAACATACTTTTTTTGTTTTTCTTTTCCCCAAACTTCGTAAGTAATGGCTGACCACTCAACCCACCCCTCCAACACAAAAAAGAAGCCTTGTGAAATAGTAAAGTGGAACTTTTTTGGAATTTACATACTATTTATGCATACAATGTATGTATTATCCATATGCCACCTGTTATGCATGCTGTTTTTTATACAAATTGTATTCATGTGTATATGGAATACAGTATGTTGTCTTTGATTTGTGTAATTTTGAAAAAGAGACGTTGCTGAAATAGAGAAAAATGTAAATTAGTCTTCTGAAAACCAACTATTTTTCAAAATTTTATCATTTCTTTAAACTCTTGTGTACTCATTTAGGTTGTCTAGACACATTAGCAGCAATGCAGGAGCTCAAAATGGGAGTTACAAACACTGAAGAAGAAACCCAGGCAGTTTTGAAAGTGTACTCAAAGGAAGACTATGGTGTGGTCAATCGTTTTGAAAGTAAGTAACATAAAAGGTACGGTTCATTATCTTTTGAGAATTTATTCCATTATTACATTTTAGTTTTTTTTCAGGTCATGGAGGTGGTTGGGGATACTCTGCTCATTCAGTTGAAGCAATTCGATTTTGTGCAGATGTTGATATTCTTCTGGGAGGTCTAGGCCTGTTTGGTGGTAGAGGAGAGTATACTGCCAAGATAAAGGTAAAGATGCCTTAAATTTTGGAACTTACAAATAACTTTCAGTAGTAATTAAATGCACCTCGTTTAGGAAATAAACCAAGTTCCAAGTATGGTGAATGAGGCTGGAATTAATTAAACACTGGTTCTATATTACCACCAGAATGAGGTACCATTAATTTACTGTTTGTTCATGTGCTACTAAGAATACAGTTTGCATATGTATTGATTAAGGCACTGTATATTGGCCAGAAATTTGACAGAATTTTAATGGGATGAATCTGTATTTTTTTAAAATAATGCTTTTTAAAATACAGTATTCTTAAAACTACGTATTAACTGAATATGTTGCCTTCCTTAGCTTTTTGAGCTGGGTCCAGATGGAGGGGACCATGAAACTGATGGTGATCTGTTGGCAGAAACTGATGTTTTGGCTTATGATTGTGCAGCTAGGTATGTGAGTTTCATTGTCTATAGTTTGGGTGTTAAACTACTTTTTTATTGCTATTTCTTGCATTGCAATTTTGAGCTTCCCTTTGCATTGAATTTTACCGACAACATGTTGTTAGAATCTTTGAGAGTTAACCATTTAACACTGACATTTAACAGCATGTATATTAAAAAAAACTTTTTGAATAAAGATTCCTATTGATATGCCAACCAAGTCAAAGTGTAATTAGTATGAAAGTGAAAAGCTGCTTTTATTTGTTTCCTTTATTTTTAAAATCCATGCTTATCTAGAGGAATTCATTGATTTTCACGATGAGTGGGAAAACATCATTTGTTTATTTCCCATTAGAGTTGTGTTATATTGGTGTTAATTTTGAAGAAGTTACAGAAGTAGTAGTATTTTGGTTCAGTTGTAGAGTGTAATTTATTACGAGATGCAGAGATTTCTGGTATTTTAAATATATTTATACATAAGCTAGACTTGGAGAATTTTGACTTGGTTCAATGCTAAGTCATTTCTTTGTTTATAATAAATTGAGAAATGTTAACATTTATGGAAATGTTAACATT
>JANRMT010062833.1:21018887-21032320 GCA_026402145.1 Polypterus bichir lapradei | reverse complement strand
ACTGTAGTAATCCTTAGTTGTAATGCAGCATTTAACGTGCCTAAAGAGAAGAATCATCAACTGAATACATAACTTCCGGTTGAGCAAACACTGGCGGGACTGGTCGCTGCTGCTCGCCATTATCTTTTTTTTTTTTTTTTTTTTTTTTTTTTTACGATTAGTTTACATTCTAATGGACTGGGTAACTCTTCATTTGGACAGACTTATTCTTTGAGTATTATTTTTCAGTTATTTATAGCTAGACTGATGATTTCTAGCTCAACTGGTTATTTTAGTGACACTTCAGTGTGGCTGTGTATTGGACTATTTTCAGCCTAACCCTGTTTTGAGATTTACCTGATTCTGTTCTCCGGATGTCTGAGTTGTCTGTGTTCTCACCTACAGTGTGGACCAGTAGGATATTTACTTGGTTCTTGTTTGTTTGGTCCCTCCTGTCGCTCGCTATCCATCCTGCGACGGGCCTGCTTCAGTACTCAGCTGCTGTGCTTTTCTGACTGCGCTTACACCTGTACAAGATTCCACTGACTGCACTGTATCTCCACCTGGACATTATATTCCTCCCCCATCTGAGATGCATCCACTGTGGGTCCTGCTGGAGTCTCCAGGCTGACACCTCGAAAATAATAAACTCCATCTGGTCCAATTCTTAACATCCTCCACGTAACATTGGCAGGGTGGCTAACCAGAGTGTGTTGGCCAGCCTAGCTCGGTCGGCTAACACCGCTGCCAAATGTAATAACGCCATTGTCATCTTCAGTTTGTTAAACATCTCCTCACTGATCGTAGGTTTGACTTTTTCTGTCTAACTGAGACATGGCAACAACTGCATGACTTTTCCCAACTTAATGAATCCACACCCCTGGGGTTTGTTTACATCTGTCAACCCTGTGCCTCTGTCTGGGGAGGAGGTCTCGCGATAATTTATTGTGAGAATTGGAACGTCCTGTCGTCTGTTCCTGCCTTCAGCTCTTTTGAATCGATTGTGTGTCAATTGACTGGACCTATTCCTACTATTATTGCAACTGTTTACCGCCCACGTTAAATCAAATAATGAGTTGTATTATATTATACTTCATGTAACTTTTTTGATGAAATGCATTAAATAGATATATATATATATATATATATATCATTTTACATTCTACAGATAAATTGTTAACTTCATTTAAACAATGTATACTGTTAATAATTAAGCATGTGGGGGCACAGTGGCATGGTAGAAGTGCCTTCCAAAGACATGCAGGTTAGGGGATTTAGTCATGTTAAATTAACGCTATATATTAATTTCCCAGTACGCCTTTCCACAATATTTGTAAAAAATAATTGCAAATACAGCTGTAAATTCAATACAGAGAACATTTATGGCAGTTGTGACAAGGCTTCAAGAGGCAGGATATATAAGAGTATCCCACTGGTTTAATTGAAATAATATGCAAATGCTGGGTTCGTGAGCTGTGGCTGGGGACACAGACAAAGAATTCAATGGATGTGCTGCTTTGTTGCAGCTGTGCTGTCTCTATCAAACATGCTAAACCCCAGTTCTTATCCTTCCGTTTTATTTCCCCACATAACCAATCACCACACAATAAATGTCTTTGTGATAATAAAACTAGCTATAAATGTAGAACATTGAGTGTTCAGAAATTTTAAGGAACATTTAAAAAATCATTATACATGTTTAATTATTCCAACCAGGGTTGCGCCTGCTCCAGCAAGCATCACGTATGAGGCAAGAACAATCCCTGGATGGAGCACCATCTCCTTGTAGGGTGAATATGTGCACACACATACACTAGTAGTAACAATTTAGCATTACCAAATCCCCTAACCTGCATGCCCTTGGAAGGAAACTGAAGTGCTTCTGCAGGGCCACCAGGCCCCACGTTTAGTTCTTATTTTAATGCATTTCACCATAAAAATGATATACATGTTAGTATTCTAAAATTTTCAGAGAATATGATGAATATAGTGTATTCTGTGTGGCGATCACTCCCTGTGCACTCTAAGAGAAAGCCCGTTTAAGAAGCATGTAGCGATTAATGACTTAGAATACAAAACATTTAACGTTCTACTTTGATTTATGATGGAATTTGAGTAACTCTAGTAAATTAAAAGATTTTAATTTGAAGTTTATGATGTTCTACTTTAATGACAAGAAAAACTATAAGATTAAAGTGGACATTTCAAGATTAAAGTCTGCATTTCGACTTTAATCTCGGCATAGACATCTCCCCCACTGTGTACAGATTTTTTTTTCCTTCTCTGTGGCCCTAATACGCTTCCATATGACACTCAGACAGTGGGCAGCAACTCGCCTTTTCACGTCAACTTTAATATGTTACCACATCTTTTTTTATATTGTGCACTGCGCGACTTTCTGAATTTGAATTTTTGGTGTGTCTGCCATGCTGTACCACTCCCATCAATTTCTTTTAGTTGCTTATGCCTTTGCTTAAGCCACCAAATAGTACGTTTTTCCTTGCCTACATTTCACTGAGCAAGACCTCCATTTTGAATTCTCTCAAATTCTTCTCTTTTACATGTGTTTTTGCCATTGTCTTTTAACAAAACACTAAATAGAAGGAGCTATTTATATTGATTTGCATAATCAAATAGGTGTAATTCTGAGAGGAGTCGGCATGGGGCTGTAGTTGCGTGCATGAATGTTAAAACTAATGCTGATTGGGATTTATAAAGGGAAGGTGTATAGAACTTTGGTTATGCACTGTTTAATGCATCCGAATTTTTTTGTGCGTACGCACATTTCTAGTTTTGTCTGTACTCCATGTTTTAGTATGAATTCTGCATATGGCATTATACATGAAGTCCTTTATCTTAAAGGAATTTTGGTCATCTCTAGGTGCAGTAATGTTACTTTATTAATTTCCTTAATATTACAGTGTTTTTTCCTGAAATATCTGTACCTTTAAGGTTAGCTATAATACTGAACAAACCAGGTGACCCCTGTGTATACACAAACTCTTAAAGAGGTCCACTATTGTTTTAAAAGTAAGGTTTGTTTAAATCATTAAATACCCCTAAAGGCAGGAATGTCAAGCTCAGTTTTGTTGATGCATGACCCATGTTGGGTATATCAACTTTGTAAACAAACTAAGCCTGTGCAGTTTTTAAATGACAGCAGTACCATTTTCTTAACGAGATTGTCAAAACTTTGTCATCATGCTTTAAAAAAAAAAAAAAAAAAAAAAAAGGAAAAAAGACTTCTTTATTGCAGTATAGCATGCCACCTTCTTTTAACTTTTTCTTGTTGGTTCACTAACAGCAGGCAGCTTCCATTTTTAACTACAGGAACTACAGGATAAATAAATGAAAATGATAAATCACATACAAGTGCAATGGTGTTATTTAATAAGTCCATAGTTTGTGGAAAAAATGCATAATTCAATTAAAGTTTTATAACTATCATGAAATATAGTGTCATTTTATTTTGATTTAATTTTGTAGTTACCTCACATTTATTTATTGCAGGTTTCATTTTAAAATACCCTTGTTTTTTAGGTTGTTCTTATTTTTATGATACATTTCCAATTGGCTCTTCTTAATATAGGTGCTTTTTATTTCAAAACATCTGTTTTCATAATGATTCTGCTGTTCAAAATGTTGATGTTAATGAAGCACCTATAAGTAGTTTAACACTAAAATTACCAGAGCCTACGAGAAAACTCGTAAATCCGGCCTACCTTAAATCCTTTCTTAGCATCTTTTGTCCTGTAAATCTGGCGATAACCCCAAATAGCCTGCTACCCCCATCCCCCCGCCCACCGCCTCAGTTCAATTTGCAAAGAAGTTTCTCAGTGCTCAGTGCTTATCTTCGAGTGAAGTGCTGGAGCTTTATAGGGTACAAAAGTACATCGTCATTTGAAATACATACATTTCCCAAATTTGCCATTTTGAGTAGTGAGCTGCTCATATTGTTAATATCATACAATAAAAACATGCATTTGATTTGCGTCTGTAAATTTATAGTACTTGTCAAAATTAGCATTTTTTTTTCAGTTTTATTCTCTCACTCATGTTCAAGTTTCCACACATCCCCCTGAAATGACGCCGTTTTTAGATAAAGCTGTGGTATAACTTTTTTTGTTATATCCCCTCTTTATTTGAAAACCATGTCAGATCTTGTGCATAAACGAGACTGGGACTGGGAAAACTGTGGACGTGGATGTGAGTGGTGTTCGTGACTGAGAGTGACTGTGGATGTGAATTTTTTTTATTCAGTTTTATTCTTGAATGTTCTTGCTCACGCTGAATTAGTATGCATCTTCTGATCCATGATGTCAAAGCAGCACTGACAAAAAAAGAGAGACTTGGGTATATATGACATTTGGAATAATTCATTTTATGACCTGTATTGTACATTTCAGAAAACGTTGTTGCACTAATGCAACATTATATTCATTTGCATACCTTCATGCGGTTGTAGTCAGTGACCGCATTTGTTTTTTGTTTTTTTTTCCCCCCCATCTTGGCCAGTGTCCACATGTTGCTGCATGTTGGTATTTCTTTTGAACTCCAGTAGATGTAGAGGACAGAATAGAACAGAGAGGTCAATTCTGCGCTATATACAATCATTCGATTCAAGCGTTAACAGTTCCCATGCACACCCAAGGACTGTCCTTCCTACATTTACGACATGTGTATAAGGTGTGAAGCCTGAAGTCCAAATATCAAATAAACACTTTCACAAAAGGTACAAGTATAACAAAACAAGTGCACTTTTATTCAAGAATATAACCGAAGAAAAAAGAAAGTAGGTTATGGTAGGCGGTTGCTACGACAGCTTGTGTGGTGCAATGCTAAGAACTGCTGACTCCCAGTCAAGAGCTTCTTGGTTCGATGCTGGCAGCTTCTCAAGTTTGCCGTTTTGAGTAGAGAGCTGCTCTTATTGTTAATATTATACAATAAAAAACATACATTTGATTTGCGTCTGTAATAGCCTCTGTAAATTTATGATACTTGTAAAAGTTAGCTTTTTTTTTTTTTTTATTCAGTTTAATTCTCTCAGTCGCGTTCACAATCCCACCCCCCCATCTGACACTGCTGTTTTCACATAAAGACACGCTTTAACAGAGGTGAACTCAGATGATGACGACGGTTCTACATCGGAGAAAGAATGCACGTCGCACTTTTGCCATCGCTGCACTTTGTATATGTACACGGGAAGCTCTGCAGTCTACTTGTGACTTTACACTGTAAGAACTAAGTAAATAAATAAAGGTAAATAAGTAAATAACATTAACTGTGCAGTCTACTTGTGACTTCACGCTGTAGGAAGTAAGTAAATAAATAAAGGTAAATAACATTCAATTTGGCTCTTATATACAAAGTACAGCAACGGCAGCTTTCACCTTCAGCTGTAGACTCTTCAGTACACTAGTGCTTAGATCTGGACGGTGCATGTGCCCAAAACATTAACATTTATATGTTACTTACATAAAAGCCAGATCGAATGTTATTTACCGTGATTTTTTTGCTAACATCCTACAGTGTAAAGTCACAAGTAGACTGCAGAGCTTCCTGTGTTTGATCAACACGGGCATGCTCAAAAAATACATGTGTAATGCCACAAAAAGTGCCTGCTGACACTTTAGTATGCGAGCAATGGTACGAGAATGCAGTTAGAATTTTTTTTGGGCACATGCACAGTCCAGATCTAAACACTAGTGTGGAGAGTCGCTCGCGTGCTGAAGAGTCTATAGCTGAAGGTGGAAGCTGCCGTAGCTGTACTTTGTATATAAGAGCCGGATCGAATGTTATTTACTTATTTACCTTTATTTATTTACTTACTTCCTACGGTGTAAAGTCACAAGTAGAGTGCAGAGCTTCCCGTGTACATATACAAAGTACAGTGACGACAAAAGTGCTACGTGCATTCTTTCTCCGATTTAGAACCGTCGTCATCATCTGAGTTCACCTCTGTTATAGCACGTCTTTATGTGAAAACAGCAGTGTCAGATGGGGGGGGGGGGGGTGATTGTGAACGCAACTAAGAGGATAAAACTAAATTAAAAAAAATAAAAACAAAGATACTTTACAAGTATCTTAAATTTACAGTGGCTCTTACAGACTGAAATCAAATGTATGTTTTTATTCTAAAATAGTAAGAATAAGAGCAGCTAACTTCACAAAATGGACTCATCTGGGATCGAACCCATGAAGTTTTGATTACCAGTCAACAGTTGATACCGTTGCGCCACCGAAATGATCATATCAAAGGGGTGTCAGTGTCGCACCGTAACGTGGGTTCTTTTTCTGCAGTTATGTTCTTGAATAGAAGCGCACTTGTTCTGTTATTTGTACCTTTTGTGAAAGTGTTTATTTTATATTTGGACTTCAGGCTTCACACATTATACACTTCATGTCTACATTTTGTCAGTTATTACTAAAACATGAAAAACGTTTCTGTTTTAACGATGTGCTTATGTAGATTGTTGTAGACACGGAACACACATGAAATGCATGCGTTCCAAATAATGATATAGTATTTATAAAATGCGTTATTTTGCTTGACTTCTCACTCTATACAACTCTAAGCAACTGGCACGCAGACTTGAGCTGATAAAAATGTGCAGCGGTGGGGGGATGTGATAGCAGGGTGTTTGCTGCTTATCGACACATTTACAGGACAAAAGACGCTGACAGAGAGGTGCGAAGCGATTTAAGCTGGGACGGATCTACAAGTTTTTTCATAGGCTTTGGTAATTCTAGTGTTAAGAAATCACACAGGCATGCATTAATGTTCGATGTCCAAACCTGGAAATTCCAGGTGTCATGTTTCTAAATGACCTTCAGTGCAGACACAGTGCCTAGTGGGTTTTATATTACTGAGATCATTTTCATCAACATGAATATTTTGAAAGGCAAATATCTGCCCAGGTATTCCCAATATCATCATCATCAATTTATCTTAAAATATCATCAGTTTCTGGCCTACAGACTACTCTTAACCTCCTTAGCATTAGACCGGAGCATCACTCGGACTATAAAAGCAGTCCTACAAGTATTAGTCCTAAGTGTCACTGTATGAAGAACTGTGTAGGCATGTCTCGCGTAAGCATCGGAACCAAAGATTGCTCGGGCTGTGAAAGTGCCAACAGTGTTTGTGCCGACCATTGCTCAGAAAACAATATAGAGATATCTTGCATAACTGACAGGACCACGTGTTACAGAGGCGATGGTGTAGACACGTCTTCTTCTAGCCTCATAATGGCATCTCGAAAGAAACGTTTTTCAGCAGCCCAAGTGTTGCATGCTCCTGACAGTGATACAAGCAGTGAAATGGACAGTGATATTAAAAGTGATTCTGTTGAATCCTAAAATGGTGCTCATGTCAATCGCACATATGACGTTTGCTGTTCAAAAGCTTTCTGGAAAGAAAATCTGCAAGGAATCACGGTACTATTGCCCCAATTGTGACGTTGGATTGTGTATTGCCTTGTACTTTTAATTTACCTTAAAATAAGACATCAACAGTTTGTGTTTTTGAATTCAGAAATTAGCGTGTTTTGAATTTATGTAATAATAATCAGGGCTCGCAAAATCGCTAGCCCGACGTCCCGAGGCTATTGTGTCTTCCAGTCGGGCTACCAAAATCTGTCTCAGCCCTGCCCATCGGGCTATCATAGGAAGGAAAAATATATGTCAATGCTTTTGCATTCTTTTGCAAAAATGTAGCTGGGTAATTGTCATTTTCGGGCATCAATGAGCCACTGTCAATATGTGAAATACTGAAATCGCGTTTGAATTCGCGGTTGTTTTTTACTTTCACTTTGTGATTGCGCGAACTGTGTGCTGCGGTAGTACTGATTGGTCAGTGACGGATTAATTGCGCACCAATTCCTCTGACATCGTCTTATCACTCATTAGCTTACTATTCAAACGTGACAAGTGAAATCTCCCGCAGCAAGCTTAAACATGTAATAGAGGTTGATTGCGCAGAGAATTTAAAAAATCGCTGACCGTTATGTGTGTGCGTGTGTAAAAATAGATGGATTTACGCAGCTATTTTAGTTCTGCTGAGCCAAATAAGACAGGTCAGGGTGAAGAAGGGACAGCCAAAGAAAAGCCTACCACAAAGCGGAAAAGTTATGACAGATCAGACAATGAGGCAAAAAGAAAGCACAGCTTTTTGGTTTCATGGACAAAAGAGATTCTGTGGCTGGAATATGACAAGCTAAATAACATAATGTTCTGCCAGGTGTGTCGTGAGTTTCCCTCGATTTCTGACTCGACAAGCGCCTTTGTTACTGGGACCAGTAATTTTAGGAAAGACCCCATCAGAACCCATGAGAAATCTCTGCATCACAAGAAATGCATTGGTGCTCAGTCTGCAGCATCTTTCCCAGAACAAACACCAATTGCAAAAAACATACTAAAAATAAACCAAGCACAACAAGAAGTCCTGAAACTTTAGAACAGCGTACTATGTTGCAAAGAGTGAACTACCATTGGCAAAATTTAGCAGTCTTTGCAAACTTCAAAAAGCAAATGGCCTAGATCTTGGTTCCACTTACCTCATTGACCATGCTTGCAGAGAGCTTATTGGAGCAATAGCACAAACTTCAAGAGACCTGATCGAAAAAGAAATTCAAGAAAGCAGGCTCTTATCCAGTCTTGCAGATGGCAGTACAGACACTGGTATAATAGAACGGGAGTTGGTTCACGTCAGGTATGTGAGAGATAATTGTGACATATCCACATACATGATCAAATGTCAGCCAGTCAAGAGTGCAAATGCTGCAGGTAGGCTATTTTAGAGGCTATTGATGAAGCAGTGAACACCATGGGTATCAGAGAAGACACATGGAAAAAGAAAGTAGTGCGTGCAAATTTAGATGGTGCTGCAGTGATGATGGGTGAGAAAACAGGAGTAGCTGGGAGACTGAAACAGAGAAAACCCCACATCATAACAATCGACTGTGTGGCACACAAATTAGAACTAGCCGTGCTGGATAGCGTGAAAGGCTGCGAGTACCTGGTGAAATTTGAAGATACACTGAAAACCATCTTTAAGATGTACTACTATTCCCCAAAGAAGCGAAGAGAACTGACAGAAATAAGTTAACTGTTAAATGAGAAACTGGCACATTTCAGTGGCTTGAAGAGCACACGGTGACTTCCAAGCCGGCTGAGATGTCTGAAGGCTGTGGAAAAAAATTACACTCCCACTCTTGTTCATATGGAGAACATGGCAGGAGGAAGTGATGTCAAGTCCAAGGATGCAGTCAAGGCTAAGGGGGTAGTGCAGGAGATGAAGACTGAGAAATTTGTTTGCTTCCTGCATTTCATGTTGGACTACAGTACCATCTTATCCAAGTGCTGTACTGATTTTCAGCATGATAACCTAAACATCACATGAACAAATCAGTTAGTTGAGAGCATCACATCAGGCTTACTCAGCCTAAAAACAAAACCAGGAGAATACAAGCAAACCTTGGACACAAAATTCACAACGAACGAGGATGGTAGCATTTGCTACTGTGGAACTCAGCTCACAAAAAGTCAGCGACCTGCTAGAAGAGGTGAGGGCACAGACAAAGACAACTTTGGTGCAGAGATTCAGAAGATTATTGACAACACAGTCAAGTACATGGACAACAGATTTAAAAATCTGCGTGAAAAGCCTCTCTCTTGTTTCAAGGTTTTTGACCCTTCCACTCTTCCCTACCCCAGAGAAGAGCTGGCAAATTATGGGGATGAAGAGGTGGATTATCTTGTCACACATTTTGCCACTTTGCTAGATGAGGAAGAGAAAGAGAAAATTCCACAAGAATGGCTGGATCTAAAAATGTGGCTTGCAGAACACTGGGGTAGCAAGGTAGATTGCTTGTACAGAGATCTCCTCTCTGAGAATCCAGAACACCTCTCTCATATCTTGTTGCTGGTGAAATTAATGCTGACACTTAGTCCATCAACAGCAATCTGTGAGAGAGGATTTTCTTGCATGAACCGAGTGAAGACAACACATCGTACCTCTCTACACCCTGAAACACTGAATAACTGCATGCAACTCTCCATTAATGGGGAAACAGTTGAATCTTTTTGCCCTGACAAGTCAATTCATTTCTGGATGTTTTCTGGAAAAGGTTCAAGACACCTGGATCATAAAACCCCGACAAGAACAAAGAGCAGTGAAATGGAGACCGGACAGGAAGAGAGAGCTGATGAAGGAGATGCTATGCCCTCAACATCGATTGGCATTTTCTCATCCGTGACTTCAGTGGAAATTTCAGATTCAGAATCTGACACAGACTGATTCATGTTCTACACAGTTCTTACAAGTTCATAGAAATTTCTGTTCAATTAGAACCAAATATTTGAGTTGATGATTGTAATTTTTATACAGTTGTTGTAATTTGTGTTTTAACAATTTTTTGATTGATGTTTTGTTTCCTTTACAATAGTATACATTAAAAATAATCTCTTTTTTATTCGAGCTACTTAAATTTATTTTGGGCTACCAAAAACTGAAGAGTGCCTGCCCGAAGGGCCACCAGAGATTTTGAAATTTTGCGAGCCCTGAATAATGTAATACGTCCCACAAATACTGGCTAGCTATAGTAGCTACAGTATACAAAGAGTATTGTGTTTAGGCTGCAATTTTATTAACCATTGCATGTTAAATTAAAAATGTTTTCTGCTTCCAGAGAAAAGTATGCCATGATGTTTGATGAACCTGTTCTTCTGCAGTCTGGTTGGTGGTATGTGGCATGGGCAAGAGTCTCTGGACCAAGCAGTGACTGTGGCTCACATGGACAAGCAGCCATCACAACAGATGATGGGTATTGCATACGTTTTGAACTTAATACATTTCTAATTTGCCAGCTTTTTGATAAATTATACATTTTACGATATTGCATTTCTATCTGTTTTGGAAAATGTGTTTGTTTTCCATTATTGTTGAAACTCATGCAGTTTTTTGTAATGAGATTTAATTTTCTTTTTGCTTCCCATTTTTGTTTTGTTTTATGGTGGATTTTTCATGTGTTTTGATCTGTTACTTTTATTTTGCAGTGTGGTCTTTCAATTTAAAAGTTCAAAGAAATCAAATAATGGCACAGATGTAAATGCTGGTCAGATACCACAGCTATTATACAGGTATGGAGTAAATGCTACACAAATATTATTGGTTTATTCCTTAATTATCTAATGCATTTTTTCCCTAATCTAATGCATTTTTCATATCTACATAGGCAGCTAGAGATTGAAAAATAAAGAGATGATATCTGTTTGAGTTAATCCTTTAGAATATAGTCGTTGTAATTGTTATTGTTGACAGGAATAAACAGTAGACACTAGGCTAGATCTTACAGTAGATTCTTTCTTGTATCCCTGCACTTTTAATGGGCCACAATAACCCCAATGTTGTAAAACAGCCCACAATATGTTACTGCATTTCATCCACAATGTTTTTTTGGCTTATGTGTCCAACATTCATGCCCTCACTCTCTTTCTCTTTTGTCCAGTTTTGTATGTCCTCCCCATATCTTTGTGAATTTTCTTTTGGGTCAATTGCCTATTATAAATTGGGCCATAATTAGTGGTTGTGTGTGTCAACTGGCTCCATGATGAACTGATTCCCTGTTCATAATTGGTTCCAGTGATGCAGGGTATACAGTATATATATTTATATATACAGGTATTCCCCAAGTTACAGACATCTGACATACGACTTACGAATGGGGCCGCGGCTGCTCCTTCATCTGTCTGGGGACGCGACTCAGGCTCCTCAGTAACTGCTGCTCCGTCATCTTTGGCTTGGGGACGCTGCAAGCGGTGGCTGGAGGGGGCGATTTCACTGCTCGCACAGTGTAGTATACCTCGAGCGGCTCCGGTTGATGAATGGGACGGTGGGCGCAGCACCCCATTCATTTTCATTGGTTGGCTGGGTTCGCGGCAAGCGTATTACCCGTGGTCCATAGTTGCTGGGGCCTCAGCTACCACTTGTGTTCAGGACGGAGGCTTGATGGGGCGGTTCGCTGTCCGCCCCCCATGCCGCTGCAGCTACTGCTTCTGACTGCCCCATTCGTTCTTGGTGGGTGGCTGGTGATGCTACAAGTGGTGATTCAGTTGTGGCTGAACAGAGGCCATTGAGGGTGAATGGGGTGGTGGGCGGCAGCATTGTATAGTGTGCCTCAGGTGGCTGCCTGTTGAATGGGGGCAGTGGTGGGCGATTCACTATCCGCCTTTGGCCATATGCTGTTTGTTCTCGTAGGGCAGACGCTGCAGGCAGCATACCGTGTGCAAGTGGAGGTGACTGTGTGGTGGGCGAATGGTGAATCGCCCCTTGCCGTGCCCATTCATTCTCAATAGCATGTCTTCTTGTACTGTTATGTACATAGCAGGAAGTTGTCTCTCGTTCAGTACGCCAGACATGCTGACGAGGGGTGCCTTACTCCTGTGATAGCGTGTGCAGTGCTGTACAGAAGAGGTCATCTTAACCTTTTGTCTTCACCCTTCAAGAAAGTCTCTGAAACACAAATCTGATGCAAGTGCTGGTGATATAGTAAAGAAGAGAAAAACCATCACCATTGAAAATAAAGTAGAAATAATAAGTTCAGAGAGAGGTGAAACTCCATCATTCATTGGCAGAGCACCTGGTTACAGTCGGTCAACAATAGCATTTATTAAAATAATGTACAATTATACAATTCATGCTGTTTATATACATACTCAGTGTTGCCTGGGAGGAAAATTATTTTTTTTTAATTGTTTGAGAAAAACATAATTAAAAAAACACAACGTTAAAAATTACTCACTATTAAAAGACTCACTAATGTCCTTGTCTTATGGTCTTGTATGTATGTTATCATCTAGTTGACGCTCTTAACCGGCCAACTGTATTTAATTTGAAAAGCAACAGGGGCACGGTGCTGCTCAAAAATAAAGAATGCTGTCAGTTGCCTGGTATATACAAACTGTGTAAGCCGATCCTAGAAAGTATTTAAATCATCAGAACTACTCTGGGCATCTCTCTGCTAGAAGGATTCATGTTGCCGAAGTGCTCGTATCGTTTGTGCATTAGCAGCTAAGTGACTGTCATTCTTAGGAGGTTTCCTTTTGCCGGTGTACTGGCCTCGCTTCCGTATCCTCGGAGCTGGAGCCCTCACCCCGACTCTACGTCTCACTTCTGGGCCAGACGCATTTCCACGTGTGGTACTCAAACATAAAGAATGCTAGCAGTCGCCTCAAGTTTGCCCTCTGGTGGTCGTTACGTGTGTCAACTGGATGATAACATGCATACAAGACCGCAAGATCACCCCCCCCCCCACCCTACCCAGAAGGGGGTGGGTTACGGCTGATTTCACCCTACAGTATTTCTAGTCGACCAATGAGGAACATGTGTACTAAGTTTCATGAAAATCACTCCAGCTGTTCAGACGTGATGCTGGAACATACATACACACATTGAC
>JANRMT010062833.1:20941060-21018487 GCA_026402145.1 Polypterus bichir lapradei | reverse complement strand
AAAAAAAAAACATATATAGAGGTATGCCTACAAAAAAGTCACTGTAGAACGATCCTGTGATATATTTACTGCTGTATTATTGCTACAAGTTTTATGTGGATTGTCATTAAAATATTCCTGTCTGTAAATTTTATTACATAATTCGATGTTGGGTGTTCTCATTGTTTTGCTTTGTTTTTTTTAACTTTAAAATTAAAATACCATTTTAGGATAGCCACACAAAAAAAAATAATTGAAATTTGTCTATACGTAATTTTAATCCATCATAGTTGTTGGCTATGGTTTGTTTAAGAATATGCTTAGGAGTCTTAGTTAGACAAGCTTTGTTAGAAAACAGCTGTAGATGTGATACCAGTTCATTAGATAGAGTTCACTCACATAAAGCCATTTTAGAATTGCTATTTACTATAGAGACTCATTAAAGAAAATGACCAAACTGTGATATAAACCTAGTAAAATTATTTAGCAAAAATGTTTTTTTTCTTTACTGCTCTATCCTTGATATTTTTTGTTTTTGCTTATTTGTTTTTTAATTTCTTTAGGCTTCCATCAAATGATGGAAATTCTGCAAAAGGAAAACAGCAGACAAGTGAGCCAGTCCATATATTGAAGAGATCCTTTGCTAGAACAGTATCTGTGGTATGTTGACATTGTAGATTTATGATTGACATTTAAAAATAAAATTGTGTTTTGTTCGCTGTACGTTTACATAGATATTATTGCTAAAGCAGTATACTGTTGTACATGACATAACACTACTAATAATAGCTATTCTTAAAGGCTTTATGTGTAATTAACAAGTAATATATTTAAATTTACAGTTTAAATGGATAGATAACAATTGAGTAGTTTTAGTTAGAATAGAGTAGTGTTTGACAGGCTTGGGCTGTCTCGCCTGAATCACCTGAGTTCCTCAGAGGTTGCTGAGATAGTCTGACACTAGTTTGTGCAACTTCGATTGGAGGTTATCTCTGAGGTTGCCAAAATAGTTGCATACAGGGTAGGATTTGTATTCTATGATAGTTTATTGACAGTGGTATTTTAGTAATTATTTATTGTTGTAGGTTTTAATATTTATAGTATGTTTAGAAATATCTAAGTGGGTAAGTGTTTAGAAGCGGCTGAGCCTCAGTCTTCGGGAAAGCAGGGTGTGTGTGTGTGTGAAAGACGTTACATGCATTGTTGAAACCTTCTCAGTGTCGTGGGCCTTAAATGCAAAGAAACACAATTTGAGAGAGGGGGGTCCACCTGATGACCCTGGTGATTTTCCTGTTGCTTAGCCAATTTGCGGCAATAGTGTAGCATAGAGTAGAATGAAAGTATAGCACATTTAATTTAGTTCAGAAAGGTGGGGAGGACCTACTCTGAGACATCTGTCTGGTGCAGTGCACTATGTATATGAATAACGTTGAAGTAATAAACCTACACTTCTTTTTATTAATAATATTATGTATAATCTGTTGTACATATACTGCACTGTACTTAATTTATGAATTACTGATATTAATAAATAATTTTCCATATTTTTTCTCTTTGAATTAGTTATGCTAATTTTCAAATAATAGTTGCAGTTTGCATGTAACTTCACTGGCTTCCAAGGAAGCCAGGAAAAAATAATCTATAAAATATATATATATATATATATATATAAAAATCAACCAAGTCGCCCAACCATGGGAAGCACGACCATGGGGTACGCACGACGGGGCCCCATACTCCACCTCACCAAACACATGTTTACACGCTGCATACAGCAATTCCCATCTGCGACAAACATGCCTCTTCTTAGATGGTCCTGCAGGAACAGGGAAAACCTTTGTCTACAAAACCCTGATTCATACCATCAAACATTCCTACAACAATTCCTGCATCTACAGGAATAGCTGCAACATTGTTACCGGGTGGATGTACTGCACATTACGTTTTTAAAATACCATTGAAGCTGACTACTACTTCCACATGCAACATCAAACCTACCTCGCCACACACTCAACATCTTCTGCAATCCAAATTGATAATATGGGACAAGGCGCCAATGACACATACATACGCATTCCAGGCAAATGACAGGTTATTACGTGACCTCACGGGTGACACGCAGCCATTTGGAGGGAAAACAATGCTATTGGGTGGAGATTTCCGACAAATACTCCCCGTCATTCTGCGTGGCTTCCGAGCACTCACTATCGCCGGTTGCATTAACAAGCAATCTTTGTGGCGTCACATACATGTACTTACATTGACAACAAATATGAGAGCTCTTCCTCACAAACAACATTTCGCAAAATGGCTCATCGATGTTGGAGACGGGAAAAACGGAACAGCTGTAACATTACCTTCACATTCTTTTCCTTTTAATTCTGATCCCGTTCAACAACTATATGGCGACATCGACTTCTCAACTGTCACTCAGGAACAACTCAGTATGCGAGCTATATTAAGTGTCACCAACGAAGACTCGCTACACCTTAATAAACAAGTACTGAAACTTATCCCTACTGACGAAATAACTGTCACCAGCATTGACTCCATCGTCACAGATGATCCCCCAGATCAACTTTAATTCCCCGAAGAATTTCTTAACAGTCTTACTTCCCACTGGCATGCCTCCGCATAAACTCAAAATTAAAATTGGTTCAGTCGTCATGCCTCTCAGAAACCTCATGCCATTAAGAGGTCTCTGTAATGGCACTAGACTGACTGTTAACAGCATTCACTGCAATGTACTGGAGTGTAAAACTATCGTAGCTCCTACCTCACAAACTGTCCTTATTCCTCGGATTTCCCTGACCCCATTAGATTCAAATTTGCCTTTTACTTTTACACGTAGACAATTTCCTGTTAGATTAGCCTTTGCAATGACAATTAGTAAGGCACAGGGCCAAACTTTCAAAAAGATATGCCTGTATCTGCCAAAACCAGTTTTCACGGACAATTGTATGTTGCTCTCTCCAGAGTTCCATCTTTCCATTCACTCACAGTCGTATCCTCAAACCCACCCCATTTGGACAACTGTGTCTTTCAGGAAGTGTTCACCCATCAATGAATAATTACTGTATGTGGCGCATGCTACTCCGCAGGTCGGCTAGTAATAAACTAATTTCATCTGTACAAAGTCTACTTCAATACATGGGAATTTAAAACAAAAATGCATGTATGGAATAGTATGTTTGAATATTTTTGTAAGAGATGATATCTGTTAATGATTGCTGCATTCTTAAACCTTTCAGATTGCATCCATATGTACTGTACATACATTTAAGTTTCTAGTTTAATTTTGATTTTTTTTTTTCTTACTTGGAGGATGCCTGAGTGTTTGCAAGTGTTACTTAGGAAGATACTGTATAAATTTGAAATGTGTCTTTTGTTTTCTGTCAGGAGTGCTTTGAGTCACTACTAAGCATTCTTCATTGGAGCTGGACTACCCTGGTTCTAGGTGTGGATGAGCTTCGTGGATTAAAGGGGTTTCAGTACACGGCTACACTGCTAGACCTTGAAAGACTACGTTTTGTAGGCACCTGCTGCCTTAGACTTCTTCGAGTCTATATATGTGAAATTTACCCTATTTCAGGTAACTTGCACAGAATGTTGTTTTTAGAATGTGCCTAAAAATGTGGTAAGTAGAATGTGGTCTAAGATAACTTTATTATATACTTACCCTGCTAGTTTAAACAACAAAAAATGTGTCTGCAACACAGCATACATAGCATTCGGACATAGTCAGTAGGTTTAAGTGTTGTTTGATTTAACATTAGAATGGGAAAGAAGTATGATGTAACTTTTGACTTTGGTATCAGTCAAAACTTATTAATACAGCAAGTGTTCCCAAACTGGCATTTGCACCTTTCACATCACAGGCAAGGAAGTACCAGTGAAATTATAATCAAGCAACATGCAAATAAAGTAGAGAGAAACATACTTTACTTTGTCTGAGATAATGGCATGTATAATAAAAATATTAGAGCATTCTCTTATTCAGGACAAAACATTGAGTACCATAAGCAATGTAATAATGAGTACAAGAAGCAATGTGTATCATTATTTATAACATTTGTTAATTTCAGAGAGCTCTTGCTACTTTAACCTTTATAAGCATTGATGGTGTTGCATGTAGTTAAACTGCTTATTACAGTCACTTATGTGTTTGCGTGAATGAAAATTAATGAGTTTTTTAAAATGTTACATTTAAAACCAAAATGTTGATGCTCGTAAAGTTTTTTCTGATTGTTCCTGTTGGAGTAACAACATGGTCGCAGTTTTCTGATTGTATATATATATATATATATATATATAGTCATAAATAGTCATAAATATATATAGTCATAAATATGAGACAGAGTCATATAAAGGTTTGGGGCAGCCACCTGCATAATCTGGTATCCTGGCTGCAAAAGTAATGTTGTAGCAAATACAGCACTGATGTGCACAAAACAGAGTCCAAAACAGAACTGAGGGACTAGGGAAAAGGTGCAGGTTTTTAAAGGGCAAGACAGGAAGTGAGATCATATGGATCGGGCTCATTGTCTTCAGCCATTTGTTCAAGTCCGGACATGACATCACAGGGGCCGGGGCTGGCAAGGTCGTCTTTCATAGGCTCAGTCCCGGAAGTGACGTCAAAAGAGCCAGGTGGGATCTCCCATGAATGGTCTACAGGAAAGGGAGAAAGAGTCAGTGCACTCTGCCGGCATGCTTTGGAATTGCCCTTACTCAAGCCCTTTAGCTGCCTCCCATGCGCACGTGTGTGACAATATATATATGTATATATACGTATATATGTGTATATATACAGTACTGTGCAAAAGTTTTTGGCAGGTGTGAAAAAATGCTGTAAACAATGCTTTCAGAAATATAAATAATGATTGTTTATTTTTATCAATTTACAAAATGCAAAGTGAGTGAGCAAAAGAAAAATCTAAATCAAATCAATATTATATAGTGTGTATATGTGTATATATGTACTGTATCAGCAGTAAGCCTAATAATTAAACAATAAGGAGAATTTGAAAATGTCAAGTACCATCTTTAAAAAAAATACACTGTAATTAAAATCTGCATGAACAGTATTTCCCAGCTCTGAATTTAATCTTACAGAGTCATGGTGTTTGCCCATATCAAGAAGTCATGTAGTATGACACCCCCATTGATTGATTTTTGTATTAAATTAGCAACACACTTTAGAAGACTTACTTGCTCCCTTGATATTCAGTAAATTACATGCTAAATATATATAGTACCTAACTATAATGTGGAAGACAGATAATTCTTTTTTAGTTTACTGTTTGTAAAGTGTTCAGTGCATTGTAGAATTTAAAATATTGACTATTGTTTTTCCATCTTCTTCCTGGAAGTAATTCTTGAATCTGTAATTAGTGAAAAAATTCTGCCTAAGTATTCTAATCCCAAAGCACCAAACAATCCTCATTTGTAATAGATTGCTTGATGAATCAATACAGCTGTACAGTCAAAGTAAAAAGTATGTGATCCCCTAGGAATTCTCTACATTTATGTCTAATTCCCATATAAAATATGGTCATATCTTCATGTCAGACACAATAATGAACAAACACAGTCTCCTATAACTAAAGACACACAGATTTTCAGAGTATTTTTCACCGTATTGAATAAATCTTTCAAACTGTGAAACTGAAGGTTGGAAAAAGTAAGTGAACCCCAAGCTAATGACTTTTTAAAACGCTCATTGCAGTCAGAATTTAGCACACCTGGAGTCTATTTAATGAAACGAGTTCACAGGTGTTGCCTAGAATTACTTTGATTGATAAAAAACACTATAAAGTTTGAGCTTTTGACAAGAAGCATATCCAGATGGGAATCATGCCTTGCACAAAAGAGCTGTCTGAAGAGCTACAATTGAGAATTGTTAATCTACATAAGGCTGGAAAATGTTACAAAGTCATCTCCAATATTTTAGATATTCATCAGTCTACTGTTAGGCAAGTTGTCTATATATGGAGAAATGGGCACAATGCAAAGTCAGCAATGAGGTAAAGAAGAACCCTAAAGTGACAATAAAGGACTTGAAGAAGTCATTAGAACTGGCTAACCTCTCTGTTCATGAGTCAGTTTATATGCAAAACATTGAACAAGAAAGTAGTCCATGGCAGGACACCAAGAAGAATGCCACTGCTATCAAAAAAGAACATTGCTGAACTCCTGAAGTTTGCGAAAGAGCACTTTCACATCACAATGGTACTGGGAAAATGTTTTGTGGAGTGATGAATCCAAAATTGAACTGTTTGGGAGGAACAAGCAGATTTGGCGTAAAAAGGGCACTGCATATCAACATCAAAACATCATCCCTGCAGTAAAGTATGGTGGAGGGAACATCATGATTTGGGCCTGTTTTGCTGCATCAGGGCCTGGACAGTTTGCCATCATTAAGGGGAAAATTAATTCACAAGTTTATCAACAAATTCTCCAGGATAATGTGTGGGTGTCTGTCTGTCAACTTAAGTACAGAAGTGGCTGGGTAATGCCATAGGACAAGGACCCCAAACATTGTAGCAAATACACAGCACAATGGCTTCAAATGAACAAACTCGCCTTTTGGAGTGGCCCAGTCAGAGCCCAGATCTGAATCCTATTGATGTTATGGAATGACTTGAAGAGAGCCATACACAGAAGATAACCAAAGAATATGGAAGAGTTAAGGCAGCTGTGCAAGGAAGAATGGGCTAAAATTCCCCCTGCATGATGTGCAGGTCTGATCTGCAAATACAGGAAGGGCCTGTTTAAGGTCATTGCTGCCAAAGGAGGGTCAACCAATTATTAAATCCCAAGGTTCACTTACTTTTTCCACTACCACTGTGAACGTTGAATGCGTTTGTAAAATAAAGACATGAAAGAGTAGAATTTTTTGTGTCATTGGCTTAAGCTCATTGTGTATATCAGTATCTGTGACTTAGATGAAGATCAGATCACTTTTTATAACCAATTCATGCAGTAAACCAGATAATTCCAAAGGACCAATTCCTGTTGATCAGTATTGCTGCCAGTCATCATAAAAATAATGATTTTGTTTGATGTGTACACTGATTGAGATTGCCAACTTTTTACACCAGTTTACTATCTAATGAGATTTTCTTTTTTTTTTTCTTTTTTTAAGTTGAATAAGTTAAAACTAATTGGTATGTACGTCTGAAATTATTTTTTTATCTTTTCAGCAAGTTCGAAAGCTGTAGTGGAGGAGTCCAGTAAATTGGCAGAATGTGTTGGGAAGACTAGAAGTCTCTTAAGAAAAATTCTTTCTGAAGGAATAGATAATTGTGCCATTAAACTAGACAATGATCCTCAGGGCTACCTTAGCCAGCCTTTGACTCTACTGGAAGCTGTTCTTCAAGAATGTCACAACACATTTACAGCCTGTTTCCACTCCTTCTACCCAACACCTGCTCTCCAATGGGCCTGCCTCTGTGACTTGCTGAATTGTCTTGATCAGGTAATTTGTGAGTCCAGTAAACTTAGAATTCTTTGTATTAATAAACTGTAGTTTGACTGTGTACTTTATATAATTTGTGTTCAGAACAAAAACTCTTGCAGTAGAACTTATATTGCTTTAATTATCTTAACAATAGTTTGTTAGATATTTCTTTCGGTTTTCTAAATTTCACTGTAATAAAAAAAAGAATACTTTTTTTTTTTTTCTCTAAATACAGTTTTCAGTACCACATTCTTAACCTATTTAGAAGTGTGTCAGGAAACACTGGAAAGTTTTGAAATGGGGGCAATAGTCAGTGATTCCTTGTGGTAAAATATTCATCAGTAGTACTCATCCTCTTAAAATAACTCTCATATATTTAGCTGGCATTGTTTCCTTTTAATTTTTTTAATATCAAGTAAAGAAAGAAAGAAATAATAATGGAAGTCTGTAGTCATAAACTTCCAAAACTATTTTCAGAAGCTGAGAAAAAAAAATGTTTAAATAGAAATTAAATTATAAAATGACTTAAATCATAAAAGAAGTTGCTGGTAGATCATAAGTTGTTGTCATTGTATATGTTTTTCAGAAAAATTGTCTCTTTGACTTATTTTATTTGCGAAGGCAATTACTGGTAGCTGGTGACTGAATTGCTTCTTGTTATCTTGTTGCTGATTGGCTGCTGGTTAGGAATATTACAAATAACAGCTTAAACATCCTAATAAGTAAGATACAATTCCAAATACAGTATAAACTAAAAAGAGTTGTGTGTACCAAAAGGCTATGCGCATCATTTTTAATTTCAGGGAGAAGTTAAAGTTGCAGTCTTCTTAATTCCTAAGATTGCCATAAGGTGCTGGAATGATCCTTCTGTATAAATGACAAATTTACCAAGTACTTACATTAAAATAAGTAACTGGACTACCATAATGTCACCACTGCTACCTCCAATTAAGATCCTGGTTGTACAACTCCATCCATGCGGGACCACATTGGGTGCAGATTTTTGTTACAACCAATTCCTTCTTTTAAATTGGCCCTGTTGTAAATAAACAAATGCAGTCATTTAGTACTCAAGTTTTATTTTGTTATTCCAAAAAATTTTTAGCATGATTCATTCGCATCTTACTGAAAATTAAACTGCATTTCCATTATATCTCTTTATAATGTCTTAATTTAGGATGATGCTTTTTTAATGATTAATCAAGTGGACATGAACTGAAGTAGTTGTTTCTCTGTATAATTTAGCACCTCTGTCTTCTATTAGTAATTGCCAGTGTTTATAGAATTATAAGATTGGATAAAGTGAGTTTAAAAAGAAGAGAATAAGAAATTCCTGTGTATTTTTATAAGAAAAAATAATTTTTGTATCTAACCAAATTAACTAAACATTTTTTTTCCCTGTAGTGTGCTTCTCAGGTGCTCTGATTTGAAATCAAATTTAATGTGCATATTGTTTACATACTGTACATATTGTTTCTTTTTGTCACTGCTTGCAAGTTTTAATAGCAAGATATGTTCAGATTTCATTGTCTTGCTTTACTTTTTTGTAACATTTGCTTTAGGATATTCAAGAAGCAAACTTCAGGACATCAAGTAGTCGGCTTTTAGCTGCCGTAATGTCAGCCCTATGCAATACTTCTGTAAAACTGACTTCCATTCTTCCAATTGCCTATGATGGAGAGGTTTTGCTCCGTTCTCTTGTCAAGCAAGTCAGCACAGAAAATGATTCAGCTTTAGCTCATAGGTTCCCACTGTTGGTGGCCCATATGGAGAAACTCAGCCATGTAAGTAATTCTACAGAAATGTGCAGAAAGCACCACACATATAGTTAAGATTAAGATTTTGGGAACTCTGTGAAGTGAGTCTGCTTGGGTGTGTTTATTACAGATACCAAATAATGTAAAAAATGTAAATAGACTAATATTAAAAAACATATCTCTAAATATCTGTTTTCAAACTTTCGAACAATAATTCTTTCTTCCAGAATTAGTGCTGCAAGACCGATACTGAATGAGTTTATCGTAATTGTGCCAAGGCAGGGTTGCACAGATTAAACACCTGTAAGATGCTGTTAATGAAATAAATCTTAAAATGATAAACATTCCCAGTTATCAAGTTATTTTTTAAATTGTTTTTAATATAGTTATAATAAAGGTCTTCCTAATTTAAAATAGGCAACTTGAACATATACTGTATGGTATCACTTAAACTATTTCTTCCTTTATGTTCATGTTTCATTTTTATATTTGTTTAAAAGGATGTCTTTTTGGATGTGAGAGATGTGCTCTCAAACCATTTTTTGTTTCATAGCTCACACTCGCAATTTTGAATCATTAATGCTTTGTATAAAAGCAGTTTGTATTCATTAAATAAAATAAGGTTAAGAGATTAAAACCTTAGTGACACATTGGTTCAGTAGTTAGCCCTCCTGCCTCCCATCACCAGAGCATTGACTTTTAAATCCATGGTCTGATTATTGTCTGTGTAAATGTTGCAGATTCTCTGCATGTATTTTTTTTCTTTTTGTTTAGGGTACTCTTGTTTTCTCTCCATATACACAAGAAGTGTTAGTTAAGTTTTGTATCAATACTTGTGGACCACTTGCATTTTGAATGCTGTTTGAGTTACATTAGATAATTGCACACAGTTTGCTTCTGCAGAGAACTTAGAGATAAATTGCATTTTCCTGTGTTCTTAAATGGAAGTAAATAAATAATTGCTTTATTTTCATTTTTCTACAGCTTTGAAAAGTAATTCGGGTTTAATGTGTTTTCCATTGCAAAGTTTATTGTTAAAATATAAAATAAAATGCTAGTTATACTTAATACTTTTAGAATTGTGTTTTGTGGTTACATTTTTCAGAGCTACTACACTCAAGGTAAATTCCTTGCTGCTTCCTAAAGGTTAAGTAGGTTCAGTCTTCTTGTGATGTTGAAATAAAAAAGTAGCCACATAAAATCAATGGGTAACTGAATAGATTTTTAGAATTTGGGAATAAATTATACTGAATATCTGTATTTTTTTAATAGAGTGAAGAAAATCTGACAGGGCTGACAAGTTTTCGTGAAGTTCTTGAAAAGATGTTAGTCATTGTTGTTCTTCCTGTGAGAAAGAGTCTACGGAAAGAAATGGAGCTTTTCTCACCACATCTAGTATCTAACACGTGTGGCCTCATAGCAAGTATCGTCAGTGAGCTTACTGCTTCAGCACTTGGTTCAGAGGTATGAAGAAATATTAAAGAAGTCTAACAAAAGATAAGAGCAATGAGCATATTAGTGCTGTGAAAAACAGACAGTATGTTATAAAATGTATCATTAGGGGGATTACTGTATTGATAAACTACACTGTAATTGCAAGGCATATTTTCCTTTCTTATGTCTCTCCACCACCTTTTTCCCCACTATCTCTGTTTATCTCCATTTTATTTTTTAGGCTTGTAGACTTGAAACTTCATAGTTACTTTCTGGTATTTCCCGTTTAAACCTTAATGACTTTTTTCTTGTTAACTTAAAATCATGGGTATATTTTTGTACAGCGTTTGTTTTCATTTTTCACATCTAAAGTAAACTTTACCTTTCAGTGTCCCATTTGTATTTGTGTCAATCCAGGGAAAGCTAATGAATTGTCGATTTCTAGCATATATGTATATATTGGGTGCATATGATTACCACACAGGTGTTATTCCATCACTTTTATCAATGAGCTTGAAGAATACTACTTCAATGGAATTGCGATAATGGCTTCCAAATTTTAAGAGGGAATACATAGCTCCACTGTGAATGGTAGACAGATAATAATATCTAGCAGATGCTGTGATTTTTTTGAAGGCCAAAGTGAGATTAAGCTGCAGAAATAACTAGTACTGACCATTTTTGATTTTATAGCTTAATTTTGCCTTTGGTTCTAAGAGAACATTTTATCACGTTTTCTTGGTCTTGCTACAGTAGCTCTTTTATATAGTGCATCAAGTAACTTTTCACCAACGCTAAAATATCAACAAATAAAAAAGTGCAATTGTATCTTGTGTAATGAGTTGTGTTGTCTAGTGGGGCCAGACATGGGTATTAAATAGTAGCAGAATTCACTGCTGCAAAGACTGTGCCCACAGAACTTCTTCCTAAAACACCCACCCCCAATTCCTCCAGTTCATACACTGTAAACCACTGGGGTTTCAGGGAAAGAGCAATAGCAACTGAAAAGGCTTGACGCTGAAAGAAAATAAAAAAGCTAACATTGCTGTTATCCATTCAGACTGTTAGCACAAGGTAACTGAAGCTTAATGATTCATTTATACATTGTAATAAGCAAGGCAACAGAAGAAACAAATGGGCACATGTCTGACTACACGACTAAACGAACTAAAGGAAGTTAATATTACATACATGCAAATTAAAGAAAAATATCGTAGCATACAAGCAATTCTCAAACACATACAGCCAAGCAGCTGAAGTGGGCAACAGAAGAGACAAATGGGCACATGTTGACCGCTTCAGCTGCTTGGCTTGGCTGTGTTTGAGAACTGCTTGTATGCTACGATATTTTTCTGTCATTTGCATGTATGTAATGTTAACTTCCTTTAGTTTGTTTAGACGTGTAGTCAGAAGGTAGATGCTGTGCTGCATCATTCAAGCTTTTACCTATGTCATTAGGCATTCTTCTTGAATCGGTTTCTTGAGTTCTGAAATTTACATCTCCTGTGGTTCGTAGTTATTCTTTTAATGTCAGTAATTTTCATCTCGCCTCTTTTTGACAGGGTATAACACATTTACTTCAAATGCACATCATAGAGCACACACAGCACTTTTACCACTAGTCCATTAATGCTTTTGAATGCCAATGTATAATTTGATGTCACAGAAATGTTTTTCCCCTTGCAGCAAGTTTATAACACATGCAGTGTGCTCTCTGTAACCATGGCTAACATTTATATGTTTAATAGGAGTCTTTTTAATGAGACTTTCCGACTTTAGACAGTTGTTCATACTGAGGAACTTGCTCTCAGTTGGACCAAATTAACAAAGGAAACATTAGCATTTGCAGCTCAAATCACACCGCTTTCATGAAGTATTGGTTTGGTTTAGAAATTTGACTCTCAGTGAACCTTCTAATTGTCCCCTCCCAGTTTTAAGCAAAATTCTCTTGCCTTTTAATATACATATTATACAAATTTGTGACCTATTTTCCTTATATTCTGTAGCTTTGTGATTTGTGTCTTCAAGATTAACATCTTTTGCTGTTAGTTTTGCTATAGAATGAGGATATTTAAATCTAACCTTTTTGGGCTAGAGTTTCTATGTTCCTTAACTTTTGATTTTATTTTTGAGACATTCATTATGTTTTTCTGCAATATATGATAAGCTCTGATTGACTACATGAGTAAGGTGAATTCATGATTGGTCTATGCTGGGTAATTAAGTGATCAGGCTATATTACAACTTACCCATGCACTTTGCACTTTCTGGCCTTATCTTGGTATTAACTAAGAACAATCAAATCTTTCATTTATGATGCTGTGTAAGTATTTATTCTAAAATTTTGCTTTCACAGGTTGATGGTTTAAATTCAATGCACTCGGTGAAAGCTACCCCAAACCGCTTCACCAAGACAAGCCAGGGAAGAAGTTGGAATACAGGCAATGGATCACCTGATGCTATTTGTTTTTCTGTTGACAAACATGGGGTAGTTCTTGTTGGGTTTTGTGTATATGGTGGAGGAGGTATCCATGAATATGAATTGGAAGTCCTGGCAGATGATGTAAGTGCTTAAAAGATACTTGTCCTTGTGTGTTTTTTTTTGTGTGTGTGACTATGATATTGTCTTTTTGTTTGGATTTCACTGTGGTTAATTTGCACCTCAGAACTTTAGAAATGGGTTTGAAAATTTTTCTTGGGACCTACACATTAGCATCCATTTTTTTAGGTTTTTAAAAATTTTATTTTTTAGTCCTCATAACTGAGTCAATGATTTCTGCGTAAATCAAACAAGTTAAAGAAGCACAAAAATTGGGCATCATGCTTAGACTCTGATTTTTATGTTGCATGTGCTGAAAAGATACAGCATGCTTTATTGAATTATGGAAACATAACATAATAAAGAATATAAGATTGAGTGAATGCTATTTTTAATTATGCTATATAATCTTATTTTATTGACAACAGTAATAAAACGTATCCTGTCTATGATACAACTGTGGGATATTTTATTTTCCTCAAAATTAATCATAATGGTTCTATAAGGTTTAATATTCAACCGTAACTTTTAACATTTGCTCTGTTAAGCTAATTTGAAAATGTAATGGAACTGAACAGTGGTATGAAGTAAAATATAACAAATTCAAAATGTTCTACTTTTAGCTTTTTAGCAGTCTAAGAAAATGGCCTGTTTTGCTATATACTGTCTTTCACAGCTTATATTGTGGATACGTGCTCATGTTGTTCAATAATATACATCAAAGTCCCCCAAATCCTGTGTTTATGTTGCTGCCACCACTATAACACCTCACCATTCCCAACAGCACCAGAAATAGCAGTTTTCAGATTTAACTTTTTTTTTTTTTTTTTTTTTATATAAACAGACCCAGGCTGAACATCCAGGGGACTCTGCTCATTCACACAGGTGGACATCTTTAGAGCTAGTGAAAGGAACATACAGCACTGATGACTCTCCTAGTGATATAGCTGAAATCAGACTGGACAAAGTGGTACCCTTAAAGGTCATCAGAAGTTTTTTAGACCTCTTTGATCTCTTTATTATGACTGTTTTCTGTTATTAAATTTATGTAATTGGAATTACAAATTCATAATAATTACTGTAGCTTTGCAGAAAGAAAGTTTATATTGGCACATTTAACCACAATTAATTTGTTTGAAGGATTGACCTATTTTTGTGTTACACTCTCGTAATTTATAAGGGTTCTCTCACAGCGTGTCTCAACATCACTCTTGTGTGTGTGCTCACTTGCTAAAATATGGTCTCTGCATTGTTCTATTTTATCAAGTCCTATCTTTATTTGATTCTGACACATTATCACATTTCATCATATAAAAGGTAAACATGGTCAAAAGAGGCAATGAATTGGTTTGCTTTTTTTGATAAACTGTTTATTGAATAGGATCTTCTGTAGACAAGTCAATTTTATATTGAAATCATGGTTGTATACAGTTCTAAAAAAAACCTCTCTTCACAGGAAAATGTCAAATATGCTGTACGACTAAGAAATTACGGTAGTCGTACTGCTAATGGTGATGGAGGCATGACTACAGTGCAGTGTCCTGATGGAGTGACATTTACTTTCAGCACCTGCAGCCTTAGCAGCAATGGCACTAACCAGACTCGAGGCCAAATTCCACAGATTCTGTATTACAGGTGAAGCTCACTTTAGATTGTGGGATTATAAAAAAAATATGGAACTGGTTGCTACCTGCAAGAGATATTGATGCTAGTAGATGACTGAGGCTGAAAATTTTACTTTAGAAAAAGAGGAAACACAAGTTTAATAAAATGTTGACTTTAACTTGCACTTGTTTTTAGGCAATATGACATGTTGTAAATGAATCAATTTATATCTTACTTGGTTTATAGTGTTCAAGGTCAAACAAGTTAAAAGTTCAGGGTTATAGATATTTGTGTGATGAATGAGTTTGGTTGCTACCAGCATTTGAACCTGATTCCATATGCAAGTCTGAACTTGAACTGAAGCGGTTTGGTAATGGAAATATTAGCATAATACTTTATTATACTATACTTGACAGAAAAGCATTTCATATATTTTCTAATAAAATGACAAGGAAGGAATATAGCAACTAGAAATCACAAAACAAAAACAATGTACACTAAAATAAGATTCAGGTATGTACAGTATGTACACCTTAAATGCTTAAATATTGTACAGTTTTTGGTAATAATTTAGAACTTCATAGAGTTGGAAAATGGCATAATGATGGTATGAAAAGCCTCCACTAACTGACACAGTTGATCCTTTACCAAAGACGTTGCTGTTTCTGCTGAGGGATCCCAACCCCAGAAGCTGCGATGCAGGGAATTGCAAGCGGCATGTTCTTCCACTCAGATAAATGGCCGGATGTTGATTAAACTGTTTACCTCTGACTGAGCATATGGTGTCGCCACACATGCTGGTGGTTATCTATCGTGAAACATGGTGCGTGAAAGCCCAAAATGACAGAAAATTGTAGTAAAGTCCATAGTTTACAGTACTATTCCTTGCTGTTATTGACCTCTGCTATGTATTCACGCGTCAAAACTAGTTTGCTTTGTCCAAAAGTAAACAACAGAAGTTGATAGATGAAAATTAATTTAAATTTAGTGAAAGAAAAATTTTTGCTTTTATGTGCGTGCTCATATCTCGGAATTGCTGTAACATCACATGACTGTAACCTGAGACACCCATAACTCGAGACTCACCAGTGTTAGTCTGAATGACATGTTGGATTATTACATTTCACATGTCTTTTCCCTGTATTATTAACTGTGTAACCCGTGAGAATGCGTTTAGCAATAACATAACAAAATAAATATTTGAAAGTAATATGCTTTTTTTGTTTATGACTAGAAGTGAGTATGATGGTGATTTACAGTCTCAGATTTTAAGTAAAGCCAATGAAGAAGATAAAAACTGCAGTAGATCTCTTTCTGTAGTGAGTGCTGTGGTGCGGGCAGCCAAAGATCTTCTTCACAGAGCTTTTGCTGTGGACGGTAAGGTGCCTTTTAATACTTTAAATGGATAATTGCTATTGTGTTAGAATTGTTTGTTGTTACTGATGGTTTATATTCTTGGTCAACCTAGCTGAAGATATCCCAGAGCTGCTAAGTTCTTCCAGTTTGTTTTCAATGCTGCTTCCCCTTATTTTGGCTTATATTGGGCCAGTAGCAGCATCTGTACCAAAGGTAAGCTTATCTTTTGCTGCTCCCAGTCAAGCAGAATCACATAATGAATTTATATGTTTACATTTTGTAAAATGTCTAATAATAACTCCTTTCCCTTTATTATACAGATTTAATCTATTTTTACATTAGGTAGTTTTGTAGCAGTTTTCATTTAGTTTACTTATGTGAATGAATGTTATGAAAGTACCTAAATATTTATAAAACTTCTTAATTGGAATTTCCCAGATCATTACATCTTGCAAAAGCATTCATTACATATGTAAAACTTCTTCTCTGTGGTACCAAATAAAAAAGAATGCTTAACTATCAATACAAATATTAAAACTACAGCCACCAAAGTCAGATATCAGATTATTTATTGTAAATAACCTGATGTACAAAAACTATTAATGTAATTAATGAGAATTGTTTCTCATACCACAGAAAAAAAAAATGTAATTCAGTGAGCTGGTGGATAGATAGGACTTTTTCTCTTTGCATTGTAACTTTCCAGGTTGCTGTAGAACAGCACCAAACAATAATTGTTTTTTTATTAAGAAGAGGTTCTAAGGTGTTCTTTTAAAATGAATTCTTCAACAAGGACATTGTAAAGGGTAAATGCTGTATTAACATTGAAAGGTTTTTCTTCAAACAGAGAACTGCAGAACTGCTTATACATTTGTCCATTTCTGTTTAGGCTGCGGTTGAAGTATTTGGGTTAGTTCAGGAGCTGCTTCCTGCTGTGTCTGCTTTGAACCAGAAATATGCCCCCCCTGCTTTTAACCCTAATCAGTCTACTGACAGCACAACAGGAAATCAGCCTGAGCAAGGGCTGTCGGCATGTACTACCTCTAGTCACTACGCTGTCATAGAGAGTGACCATCCCTATAAACAAGCATCTGTGACGCAGTACAAGGTATGTGTGTCTTCACTACTCTACAGTGCATCCGGAAAGTATTCACAGCGCATCACTTTTACCACATTTTATGTTACAGTCTTATTTCAAAATAGATTAAATTCATTTTTTCCTCAGAATTCTGCACACAACACCCCATAATGACAACGTGAAAAATGTTTATTTGAGATTTTTGCAAATTTATTAAAAATAAAAAAATTGAGAAAGCACATGTACATAAGTATTCACAGACTTAGCTATGAAGCTTAAAATTGAGCTCACGTACATCCTGTTTCCCCTGATAATCCTTGAGATGTTTCTGCAGCTTAACTGGAGTCCACCTGTGGTAAATTCAGTTGATTGGACATGATTTGGAAAGGCACACACCTGTCTATATAAGGTCCCACAGTTGACAGTTCATGTCAGTGCACAAACCAAGCATGAAGTCAAAGGAATTGTCTGTAGACCTCTGAGACAGGATTGTCTCGAGGCACAAATCTGGGGAAAGTTACAGAAAAATTTCTGCTGCTTTGAAGGTCCCAATGAGCACAGTGGCCTCCATCATCCGTAAGTGGAAGAAGTTTGAAACCACCAGGACTCTTCCTAGAGCTGGCCAGCCATCGAAACTGAGCGATCGGGGGAGAAGGGCCTTAGTCAGGGAGGTGACCAAGAACCCTATGGTCACTCTGTCAGAGCTTCAGAGGTCCTCTGTGGAGAGAGAAGAACCTTCCAGAAGGACAACCATCTCTGCAGCAATCCACCAATCAGGCCTGTATGGTAGAGTGGCCAGACGGAAGCCACTCCTTAGTAAAAGGCACATGGCAGCCCGCCTGGAGTTTGCCAAAAGGCACCTGAAGGACACTCAGACCATGAGAAACAAAATTCTCTGGTCTGATGAGACAAAGATTGAACTCTTTGGTGTGAATGCAAGGCGTCACGTTTGGAGGAAACCAAGCACTATCCCGACAGTGAAGCATGGTGGAGGCAGCATCATGTTGTAGGGATGTTTTTCAGCGGCAGGAACTGGGAGGCTAGTCAGGATAAAGGGAAAGATGACTGCAGCAATGTACATAGACATCCTGGATGAAAACCTGCTCCAGAGCGCTCTTGACCTCAGACTGGGGCGACGGTTCATCTTTCAGCAGGACAACGACCCTAAGCACACAGCCAAGATATCAAAGGAGTGACTTCAGGACAACTCTGAATGTCCTTGAGTGGCCCAGCCAGAGCCCAGACTTGAATCTGATTGAGCATCTCTGGAGAGATTTTAAAATGGCTGTGCACCAACGCTTCTCATCCAACCTGATGGAGCTTGAGAGGTGCTGCAAAGAGGAATTGGCGAAACTGGAGATGGATAGGTGTGCCAAGCTTGTTGCATCATATTCAAAAAGACTTGAGGCTGTAATTGCTGCTAAAGGTACATCGACAAAGTATTAAGCAAAAGCTGTGAATACTTATGTACATGTGACTTCTCAGTTTTTTTATTTTTAATAAATTTGCAAAATTGAAAAAGGTTGAGAGGTTCCGGCTAGATATAGTCGGACTCACCTCGACGCACAGCTTGGACTCTGGAACCAATCTCCTTGAGAGGGGCTGGACTCTCTACCACTCTGGAGTTGCCCCCGGTGAGAGGCGCCGAGCAGGTGTGGGCATACTTACTGCCCCCCGACTTGGAGCCTGTGCGTTGGGGTTTACCCCGGTGGACGAGAGGGTGGCCTCCCTCCGCCTTCGGGTGGGGGGAAGGGTCCTGACTGTTGTTTGTGCGTATGCGCCGAACAGCAGTTTGGAGTATCCACCCTTTTTGGAGTCTCTGGAGGTGGTGCTAGAGGGCATACCTTCTGGGGATTCCCTCGTTTTGCTGGGAGACTTCAATGCCCACGTGGGCAATGACAGTGAGACCTGGAAGGGCGTGATTGGGAGGAATGGCCCCCCCGATCTGAACCCGAGTGGTGTTTTGTTATTGGACTTCTGTGCTCGCCACGGATTGTCCATAACGAACACCATGTTCAAGCATAAGGGTGTTCATATGTGCACTTGGCACCAGGACACCCTAGGCCTCAGTTCGATGATCGACTTTGTGGTTGTGTCGTCGGACTTGCGGCCATATGTCTTGGACACTCGGGTGAAGAGAGGGGCGGAGCTGTCAACTGATCACCACCTGGTGGTGAGTTGGCTTCGATGGTGGGGGAAGATGCCGGTCAGACCTGGTAGGCCCAAACGTGTTGTGAGGGTCTGCTGGGAACGGCTGGCAGAGTCCCCTGTCAGAAGTAGCTTCAACTCCCACCTTCGGCAGAACTTCGACCACGTCCCGAGGGAGGTGGGGGACATTGAGTCCGAATGGGCCATGTTCCGTGCCTCTATTGTTGAGGCGGCTGACCGGAGCTGTGGCCGTAAGGTGGTCGGTGCCTGTCGCGGCGGCAATCCCCAAACCCGTTGGTGGACACCGGCGGTGAGGGATGCCGTCAAGCTGAAGGAGGAGTCCTATAGGACCTTTTTGTCCTGTGGGTCTCTGGAGGCAGCTGATAGGTACCGGCAGGCCAAGCGGAAAGCGGCTTCGGTTGTTGCTGAGGCAAAAACTCGGGCATGGGAGGAGTTTGGAGAGGCCATGGAGAACGACTTTCGGACGGCTTCGAGGAGATTCTGGTCCACTGTCCGGCGTCTCAGGAAGGGGAAGCAGTACAGTGTCAACACCGTATATGGTGGGGATGGTGCGCTGCTGACCTCGACTCGGGACGTTGTGGGTCGGTGGGGGGAGTACTTCGAAGACCTCCTCAATCCCACTAACATGCCTTCCAATGAGGAAGCAGAGCCTGGGGACTCTAAGGTGGGTTCTCCCATCTCTGGGACTGAGGTCACCGAGGTGGTCAAAAAACTCCTTGGTGGCAGGGCCCCGGGGGTGGATGAGATATGCCCGGAGTTCCTTAAGGCTCTGGATGTTGTAGGACTGTCTTGGTTGACACGTCTCTGCAACATCGCATGGACATCGGGGACAGTGCCTCTGGATTGGCAGACTGGGGTGGTGGTCCCCCTTTTTAAAAAGGGGGACCGGAGGGTGTGTTCCAACTATAGAGGGATCACACTCCTCAGCCTCCCTGGAAAAGTCTATTCGGGGGTTCTGGAGAGGAGGGTCCGTCGGATAGTCGAACCTCGGATTCAGGAGGAACAGTGTGGTTTTCGTCCTGGTCGCGGAACAGTGGACCAGCTCTACACCCTTAGCAGAGTCCTGGAGGGTGCATGGGAGTTTGCCCAACCAGTCTACATGTGCTTTGTGGACTTGGAAAAGGCGTTCGACCGTGTCCCTCGGGGAGTCCTGTGGGGGGTGCTCCGGGAGTATGGGGTACTGGACCCCCTGATAAGAGCTGTTCGGTCCCTGTACAACCGGTGTCAGAGCTTGGTCCGCATTGCCGGCAGTAAGTCGAGCCCGTTTCCAGTGAGAGTTGGACTCCGCCAGGGCTGCCCTTTGTCACCGATTCTGTTCATAACTTTTATGGACAGAATTTCTAGACGCAGCCAGGGTGTTGAAGGGGTCCGGTTTGGTGGACTCAGGATTGGGTCACTGCTTTTTGCAGATGATGTTGTCCTGTTTGCTTCATCAGGCCGTGATCTTCAGCTCTCTCTGGAGCGGTTCGCAGCTGAGTGTGAAGCGGCTGGGATGAGAATCAGCACCTCCAAATCCGAGACCATGGTCCTCAGCCGGAAAAGGGTGGAGTGCCCTCTCAGGGTTGGGGGCGAGATCCTGCCCCAAGTGGAGGAGTTTAAGTATCTCGGGGTCTTGTTCACGAGTGAGGGAAGAATGGATCGTGAGATCGACAGGCGGATCGGTGCGGCATCCGCAGTGTTGCGGGCTCTGCATCGGTCTGTCGTGGTGAAAAAAGAGCTGAGCCGTAAGGCAAAGCTCTCAATTTACCAGTCGATCTACGTTCCTACCCTCACCTATGGTCATGAGCTATGGGTAGTGACCGAAAGAACGAGATCGCGAATACAAGCGGCTGAAATGAGTTTCCTCCGCAGGGTGTCTGGGCTTTCCCTTAAAGAGAGGGTGAGAAGCTCAGTAATCCGGGAGGGGCTCAGAGTAGAGCCGCTGCTCCTCCGC
The DNA here is from genome assembly GCA_026402145.1 of Polypterus bichir lapradei. Lineage (NCBI taxonomy): Eukaryota > Metazoa > Chordata > Cladistia > Polypteriformes > Polypteridae > Polypterus > Polypterus bichir. The sequence continues at coordinate 20,997,178 of JANRMT010062833.1, read as the reverse complement.
ATCGAGAGGAGTCAGATGAGGTGGCTCGGGCATCTGATCAGGATGCCTCCTGGACGCCTCCCTGGTGAGGTGTTCCAGGCACGTCCAACCGGGAGGAGGCCCCGGGGAAGACCCAGGACACGCTGGAGGGACTATGTCTCCCGGCTGGCCTGGGAACGCCTTGGGATTCTCCCGGAAGAGCTGGAAGAAGTGGCCGGGGAGAGGGAAGTCTGGGCTTCTCTCCTTAAGCTGCTACCCCCGCGACCCGACCTCGGATAAGCGGAAGAGGATGGATGGATGGATGAAATTTGCAAAAACCTCAAGTAAACTATTTTCATGTTGTCATTATGGGGTGTTTTGTGTAGAATTCTGAGAAAAAAAATGAACTTAATCCATTTTTGAATAAGGCTGTAACATAACAAAATGTGGAAAAAGTAATGCGCTGTGAATACTTTCCGGATGCACTGTATAAGGAAGCTGACAGTATTAAACTTACAGATGTTCAAAATAAGGCAAATTTTTTGGTATATATATACATAAAGATATTTAAACTTCTCACGCAAATGGTATATTTTATTCAGAGCTATTTTGTAGCAAAAAATGTTTTTAAGTGTATTTTTAGTCTGTATATAAAAAAATTATTTTTTTTGTGTGTGTGGATGGGTTTTTAGGTTTCCTTCCCAGACTGTGTCCGATGGATGACTATTGAATTTGACTCTCAATGTGGTACTGCTCAACCTGAAGATGTATTACGTGTGATGATTCCCAGCAGATCTCTACAATTTTGTGGATTTGCTGCAAAACATACTGTACATGAAAGCCTAAACACATGGACAGAGCTAAAAAAGTTTTTTGGTTCCAGTGGCTGGCCAACAACAGTGTTGGTTTTACCAGGTAAATGCATTTAAATAAATAAAGCTCTGTAACATAATATAACTCACTTTAGAATCTGTGGCTACTGCAGTATATTGTCACAAGACTTATTGACCTGCTTGTTTGTCAATCAGTTTTAATTATACAGTATAGTTTTTCAGTTACTTTAATAAACAGAGTGCATAATGAGGTTCAAAGGAAATTAGTGGTACTAAACGCCCTAAGTTTCAGTAATAGGTCAGACCTCATAGGGAGTACATCTACCACACCTCACCTGCACTCCAGTGGTTGAATGTAAATTTGGAATTAAACCCAGTAACCGTCACATAATTAATTTAAAACCCCTATGTAGATAAAGTGTATTATTTGTACAGTTGTGCTTGAAAGTTTGTGAACCCTTTAGAATGTTCTATATTTCTGCCTAAATATGACCTAAAACATCATCAGATTTTCACTCAAGTCCTAAAATTAGATAAAGAGAAACCAGTTAAACAGATGAGACAAAAATTTTACACTTGGTCATTTATTTATTGAGGAAAATGATCAAATATTACATATTTGTGAGTGGCAAAAGTATGTGAACCTCTACTATTAGCAGTTAGTTTGAAGGTGAAATTGGAGTCAGGTGTTTGATGGAACAATGAATTCTGAATTATATCAGAGAATTCTAAAGGAAAATGTCAGGACATCTGTCCATGAACTGAATCTCAAGAGAAGGTGGGTTATGCAGCAAGACAATGACCCTAAGCACACAAGTCGTTCTACCAAAGAATGTTTAAAGAAGAATAAAGTTAATGTTTAGGAATGGCCAAGTCAAAGTCATGACCTTAATCCAATCGAAATGTTGTGGAAGGACCTGAAGTCGAGCAGTTAATGTGAAGAAACCCACCAACATCCCAGAGTTGAAGCTGTTCTGTATGGAGGAATGGGCTAAAATTCCTCCAGGCTGGTGTGCAGGAATGATCAAAAGTTACCGGAAACGTTTAGTTGCAGTTATTGCTGCAAATGGGGGGTCACACCAGATACTGTAAGCAAGAAATAAATAAATGACAAGTCACAAGTATCCATTCTTCCTTAGTTTTTATAGACATCTGTATGTGTAACCAATATTTATATGTAGCCAGGCAATTTTTTTTTTCTTCAATTGTTTAGTTCAAACTAATGATTTTTTAAAATAATTTTCAAATATGAAGTTCACTTTTTTACTTTTAAGCAAATGATACAGTTAAATAGTTGAGCAAATACTTTAGTTTAATCAGCTGGTCGGTTGTGTGGAGTCAACACATGTTGTAACGATCTCACCAAAAACATCTACTAAGCAGGGTGCCTTAAGAGCCAAGTCCTGACACAAAGGAAGCAAACAGAGATGCTCAAAGCACCACAGAGTGGGTAGGCACAGAGGAGCTGCATCAGCCAGTTCTTGATGCAGAACAACAAGCAAGATAATGAGGGGAACTAGTGCTCTTTTCAGATTGGGAGGTGCTAGTGCCACATGTTAGACTGCATGCAGGATGGTGAATTTGTCTGCTGTGCTGGAACTTAATAGAGCCTGTGTTATAGTGACATGTAAAGCTCTCCGGGACTGCTGTGACTTTGAAACAGGAGACTGAATGTACAGGTAGCTTTTAAAAAGTAAATAAAAAAGGAAAGGATAAAGACAGAAGTGATGGGATTTCCCATGGTCTTTAACAATGAGAAGGTGTAAATAGTTTTTGACTGATTTATAGTTTCTTTGAGTGTTTTTATTACTAGAAATACACCTGTTAGATTTGTGCAAAGAGAAATGTCAAGGTGGTTTTGTCCCTGGTGTCTGGGAAGAGGCAGTACAATTTAATGTGAAGAATATGACAAGCAGTGCTTCTCTTTAATGAATGTTCTCCTAACATTAAGTCAGTTGTTTGGATTTGGTTCAGATACGAATTATTGGATATTGAAAAAACTATGGTAAAATGCAAAGTTTGCTAAAAAAAACGATAGCAGATAAAAGTGGCAGCACAACCAGATTATTTCAGCACTTAAAAGAGAAATGGCAGAATGGAACCAGTATGAGACGAAGTTAAAGCCTGTACCCATTCAACAGCTCCCACAGATTTTTCTCTATACTTCAGCTTGGACTGCCTGGAGCAGGGAAGAAAACACTGGAGCTGTATGTCATGCCTTCTTAGCTACAATGGGGAGAAAAGCAAGCTGGCTATCTATAATGTGCAGTTGGAGGGCTATCATAGTGCACTTGGACTGCCAGAAACCAATAATTAGAGAGATCAAACTTATAAGCGTTTTCTGCAAGCTGAACTGTTTGTTTAAAGAAAAAAAAAAAACACATAATCTATGGTAAAGTTGTGTCTTTGGTATAGGGAAGGGCAGTGAGGAAAAAATGTTCTAAAGAAAGCTGAAGAAAATTTGAGGAGAGTTGAAAAGAATGTAGAGGTCACAATGAAAGAGAATGAGGGCTCCAAAGGTACAATCAACCTCCAAAAAAATGTACAGAAAAGTCTGTATAGAAAGACATTTTCTTATTTTGCATCATTACTTATTGACAATAAAAATGTTTTTGTATCCTTTGGAAGGATGCAGTTGTCTTTGTCTTTTAGTTAGCCAATAACTAGCCAATAAATAAAAGGTATCACTTTGCTTGACTCTTCTCTACACACACAACATTATATATATATATATATATATATATATAATGGACCCTTGACTTACAAACTCAATTCGTTCGCGGGGTTGGTTGTAAGTCAAGACTATTTTTCCCATAAGAAATAATGGAAATACCCATAATGCGCTCCGAACCTCCCATAGCAACCCTTACTTAACCTTTTCATAATAAAAAAGGGTTGTATAATGTGCATAATTAACCAAAACACCAATAATTTTTCTAATGTACTAACCAAAAAGTTATTAAAAAGTGCCTAGCCTACCAGAAACAACAATTTCATACTGTACTCACCATGTAATTTGACATCTTTGGGCTGCAGGAAGGGAGGCGGAGGAGAATGAAACGGAAGGTGGTTATTGTTTAGAAGGAGCCTCCTTATGCAAATATTTTCTTTGTTAAATTGTCAAGATGATGGATTTTGACATGCTGTACATATTAGCGAGATCGGTCATGAACACCACTCTCTTATTTCCGCACAATTTCCTTCTTCGTTTCGATTATGATCGCTGTTTCTCAAGTTAATAATGATAGTAGTCGAGCACTCAGTTCAAAGCTGGTCGTGTTCTGAAATGCTGTAATAATACACTCCAAAGCAAGCCGGTGCTGACTCAGCCTGATGACATCATCATGTGCCGCGCCAGCCCGCTAGCTAACATCCTTTAACAATCGCTTTCTTTACCTTCGTTACCTTCTCTTCCTTCCTTAGCAATTATGCGTCTTGCTTGCCATGGTCTTAGTGAATTATATATATATAGATAAATCACTGCACTGACTGAAATTACGTCCATAAACACATGTATCTGGGCTCCGACTGACGCTTTCGAACACTCTTGGTTGTTTGTTTACAATCGCAGAAGCGGATAAACGTGTTGGTCGTAAATCAAAACAAAAATTTTGGTCGTAAATCAAGTTGTTCGCATATCAGGCCAGTCGTATATCAAGGGTCGAATATAAATAAATATATATATATATATATATATATATATATATATATATATATATATATTATAATTTAAAAATGGAATAAGAATCTGAAAATCTAACAACATCACATTAACGTTCAATAAATTCTGAAAAGAATGATACCACACATATATATGTAGGTTTTAAAATAAGCTAGATTTAAAGCGTGAAAGACAGCGTGACATAAAAATGTCACCATGGCACTTTTAGGCTTAAGATTAAAATTAAAAGACCAATTTTAAAGTTAATTTTGATTATGCTGGTGATGCGGTACTATATATATCAGATCCACAAAATACTGTGCTTGTAGTACTAACCGCACTAGCAGAATTTCAAAAGATGTCTGAACTTAAAATGAATTTGTATAAAAGTGTGCTTTTTTTACAGCAAACTCTTTAGCACATATTAGACTGGACACCTTCCCTTTTATCATTGCAGTATGTTTAAATACCTAGGGGTAAACATAATTTTTTTTTGAAAAACAGGTTTTGCTCTCTGTTGGAAAATCTTAAGCAAGACTTGCGTAGATGGTGTACTCTCCATCTTACTTTAACATGGAGAATTAACACTGTCAAGATGAATATCTTTCCTAAGCTTCTTTTTCTATTTCAAAACATCCCCATATGCATTAACAAATATTTTTTTTAAGAAATTAGATTCAATTATAAATTATTGATCTGGAATTCAAAACATCCACACATCCTAAGGGCAACCCTACATAGACCTAAGTCATAAGGTGACATGGCTTTACCTAACTTTGTTTTTTACTGGGCAGCAAATATACAAGCTATCAAAGCCCAGACATTGACACAAATAGATGAACACACACAGGTTTGGTCCGCAATAGAAATAAAATCCTGCAGTACTTTTTATTCCTTGTGTTGTGCCCTAGTAAATGCAAGTTATCGTCAATATACTAACAAACCAGTTGTGCTTCAGTCACTCAGAATATTGAATGAATGTAGGAAATACTTAAACAAAGAGAAGCTTTTATCTGTGGAACCTCAACATAACCACCTTTTTCCTCTCTCTCAAACTTACACAGTTTTTAATGTTTGGAAAATGTACGGGATTACATTCCTTAGAGATCTCTACATAGATAATGTCTTTGTACCTTACAGACAATTACATTCCAAATTTAGCTCCCCATTATCAGTTATTCCACTATTTCCAAATTAGAAACAAAATCTGTCTGTTTTTCCTCACCTCCCACCTACTTCTATTCCAGAAGAAAAATTGACCAGTCTTGAGGACTCAGAAAGCAGTTCTGTAATATTTAAAAACATTTTAAAGTACCTTCCTTTCAAAGATCCCAGAGTACAGTGGAAAAAGGATCTCTTACTCAACATTTCAGAAAAGGAGTGGAAGACGGCCATGCATAGAATTCACTCTAGCACCATGTGCACAAAGCATATAATTATTCAACGTAATTACTCAACTTTTATTGAGCATATCTATCTCATTTAAAATTGTCCAAAATGTTTCCAGGGCACGGTCCAACCTGATAATGTTGCAATCGAGCTCCAGCCTCTTTGGGCCATGTGTTTTGGGCATTCACCAAATTAACATCATTCTGGACCAAAATCTTTAAATGCCTATTAGATGGCCTTGGTGTCTCAGTCACCCCTTATCCATTAACACATTAACAGCTGTTTTTGATGGGCTTAGATAGCACGTAGAACTTATCTGAGTCAACTGTAAGAATCCTAGCCCATCTCTTAAGTCAGTGGGTAACTGATGTTAAATACTATTTGAAATTGGATAAAATCTAATTCTCACTTAGAGGATCTGGTCAAAACTTTTTTTAAAATCTGGCAGGATCTAATCAATAACATTTTAGAATAATCATTTATATTGGGGGAAATCATTCTCTTCCTTCTTTTCTGCTCTTAGTTTTACTCTGGCTTTCGGCCATCCTCTCTTTCTCATTGGAGGTTGAATTGAATTTAGTTTTTTTTAAGTTTGACTTGTTTGAATAGAATGTTACTTGCTTTTAATAAATTCAATAAAAGGTAGAAAAAAATAATAATGTAAATTCAAATTGAATGATTTTTATGTTTATGCTTTGATTGAAAATACATTTTAAAGGTCAATAATTGCTTTATATATTCTTTGATTCCCTTTTGTTTTCAAAAAGCTTTTATCCAATTTTTTCTCTTGGGTATTATGCAATAATAAGTTGCCTTATTTTTTTCCTGATGCTCCCAATGATCTTCATTCTTTTTTTTTTTTTTTTTCCCTTTTTCAGGTAATGAGGCCCTCTTTTCTTTGGAGACTGCATCAGATTATGTGAAGGATGACAAAGCATGTTTCTTTGGCTTTAAGTGTGTAGCTGTGGGATACGAGTTTAATCCTGGCACTGATGAGGTAAAGTGATTTGTAAGATTATTTAATTAGTCAAGGTGAATTATCTAATAGGTTAACAAAAATACACATTCTTTATATACATATTAACATTTAGTCTAGAAGTTTTCTGAAGTGATCATAGTTATCTCTAAATTGCTGAACCATTTTTTTTCTTGATTCCAGTTTTAGATTTTATAATAAGCAGTAATAATTAGAACTACAAAAATAAATGAATGTCATCAATAATAATTGATGATATAATTGTTGCTAACAGATTTTGTTTTTGAGTAGTTGTCTTGTTATGTACTGTATTACTTGCATCACTTTATTGAACAAGAGCAATTTTCATCACATTTTGAGAAATATCAAAGGGTATAAATATAGTACAGGGTTAAAAAGCAAAAATTAAAAATGTTGGAGTTATTTTACCTTCATATCTGGTAATAAATCCATGTCTTACCAGATCTCTAAAAATGAGCTCACTTGGTACAGAAGTAAAACCTAAATTTGTGAGGAAATGAAAAGAATACACATTGCAGTAATACATCACTCATTCACACTTGGGGATAAGACAGCAGCTGTCTCAGTGTCATTTCCTTCCATTTCTTCTGATAGCTCAGATTCTTAACTGAAAATGCAGAATCCAAATTATCAATAATATGTTAAACCTCTTTTGCAGACCATTTTTATGATGGTAATAGGTAATATTTTATGCCATATTGTAAAGAAAAGCAAGGCTTCAAATAGTGACACTCAGTAAATCTTGCAGTTTTTCTGCTAATGAATAGATAAAATCAAACAATTTGTTCTGCAGAATTATTGACAATGCTTAATAGTGTTTTCTGCCTTCTTCCTCTAGATAGTAACAACAGCCTTAAACATATTAAGCAAGACCTTAAAGGTTGTAAGAAAACTTGTATTTGGAAAATTAAATTTTAGTGCATATGTATACTATTGTTAAGAAGGAAAGCATTTTGAAATAAATAAAAGTCTTTGATTTTTTTTTTTTTTTTTTTAAGTAAAATGCTTGCACTTTTTCACCCAAACGTTGCATCTTGTAAAACCCGTTACCAATCAATTAAAATAATAATCTCTCAACTAATTGATTAGTAGAATGGTTGTTAGTAATATTGTAAAGTAATTTATTTTTTAGTGAGAAGTTTTCATTTTGCTTAAATATGGTTATTAGAATAGTAGTTAAAGTGCTTGCTATCTGTTGCTGACTCTTGCAGACTCTCTGTTGATGCTTCCAACACTTGATAGAGTTTAGCTTACTACATAGATCGTCCCTGCTTTACTCTTTTAGAAGCGACTAGACCCAATAAGATTCTGACTTTTTAAAATGTCTTTTTGCCCATGATTCGGTGCTTGGATGCCATAGATGTAATTTTAATGATTTCTTTCGTTCTCTTAATTTAACCCACTTGTTATATGGTGCATTTACTACTATTGCTGATTTTGGCTGCTCCATCCTTGTGGTGTGGGTAAAATACATAAAGCTAAATCAGATGTAGCTAACAGCAGGAGAAGACGGGCAAAGTGTCCTTGTGGACACAGGTAGCTGAACATGAAAAAAAAGATTTCTGGGGATCCATTGCAACAACTCAGGTTACTTGTAGTTTGAGTTTGAAATCCATACCATATGCAAAAACTGTAATGACAGCATGAATAATATACAAGTTTTTCTTGACCAGTAATTTTTTGGAACATAATACAACTGCAAGGCATTTTCTCTGTCAGGTTTGAACACAGTAAAGACTTGATGCTTCCAAAACTTAAAAACACTGTGAAGAAGAGGAATCTGGCTTTGACATGCTGTGTTCTTAATACAAAGTCAAATTTCAAGAAATAGTGATCTCAGTCTTATCCGATCATACAATATGTCTAAAAATTACTGCTAAGCTGGATGAGATGTTATTTGAATTGTATTTGGCCCTTTCTTCTGAAAACTTATTTTACCTGTTTGTTGCCTAGTGGTTTAAAAATATGCAACATCTGTATTATACTTAGGCAATTGTAAAGTGCTTTCAGTTAGTATTAAAGGTGGAAAAGGTTTTAATAATCTCTGTTTGGCTGTTTGTGATTATTATTGTATGTGTTTTTATGTTTGCACTGTAACAAAATCAATTTGCAATATACTTCACCTGCAACTCATGGTGTATGTCTTGGCTTACAAGCCATCATGTCATACCTTTTTTTGTCGGTAGCATGGGTACATAGGGACTTATTTTCAGATTCAGATATTCAGTTATTTTTCTGATCTCTGTGAATTATCACAATGATAGAAATGAAGCTTGTATCTTTTGCTCAGTTGTATCATATATCCTAAAAATGTATTATTTGAATTTTGTTTTCTGGAATAGATGATCAGTTGACTGTTTACTTTATGCTACAGGGTATTATTCAGCTGGAAAAGGAGCTGGCATATTTAGGTGGTTTGTGTGCAGCTGCATTGATGAAAAAAGACCTGGCTCTACCAATTGGTAATAAATTGTTTATTATAGCTCTTCATTTAAACTTTATTTTGCTTAGTTTAAATAACTCTCACAAAAAGATGCAGTAGGTTTTCATGATTTTTATGGCAGTCCATTAGAACCTTTTTTTTTTTTTGACCAATTAATATCTGATTTGTTTCTGGAATTTCCCTTTTTTTTAACTCTCCTTTATCTGTTTTTTAAGATGACTTATTTTATCATTTCAGCATTTTAGCTTTTTGAGTGATTTTTTTTTTATTTTAAATAACAGGCAATGAGCTTGAAGAAGACCTTGAAATTCTTGAGGAGGCATCTTTGCAAGTATGTTTTATTTCTGTTTCATTTTTAATAACTAGGGTGAAATGTTTTCAAGGTGCAAACCTGGATGTAATTCTTTAGAAAAAGCAATGTAGAACAGCTGTCAAGTTTTGTGGATGAAGTGGAAGTTTAATAAAACATCTGGTTGAGATATTTTAACACTTTACTATAAAACAAACTAATAAATGATAGTTATTATGGGCTCCTGTCATGTGCAAAATGTTTCTTGTATTCTAAAAACTGTTTCAGTGCCTCAGTGACATTGTAATTGATACTATAAGTACAGTACAGGCCAAAAGTTTGGACACACCTCCTCATTCAATGTGTTTTCTTTATTTTCATGACCATTTACATTGGTAGATTCTCACTGAAGGCATCAAAACTATGAATGAACACATTTGGAGTTATGTACTTAACAAAAAAGGTGAAATAACTGAAAACATGTTTTATATTCTAGTTTCTTCAAAACAGTGAAGGACCGCAGAGTGAAGGCAAAGGGGCCAACAAGTGCTAAACACCTCTGGGAACTCCTTCAAGACTGTTGGAAAACCATTTCAGGTGACTACCTGTTGAAGCTCATCGAGAGAATGCCAAGAGTGTGCAAAGCAGTAATCAGAGCAAAGGGTGGCTATTTTGAAGAAACTAGAATATAAAACATGTTTTCAGTTATTTCACCTTTTTTTGTTAAGTACATAACTCCACATGTGTTCATTCATAGTTTTGATGCCATGCCTTCAGTGAGAATCTACCAATGTAAATGGTCATGAAAATAAAGAAAACACATTGAATGAGGAGGTGTGTCCAAACTTTTGGCCTGTACTGTATATATGTATGTTTTCTATATAAGTAAAAAGACAGTGGGTTGGAAACTGACATGCTATGGACAGTAGGTCACAGTTGGAATGCATGCTAGACCTGAAATTGCATTAGAACATTAAAAAACATTTTGACAAGAACAGGCATTTAGCCCAACAAAGCTCACCAGTCCTATCCACTGAATTCCTCCAAAATACAAAATATCATCAATTCTTGTTTTCCCACAGTCCCACTGTCTACCACACTACTTGGTAACTTATTCCACATGACAATGGTTCTTTGTGTGATGAAACACTTACTTACACTATCTCACAAAAGTGAGTACACCCCTCACATTTTTGTAAATGTTTTATTACATCTTTTCATGGGACAACACTGACGATATGACACTTTGATACAAGTAAAGTAGTCAGTGTACAGCTTACATAACAGTGTAAATTTGCTGTCCCCTCAAAATAACTCAACACACAGCCATTAATGTCTAAACCGCTGGCAACAAAAGTGAGTACACCCCTAAGTGAAAAATGTCCAAATTGTGCCCAAAGTGTCAATATTTTGTGTGGCCACCATTATTTTCCAGCACTTCCTTAACTGTCCTGGGCATGGAGTTCACTAGAGCTTCACAGTTTGCCACTGGCATCCTCTTCCACTCCTCCATGACGACATCACGGAGTGATACAGTATGTTTGTGTGAAATTTACCCTTAACAAGTTTCCAACTGTGTCCCAATGTTCTTGTTGCACTAATTTGAGTAATAGGCTTGATTTATTGTACGAATTAATTTCATAATTTTAAAAAATTGCACTCATATCTCCTTTTGCTTAAACTGAAATGGTTTGACTCCTTTAATCTTTCATCATAACACATCCCCTGCAGTCCAGAAATCAACCTGATTGGAAAAAGTCCAAAGAAGAGCAAAGTGGCTATGTCTGTTGTAGCCCAGGGATCAAAATTGCCCACAATTCTCCAGACTAGGCCTCACTAGTGAGTTTTAAAACTTAACCAGTACCTCCTTTGACTTATACTCTACACTTTGTGCTATAAAGCCTGACATTCTGTTATCCTTCTTAATATACTCTAAATGATGACTTGAAGTGGATAGTGGCAAGTCCACTACAACTTCTAAATCCTTCAAATAAGCAGTATTTTCTGTTTTCAGATCTCCTGGTGTATATTCACATCTAACATTTTTACTTCTTACGTGTGTGATAAGTGATCTGTGGAGCTGTACTAATTTTAAATAAGTAATCACACCCTGCAAAGTGCAGGATTTAACAAGGTGTGGATGGATGTGTGAAAGTGCTTCGTTCCAGGGATGGATTGGGGGTTGGGGCAGGGTACCTCCCTAATTGTGGAGGCACATGCAAGTGCACATGTCAGGCAGGTGCCTCATTAATTCCATGGAGGGAGCGGCGCATGCACAACTGTGCCCCATCAGAAGTGTCAGTTTAATAGGAGCCTGCACAGACAGAGAGGGGAGGAAACAAACAAGACTGAGAGAGAGCCGTGAGAACAGCATTGTCGAGAGAGGCAGTGTGGGAGTGAGGCAGTGTGGTCATAAACCAGCAAGGGAGAAAAGGATTGGCACTTTAGAGTTGGATTATCCCCACTGATTAATTGCTGAGGAGTGGGAATGTTAAAGGTGGCATCCTGCCGCAGGGATCTGAGTGCCAGGGGTTTGAGAAGGAAAATGGGAGGCCATCCGCTTGGAGGCAGCTAAACAGGGGTCAGGTGGTGATGACTGTGGCTGCTTATTTCTGTGCTAGCTGAGCAAGCAATAGGGGAGATGGAATTGGATAGGTGCTAGGCTCATCTGATAGAAAATGAAGGACCAGATGGCTGTTGGTTTTAATCTTGTTTTAATTTGGATTTTAAACTCTCAGACCATCACTGTTTTTATGACTTATTTATTTAAAGAAGACAGCACTGCAGTTTTGAACACTGTTTATTTTATTTGACTTTGTTTTAATAAAACCACTTATCACTTTGCACCTACCCCTTTCTTTGTGTGAATGTCCTCATCTGCCAGGCTCATATCTCAGATACATTATCGGTGTTAGCAGGTTCAGAAGGCTTCCTGGAAGGACCCAGTAGCGCAGAGCCGAGGCACTGCATGTAATAATGACCCTAGCACTGACCCAGTTCTCGCACAATTACCCTCTGCTTCATCATGTGTTTTAGCCAGTTATGCACCCATCTACACACTTACAATTTCATGACCAACTTCTTATCAAATGCTTTTGGGAAGTCCAAATAAATAAAATAAGTATCCTTTTGTTGCTTCCTCATTGAATTCCAACATGTTAATTAAACACAATGACCCTCATGTGAACCCATGCTGACTGTGTTTTAGCACTGTTATTGCCATGTGGTGTTCAACAGTTTCCTTAACTATTCTTTCCATTAATTTCCCTGTGATACACGTTATGCTTACTGACCTATAGTTGCATATGTCTGCCCAGTCATGCTTTTTATATAACAGGATAATATCTGCCATTTTCCAGCATTTAGGAATTTCTCCACATTTAATAAGTTCCTACAAATAGGTGCCAAGGGTTTATATATGCACTCGCTGATCTCCTTAAGCACTCAAGGATAAATGTTATCTGGTCCTGTTGATTTGTTAGATTTCAGCCTATTTAATCTAAGCAGTACTTTCCCTCTAAAATTTCCAAATCAATTAGGACCTCCTTAGTAGTCCCTGTTACTTTTGGGAGCTTATCCACATCTTTACATGTGAGTGTTTCAGAAAAAGTTTAGTTCATTTGCTGCTTCACTGTGTCTCTATATTTAAATTCCTCTTTACTGTTCCTTATACTTTTTCCTTGTCTGTTCTTTTATTGATAAAATACGGACTATCTTTGGGTCATCTTTTGTGCTTATCCGTAATATTCCTCTATAACTACTCTTTAACTACCCTAGTATCATTATTAATGGTTGCCCTGATGCCCTCATATGTCTTGTTTTTAGTCTTAACTCAGTAAAGTTTTTTTTTTTTTAAATTGCCCCCTAATTTCAAATTTTGAGATGTACCTGTCCTGCATTATATGTAAAATGTTTTTTAAACCTGTTCCACTGCTCCTTGACTGTCTCAGCACATAAAAGCTTAAGCCAGTTTATCTCTTTTAGACCTTGCCACAGCTGTTCAAAATTTGCACCAAATCAAAGTTAAACTTACCATTATAGCCTATGTTTGTGCTTTCCCAGCACACTGAAAATTGTATAATATTATGGTCACTTGATCCAGGTGGTTTAGTTGCCTTTACACCATCAGTTCTATCCTAGTTATTACACAACACTAAATCTAGACATGCTTCCCAGGAGTTGGTGCTTTGTCAAACTGACTAAATCTAAAAACTCCTGCTCTTGTGCTCCTCTTTTTGCAAGTTTAGCCCGATTAATATTTTGCTAATTAAAGTCCTCCATAAATATAACATAATCCTCAAAACTTGCCATTTTAATATTAATAAAAAATGCATACTTAATTACTGTCTGCTTTGGGAGGTCATTCCTAAGCTAAGTTTTCTATCCATAATGTTTTCTGGATGAGTCCAGATGTCCTCACTGAGTTGTGGCTCATTTTTCAAATGAGGAAGAGAAGCTTTTAAATTCAGTTTTACATAAATGGTAACTCCTTTTCTTTTTACTTCCTGAAAATATGTAATATTCATCCCCATCTTTATGTAGCAGTGGTTTTGTTATTGCTATAATATCATAAATACGCTCAGCTATTTACAGCTCCAGCTCAGTTTTATATTTTTGATACTCCTAGCATTGATACAAGCAATTTTAATATTTTACCTTTGCCTTTTAACTTTGAACTAGAATTTAAGTTGCATTGCATTATTGTTCCTTGACTCACCTACTAATTCTCCTCCCCATTGCAAAAGTGCTCCTACATATCAGATGTAACACTTCATGATGGGTCAGGTCCCATATGTTCCAAAATGAGTCTCAATGCCCTGTAAACATATACCTTTCATTCCTACCCCACGATTTGAGCCTTGTGTTAAGCCTTCTAATCTCCTCAGTATTATCTAGACTGGCTTGTGGCACATGTACTACTTCGGAAAAGACTGCCTTGTCAGTTTTGCTGCTCAGCTTAGCACCTAACTCTTCAAATTTACATCATAGCTCTGACAGCCCACCCTTTCATATGCTGTATGTTCAAACACAGACAATGATAAGTGGATCCACCTTTGCAAGGCCAGGGCCTATCCACTTTTCCAGGGGGACCTATACCCACCTATACACCCATAAGCCAACACACTGTTTGAGACTCAGTTTCTGGAGCAGACTTCGGTAATGAATTGAGCCCCCCACTATCCAAACCTCTCTTTTTCTGGAGATTGGTTTTGAAGTAGATTGTTGGGGCTCCTAATGCCTGCCTACCACCTCAGAGTTTACATGGTCACCATCCATCTCCACAAGGTCCTGAAGATGTATCTACACAGTTGCTCGGTTAACTCTCGGGCCTGACATGTAACACACGCCTATACTGTTGCCCGAGTAACACTCGGGACTAATGCAGTTTGCGCTTTTACAGCCCTAGTAATCCTTGGGCCCAATGCTTATGAGAGACATGTCTATACACGTCTATATAGTTGTCTTAGTAACTCAAGTCTAACACTTTTAACAATGTTTTCACAACCCCAGTGATACTTGGATCTAACACTAGGAAAATTGAGGCCCTCTTACTAGTGCTAACTTTCCTGAGCACTAAGACCTGTTTTATACAGTAAAACTTTTTACACACTACTTTCTTCTTACTAAGAAAACTTGCTTACTGAATGCTATCCACTGCTAGTTATTTATTCACTTGCTGGTTTCTGCTGCTGGAACCTTCCTGATTCCTGTTTACATACCATGGAGCTCCTGTCCTTACTAGTTTCAAAGCAATCACCTACGTCAGTGTTTCCCAACCACGGTCCTGGGGTCACACTATGGCTGCAGGTTTTTTGTTCCAATCAGCTTCTGTTTTTAATTGGACTCCTGGGCTAATTAAGTGATATGTTATTTCCCAAATTCTGTGTGTTGGGAACAATACAGAAATTAGAAAACTAAGTTTGGCAAAAAAATAAAAATATATATTAAAATGTACCAAGCAGTTGTATGGGAATAATGTATTTTTTTCTTTTTAACAATATTTTCATCTTGATTTTCATTCTACTTTTCTAGGTGTACTAATTGTTTAATTAATCCATTATTTACTAATTAGTGGGTCTAATGCTAAAGTACTTGCAGCCTTTGATTATTCAGTGTTGTTTACCAGTGTGTCTGCTCTGCTCATTTTTAATTGTCATTAATAAGATACAACAAAGGGGAAAAAACTGCACAGAGAAAGGGCAAAATATAATGAAATCAACAAAAGAGAGTTGAAGCATTTAAATCTATAGCAAAAGGAGAAATATTTCAAAATGTCTTATAAATGTAAAAACCATGCTACTGTACTTTTCTGATTGTAGAATAAAAGGAAAATACTAGCTAAGTAAATGAGATAAATGTTATCAGGTGTTGTCACTGATTAGGAAACTGGTTGGAACAAAAGCCTGCAGCCACAGTGTGCCCCCAGGACCGAGGCTGGCAAACACTGACCTACATTATACCTTATTTCTTCCTTGCAAATGAATGTGTATGCCCTCACTCTCTACAAATGCTTGTCTGTATGAGTAAAATATATAGTGCTGTATTCAATTATATTTTGTATGACTTTTCCTCACAAAGGACTTGTGGTTACTCTTGACTGTTCATTGCTATAATGTAGATCATTTACTCACAGACTTGGCAATTTTCAGAACTATTTTTTCTGCTTTCTGCCCTGCGCTTCTCCCCAAAAACAGTATAAGTAACTTTTCCAAATATTCATCTACTTTTGCTCCTATGCCGACTGATAAAAAGCAAAAAATTCCTTCTAAAGGGAAAAAAAACTCTTCGTAAATCCGCATGGCTCCTTATTAGTGGCAACCACAAAAAATTTTTTTTAGGAGCAAAAAATTATTTAACTCTTACACTGCAATTACACTAAAAACACTTCATACTCCATCCACCTTAAAATGCAAGGATAATAATTTTAAAGCTGTATGTAACAGACATATTTATGCATTCACATTAATTGATTACTTGTACAACAGTGTATGTTAACATAGAATTACTAGTTGCCTAAACTTAATTTGAAAAGTTGTGCTTCTACCGTAATACTATAATACAATAAATGTCCTCACAGGTGGCGCAGTGGTAGTGCTGCTGCTTTGCAGTAAGGAGACTGTGGAAGATTGTGGGTTCGCTTCCCGGTTCCTCCCTGTGTGGATAGCGCTTTGAGTACTGAGAAAAGCGCTATATAAATGTAATGAATTATTATTATTATAATAAAGCAATAAGGAAAGCAAAAAACATACAAGTTAGTATCTGGACTTCAAAACATAGACACCTGTGTAAATATAGTATTTTAAATTTTGCAAACTAAATTTCATTACATTTATGATCAACGTAAACATCATTTTTTGATGTAGTGAGAGCAAATATCACACTTCTATCGTTCATGTGTTGTTTAACTGTGGTAAATTGCCAAAGAGTATTTCAGAAATCACAATCCTGTTTGACCTTTGTTTTTTACTACACACTATTTTATAATGCTGTTAAAAACATGAATTTTATGTAATCTGCTCATATATACATTCTATTTTATCAGATTCTTTGAACAGGACTCATTGTTATGAAATATTTAATAAAAAAATATATAAAATTAGAAAAAAATGTTAATTAAATAAATTAAAATTAAAAATGCTCCAACTTTCAAAACAATTAGCATAGTACCTGAACTCACCGGACGTATTCTTTTTTTAATTTTGTAAATTAGTCATTAGAACATTTGCTATTTTAAATGTTTTTCTAATAACTTTTAATATATTCCAAAATGTGTAGATCAGGGGTTTCCAACCTTTCTTACCCTGAGAGCTACTTTTACAAAAGGAAAATGGCCGAGAGCTACTCATGTTTTCTAACGTTTATTGTTATAGCTTATTTCAACCCAAACAAACTGAATAAGTTTGTTTTGCCTGAACATTTTGAAAATGTTGGTGTCCACAACTCACATTTTGCATTAAAACATCACAAAAAATATTTAGTTCACCTGCAAGTGCATTTTGTATGTCTGTATGTAATCTCACACCATTGAATTAAAACATGAACGTTGTCAAAACAAAACAATGCAATTACAAATACACAGATATTACTGATTCATTTGTCATTTTGTTACATGTCACTGTTTCACTTCACAAGAGTATTCACATGTCCAGTTGCATGTGTGATGTGTTTTTTAGTTAGTGAGATGACTGGCACTGCATGTAGTCAACAAAAGAGGTGTATGGTGGAGTGTAGCCACTTGGGTTCACTCTTATGGAGTCATTGAAATGTTCATCTGTCAGTCTTGTTCTGAACTTTGATTTCATGACATTCATGTCAGAAAAGGCAGACTCACAGAGGTATGTAGACCCAAACAAAGACGGCCTTTATTAGAGCTGCTTGGTGAAGATTCTTATAGTAATCTGGCACTACTAAGCTCCAGAAATGCTGAGAATGCTGTTGAGACTTTAACTGCACATTATTTTGAAGGTTTGCTAATATGTAATATATAAAATGCAATGTCTGTATGTCTTTCCGCTTTTTTCGAAAGAACTACTTCACAGATTTAGATTGTTTGGTTTTTTTTTTTTTATAATTTGCTTGAACATTCTGGTTGATTTTGTGACTTCTCTCATTTCGCTATGTATCATAGTTCGCTTGTGGTACCGATTTTGTTTTTGCGAATCCAAGAATCACGCAGTGGGCCGAAGGGAGGGTCCTGCCTCACTCACTCACCAGTTTCGGGGTGTGTTCCTTAACTCCGTTTAGCTAGCAAACGAGAGAACTACTTAAAGGATTTAGATTGGGTTTTTTTCTGTAATTTGTTTTAACATTTAACGGTTGATTTTGCGACTTCTTTCATCGTGCTATGTATCATAGTTCGCTTGCGGTACCGATTTTATTTGTGCGAATCTGAGATCCACGCAGTGGGCTGAAGGGAGGGGTCTTCCTCACTCGGTCACCAGCTCGGGGCATGTAACTTAACTCCTTTTAGCTAGCGAATGAGAGAACAATTGAATTCAACTTTGTTTGATATTTAAAATAAAGTGTTATTTAGGTCTTGATGAGTCCGGATAGACTCTTAAGTGTATGCCACATTGAAAAGAGATTGCAATTCAGATTGTGGATTGTGATTTTGTGTTAAAAGGATCATGATATGATTTTTTGGAAAGATCACACACCTCTAATTTGACTAATCAAGTCATCAAGGATTCATTAACCCCTTTGGTGAGCTACTTGGAAAGGGGTTGCAAGCTACCGGTAGCTTGCGAGCGATGTGTTGGAGATCCCGGGTGTAGAATAATATATCTACAATCTCATCTTTCATCTTATCTTTATAGTGTATTAATTTGATGTGAGATCACTCTCCTAAATAATGGGTTAACAGCTATCAAGAAATAATTACTAATCAAAACTGATCTAGTAAAAACTATGCATGTTAGTCAATACTGTTTGTCTTCTTATTGCCGCCTATTTAATCAGAATATATCCTTCATTTATTGATCTCTGATTAATAATAAAAAAAAGTCATAATTGATATAAGATGAAACACCATTCATACACAAGAAACAATTATCAGTGCAAAGATGGGAAAGATTATTGAAAGTGATGCATATTTTGCAGCAATTATTGACTAATAAAAATATAGAAGCATTCTTCAAAATCATGTAGCAGTGCTTCTTTACTATCTGAGGACGCATAGTCTTTTTTGGCACTAGAACCACCACACATTTTTAGTACTAAATCACCTACTATGCCAAGTAGTTTCTTGAGTTATTTTGTTTTTGCTAATAGTCCATCACCTTGGTATTCTGATGATGTATCTCTAATGCTTCACCCCCAAAAGTCACAGATAGACAAACAAGTTAAGGTAAAAATAAATCATTTATAGGTACACCGCATGTGTTGTTTACATATATTTTCACTTGAAATGTTAGTATACAATTTCAATCAAAAAATAATAAATAACTCTGGAAATGTTTGACCATGGAGCAGAAAACTGCTTCAATATTAGATAAGCAGCACATTTTAATTAACGGGCACATTAAATAATACATGAAACAGAAACTACATTTTGTGGTGACGCTGCTTAGTTTTCTTTTTATTGTGTATGCATTTTTCAGTTTTGCACTGCTTCTGGAAGTGAGAATAGCCTGAAAGGATGCTGTGACATGAGTGGCTGCTTAATGTTACTTTAGTATTTAATCAAAATATTAAGTCAAAACACAACTTTTCTTTATATAGTAAATAGTTTAGAGCATTACTTGCATACTTTATGGATTATATAGGTAAAGGTCAGCCAGCATCATGAACTGAATATAGTGCTGTGCATATCACCTGTCCCCTGTCATTTTTGCAGTCTTAGAGGCTTGCACACCAAAAATGGATAAATTGCACTTACTTTTGTTGTGTTGCTGTGTTGCTTGTGTTTTGTGCACTGCATCAGCACTTCATCCTTGTCTTTGTTCTTGACCATTTTTTGTGTCCTTTCATAGTGGGCTTGCAGCTGTCATCTCATTTTAAATACAGTTTGGTATGGAGTAGGCACTGTCTTTTGGGCCAATAGCTTATTTGCCATTCAAAACCAGTGCTTGAATTTGAATAATATAATTATTGGTAACTCTGAATGTGTTTTGCTTCTTCATCATCCTCTTTCATATTTAATAACAGAGGTGGGTAGAAAGGTATGATCCAAGCGTACACTTATATATGCATAAACTATTTTGGAGAGTTGCTGGGTCTCCTTTGGAAGTGCAAAAGCTTGTCAAAGGTAAAATGTCCCTTATGTCAAGTGGTGGTAAGCACCACTACACTACTATTTATGCAGCAGCACAGAAATATGGGGAAGATTGAAGAGAGAGCCACAATGATTGATTGGCAATTGAAACAGAGTACAGCAAATGAGAAGTACATCAAGCTTACTTCTCTTTTAAAACAAAAGATGAAAGAAAGAATTACTTGCTCTCTAAATAAGTAGACAAGCAGCTACACAAAGTGGAGAATTTGGAGTACCTTGGTACTCAAGTTCAAGAGGGATTATAGAAGTGGTTATAAGACTGACCAAAGAACTAGACCATTGGTGGCAATTTTTCATATATACAGAACTGTAGACAAAGCAGAGGATTAAGTCCATGGGCAAAATTCTTGATCTACTGGCAAATCTACAGCATATCCTCATCTAAAGCTATAATGACATAGTGTACAAGCAAAGACGTTTGAATGTGGTGTGAACATTTGAATAGAACTTCTACCTTTGGATGAAGAGAAGCAGTTATGGTTGGTTTTACCATGCATTATAGATTTTCACTGTATCTCCTTTATATTCCTGAGATAAGACAGTGGGGGCCAATCCAGACATGCTTTATGGGTAATATTTCACACCGGTCCAGCAAGCAACAAAACATTTCCTCTGAAGTATGTATGGACAAGTGATAAGGTAGCATGATATGTCCAGCTTTATGTCTTGCTATCTTGACCCTATTCAAAACAAGTAAATGGAGAAAAACTAAAAAGAACATTTAGCATTTACAAGAAAGCTGATTTTTTTTTCCCAATTACAAGTTCCTAGCATTTATAATTTATATTGTTTTTTATAGTGTTTTGTTTTTTCATGACCCGACTTTATTCTGTTTCTGTAGCTTGAGTAACCTGCAGTAAATGGTTGTAAACCCGCACCTGACATTCTACATCCACCCCACTCTCTCTGATCTTCTATATCATACAATATTTGTCTATTTGCATACTCAAACCCAAAAGGACCCCCCTCCACCTTTTACAATGTAATGTACGAAAACTGATGTGCTCAGAACTCTGTAGGGGACCCATCTTTTCCCCCCAACATACAGAGCTTGTGTAAAGTTTAAACTGTATAGCTAGGAGGAACAAGAAGTCAACAAAAATGAGCACCAGCAATTACTTGTTACAATTTCAAGCACTGTTCTTAGCCAAGTAAGTAAGCCTTTGGAGGTTCAGTCTTGCTTGGTCAATTTGTACCAGAATCAGTCCTCTTCATTTTACGCAATAAGGACATGGGTAGCCCAATTCCAGTGTGACAAAATGTTTCTTTAAGATGGTTGAAAGTCTAGCCAGCCTTTGACATTGATAACAGAAAAAGATGTTGCCACTGTTGAACAAATTGTGATGGAGAACTGAAGAGTGATCGTGCATGAGATAGCAGACACTCTAAGGATTATTCGTGGGCTAGTTGAATCTGTTCCACAATGTTGATTCTCTTATTGAAAACCCACTGCATCTGATGTTCCAAGGATAATCTTAAACCAATAAGTCTGTCCTGGTATACATTTAAGGTGCATTTCATAACGTGGTGAAACTTGGTACATCACCATGACCAAGAGTCTAAAAATAATTGAAATGATCAATGCCTGATGATGCCCACACTAAATAAATTCAAGGTCCAAGTCAACAATATGCATAATTTTAATGACGATAAGGGCATAGAAGATACGGATTCCATGGCTTAACATATAACTGGTCACTATTACAATCAGTTGCTTTAACATTTGTGACATTTAATCAAGGAGAAGTGGCGAGGAAAGCTGTCAACCAACACTCCCTCTACTTCACATCACCCCCCCTTCACATACTAAACAGTTCATCTATGTGGGATGTGCTTTGCCCATGTTGAAGTCGTGAGCTAAGGTACAAGAGAGTTATTGCACAAAAAAGATAGAATGCTTTGAGTGACATGTGGTAAAGTGAGGTCCGTGGCTGATTGACATCTTTCAAATAGATAATCGCCACGCTTGCGTCTTTGTGTCATGGTAGTGTGGCGAGTGTGGTTCCTGTGTGTGATGGGGAGTGGATGGCCCTCCACTTAGTGCAAAGGTGCAGGATGGCCTGTGACCTTAATTGGCGCCGGGATCTTCTGATTGCCGCAGCTGTGCCCATGCCCCTGTGCCACGCACCTGTTTTAAGAAGGGAAGCGTGCGTGCGAGAGAAGGGACAAAAATAAGACGAAAAGAAGAAGAGAGAAGGGAGGTTAGAGAAAGGAAGAAGAGAGACAGGAGTGTTAGAGATTGAGCTGGTGTAATGAGAGGAAGCAGATGGACAGGTGTGGAGTCCCAGAAAGGACCATATGGCCAGCACTCAGGAGTTGCTTCTGTTGGACGTCTAAGTAGCAGGAATGACAACTAGGCTTTGGAGTGCTCTATCGCCACAAGGAGCCAACGAATTGGCTGCGGTGATTTTGCCGGGTGGAGCCTGGAAAGGCAGAGGTGGGTGCTCCCAGCAGACTCTGTACGATTGGCAACTGGCCACGGCCAAGAGAAGAGGGTTGTCTATGCCTGCTGGGGGACTTCTCCTTAAGCTGCAAAGGCCGGAGAGTGCAAGATGAAGAGGAGTCAGATTTTTAAAAGGTTATCGAGGCTCACTGGAGTTTTAACCTTGTTTTAATGAATTTATTTATTTGCATTTTAACTTCCACTTGCACTTTGTTTTTTATGGATTACTTGTTTATTATAAAAGGAACAAGGTTTTGTTTTATTTATTTTAATAAAAGTACTGAGTACTTTTTATCTTCGCCTTGCTTTGTGTGTCATCCTCATTTGCCAAGGTCATCCAGTTGCATTATCAATGGTGTTGGGTTCAAGAAGCTCCCAGACAAATGGGAGCATGGAGCTAACCCACACTGTCACATTACATTGAATATCTTCTCTAATATTGTAAAATCTGTTAGTTTTAATGACAATTATGTTGGTTATACTAGTGTTTTTATTGATAGATCAAAATCTAAACGTTTTGATCACCCCTCATATGTCCCTGTCCAGAAATGGCTACAATGTTTAAATTTTGCAAGTGGACTTTTTATGTTAGTGTGCATTGCTCGGTAAATTAACTTCTGTTACTGTGTTATATTATTGATATTTTTTCTTTTTTTCTATCTCAAAGACTTAACCTTGTTTTAGACTAGACAAAACAATAATATAGTATTTTTGCCATAGATTTGAGCTTACATACTACTTGCAGTGTTCCTGCATATTAAATATGTCCACAGAAGGGTATACTTAAAATATATTTAATTGAAATATTAATCTGAAAAAGACTTATCCAGTTTTGTTTAGCTTCTTTTATATGCCAATAAAAATTTAAACTTTAAGTAAATTATATTTTGATAATGTGAGCTTTTTTGTATGATAAAGTATTTTTTTTGTTCCTTCATAGGTTTGTAAGGCTCATGCAGGGATTCTTGGAAAAGGTTTAGCATTGTCAAGGTCTCCATCCATTCTAGAAGCTTTGGAAGGCAATCTTCCTTTGCATCTGCAAAGCAATGAACATTCCTTTCTTGAAGATTTTATAACTTGTGTTGAAAATTCCAGTGGTGGACGTCTTGCAAGGTATCAATATCATATATTGTAAACAAATATAATTAAGATAGTTGTAGATTTCAGTATAAATTTTTCCCTGAAAACCTGGAAGATTAGGTTTCTAGGAGCATAATACTGAAAATATGCATTATTTGCGCTATGTACTAAATACAATGGTATTCTAAATCTGGCTTTTTTAAATGATGTCAGTTGTGCTATAATGCATTTTAAGGTATTTTTGTTTAAGTAAACAGTAGAGTGTTTTACATCTGTGGGTATTATTTTTGTTGATGTTGTTATTATTATTGTTATAATCAACATCCTCTAGCGTGGCAAGAATGAAAGGTTCATCACTGGAGCCATGCTCTCACTCATACAAAACTTTGCTAAAAAGAGATCCCTCAGGGAAGCGCTTTCAATCACGTCCAATTCTCTGCAGCCCAGTAGCAAACCGCTTTCTTCTAACCATACAGCAAACAGTGTTGTGACATTTTAATAGCGTACTAACATACCCACAGTATTTTCTCCATGAACCTTAAACTGTTAAAAAAAACCTATAGTCATCTGCTTGACCTTTGACCAAAATCCAAGATGTAAGCACATTTGTTTGTTAATTTGCATTCACTAACATGACGTGGGTAATGTATTGATACAGTTACTTGCATTGTCAAATTGCACATATTTATATCTTTTATTGATTTGTTTTGATCCTGATGCATAGGACAAGCACAGTGGGGTAGATCAATATGATTTGGGTTGGATTTTAACCCTAGTTGCTGACTTTGTGTTGCTGTTAATTTGTAGAGTGTTTAGTGTAGGTTTATCCTCTTTGACTCTGAAGCAGATTTGAGTCTGTTATCTTTTATGTTTTCCCTTGCATATTATTGGTATCTGTTAATATTGTTTAATTCAATTGCTTTGTTTAGTAGTTTTTCCATATTCTGAAATACTGATCTATGACCTTGAATATCTCACATATTCCTCAATAATTGCAAACCCATTGTTGCAGTATAAAAGTGAGCGTAAAATGAATAAAGGATATTTTGATGATTTGTACAGTGTAATGATTGGATAAGTAAAATGTGAATTACATAGTAAAATAACTTGTATTTATATACACTTTTATATTATATATTTTATTAGTAAACCATAGGCGATGTGAATTCTTAATAATCGGGAGGAACTGAGAAAACCCATTTTCTGTGTTATGTAGAGATTCATATTTACACATTGAAATAAATCTTTAGACATTCTCACAGAGCAGCAAAATGTTTCATCTTTTGTTTATTTTTTATGAATTTTATAAGAATTTCATGGATATTCACTCTGTGGTTCTTTTTCTGCAGGTGGTTACAGCCAGATTCTTATGCTGATCCTCAGAAAACATCATTGATCCTTAATAAGGATGACATTAGGTGTGGTTGGCCAACTACTGTGACTGTGCAGACCAAAGACCAATATGGAGATGTAGTGCATGTGCCAAATATGAAGGTCAGGACTGAAACGTGATGTTCTTCAGTTCTGTAATTGAGTGTTTTTTTTTTTGTTTGTTTTATTAATAAAGTATCTATCTATCTATGTTACATAACAACTCATAATTCATGATTAAACATTAAGTTATTTGTGATTATTATACTATATAAATTCTGATTTAATGTTGTTTCAGGTTGAGGTGAAAGCTGTTCCTGTGTCTCAGAAAAAATCTTTGCCTCAAGATAATGTTAGAAAACTACAACGAATACCTGGAAGTCCTATGGTGGTAAATTCAGGAGCTGACATGACTTATGGAGGTTTGCCTCCACCAAAACTGGAATCCACCTATGAGCCAATGATTGTTAAAGAAGCTCGTTACATTGCCATTACTATGATGAAGGTAGGAAATGTTTTATTGTTTTAATTTTCTTCTTTGTGTTAATCTACTGTGCATGAGTGGTGCATATGGTACTTGTAAATACTTTTTAGCATTTTTCATTAAGAAATTTAAAAGTATAGTAGTTGTCTTGTTAGTAAAACTGTATTTTCCACATGCACTTTTTAGTAATAGCAAAGAAAAATGTTATTCTCGGGTTTTTATAGAAAATAGACATAATTTTTCCTGATAGAATGGGATCCAGTGGTGACCAACATTGGACAACAGCAAACAATATCAAATGTTATGTTACTTGTCTTGCATAATATAAATATCAGGTCATACAGTCATGTACTCACAATTTAAAAAAAAAAAAAAAAAAAAGCATATATTTATTGCTAAAATATTGTTAAGTAAGTAACTCCAGAAAATGAAAGTAATCCACAAATAGGAACCACCTTCACATAGGATTACAGTTTTGAATTAGACTCCCAGTCTCCCCCTCATTCATTAGTTAAGAGTCCTGTCTTAGAATTGTGAATTTGTTAAGCCTTTAATAAAAATTATGAACAATCTTATTTGTTACAGGTTTATGAGAACTACTCTTTTGAAGAACTTCGCTTTGCTTCCCCAACACCTAAGAGGTAAAACTCAACACAACAAAAATAGTTTATTGAATTTTATTTTTTTAATATTCCCCCTTATCCCTTTATTTGTAACTTTTTTTTCTTTTTCAGACCGAGTGAGAATATGCTGATTAGAGCAAATACAGATGGCACTTACAACGCTAATTGGACTCCTGGAGCTGTTGGTCTTTATACTATACATGTGACAATAGATGGAATAGAAATAGGTATACAGCAGAGCCTGATTTTAATCTTGCCATATACACATATGCATTTAGTTTTTTTGTATTGGTGAAGACAGCATTTTTCTCTTACATGAATCATTAGTTTATCACTAATTCATTTTCTATTAGTTCTCCATTCTTCTTAATGGTTATACTGTAATATTTTCTGAAATAGCTTTCACTGTGTCAATGAGCAAGGTATAGAAAGTTAAATAAAAACAGGGTATCTGATTCTGTGGCTGTCTTTGTTTCTGGTGGTGGTGCTGTACGGCTGTGGGTGTTCTGTGTGGAGGCTAGCCAATTGCTTGTTAACAGGCAGCTGTTCTACTTCAGCACTCTGTAAGTCGCAGTTGGAGCACCACAGAGACGGGAGTATCAAAGGAGCGTGGGGGAAAACATTTGTTTGTAAATGCCAAAAAATGTCAATATTAGACATGGTAAATGTCAAGCAAAGAAGAAGTAAAAAATGGTTCTAGGTTTGCAGAATTTAAGCAAAATTTTGTTGTGACTGAGTGTCTAGGACCATTAGGTTATTAGACTGCACAAATAATATACAGTAATTATCAGTGGTATTGTTAAATTATAGAGTATGGTACTAAAAATAGGGTAAGTTTTCATATCTGTATATAACACTGTTTCTTTACAGTTGTAGTTTTTTTCCTTAGCCTGTACATTTTTGTAAAGTCCAAGGGTAATTGTTTTTGCTGAAAAAAGCTAACAGACAAATATCTAGATTTAGAGATGCAGATAAATGACCATCCTCCATCAGGAAATCCCAGATAACTCGAGTTTTAAACAAGATGTGCTATTAGGATATGTCAGTTTTTCTCTGCAGGACATGCAGCATGAATTGGTCATTGCTGTGTCATAAAAAAAGTAGAGCAACTTATTATATAGCACAAGGACTTACACAATTGATGTTTAATAAGAAATGAGCTAGACTGTGTGATCAGTGTTTAGTGCTCCACACATATTTGTTGTAATCTGTGATACAGTCTAATTTATAAACTCGCTGTATTTGTTGACTTTTTGACTTGCTAACATTTTGTCATTATTGAACTGGACAACATTTGAATAAAGTAACCATTTCTTTGGAGATACATACTTCTGCTTTTATGAAATAATGTTATGGATTTTTCTGACAATTTTACATAAGAATTCTTTCTTTTCAAAAGTTATTTTTGTCAGTGGCACTACAATATACAAATGTGAACTAGCGCTTATTTGCATCAATAAATCACTATACATATTGGTTAATTCTTGTAACAATTAAGTTGGGAATGTCATCAGTCAGAAGAGTTTTGAAGATGCCATTAGGGGCAATGTCCTTTGGTGATTAAACAAATAGTTATTGTAGGGATTGTCTGTAAATAAATCATCATTTGAAGGTGTAAAACTTTCCTAAACTTAAAATCAGTCTTAATAAACTAATCTCTTACTTTGGCGCTGAGAGTGCACAGTATCTTTACTTGAAATACTAATGTTGGTTTCTTCATACGCTGATTATACTCTGGAATCTATAGGTACTGTCAGTTACGTTTCCAGAATTACCAGTGCTAACATTTTCATCATTATCACTATCTGCCTCTTTATCATTCTCCTTGGCTTGAGCAGGACAAGACTGTTGCTGCTTTCAAGATGCTATTGTGTCAGGGGTTTCAGTGAGTTAAAGATGACACAGCTTGTTTATTACCATAACTGTTTTGCTTCAGGCAAAGGCAGAGGTGCTGAACTGCACTTAAAACTTCAAGCAATTTAAAATGTGTGTTTATGTATTTCTATTTGACAAAAGGTTTTGAATTGAGTTCACAGATTGTTATTTGTATCTATAGATTCAGCAGCAGAGAACCACAGTAATGGTGTTATTTAAATGAAGCAATAAAAATGTACATGTTTCAGGATTTTTTTTTTAATACTTGCTGAAAGTCATCAAAGACTACTTTTGGATTTTTTGGAGTTTTTCCTTTTATCATTTTCAGGTGTAGAGAACATTAATAATGTTGGGAATAATGACAAGATCAATGTAGATTCTTTGCTTGAAAACCAAATTTGTTGTGTTTCATTTTTCTCAAAGCAACACCACAATACTAATAATTTCCCAACTAGAGTAGCACAAGAGACACAGACACGGTAAAAGTAAATAATCCACACAGGACTGCAGCTCTAAATAAAAGCTAACAACTGATTTAATGCTAATTAATCTCAAACTGTCCTACATTAAAAGTTCCCAACCACAATTGATTTTACGCTTGCTTGTAGCTCACTGAAAAGTTCTCTATAATCAGTTTCTTGTTGAAAATGCATTCTTTGCATATACCTGCTTTGACTATTATACTTTAATTTTACTGAATATTGTGATTATAAAGGTCTAGTCAGATCAGGAACTTAAATTCACTTCATACTGTATATTTATTTTATTAGGTTGCACTGGTAAGATTATAATTTTGCTGTAACTGTCATTGTAAATTCCTGTTAGGCTGGTAGTTTAAGTAAAGATCTGTCTTTCAAACCGTTGCTAAATTCCAATGTATTCCAATCATATATCATACTAGCCATGTGCGCCCAACTACGTTGCACGTGTTAAAGATGTCTGTGAAGGGCTTCCTGTTTAAACGCGGCTGCCAGTCGTGAACCGGGCCCTTCGTCACACAGCGTTATGATTTTTTATAAGGGAAACAAAATTACAAAAGAAAACCCTTGGACATTGATTCGATAGGAACGGCCTACTCAGAATTACTGTCTGAATAGTAATTATGTGGTGGTGTAGGAGCATTTCTGCTTCTGTCCGTTCACAGTCCATCTCGTTTTCACAACACTATCGTTTCCTCTCACGATGTCTTCTCAACCTTTCTCCAATCTCGCAGGTTGCTTTGCGTCAATCCAAAGAGTAAGGCAATATACACGGAGCAATGGTTATAAAAGGGGGACACATAGGTATCCAGGTTCTTTAAAGCATAAATAGGGATCACTTCACTGACATGTGAGCAAGGCACAGTACAACTGTGAGACGCGCAGCACTCGCCGGCTACAACGTAACAATAATTATTTCTGGAACGTGCTGTTACCTTGTCATTCATTTTACCCACTGTCTTTTTTTCATTCATATGTTACGTAGGCACGTACCTTTTATCTTCGGCAATCTCATTCTCTAACCAGGCCTCAGGAGCTAACCAGCGTAACACTGTCCACCACCCCTTTCATTATTCCGGCACATTGTTGACATCCGTGAGTAACAACAACGTACTAAACTGGAAGGTGGTCTACACATGCATGGAATTCACGGACAAACAAAGTGATAACTGCACTCAAATCAGCAGCTGTGATTTTTTTTTTTTTTTTTTTCATTTGCAGTTTGTCCTGCTTTACATTATGATTTTGCAAATTCGTAAACATACTGTACTGAAAGCAGTGTGAAGTAGCTCTATGGCAGCATGGTGGTTTTGTTCACAATGCTCTATTAGGTTGCATCTCCAGGGTAAGTTTGTTTTATTTGAGGTGATCATGAAGCCTGGGTACATCTTGTAACAAGCAATGTTATTGGAGTGTAGCTGCAGCGAAATAAACCTTAATTTATGTATTTAAGTATTGGACTTGTAACTGTGATATTGTTTCATTGCTAAATTTAGCTACACATAGCTAAATATGAAATACATTTGTAGTAGCAATTAAAAATTTAAATAAAATTTTAAAAGATCTGCATGTCCAAAACAACCTTCTAAAACACACCTTCCAATAGTGCTTTCCATCTATAAACCCATCTAAAGATCTTGTCAGGCCATTTTTTAATTAAAAAAATAGCATAGAACAATATTGAAGTATTAAAATTTGTGATTTTCTGTTTTCTCCCAACAATAAATTTGCTAACTAGTCATTTGCTAACTAGTAATTTGTTGGATTACTTTACAGATGCTGGTTTGGAAGTGGAAGTTAAAGACCCCCCCAAGGGAATGATTCCACCTGGATCTCAACTAGTGAAACCTAAAGTAGAGCCTCAGCCAAGTAAGGTAGGACGTACAAATTCAACTTTGCATTTCCTTTGTGCTTTTTTTTTGTTTTAAATAGTACGGGAATGCTGTTATTGTTATAATTATTTACTTTTTAACAGTGTATTACTACATTGCATTCTGTTGAATTTTATATTTGCCAATTTCTACAAGGTTTTTAGTCATCATATGGATATTGTGAAAAGGAACAGACTCGACACACGTAAAAAAAGGTTTGGGGTAGCCACCCGTATGATATTCCTGGCTGCAAATGGTTTTTTCAAACAAAACCGAGTTATTGACAGTACGGAGTTCAAGATAGAACTGATAAGGGCTGGGAAAGATGGTGGCTTTAAGTGATCAGACCGGAAGTGATGTTCTTCAGACATCAGTCTGTATGTCAGAACCGGAAGTGACGTCGTTCTAGATAGATAGATACTTTATTAATCCCAAGGGGAACTTCGCATACTCCAGCAGCAGCATACTGATAAAAATAAATATTAAATAGTGATAAAAATGCAGGTAAAAACAGACAATAACTTTGTATAATGTTAACGTTTACCCCCCACCCCCGGAATTGAAGAGTTGCATAGTGTGGGGGAGGAGCGATCTCCTCAGTCTGTCAGTGGAGCAGGACAGTGACAGCAGTCTGTCGCTGAAGCGGCTCCTCTGTCTGGAGATGATACTGTTCAGTGGATTCTCCATGATTGACAGGAGCCTCTTCAGCGCCCATTAATCTGCCACAGATGTCAAACTGTCCAGCTCCGTGCCTACAATAGAGCCTGCCTTCCTCACCAGTTTGTCCAGGCGTGAGGCGTTCCCTCTTCTTTATGCTGCCACACCAGCACACAGCCGCGTATAAGAGGGTGCTCGCCACAACCGTCTGATAGAACATCTGCAGCATCTTATTGCAGATGTTGAAGGATACCAGTCTTCTAAGGAAGTATAGTCGGCTCTGTCCTCTCTTGCACAGAGCGTCAGTATTGGCAGTCCAGTCCAATTTATCATCCAGCTGCACTCCCAGGTATTTATAGATCTGCACACAGTCACCTCTGATGATCACGGGGTCCGTGAGGGTCCTGGTCCTCCTAAAATCCACCAACAGCTCCTTGGTTTTGCTGGTGTTCAGGTGTAAGTGGTTTGAGTCGCACCATTTAACAAAGTCCTTGATTAGGTTCCTAAACTCCTCCTCCTGCCCACTCCTGTTGCAGCCCAAGACAGCAGTGTCGTCAGCCCAACTTCTGGGTGTTGGAACCGGAAGTGACTTTCTTCTGGGTGCCAGAACCGGAAGTGACGTTCCTGACTCAGATAGGTTTTCCTGCGGCTGGTCTGTAGAGATAACAGGAGAAGGTTTAGTGCATCCCGCCCTCCCCTGGCCTGGCGTGGAATTACCTTTACTTGGTCCACACAACGTCCCCCATCTCGCACGTGTGTGACATGGCAACCCCCAACCCTCAGACCAGACCCGTCGGGTTGGTCGTACTGGTCTGAGAAGTCGTGGCACCTAGAAAGGGCATTGGCATTGGCTTGTACAACGCCCCGGTGATAAATGACCGAATACTTGTATGGCTGCAGAACCAAAAACCACCTTATGACACGTGGATTGTAGTCCTTGTGCAAGGCCATCCACTGTAGGGGCACATGGTCTGTCACAAGAGTGAATTCACGCCCCAAGTGGTAATATCTCAGCTGAGTAATCGCTCATTTAATAGCCAAAGCTTCCCGCTCCACTGCCGCATACCTAGTTTCACGATCCAACAGTTTCTGGCCTTGGTACATAATGGGGTGTTCAACTACATCAACACTAGCTCAGCACGGCTCCAAGACCTGTGTCTGAAGCGTCCGTCTGGAGAATGAAAGGCATTGAAAAATCAGGTGCCTTTAATACAGGAGCTGACGTAAGGGCCATTTTCCGGTCAATGAATGCAGCCAGCCTCTGATGTTTCATCCCATACCACATGATTAGGTCGACCCTTCTTTATAAGGTTTTTTAAAGGCGTAACTCTCTCGGAAAACTGGGATACAAACCGGCGATAGTAACCTGCTAAGCCGAGAAAGGCCTGAACCTGCCTCTTGTTTATCGGAGGAGGCCAATTCAAAATGACTTCTATTTTAGAACACTGTGGTCTCACCATACCCCGAACTATTAATAGCCTAAATATTTGGCTTCAATCAATCCAAAGTAACACTTTTTCGGGTTGATACAAAGCCTGACTTTTGCCAGTGTCGCAATACAGCTCCAACCTGCTGTATGTGTTCCTCCCAGGTGTTGGAATAGATGACCATGTCATCCAAATAGGCAGCACTATATGAATTATTAGGACGGAGCACTTTATCCACCAGACGTTGGAAGGTCGCAGGTGCCCCATGTAATCCAAATGGGAGGATATGATAGTGCCAGTGCCCGCTAGGGGTGCTAAATGCTGTCTTTTCCTTAGCGGAGTCCATTAAGAGAACCTGCCAGTACCCCTTAGTCATATCTAAAGTAGTCAAGAATTTGGTATTTTCTGGCCGCTCGAGGAGGTCGTCCACTCGCGGAGGTCGTCCACTCGCGGCATCGGATAGGCATCGAATTGGGAGACTTGGTTAAGCCAACGGAAGTCGTTGCAGAACCTCCAACTTCCAACGGGCTTACTGACCATAATGACAGGACTGGACCAGGGACTATAACTTTCCTCAATCACACCTAGTTCCAGCATGCGTCTGATCTCTAGTTCCACTTCCGCCTTTTTTACCTCGGGAATTCTATACGGGCGTTATCGGACTATAACCCCAGATTTCATCACAATGTCATGCGCAACCAGGGAGGTCCGTCCTGGATTTTCACTGACTACCTCAGGGATAGACAGGATAACTGCTTTGTGCTCCTGTCGTTGTTGGCGAGTAATTATCTCTGAAATTGAGGTGTATTTGATGAGTGAAGAGAGAACGAAGCTGTCCGGAGGAGGGCTCGGAATCCCTGTCCTTCCACGGTTTCAGCAAATTGATATGATAAATCCGCTCGCTGGGTCGACGATTTGGTTGTTTCACCAAATAATCGACCAGCCCCTTCCTCTCCTTAATTTCATAGGGGCCCTGCCAATGAACCAATAATTTGAAATGGGAGGTAGGAACTAAAACCATGACCCGATCTCCCAGGCAGAACTCCCACAAAGATGTACCGCGGTTATAGCATCGGATCTGGGCTGCTTGCGCCTTTTCCACGTACGTTTTCAACATGGGTCTAATCTTCTCCAATCTATTGTGTAGCTGTGCAATATATCCTGATATATATGTTGACGGGAGGGCCTCTTCCTCCCAACCTTCTTTTAAAACGTCTAATATGCCCCGGGGTTGTCGTCCATATAGCAACTCAAATGGTGAGAACCCCGTGGAGGCCCGTGGCACTTCCCGATATGAAAAAAGGATGAGGGGGAGGAGCTGATCCCAGTTCCTTCCGTCCTCGTTGACTACGCAACATCTGTTGGAGAGTTTGATTAAACCTCTCTGCAAGACCGTCAGTTTAAGGATGATACACCAATGTCTTCAAATGCTTTATTTGAAGTAATCTGACAGTCTCCCTGAACATCTGCGAGGTGAAAGGAGTCCATTGATCCATCAGGATTTCTTTAGGGATTCCGACTTGCGCAATGATCCCAACTAATTCCCATGTGATAGCCTTTGAAGTAGCTGAGCACAACAGAACAGCTTCTGGAAATCAGGTAGCATAATCTACCAGGACCATTATATACTGTATTTATGACCTCTGGCTGAGGGTTCTAGGGGTCCCACTAGATCGACCCCAATACATTCAAAAGGGATATCTATTAAGGGTAAGGGCACTAGAGGAGCACGGTCCCTCCTAGGAATCTGCCTCAATTGACATTCTGGACAGGATGTACAAAAGCGGCAGACTACCTCGTTAATCCCGGGCCAAAAAAATCAGAGCTTAATTCGCTCAAGTGTTTTTTTCAGGGCCCCAATGGGCTCCCAGCATATGTTTGTTTTAGTTTAGTTTAGTTTAGTTTATTTATATAGCACATTTACAACAGCCACACGACTGACCAAAGTGCTGTACATTTAAAAACATCAACATAAAATAGAAATATACAATTTAGCCAAAAGAAACACAACAGAAACACATAAAAATAATTTGTATAAATATATCTATACATATATCTACACATACACACATCTAGGTAGGCAAAATAAAGCCTAGTAAGCCAGAGAAAACAGATGTGTTTTTAAAATAGATTTAATAATAGTCAGACTAGGAGCCATTCAGATTTCAATAGGCAGATCATTCCAAAGACGAGGCCCAATTACCTAGAAAGCACGGTCACCTCTACGCTTGAGTCTGGAGTGTGGAATTAAAAGAAGGTTCTGATCACAGGATCTCAAACTTCTCAGGGGGATATATTGGTGAAGCAATTCAGATAAATAGATGGGTGCTTGTTGGTGTAGTGTTTTAAAAACAAATAATAAGATTTTAAAATGTATTCTAAATTGAACAGGCAACCAATGAAGGGACTTCAGAAGCGGAGTCACATGATCCATTTTTTTCTTTTTTAAAAGAAATTTAGCAGCTGCGTTCTGGACCAATTGAAGACGAGCTATTTGGGATTTGGAGATGCCATAATAAAGAGAGTTGCAATAGTCGAGGCGAGATGTAATAAAAGCATGTATGGCCATCTCCAGGGTCTTGTCAGTGAGATAAGGTTTAATTTTTGCAAGCGTGCGAAGCTGATAAAAGCTAGATCCGATCACGGCAGAGACTTGTTTGTCAAGTTTTAATGAGTCATCTAACAGGACACCCAGATTCCGAACCTGTGAAGACCTCAAAGCTGATAAAGGTCCCAGGTCAAATTCCGGGGCCTTCATATGTTCAGAATGGCCGAAGACTATCACCTCAGTCTTCTCTTCATTTAAAGATAAGAAGTTTTGGGATAGCCAAGATTTAACTTCATCTAAACAGGATAACAAGGCATTCATAGCCAGGGGATCATTTTTCTTAAAAGGTAAATAAATTTGTGTATCATCAGCATAAAAGTGAAATGATACCCCATGTTTTCTAAAAATATAGCCTAGAGGTAGCATATACAGAGAAAATAAAGTGGGAGACAACACAGAGCCTTGAGGAAGACCACAGGAGAGAGAGGACGTCGAGGAGGAGAAGTCTCCTAGCCTAACCACGTATTTCCTATCAGATAAAAATGACTGAAACCATTTTAAAACTGTGCCAGAAAGACCCACCCAGGACTCTAGTCTATTTAGTAATATCGAATAATTAATAGTGTCGAATGCAGCTGATAAATCTATTAGAACAAGGACCACAGAATCCCCCGTATCAGTGGCTAAAAAGATGTCATTTAACACTCTCAAGAGGGCTGATTCGGTACTGTGGGCCAGCCTTGAAACCAGACTGAAAATGCTCAAACAAATTGTTTAAAGCAAGAAAAGATTGAAGTTGGAAAAACACAATCTTTTCCAAAACCTTAGAAAGAAACGGTAGGACCGAGATAGGGCGATAGTTTTTTAAAACTGACAAATCGAGTGAAGGCTTCTTGAGGAGGGGAGTAACAGTAGCCACTTTCAAATTAGAAGGAACCATGCCTGTTGAGAGGCACTTATTAAAAAAGGACACTAGGCCCGGTCCGATCGAATCAATGATTTGTATTAAAAATCTAGGATGGATAGCGTCATATGGAGAGGAGGATGGCTTCAGTTTAGCAATAGTATCTTTGAGTGACTGTATAGAGACTGGTTCAAAAGTATCCCAAGACATAGACAACGGCAGAGGAGCAGGCTGCTTGATAGAGAAGATATGGGCTCCAAGACCAGGTTTACTTACTTTGTCTTTAAAAAATCTCGAGAAGCTTTCACAAAGGGCAACAGAAGCAACTGACACAGTGTGTACCGGGGGATTGACAACAGAATTAATATCAGAAAACATGACCTTAGGCCTAGACTGATTATGCAAAATTAAATTAGAAAAATAGGTTGCCTTAGCTGATTTGGCAGCTCTCTGATAAGCCGATAGACTATCTTTGAACAGCTGTAGAGAA
Organism: Polypterus bichir lapradei; assembly: GCA_026402145.1. Taxonomy (NCBI): domain Eukaryota; kingdom Metazoa; phylum Chordata; class Cladistia; order Polypteriformes; family Polypteridae; genus Polypterus; species Polypterus bichir. The sequence continues at coordinate 20,960,582 of JANRMT010062833.1, read as the reverse complement.
ATGTGTAACCTGTCTTTTTTCCACTTACGCTCAGCCTTTCTACAAATCTGCCTTAGTAGCCGAGTCTCTGTAGAATGCCACACTTCAGATTTAGGTTGGAGCTTAAGAGGTTTAAAAGGAGCAGTTTCATTCATTACATCAAGCCAGGCATTTTGTAACAGACTGAGATGTTCGTCTGCATCCAAGTCTGATAATGGAGAATCCAACAGTAGATGAGAGCAAAGCTTTGTAAAGCACTGACTAAAATTGACACTAAACTGAGGTGAGTATACCCTAGTCAGAGATGTCACTTTAGAAGAAACATAAGGAAGGCTAGGAGGACACATGGAAAATAAAACAGGCTTGTGATCAGAGAGCAAATAGTCCGAGACAATAACATCAGTAATATCAACTCCATAAGAGAGGATGAGGTCAAGAATATGTCCATGAATGTGAGTGGGACTTTTAACCCACTGTGTCAGATTAAAAGCCTCGATTAGATTAAGAAATTCCCTCGAGAGAGGGTTTGACTGACAACAAACATGAACGTTAAAATCGCCCATCAATAAAAGGCGATCAAATTTAGTAACTATTACCAATAAAGTCAGTGAATTGCTGAAGAAAGTCCTTATCTGAGTGAGGAGGACGGTAAATCAGCCCTAGGCAGATAGGACCGTTCCAGTCGAGGTGAATAAGTTGAGCTTCAAAGCTGGTATAAATATCCGGAGAGATCAAGGAACACTGCGCACGGTGAGAGTTTTTCAAAACAGTCGCTAGCCCACCCCCACGTCCGTTTTGGCTGGGGGAATTAAAAAATGTACAGTCTACCGGGACCAACTCAGCAAAGGGGGTAAGATCACCACATTTAATCCATGACTCAGTAATGAACATAAAATCCAGATTTTGCGAGGCGAAAAAGTCATTCAACAGAAATGTCTTGTTTACTGCTGAGCAAGCATTAATTAAAACCATTTTAGGTGAAGGAACAGCGTCGGGTAAGAGAGAGACTCTACACAGCGGCCATAGCGTACCTGAGTCAACTCCAGATCTGCGGAGATAGTGGCCGATCCGAGGGAGTCCAAGCCGGGGGGTAGAGGGTGAGGACAGGGGAAGAGCAGGTCGAAGCCACCGGTGCGCCTGATCCACGAGACGCCAAATCACAGAGCCACCTTGTAGCGGCTCGGAAAACGGGCTTGTAATACAGCCCGCATGCAGGCGAGCTTTCAACTTGATCGCGAATCCTCCCCTGCATCCGCGTTTCCTCTGAAGAATGTTTAAAGGCCAGCGGCGAATACAGTCCGGAATGACAATTTTGAAATTCTCATGTTGTTTGTTAAAAACACACTCCATCTCCGACTTGTGAAAATTAAAAAGAGTTGATCGAATATCCAAGAGAGACTGACGATCATAGACTATAAGGGCACTACAGTTTGAGTACAGTGCACTCAACCAAACTATCAGGCAGGAGAGCAGTAGACGGCATGCCGACACAGGCGCCATCTTCATGATCATGTATTAGCATTAATCATTTTCTTCTGATCGAATGGGTATGTGCTAGTTCACAGATTTGTCGCCGGTAAGTCTGTGGTACTAACAACAGTGACCTCACTTGTCCCTCATGTTCTGCCACCCGGTACAACAGGTCATTATTTAACACAAAGTGAGGACCCTGTGGCATCGGATGTGAGGTGCGTTGGCCGTCTATCAGAATGACTGCATTCTTTGCAAACTTAAGGGAGTCGTCGTTCCACTGCTCCCTTTTAAATGAAGCCAGTATCTGCCTGAATTGAACTCACAGGCTTGTGAGAGGATCGGATTCGACCTCAAGGGGTGGGGTTTCATCCCGATCCGTCTGGGCGCTTGTTGATGACGTGCCTTGTTGCGACCACCAGAGGTCGAATTCCGCTCCCCAGCCGGCTGTATACACAGCATGGAGGAAGTTGAGGGCGCTGATTCAGCGTCCGTGACTAGACCTAGTGATTGGGGGGAAGAAGCGACTGTAGAAAAGCTCTATATAAATGCAAAGAATTATTATTATTACTATTACCGCCATTTATGTCGGCCTAATCTCTGCCTAGTATTACGGGGAATGGAGGATTTTGCATTACCGCTATCGTCAGCCTTTTTACTACGCCGTCCTAACATATGTACCAGGCAGCGGTTCTATAATATCTGACATCCCCGGGAATACAGGTAATGCATGTTTTATTTTTACGCCACTGTCGCGATACTAAATGGCGAGCAACAATGGAAATGTTACTGCCGGAGTCAAACAAAGAAATGACTTTAATCCCATTAACTAGCACTTCTCCCGTATGCGAACAGGCCAGTGGATTAACGAGTGCACACCTCGCCTCCCCCCATATCACTCCACAGACCCCTTGGTCGTTTCACAGGGCCTGCCAACACGCCTTAGGGTCCACTCGAGTATGCTTCACAATATAGCCACGGGACTCTGTAGTATGGACACAAGCATGCCCGGTGTTCACACGAGTCACGTTCTGATACTCCCAAGCCAGTTTCTGTCCTGTGGGTTTCAATTGTCTTGGCTAGTGCAACAATATCTGTATATCCCCAGGCTGGCTGAGCAATTTTTTCCGGTAGGCTTCGGAGCAATAAAGCGCAGGCCACCTGCACCGCTATTTGATGGCTGGATCTTTCATAGGGTTGTGGCCAACCAACCACCTTAGCCCATAAAGCCATGGCCTGTTTCTTAGTTGCCTTAGCAGGTTGAAATGTCCAGGCCATTATGTTTTCTGCCTGCCAGCCTGGGTTTCTCCCACCTTTATTAACGGGTTTGCCCTTCGTGGGATATGTAGGGGCAGTCCCCACACCTGGGAGGTCATAGTAAGTCCTTAGTGCGTTCCCCGACGCACTTGGCTCTATCCTGTGGGTCCCGGGGCTATTTTTCCCCCCGGACCTTTAACAGGGTGATGGATCGAAGCATACTCAAGCTTTGCCCGACATGCCCTGACTGACACCCACTCGGCAACTTCCAATCTCTCCAGGAGGTCATCATCCTGCTGGCTACGCCACTGTGAAAAGGAACAGACTCGACACATGTAAAAAAAGGTTTGGAGCAGCCACCCGTATAATATTCCTGGCTGCAAATGGTTTTTTCAAACAAAACAGAGTTGTTGACAGTACGGAGTCCAAAATAAAACTGATGAGGGTTTGGAAAGATGGCGGCTTTAAGTGATCAGACCGGAAGTGATGTTCTTCAGACATCAGCCTGTATGTCAGAACCGGAAGTGACGTTCTTCTAGATAGATAGATACTTTATTAATCCCAAGGGGAACTTCACATACTGTACTCCAGCAGCAGCATACTGATAAAAATAAATATTAAAGAGTGATAAAAATGCAGGTAAAAACAGACAATAACTTTGTATAATGTTAATGTTTACCCCCCACCCCCGGAATTGAAGAGTTGCATAGTGTGGGGGAGGAGCGATCTCCTCAGTCTGTCAGTGGATCAGAACAGTGACAGCAGTCTGTCGCTGAAGCAGCTCCTCTGTCTGGAGATGATACTGTTCAGTGGATTCTCCATGATTGACAGGAGCCTCTTCAGCCCCGTTGCTTTGCCACAGATGTCAAACTGTCCAGCTCCGTGCCTACAATAGAGCCTGCCTTCCTCACCAGTTTGTCCAGGCGTGAGGCGTTCCCTCTTCTTTATGCTGCCACACCAGCACACAGCCGCGTATAAGAGGGTGCTCGCCACAACTGTCTGATAGAACATCTGCAGCATCTTATTGCAGATGTTGAAGGATACCAGTCTTCTAAGGAAGTATAGTCGGCTTTGTCCTCTCTTGCACAGAGCGTCAGTAGTAGTGATGTAGGATAACAGGAAGTGGTGTTCTTCTGACATCAGCCTGTGTGTCGGATCCGGAAGTGACGTTCTTCTGAGCGCCGGGACCGGAAGTGACGTTCTTGACTCAGATAGGTTTTACCATGACTGGTCTGTAGAGATAACAGGAGGTTTACTGCACCCCGCCCTCCCCTGGCCTGGCGTGGAATTACCTTTACTTGGTCCACACAACGTCCCCCTACACGCACGTGTCTGACAATATATAAAATATAATAAAGGAATTTTTCATGATCAATGATATAATATTTCTTTAAAAGCATTTTGCTGTATACTGAAAAATTGCCACTTCATACTTTGTTGTTATATTTTAAAATCTTGCTGTGGTGAAAGATTGTAGATAGTTGGTCAGTACTGATCCTGGAAGGATGTTTGGCCTTAGTCTCTCTCGTTCTAATTATTTTCTTACTTTGAGGCCAAATATTTTCTTCACCGGAATATACATTTATTTAGATACTGTACTCTTTGTTCCTGTTATCATACAGCAGTTCTTACATCCAAAAGTTAGTTTTCTGAAGAAATCAACAAAGTGGACATTGAAAGATTAGAACTCTGTTTCTCAATTTTACTTTACAGCAGTTACTTTTTTGTGAGCACACAAGCACATAAAAGGTGAAAATAACACTTATTTAGCTGATTAACTGAAGTATTTCCCTTCTCATCTGAGATTCATGGTATATTACCTTCTGCTTACAAAACAAGAAAAATTCTTTAAATGTTTGATTTAAAGTAAAACAGAAAGTCAATACAGGAAGCAACTCCTATACACTATAGGTGACTACAGCAGTATCTTTTTAATTTCAAAGAAAAACAAAAGTTTTTTCAATTTCTAAAAATTGAATAATACTTCTGACCTAATAAAGAAGTCAGTTAACAACAAAATTACAGTTATGAAATTAGCCAGAGTCTTGTATCCAATGTGACCTTCCAGAACGAAAATTATACACCCCATTTGCTCATCAAGGGAACTCCCATTCTGTAGATACTGCATCCATTCCTCCAGGCTGATACACATTTTTTATTGAATTCTATGTAAATGAATGATTTCTGATGTTTTTAAAATACTCCTAAAATACCTGGAATAAATAAGCCATGTTTAGGAAGCTTTGTAGGTAGAACTTTAAAATTCTGATTTATCTTAATAAATTAGAAGTCCATTTTTGAAGTATTTAAGAATACCTGAGATGAACTGGTTCCCCGTTCAGAGTTGGTTCCAACCTAGAAGCTAATGCTCCGAGGATAGGCCCCAACTTGTTGAACTCCAAGTTCCAAGTTCTAAGCATGTTAGAAATTTATTGGACCTATTCATAAGCAGGCTAGGGAAGTAATCTGCCTGTCTGTACCAAAGATAAGAGAAAAACAAAATGTTATGTAAATTAATTGTACCTTCATACTCTTGAATTCAAAATTGGAACAAGTGATCTAATTACACAGAGTGCATTTGCATCTCCTTAAAAGAGTGTTTGCAGTTGAAATCTGCCATCACAATAGCCCATCAAGCCAGACTGAAGAATTATACAAATGAGTAAATAAAACTAATAAAATCTAGATTTCATTAAAAAAAGAAAAGTTGGGTGTAGTTAAAAACATCTGCATCCAATCTGGCCCTCCTGGACTGGAACTGAACAGTTACTCTTGAAAATTGAAGTGCTGAATGTAATAAAAGGAGGCACAATGGCGCAGTGGTAGCGCTGCTGCCTCGCAGTAAGGAAGACCTGGGTTTGCTTCCCGGGTCCTCCCTGTGTGGAGTTTACATGTTTTCCCCGTGGGTTTCCTCCGGGTGCTTTTGGTTTCCTCCCACAGTCCAAAGGCATGCAGGTTAGGTGCATTGGCAATCCTAAATTGTTCCTAGTGTGTGCTTGGTGTGTGTGTGCCCAGCTCCAGCAGACCCTCGTGACCCTGTGTTAGGGTAATAGTGGGTTGGATAATGGATGGATGGATGGGATGAATGAATGCAATAAATGAGAACTTAGTCCAACGAAATACATAAGCCATAAAATCTCACACCTCTGTGGCCTTTAAGATCTTGAATAGAGCATCCCCTACTATTGAAAGTCTACATGAGTTTAACTACTAAAAGAGTGTGTGTGATTTGTTGCAATTACTTCTGGATTTACCATCATTGTGGACTCATATTCTGAGTGTACTACATTATGCTAGCTGGAGAGGCATGGTAAATATTGGGAAACAAGTAACATTGTGAGTCATTAATTAAAAGGCAACTAATCTTCTAGTTCTGCTTGCTTTGGTTTCATTCTTTTTTGTGTCTGTGATTACTTCTGGCTTTCTGTCCTCCTGAGCTGCTTTTCAATGCTATTTTCTTTACCTTACTGTTTCCCTTTACTTCTCTCAGGTTCGCAAATTTGTGGCCAAGGACAGCGCAGGGCTTCGTATCCGTAGCCACCCCTCTCTGCAGAGTGAACAGATAGGCATAGTGAAGGTCAATGGAACCATCACTTTCATTGATGAGGTAATTTAAAAAGACATAAATGTTTTATCAGATCAGGGCGTTAAAATGTTTTGGATTTTTTTTTACCCTCATTATTCACATTTAGTTAAGCTATGTGCAACTGTTAACATATTGCGTTTTCATTCAGCTATAACAAGCAATACATCAAGCTTTTAAAAATGATCAGCCACTAATTCATCCTAGTTGTTTGTTCTGTGTGTTTTTTTTTTCTTCTATTTGTAAGTTGTTTTCTGAAGATCTACCTTCCCCATTTTCCTAGTTTTCTTTTCATTTGGCTTCATTCACATGCAAGAAACTCTCAGGCTGCAGTCTGTTGAAGTTTAGGCAAACCTGTGGTCAGTTTAAGGAGCTACTGTGCATATGTGGACAAAAGATGACGAACACATGCCTCGTTACTCAAATAATATTTATTCATTATTCTCGTAAACTTGAAAAAAAAATTTCAATTTTTTATTCCCATTATAATTCTGTTTAATGTGAATACAATGAAATGTGGAAAATTAAAACAGGAAGTGGCTCTCAGTATCTTCATAATTTTTTAAACTTAAATATAATTACATGACATAAAAGCAGTAAGTTTTTTTTAGCAGACTTCTCTTTTTTTTAAATTAATGTAACTTTTATTCATGAACTCTTTACTGTACGTAAGCAGTCTTTTGTTTTTCTGACGTCTTAATTTCCCAATTTCTACAACCCACATATCTTTGTCATAGTGCTCTTGGCAGTCTGCAGCCTTTTAGTCCTTGCAAGGCATTTTAGCAGTTACAGGAGGGCATGGCTCGTTTTTGTTGCTTGTTTCCCATAGATCCACAATGATGATGGTGTATGGCTCAGACTGAATGATGAAACTGTAAAGAAGTATGTTCCCAACATGAATGGGTACACTGAAGCCTGGTGCCTGTCTTTTAACCAGCATCTGGGCAGGAGTCTTCTAGTTCCTGTTGACGTAAGTAAAGGCCCCCTCTCTATTGAAGGTTTGGGCCATTGTGCTGCTCATTAATAGAGAGGAAACCCAAAGTAGTAATGCTCAAGGGTTGTTAAATCAAGCCTTCTGTGTAGTTTAGGATAATGTGCTAATGAATAGATAAGTGATCATTTTTAATTGATTAAGTCAATATAGTGCATCTTCTTTTAAATAGTATATGGAAAGTGAATTGAAAAAAATCTGTCGATGAACGTTTAAATACCATCCAAACTTTTTAGGTAAGTTTGATTATGGTCATAAATTGGAATTATACACGTATTTGATTACACCACTTCATGTTTAGTTTCCTTTGCTGAAGGTAAATGCTTCTGCTAGAATTTGAGACGCTAATGATGTTATCGGTACATTTGTATGAGTTGAGTAAAATTAATCTATTTTTACATAGTAAGTGTAGGACACTTATTACACACATTTTATCCACTGCATGTATTATTCTTTCTTTCATCTCCTAAACTGTAAATTGAGCAATGTCATTTAGCAAAATATTATTTCTGAGTATGGATTTTAAGGGTTTCAGAGGTTCAATGGCTGGCTTGATCTTTTAAGGATTTTAAGTATCTGTGCTTTCTGTTGGATTTATACAGTAGTTTAAGAAACTGTGTATCTACTTTTTTGTGACTTAATATAATGTGTGAGTATTCATCATCAATTTTTAGGATTGGATGAAGGCCAGAACTGCAAAATGATAGCACAGTAACATTTAGGGTATATTGAAATCAAGTTTATTGGTGAAGAAACTTCTAAATTCAGAAGGGCTATATTAAAAAAAATGAAAGTGTATGTACATTGTTCTTCTTCAGAAAATAAAGAAATTGAAGTTGGAAATAACGAGTGGTACAATATTGGATAATTCATTGTGGTGCAATGTCAATATTATTGCTTACTGTGATATCCTTGGTTCACATTGCTTTTTCACAACTGCTTCACAACAAAAGCCACATTACCAAGGAGCTTCTTAGTATTTTGGTTTGTTTCCTGGCATATATTCCATGTTGCAGAAAGCACAATAAAGATTTTATTCAGAAGAATTCAGTACAATCAGCTGTTTAGTTTTCATTAACTGATTTAATGAATTATAATGTATGATTCTTATTCTTATTTTGCCACGAAACAAACTTTTATTAAATAACACAGCTGTGTTGAGGGAATTCTCAGCATTAAAACAGATATTCCCTTGGTGCACTGGGCTGCATTAGAAGCAATAAGGCTTTCATAAACTGTATGAGTGAAAAACAGCATGACACACTACATCTTTTTTGGAAGAGTTTTGATTTTTATTGTTTTACATTGTATTTGTATATGTACAAGCTGACTTTTTCTGCCTGTCTCTCTATATATGTATAACTTTTGTAACTACTGCAAAAAATGTGACTATATTTGGTAACTAATGTAAAAATATATTTCTGTATTTTTGAATAAGTACTTTTTTCTGCACTTTGATTATGCAATTTGGAAGAATGTTTAATTAGGAAAAATTCCAAATTTCCTACACAGGTAAAATCATTGCTTTAAAGGAAAAGATTAGCGTCATCAAAACAAAATTAAATTTAATGTAAGTGATTTACCATTAACTGTGGGTGTCATACTTGAGAGTCCCAGTTTCTTCAATATAGTTTACAGGTTAAATTGAATTAGGTTATCTTTGATAATGAATACATCAAGTAGTGTACATGGGAAATTTTTTTTATTTTACAATTTTAATGTTGTATCATCTTCTGTGTCAAAAAAGTAAAGTAATGCAAAAGAGCATGAATGACTTCATGAAGATTCAGGTTAAAATGGCTAATTAGAGGGAGCATAAAGTGTTTAAAAAAAAAAAAAAAATGTTCAGGATAAAACCTAAATTGCTATACTATTTATGCTATTTTCATCATGCAGCCATGATCATTATAGTGTTTTATTAGCATTTCTTATGTTGCAAACCCTGAAATGCTTGCTACTGATAAGAGAACAAAAATAAAAGTTTGGCATAATTCAAGCCAATGGTATCCACAATGGCAAACAATGTGAAATGCGTCCATGGGAGGGGGTGACTCATGGTTACTCCTGTTACATAATCCACATGGCAGTTATCCAGTTGTATGTTCACAACATGCAAAACATATGTATTTTTAGCTAAAATATTGATAAATAGATACTGAAGAAACATGAACAGGAAACTCAATTTACATGGAATTGAGCTTTTCAACTGAAAGTCTGCCTCTTCCCTTCATTCAGGATCAGTAGTCCTGTCCTTTATTTCAAAAGCTCGATCTCATTTAAGTTGTGTTTCCTGTTTATGACGTGTGCTGATTTTTTCCAGAGGTTTTGGAATTGCTGAATTAGATGTGTTTGTACTAGTGTAGATTACACGGTGCAGCATTATCATTTTCTGATTATACTGCTTTGTGTTTAAAAATTAGTATTGAGTAGATGTCAGAAATATACGCACTCTTGTTAAACGCTTAAGCTCTTTTTAATGAACAAACTGAAATCATGATAAATCAGAATGTTTTTCACCGTTATAACATTTTGTAACCAACAGTATTTCAGAAAAAGGCAACATTTTTAGGAAAGTATCTCAACATAAAAGCTTAAATTGCCTTAGTTTGCAGATGTGTCCACTCTAAGGCAAAATTTTGGGAAGCACATTTTACTTTGGTTAAAGCAGCACATACTATAGATCTATTGTATTCCCTTAGCACACTTAGATTTTACAATTGCCTTCCACTCTTCAGTTTCAGCTTTGCCAGATTTTGCGGGGACTGTACTATTTTAGATGATTCCTGGTTTTCCAGGAGGAATCTGAATTGGCCATTAAGGATTTTTTAAGGACAGCAATATATTGATTTAGTTGCTTTTTTTTGCATTGAATATTCAACAGCATTGTAAAGAATTATGGTTTTGATGCACACATCAAATAAGTAATGATATCTCAGCAACAACTCAAAATCCAAAGACCAAATTTTGTAGAGATGTTCATGACATTATAAGCTAGCATTAGTTTAAAAAATAAAATATAAGTTTTTTCGCTATTCAATCTTTAATATTATAATCACTCGTAGCATGGTGTTTTTCATTATGGGGATAGAACAGTAATTATGTGAAATATAGAGCTGGAAAAGAGCTTTTAAACAATGTGAGAACCATGTCTGTGCAAGCTTTATATTTAGGGAAATATAGATAGTCAAAGTCATATCCTTATCCCCCACCAATAAGTTCAAACTTTGTTAGCTTTAATTGATCCAAGATGCGTGAAATTTCAGTTCCTTGGGTTACTCATATGTCTTGTTGAAATCTGTGACGATGAGGTCCAAAAGTGTGATGATTTGACATGGAATTACCCAAATGTGAAGCGTGAAATTCTTTAATTAGTGATTTTTGGTAGAGGGCAGCAGGCTGATGTTAATATCTTCCTCAGCAGTTTACATTTCCTGTTTCCTTACTGCATGTTTGAGAATGTGATGTTATATTATTGTTAGCTACAAGATTTCCAAGGGGGGAAAGTGGGAATTTGATATGATTACTGTCATTATATAAAAACAACTCAAATTTCATTAATTTTGTGTGTGTGTTTGTGTATGTGCATGTGTGCATGCATGCATGTACAGTATGTATGTGTGAATGTATGCATCTGTATGTATGCAGTTCTTAAGTATTTGATAAGTGACACAAATGTCTCTCTACCTATGCACCCTCCCTATTTATTTATACAATATACAAAGAGATGAGTACATCTTGATGCTTTTAAGATCAGTTAGCCAAGGGAGGGAAGAAGACTTTGTTCTTGCTCAGTAATGCAGAGTGCTAATAGGTTACATTTAGGTATGTCCATATTTCACCATATGCAACTGAGCAAATTCCTTATGCAAACTCCTCTTCCAAAATGTTATCAGAAGTTGTAGATATTTGGTCTTGCTTCCACATTCTTTTCAAAAGCGTTGTATGTTTTTGTCTTTCTCTGGTGGCTCACCTGTAGCACAGAGAGCTTAGTCTGACACCTTCTTTGCCTCTTTAATTAGAGGGTCCTTGGACTTTTATAAATTGGTTGCACAAAAGAAGTAAAAATCAGTATACCTGGTGTTTATATAATAAATACACCAGGGCCCAACAATTTGTAAATAAAAGGATACAGGAAAAAGTAGGGTGAAATAATACCTTTTATTGGCTAACTAAATAAATTGCAAATGCAAGCTTTTGAGGCAGCTAAGGCCCCTTCATCAGGCAAGGTTCCTTAGCTGCCTCGAAAGCTTGCATTTTTAATTTATTTAGTTAACCAATAAAAGGTGTCATTTCACCCTACTTTCTCCTGTATCAATCTATGGCTAACATGGTACAACACTCTACTGCTATAAATAAAAGGATGCAACCTGAACCATTTTATGTACATACTGTATATATGTTACTGGATGTCGGCATGACTGTTTGTATGGGTTTTTTTTTACACTTCATTAATTTAGTAACAGAACCAGTGTAAGCAGCAACAAGAACAAAGGCCAACCCATCTAATCAAGGAAAAATCGGTACTTGGGTAACTCTTATGTAAATATGAGCACCATAAAAATTCTCAGCAGGTAAACCCTGTAAAAGAGAAGCATCTGCACTGCTGTCTTGTCATCAGTCTAGAACTGATGGCTCGGTGAGCAAGTTCTTGCTAGAACAATGACCCGTAAAATCAACCATAAAATGGAGCTTAAATTCTTACAAGCCACCCATGCTGGCACCATGAATCGCTACAAAATTATTAATAGTTTTACTTTTTATATTTATATTGAATCTGTAACGATTTGGTGCTTTTGGCTAGTGCACTGGTGAGAGAATACTGGAGCCTTCCAATTAAAGTGATGCTTGAAAACACAACCCATCACAAAAATGGGATTCTGTGTGTGTACAAAGTGAAAAGATTATAAAGAAAGTAGTACAGGGCACACTTGGCACAGCTTTTATTGCACATATAAAGCCCAGGTAAAACTGGCTATGCAGTCTGCTTAGCAGCTTTTTGCTCCTTGAGGCCAGAAGAAGTTACTGTCCGTCTTCATTTTTCTATAGAGGCCTCATAAATGAAATAAGTGAATGTAATGTTGCATTGTAATGATTTTTAAGTATTTAGTCCTCTTTATAATCTTTATTTAGCAGATGTTTTTAGTCACAGCAAATTAAAATTGTTAAATGACATTGGGTGTTAACCAGAAAAGGCTACAAAGTTATCAGCTGATAAGGAGCACAGTTTTAAAGCAAACTGTGAGATGCATTAGCACTAGTTACACCTTAAGTTACTTATTCAAGGCTGTACAATGAATCAATCTTGAGGACTGAAGATACAATCTAGAGGGTTACAGTCCAGAGATTTAAACATTGTAGACCACACCATCAGGCCCATAACAGACAAACAGAAAAAGATAAAGACCAAAGACTTCTAAATGTACTTGTGTCAATTATTTGCAAAAAAAAAAAAAAAAAAAAAAAATGAATTTCACACTTCCACTTTCTGACCTGCATGCATCTCTAAATCATAGTCCATTGAACCCTTTGCCTATCACCAAGGCAAAAGAAAAGGTGTTTTTGGAATACTGATAGTTTGGTTTCTTTTTTTAATCTAAAAATCTTCAAAATAACAGGCTCAAGGCACTATATCAAGTTCTTACGTAAAGTTCAGTTATAGGGGTATGTTGAGATTAGAAAAATGTATCTACATTTATAAAAGTATAAAGTAAGACAGATGAAGTGTCGGGGCATGAGTCAGTGAACACCGTTTAATTGGTAGATTGGAATAGCCAAAAAAAAGTTGACAAGAATTTTAACCAGTGCTTGTCGGGTTTGTCTTTTCTGATGGGGATCTTGTTAATGAATCCTGACATATGGTGAAGAAGCTCCTTATATAGTCCCAGCCCGGAGAAGGTAGGACTTTTGGAGGAAGCGGACATGATGTCATGAATCTCTGAGCCACCTTTCCTCTATTTTGAGAGCAAATCGATATATACAAGTCCTGAAGATGCCTCCTACTCACATGTGTGTGTTTTATTATATGGTTTACTTTTTTTGTTATCAGCCTATTAAATAGTTGTTTCTCCATTAGTTTAGAATTTTTTCATGACTACTGTGCGAGGCACTATATAACAAGTGAACACTTCTTGTGGCATCCCCATGTAATATTTGGATGCAGCCCTCTTAAAAGGACATAATTATGTTCCTTGCTGGGTTGATCGGTCCTCCAGTAAATAACACACAGATTTGACTACAATAACACAAAGCCAAGTTGAGCTATTTTAAACGTTTAATTAACTTTCAAAAAGGGAGCCATTAAATAGTTTAATTTCAAATTAAAATTTGACAGGTCCATTGGAAATAAAATTTACATCAGGAGTAACCTGCATGAGCACAAGCATTATACACATAAGGAAATCTATCTGGTATGAGAGACACTTGTGTGTAACTGATTGCTGTTTTTCACAGCCAGCATCCTTGTTTCTATAGCAATGAAGAATTATGTAAAGGTTTTTCTCTGGTACATACGTCGTTTTTTATGGTAATAAGAACCCAGCCATTTACTGGTTTACTTCCAGACACAATGCTTTTCTTATTCTACCCCCTGTTAAGTTTTGTGTTTCCTGAGCCTGAAGTCTGGTACTTTTTTGGTGTTTCAAAAAAAAAAAAAAAAAATAAGAGAGCGCAGATACTGAGCATGATTACCAGGATGCTGTGTTGGTGCCTGTCAACCCTTCCTTGTTTTTTCAGTTTTTATGTACCTGTACTTTATTTGTCCCATGTGTTGAAATTATCACATTATAGAAGCTTGAAAAAAAGAAAAATATAAATATAACTAATAAAACAAATGACAACTCCCTAAACACATAAGAACTTCTGGCTTCCATACTGGAAAACTGCTGCAATCAATAACAGGGCTGTAGGTGGCAGTAACATGTTCTGACCTGTCCAGATGTTCATTTAAAGGTGTTAACATTTGAGTAAAGCAGGCCTAGCTTGTGGTGTTTGAAAAAGGAACATGCTGTTAGACATTGGTTCAGAATTGGCATGTTCATAAGAAATGAAATGATTTACTCAATGAAATAGAAGTACATTATGAACAAAAATAGTTGCATCAAACATTTTAAATGTTAAAATGTGTGCTTCAGCTGTAAATTGCATTCATTGACATAGAAATAATCTGAAGTGACACTCAATGTACCTGTGTTTGAAATCATTCATTTTTAACCTTCCCCGGGGTGACCCCTTAGAGGGTTAGGTCTACTGGTAAAGGGTCAGATATCAAAGTGATTGCCATATTTGTGATCAGCAGCTTTGAAATAGGATATAATGACACTCCACACATTTTCAAAGATTTCTGAAAATGAGTAATTTGACATCTTGTATCCTGTTATTCCATGAACCCATGGGGTCAGTTGATGTGGCACGCACAAATTTAATTTCTTTTTGAGTTCAACAGTATATAATATGTGGGGTTTTTTTCTAGTATCAGTAAGTCAGGAGGCATCAAACAAATTCTCATAAACAAAGAAATGGAATTGGATTTTGAAAAACCTACCACAGGGTAACCTCTTCAAATTAGCTACCTACAGTGATCAGTTGTTTTTAATTATACATGATTATGGTGGCATCTGAAGGTATTCAGACCTATTCAGTTTGTACAAACTTTATTGTCATATTTAATTTTAAATGCATAAATATGCAATTTTTTCCCTTCAGTATATACCCCGTGGTACATTATGACAAAGTGGAAACCTGTTTTCAGAAAGTTTTACAAATTTATTGTAACAAGGCACTATATATGAGCCCAACCCGACACAGACTGACAATGGTGGCACGTTAAAATAAACCAAATGAATTTATTTTCCTTCTTCAGCTGGGGGCCCATGTCTTCCCCGTGTCCTTCAGCCACAACACATTCCCACAAAACCACAAGTAACAAGCACAAATAAACTCTTCAAGTCCTCTACTCCTCCTTGGCAGCTTTGTCTCCCTCCTCCCAACACTGGCTCCCGGAGTGGTGGCTCCTTTTATAGCTCACCCGGAAGTGCTTTAGGTGCTTGACCACCTGCTTCCGATTGCACCTCCGGGTGTGGCTGAACTACGGCCCAGGAGGACCCAGGAACCCCTGCAGCGCTCCCTGGTGGTCACCCTGGATCCAAACAGGGCTGTGGAGAAAAACCATCTCCCATGGAGCCCTGCGGGTATCTGAGGTACCATAGTCACCCAGGGGGACTGCCACCAAGTGGTCCAGGGGAGGTACTGTGCAGCCCATGCTTCCTCCCCTGGAACATAAACAGAAGGGGGCGTCCCAGCTGGTCTGTCAAAATATTTAAAATCAAAAGCTGAAATCTTTCATTCATATAAGTGTTCAGATCTTTGCTGTGGCAATCCAAGTTGTGGTCAGGTACATCCTGTTTGCTTGTATTATCCTTGAGTTGTGCCTAAAACTTGATTGGAGTTCACCATTGGGAAATTAAACTGATTGGTCATATTTTATAAAGGCACACATCTGTGTATATAAGGTCTAACAATTCACACTGCATGTCATGTCAAAAAATCAAGCCATGAATTCCAAGGGACTTTCTGTAGACCTCTGTGATAAAATGATGGTGAAGTATAGACCGGGACAAGGGAATAAAACCATTTCTAAAGCTTTGAGTATTCGTAAGAGCACAATGGCCTGAAATGTGAAACGGAAGAAGTTTGGAAACACCACGAATCTTTGTAGAGTTAGCTGTCTGGCCAAACTGAGTAACTTGGCATGAAGGGCCTTGGTCAGGGAGGTGACAAACAACCCAGCGGTCATTCTAACAGAGCTTGAGAAGTCCTTTGCTGAGATGGGAGAACCAGTCAACATCCATTGCAGCAGCACTCCATCAGTTGTGTGTTTTATGAAACTTCCACTTGGAGTCTGCGCACTGGCATATAAAGGATTCTGAAAGTTTGAGGAAAAAGCATTTGGAGTGCTCCTCAGTGGCAGGGCCAAGGAGATCGATGGAAGGATGAATGAAGCCAAATACAAAGAGATCCTTGAAGAAAACCTGTACTCAACCTCAGACTGGAGCGACAGCTCATGTTTCAGCATGACAATGACTGAAAAATACTGCTGGCTGTCCTTGTGTGACCCAGCCAAAGCCCAGATTGAAAACCCCAAGAACATGTGTGGAAAGTGCTAAAGCATCTTCTGTTTTCTTCCAAATTCTTTCAGGTATTAACCTGTATTAAGAGCAATTTCAAAATTTTATTTGACAGTGTGTGGTTATAGTACAGAAATTAAAATTAAATATTTTCCACCAAAAGTAAGCAATAAACATACACTCTGTTAATTGAAGATAACTTTGTTCATTAAATAAATGAAATATGTTGATAGTATAATACACGCTCACTAGCCACTCTATTAGGCACACCTGGTTAGTACCCGGTTGGGACTCTGTTTTGCCTTCAGAACTGCAATAGTTCTTCGTAGCATAGATTCAACAAGGTGCTGGAAACATTCCTCAGGGATTTTGATCCATATTGACATGATAGCATCACACAGTCAGTGCAGATTTGTCTGCTTCACATCCATGATGCGAATCTCCCATTCTACTACATCCCAAAAGTGCTCTATTGGATTGAGGTCAGCTGAAAGTGGAGGCCATTTGAGTACCATGAACTCATTGTCATGTTCAAGAAACAAGTTTCAGATGATTTGAGCTTTGTGATATAGCACATTATCATGCTGGAAGTACCCATCAGAAGATTGATGTACTGTAGTCGTAAAGGGGTGGATATGGTCAGAAGCAATACACAGGTAGGCTATGGCATTTAAACAATGAACAGTTGGTACCAAGGAGCCCAAAGTGTGCCAAGTGAATATCCCCCCATCATTACAACACCACCAGCTTGAACTGTTGATACAAGGCAGGATGGATCCATGCTTTCATGTTGTTGACGCCAAATTCTCACCCTACCATCCAAATGTTGAAGCCGAAATCGAGACTCCTGAGACCAGGCAGCATTTTTCCAATCTTATATTGTCCAATTTTGGTGAGCTCATGTGAATTGTAACCTATGTTGCCTGTTCTTAGCTGACTGGAGTGCCACCCAGTGTGGTCTCCTGCTGCTGTAGCCTATCTGCTTACTGGTTCAATGTGTTTTGCTTTCAGAGATGCTCTTCTACATGCCTTGGTTGTAACTAGTGGTTGTTTGTGTTACTTTTGCCTTTCTATAAGCTCCAACCAGTCTGGTCATTCATCAATAAGACATTTCGCTCACAGAACTGATGCCATCTGAATGTTTTTTCCCTTTTTTGGACCATTCTCTGTAAATCCTAGAGGTGGTTGTGCATGAAATTAGATATCTATGATAATTAGATATTTGCATTAACATACAGTTGATCAGGCATACCTAATAAAGTGGTCAGTGTGTGTATATGTCTGGGGAAAAAAATGTGACCACATTTTACTTAAACCTGGGTGGGAACAATTGGATGACTCACTGAGTATCACATTTCTAAACCAATCCAACACCTCATGAGATACTTAAAAGTATGAGCGGAGACTTTGAACTGCAAAGATCAGTGGTTCTCTTGTGAACCTGGTCCGACAGAAAGCAAACTTCAGTTTATAATGAACTGTCTACAGTTAGTCTCCTAAAAATAAAAAAGCGTTACTAAACATTTTTAATGTGTGTTGAGTGTACAGAGAGCATATTGCACTTTTTACAAATAAACATAGCCAGTTTTAAAAATAACCGGATGCCAGGGTAAATCCTTTCTGTACCATCAGATTATACATTGGCATGTGATGGCATCAATGGACAAATGGTAAACATGAGCAGTATGTTGTTGCAGTTTGTGTATGTGCTGGCTGTTGTTCAACATTATGACAATAGCATTAGGAGTCTATGTACAGTAAGCGTGAAAGAATTGGCACCTATGTTCATGTAGATATGAACTGCAGAATATGCATTTGAAGTAAATGGTTTGTCACAATCTGTCAAATGGACTGCTGTTAAGAGAGCTGTTAATGAAGAGCCACTGGAGATGTAGATTTCATTATTCAAAACACCTGAATCACCAAATCTGCTTAACGACGCCAGTAAATGCACAGATCAGGCTGCTTATGTAAACGAATAACTAAACACATTTAAAAATGCCATGGAAAAAATAACTGCAGCATTTTAACATGTATATTCATAGACCACAATGCTTATCTAAACTGTTTTTGCTGCTGTTACGTCATATAGTGATGCAATAGTAAAAATGACATTGTAGCAGACAGAGACGCTTCTCTAATGTGTTGAACCCAGTAGCTGCAGTGGTCTGTGTGTTTGTGTCTCTCCACTGTTGTAGCGTTCGTTACAATGTACAAGTTAATTATTATACTTCAGTTACATTGTGCTACTGAGCTGCTGAATGGATAACAGCAGTGTTAGCCTTTTATTTTCTCTCAGCATCAAGTCTTTTGTTCTGTATCTTTTGTTTTCTCCCTGAAACCTTGACAGCAGTGTAAACAGCATTGACTGGAGAAACTGGGGGTAGGTGTTTTAAGAAGAAGCCCTGTGGGTGTAGCCTTTGAAGTGCAGGACTCCTCTGCTATTGACTACACACCTTTTTATGGGTTGTCTTGCAAGATAAGGTGGAACACCTGATAACATTGTGTCAAAAAATTTGCAGTAATAGCAGTAATCATGATTTTGCAAATATTATAACAATTAAATTACATAATACTTGTGGTCTCTACCAAGAAATCATTAGTTTAAGTGCTTGACATCATAAAGCATTTTCTCTTGTTTATTAATTCCATTAGAAGTGATAACTTTTTGAAGTTATCAGGAATGAAGTTGAACTGGTGGAGGATTTATTGTTTCCCTGTTTTGACTGACAGAGGTTGTTATTACCTGGAAATAGGAGATGTCATTTTATAATTAAATCGGTTCTGAAGAAAAAGAATAAAACAAAAAAAAAAAGTTTTTTTCACTTTTAAGCCCAGAATAGAGGACAGAAACACTTGTGAGCCTTCTGTATAAAAATATTTAGAGGGTAGCAAAAGCCAAAAGAGATGTAAAGTTTCTTTCTTTCATATTATAATGTTATCGTTTTAGCAAAGGGATGTTTCATACTTTTGGGAGAGCTCAAATTTCTGGGTAGTGGTAAAGTTTTTCTTGCATTTCTAATAAAAGTGGTGTTGAGATGTAGTTAGGAAGGGTAACAGAAAGTGAAATATTTTTACTGTTAAGCAGGCAGTGTGACACTGTGATAACTAATATCTCTC
>JANRMT010062833.1:20888930-20921060 GCA_026402145.1 Polypterus bichir lapradei | reverse complement strand
TATATATATATATATATATAATATATATATATGTGTATATATATATGTATATGTAGATTTGTATGTGTATATACATACACACACATTGACACGCATACATATTGCCAAAGTACTTTTGGAATATCTTCACATTTTATGGTGTGGAAAGTGATATTTTCACATTGTGCAGAGTTTTACATGTAAATGCAGTTGTTTGTTGGTAAAGATACGTAGGAAATTTTAGAATTAAAATGAAATTGTTTCCGTAACTTATGTAATCACTCATCTTATTGACTGGTGGAGGCAGCTTTCACTGCAGTAACAGCTTTTAAGTCTTTTCGGTAAATGACTACCTGGTCTGCACACATTGCAGAGGCAATTATTGTTTATTCTCTTTTGCACATTTTCTAATGCCTCCTTTCAATTAGATTTCTAGACAAGAGGTTTTTATTGTATTTCCTTAGGTGTCCTCACTTTTGGCATGCGTGCCATTGACATGATTTTCACTTAAGTTGAAATAAAAGTCTTTTTGCAGTCATCACTTTAGTATGGGAATGTCTTTGTAGTAGGCAATTATATCTTACCAGCCGAAGAGGCTACTAACCCTGAATGTGTTCTCATTTACCACTGATTTTTTAAAATTTAATATCTTCATTTATATACACACAGGTATACATGCATATTTATAAAGTTATAGTACAGTATTGCACATCAGGAAAAGGATATAGTGTGACAATTTATACATTTAATATGGAAAGTTCAGAAGTCGTAGGTGCAGAACAGTATGCAAGCAACAATAGGACTTAGTGGTTTAACTGAATTGAGAGCAAAATTGTCAAAATCAAGCTAAATCATCCTCATTCACCAGTCTTTTGAAGGGTGCTTTATATAAATATAGGTTTGACACAAAGTCAAGCTCACACTTAAAATGAAAATGTCCAAAGAAAATCCACTGCACAAAACACAAAAATCTGTAAATCGCTCCTGTATGACACATTCAGTTTATAGTGAGTTCTCATACCAGTGTATTATTACATGATGCACTCTAATAACAGCAGAGAATTTAGTATATAAAGAAGGATCAGAACCTTCATACTTCTTCATACTATGTGAAAAGAAGCTAAGCCTAATTTTTACTTCAAATGTACAGATATTGATTAAGCCTAATCAGTTAAGCCCTTTAGTTTTCACTGATGAGACAATGAACAGTTGATGGAACTGATGGAAGTCTGATGGAACTGTGAACAGGTTTTTTCTTAGACCTCTTTTATTTGGATATTTGAGCTAAATTTCACTCATATGGTCTCGGGGGTTTCATTAATCTTTTTAGTACAGTGGAACCTCGGTTCATGACCATAATTCGTTCCAGAACTTTGGTCGTAAACTGAGTTGGTCGTGAACCGAAGCAGTTTCCCCCCATAGGATTGTATGTAAATACAATTAATCCGTTCCAGACCGTACGAACTGTATGTAAACATATGTAAAGATTAAGCACAAATATAGTTAATTACACCATAGAATGCACAGTGTAATAGTAAACTAATGTAAAAACATTGAATAACACTGACACAAAACACCCAGGCTCCCTGCTCAGCCTGCTCACGCTTTCCTTCTCTCTGTAGCACGCACACACACAACTCACCCCTCCCCCTCCCTTCCCTGTCAGCAGCACGTGCTTGCGCTATCTAATCTCTCTGTAGCACGTGCTTGCTCGCTTGGCACTCTCTCTCTTTCTGTAGCACACAGACACACACACACACACACAGCCCACCCTCCTCCCCCTCCCTTCCCTTCCCTACCCTTCCCTGTCAGCAGCAGTGCTTGCGCTCTCTAATCTCTTTGTAGCACTCTCTCTCTCTCTCTCTCTGCGCTTGCTCACTCACGTTCTCTAATCTCTTTCTAGCACACACACACCCACACCCCCCTCTGTCAGCAGCATATGCAGCAGTTTTTTTAAAATGAGTTTTAAGCACAGCGGAAAAAAAAGGAACATTAGAACAAATCCGAAATTTATTTAAAAACCAACCAACCACAAGCAACCAAAAAAGTAACAAGATCACGCCATTTTAGCCTTACATTCCAATCGCTGTAAACACTTTTTTTAAAATTAGTTTTAAGCACAGCGGAAAAAAAGGAACATTTGAAAAAAGAGAAAAGTAACATTGCAACAATTCACGCTACGAACTGAAAAATTAACTTTTGAAAAATCCGTAATACAAAAACCACCAAGAAAACTAACCTTGCATGAGTCGAGTTCTGGCATGAAGTGTTTTCCTTCAGGTGTTTTCTCTCTTGTGATTTCTTGGGTTCCTGGTGCGCTTAGCTGTTTAGCTGGTGGGAGTGAAAGCCTCATGCAGCCATTCCAAAAACAAAGTTCTTGTGACCCAACCCTTCGTGTTTGCCCCCCACATTACTGGCAGTCTGGCTTTGTTTACATTATGCTGCTTGAAAGCACGAGGGTTCTCAGATTGGTAAATGAGTAAACTGGTAAACAGTTTTTCCACCTCTTGTAATTTCTTTCTTTACTTCGATTTCAATTTTCTTCAAAACTTTCTTCTCACCACTCTTCACTTGCTTAGAAGCCATAGTTAACTGCAAAAGCACACGAAATACTGTAGAGCACAAAGAGAGTGCAGGTAACGCATGCACGTCTGACTGAGAACAATGAACAGGGCTCTTGCAGGCACGCAGCTCGCTCGCTGGCTTTTTCTCTCTCTCTCTCTCTTTCTCTCTCAGCCTGCCTGTGCCGGGCTGGTGGGGGGATGGTTTGCTTGCACGTACTGTCTTTAGATAGGCAGGCAAACATGTGCAGCAATCTCCCCCTCCCCCTCCCCAGCAGGCACGTGGAATTGGGGGGATGGTTCGCTTGCAGTACTGACTGCAGATAGGCAGGTAAACACGTGCAGCAATCTCCCCCTCCCCCTCCCCAGCAGGCACGTGGCTCTCTCTCTCTCAGCTCAGCTCAGCTCAGGCAGGCAAGGGAAACTGGCTTGTTCGTATACCGAGTATGTGGTTGTGAACCGAGGCAAAAGTTTTGCGAGCTTTTTGGCCGTGAACCGAGGTTCCACTGTACTTTGAACCATATTGTTTTCTCCTAATGAAAACTTGTTTTGTAGCAGTATAACCACTCCTTACAAAAATCATTACCATGCATTTTTGCATCAGTTAAAATCAGTACATCCATTAAATTTCCATCTATTAGCATGATTACTAAAGAAGTTAAAACTTGATCCAAGGGAATTATCTTATCATTGTCCTATTTCCATCCCATCTTTATTAAGCTGTTAGAAAATGCTGTTGCTTTGCAGCTTAATTCTTATTTAGACTTTAAAAAGCCATATGAAATTTTTCATTGTGGCATTTGAGACTTTCATACTACTGCATTGATCGAGGTCATTAACACTAGAATCCCTGAAGCCTACTGAAAAGGTCATAATCCCAGGCCACCTTAATTTCCTTTGCACCTCTCCTTTACCGTCTTTTGTTTTGCACATGTGTCGATCAGCACAAGCAGCCTACTATCCCATTACCCCCACTGCCGCTCAAGTCAGACAAGAAGTTCTCCCAGCTCAAGCCTGTTTATCTGGGTGTAAGGTGCCTGGAGTTTTATAGGGTCCATAATATATCATTATTTGGAGCGTTCTGTGTCTACAGCAATCTGGGTAAATGTAAGATGACAGGAAATACGAGGCAAGAAATGTTGAACACATAGCTAAAACAAACTTTTTTTCATGTTATAGTACTAATAACAAAATTTTAGCATGAAGTGTATAATGTGTGAAGACTGAAGTCCAAATATCAAGTGCACTTTTATTCAAGAATATAACCAAAGAAAAAGAAATCTGGTTAGGGTACAATGCTGACACGATTGCTTGGCTGGTGCAGAGGTAAGAACTAATGACTCATAATCAAGTGTTTGCTGGTTTGATTCTGGGGCTTTCCTAAATTTACCATTTTGAGTAGTGAGCTGCTCTTATTGTTACTGTTATATAATAAAAACAAAAATTTGATTTAAGTCTGTAACAGCCGGTGTAAATTTATGGTACTTGTAAAGGTTAGCATTGTTTCGTTTTTTTTTTTTAAATTAAGTTTTATTTTCTGTCATGTTCATGATCCCCCCCCCGATCTGACACTGCTGTTTTCGGATAAGGACGTGCTATAACAGAGGTGAAAAATCTGTCTTCGCAGATTACAGACTTCATGTCAGAAATTTTTTCATTAGTACCATAACATGAAAAAAGTTTGTTTTAGCTATGCTTTCAAAATTTCTTGCCTCACATTTCCTATCATCCTCCATTTACCCAGATCGTTGTAGACACGGAATGATATATTTACCCTATATGTATTTTTTTTTTTCCCTATATATCCAGGCAACTCACACTCAGATAAACAGACTTGAGCTGGAGAACTAAAGCTGCATTTGTGGGGTGGGTGTATAGGATAGCAGGCTGCTTGTGCTGATCGTCACATTTTCAAAGCGAAGGAATTTAAGGTGGCCCGGGATTACGACTTTTTCATAGGCTTCATGGATTCTAGTGTTAATAGTACCTGTATGGCAGTAGATATAGGGTCACACATAGTCTTTTCATTTTACTTGATTTAACTGGATCCCTTCGATACAATTGATTATTATGTTTATTGTATTATTTAAATGATATTGGAATATCTAGTGTTGTATTAAAGTGGTTCACTACCTTTCTTACTAGATGTAAAGTATATTGAAATACTTTTTGTTACTGTACCTCTAGTGTTTCTCCGGGTTCAGTACATAGTCCAGTCTTATTTTTGATATATTTGCTGCCTCTGGGTAAACTTCTCTGATAGTTGTTCATTACAGTGCAAATGATTGCAGGTTTATCTCCAGACTGCTCATTGCATTTGAAAGCTTAATTCTCCTATTTCAGATAATGGTTCCAAAAATGTGATGCAGAGAAATTAGTGTGTGCCTCCTGCATTACCCAGGTTTCATTCTTTTTGCACTTCCTGCCACATAATCTGAGAATACAATTCACAATTTGTGTCCTTGTTCAGTATATACAAGTATTACTGCTGTTGCTCCTATTTACCTTCAATAACTATTTACTTTTCAAAAGTCTTTTTGTTCCCCCAGGTCAGTATCCTTTAACTTTTTGATTGCCCCATGAGTGAAGTTGTTTAGTAAGGATGATAATGTTTTTTTCATGTAGGCCCTCAGTTTTGAACCAGTGTACCAGTTTGTCCAGACCTCTAAAAACCTGGCAATTTTTAAGCATAATTTAAAGGTATAGCTTTTAGAAACTGTTCTATACCATGCTAAATAGTGTGTGATACTATCCTTCTGATGTGACAGTACTGGCTTTGTCCTTTAGCATTATATGGAAGGTATTTAATGAAGAAGATGGAAGCAAATCTATACAGAGTATTCAATATAACCCACAGAAGTAATACAATTATTTAACAAATGACTTCAGTTAGGAAAGTAAATATGTGGTTAAAAGAAACCCAATATTTGTTTATGACTCCAACTTCACAGTCCTGCTTATAGCAGTAAAATGCAAGACCTCCCCACATGGCTCTGTATTGGTATAAAAAGCAAATTACACAAAATTAACAAAAGCAACTTTATCATTGAAATTTCAGGGGGAAAACATTTACACTTAAGTGGTTAATTTAGACATGCACTAGTTCTGAAGTTCCTTTGGCTGAATAGATTCTCCATTTTTTGAATGATACTATGTTAAAGAACAATAAACAACAGGATGCAACCACACTGAAGCATTTGTACTCATTCTCCACTGCATATGTTGGTGCAATCTAGACGAGAACAGGCCATTCAGCCCAACTAAGCACCCCAGTCATATCCACTTAATTCTTATAAAAAAAAAATAAAAAAAAAGCCATAGTTTTGAAACTTCCTAAAGTCCTACTGTATACCTCACTACTTGATAGCATATTCCAAGTATCTGTGCTTCTCTGTGTAAAGACAAACTTACTAATGTTTATACAAAATTTACCCTTAAGTTTCCAACTGTGTTGCTGTGTTCTTGATGATCTCATTTTAAAACAACAGTCTCGTTCACAGTACTAATTTCCTTCATAATTTAAAACACTTCATTCATGTCTCCTCTTAATCTTCTTTTGCTTAAAGTAAAAAGACTTAGCTCTTTTAATCTTTCTTGATAATTCATCCCCTGTAGCCCTGGAATCTGCCTAGTCACTCTTCCCTGGACTTTTTCTAGTGCTGCTATGTTCTTTTTGTAGTCCGGAGACCAAAACTGTACACAGTACTCCAGACAAAGCCTCATCAGTGCATTATAAAGCTTGAGAATAACTGCATTGTTGAAGTCTGATGCATGTCATTTGCTGCTGGGAGTGTGCTGTTAGATTTTTATGTTTTAAAACTGTGTGATCCTGAAACAGAATGTGTTTAATTGGCTACATTAGGCTTGCTGTATTGACAATTTCTCATTATCATGTCTTCCTACAGATTATATAAAAGCCATTTGAAGTTTGATAGTTAACTATTCTAGAATGTTCGCTTTTCCACTCTGCTCCTGCCTTTTGACTTGAAATGAGTAATACTTATTTCAGATGCGGTTGATGTGCTGTAGGATTCATCGCTGCACTCCCACTGAGTTTTTGATTTCCTTTACACACGAGAATAAAAAAAAAAAAAAGTTTTCTGTTCAGACAGAAGATACACACTAATATTACACATGAATGTAAGTGTATAATGCAGCACCATAATTTAGCAGAGTGGTAGTGTTTTATTTGCATTGTACTGGGCTGGTCTATGACTAATTATTCCTCACTTCAAACTGAAAATCATGGCATTATGACTAGTCTAGCGAACATTGCATTTATTTATCTGCATCATGTAACACTGAGGTATAATCAACTTACTGGGATGAGAGCCTATAACCGCATGTTTCCTGTTGAAATGCTTGTGCATCTCTTTTCTTCTGTCATGCCATGCGAGGTCAGACCTACACATTTTGCAACTCACAGCTTTGATTTTTCTGCATTCAGAGTAAAGTGTTTTCAAACTCTGGAAATCATAGGTCACACTGTCTTTTCTGCCACTTGCTTAGCATCTGACTTTTTTCAAATGTGTTCAGAACTGAATAAAGTAGTGCTAAAATTGCATTGCACAACATACTCGGCCTAATGAAGTAATCAACTAATCGATCAAAGTGATCATTACCAACATTTTTAGTAATCGATTATTATCAGTAATGTTAATTAGTTTCTGCAGGCGTAGCTAAATAATACCATATGCTCCACGTCAATCATACCCTTTCCATGCTTCCTCACAGAATTCCAGCATGTTAGTAAAATATGACCTCTCTTTTCTGAACCCATGCTAAGACTTTTCTGTAAACCTTCTGTTCTTGCCGTGTGTTGCTCAGTCTTATCTATACTAACTAGCAGAATACCCGCGCTTCGCAGCGGAGAAGTAGTGTGTTAAAGAAGTTATGAAAAAGAAAAGGAAATATTTTAAAAATAACGTAACATGATTGTTAATGTAATTGTTTTGTTATTGATATGAGTGTTGTTGTCATCTCTCTCTCTCTCTCTCTCTCTCTATATATAGTGAGTGAGTGAGTGAGGGCTTTGCCTTTTATTAGTATAGATAAAAGGCAAAGCCCTGACTGACTGACTCACTCACTCACTCACTCACTCACTCATCACTACTTCTCCAACTTCCCGTGTAGGTGGAAGGCTGAAATTTGGCAGGCTCATTCCTTACAGCTTACTTACAAAAGTTAAGCAGGTTTTATTTCGAAATTCTACGCGTAAAGGTCATAACGATCAACAACGTCCGCCATATTGAACTTTCTTATTCATGGCCCCATCTTCACGAAATTTGGTAGGCAGCTTCCCTGCGCTAACCAAAACAAAAGTTAGGCAGGTTTAATTTCGAAATTCTACGCGTAACGGTCATAAGTGGAACCTACTTTCGTCCATATACTGTAATAGCCTGCAGCTCGGTCGCCGTGTGAGGCGGAGTTGCGTCTCGCATCATCACGCCTCCCACGTAATTGAGTGACTGCCCATATAAGGTAAATATTCGCTGGTGAAGGACTGTGCTTAGCATATTCATAAGTGCAGCTACTGCGGAAACCCTCCCTTTAGCGAAAGTGAGAGAGAAACTTAAGTGCCGGGTCTGAGTTAAAATTAAATAAAGCCGTGGACATCGCAAGATCGCACAAGATATTCGAAAGATACAAGTTTAATGAGAAGACGCAGAGTATAAAGCCTCGATGCTAAAGACCTGCTAAAGACCTGGCGAAGTCATGCCTTCTCTGCTGGCCTAAAAAAATATCTGAATCACAAACTGATGTTAATTATATTTTGTCCATGAATACTTAGTAAATTAAACTTAGTAATTCCAAATAGTCTGTCCGCTTCCTTTCATAGCTTTTCCGATGGTTGTGCTGCTTCCAGACATGTATTTTCGTATTAAAGCATTTAACCAATCACATTTCAGCCATCATTTGTTGCCAAGCAGAGAGGCGTTCACAATCCGTTGTGCAGGCCCTGTAACACAGAATTAATGTCAATTAAACTGTTGCTTCAACCAATCAGATTTTGAGTTGGTGTCAGTAGGGCCCTCTAGCAGGCGTACGGCAACGTCGCCGTATTCAGACCCATTGATTGGATAGAAGCCGATATGAGGAACTCTACGAGGCCACTGAACGCACCGCAGGCGCTCCGAGCGCAAGATCCTCTCGTGCACTACTGCCAACTCCATGGCAGGATTCTGGACAATATTATTTTCCAGACACAGACCAGATTTCAATACCACGAAAAACTGATGTTTGACATGCTCCTTGACCCCCAGAAGTTTCGGGAATACAAGAAAAATTTCCCGCATGCAGCCTTCTCCAGTTTAACACAAGAGCCACGGAGCAGTTTTTGATCTGTCTCGGCTAAAAACAGAACTGACTGTAATGTATGCCATGGATGATTTTGCAGGAAAATCTCCCACTGATCTCCTTGACTTCCTTCATCAGAAAAATCTGAATGAGAGCATGGGGCAGCTGTTCACATTGGTATATTTGGCGGTGACCATTCCCGTGTCCACTGCTTCTGTCGAGCGGACATTTTCAGCCCTAAAGTGAATTAAAACTTATGCCAGAAATACGACAGGGCAGGTTCGACTTTCAGCATTAGCTTCGATGGCGATAGAAAGGGACTTTTTGATGGAACTGAAGCGCACAGATAATCTGTACAACAGAGTAATTGAACTGTTTTTGAGGAGAAAGAGAGGGATGGATTTTGTTTACAAATAATCCAAATTTTTGGTGTGTAAAATGTTGCGATTTTCCTAAATAATATTGCAAGTTTGAGTTATTATTGATGTTTTTTATGTGTGTCGCGGCTGTAGCTACAGTAGAAAGGAACTTGTTCACCCCTGGTTTGTCTGTTCAATAAAGGCATTTATTGTGGCTACAGGAGTTATCTATCTGCGATGCAGCAGCTCTTTATACTGTATTTCTGCATATTAAGATGGTTTTTATAACCATAAATTAGTTTTTGAGGGGCGGGTTGATTCAGACGGAGCACTACTGAATGCCTAGGTATGAGGTGCATGGTCCGCCACTGGACCATATGATATGTAAATTTGATGAACATTACAACCTGAAAAACGAAACTGTAGAGAGGTTCAGATTATACTTCTCCCAGTGCGTGTCTCTAAATCCTCCGTGCGGGAACATTATCATAAGGCTTAACAATCTTATTGTTACACCTTCTACGTGCACCCAACCGTCCTTATTACGAAGTGTTCCTTGCTTTACCGCTGGCTGCTTCTTTCCATTCACCTTCCTAGCTCTTTATTTAAACATTTTTCCTTCTCACTTTTCCGCTCCTTCGCTGTCTTCTCCCTTTTCGTTCAAAATACGCGCTTCCTTGCCTTTTTACAGTCAGCTCTCCTTACGTCACACCATGGTACGTTTAGCACAAGTTAATACCGGGAATGCCTGTTAAACATCTTACATTCACAAGTAGCGATTTGCGTAGTGAACACTTCGATGAATGAAACCTGTTATCTTTACAACGGTTGACAAACACAGAATGTAACTTCATAACAACCCGTCCTCCAAATACAAACCTGATTTTTAAGAAATAATGATAATCAAATCCTTGATGACAGCAACACTCATAACAGTGACAAAACAATTACATTGACAATCAGGTTATGTTATTTTTAAAATGTTTTTACTTTTCTTTTTCATAACTTCTTTAACACACTACTTCTCCGCTGCAAAGCGTGGGTATTTTGCTAGTCCTTAATAATTCCTATCATTAATTTTCTTGTGATGCACATTAAGCTTACTGGCTGTGGTAAAAACAAGTCAGTAAGCAAGAAAAAGGTTTTGGGATGGCCTCCCCGTATTGTGAAAAATTAACAAAAAAAGAGAAGCCCATCTTTACAGACTGCAGTTCACAACTGAACTGATCTAACAGGATGAGTCTGTATATATGGTGGATAGGTTGAAGAGGTGGAGTTAGGGTGGCCAGAACAGGAAATGACATGGCAGTAAGGTGAATTCTGGGTACTGGAGGTGATGTCATCAGGGTTGGCCAGAATTAATGTTGCTGGGTGGTTCGGTAGTGATGTCACTGAGAGCAGAGCGTTTGGCACAAGGAAACAAGAGGAAAGAGGATTGTGAGCACCAACCCCCGGTCTGGCTGACAAATAACACTATTTGAGCCTGTAAACTGTTCCCATGCACACGTGTATGACATGTAACCCCCCCCTTGGCTCGGACCTGTCAGGTCAGACGGCCCAAACCACGAGGTTGTGAACCCAAAAAAGAGCATCAGCGTTGGCCTGAGAGAACCCTGATGATTAAAGACACAGAACTTACAAGGTTGGAAGTCCAAAAACCAACAAGCGACACATCGGTTAGACTCCTTTTGCATCACCATCTACTGCAGAGCTGCATAAGCAGTGACAAGGGTAAGCTCAGAGCCTAAGAGGTAGTACCTCAGTTGTGTTACTGCCTATTTGAGCACCAAGGACTCCTTTTCCACCACCGCATACCTGGTTTTCCGGTCCTGATCTAACAGGATGATTCTGTTCTATAAATATGGTGGTTAGGAGGAAGAGGTGGAGTTAGGGCAGCCTGAACAGGAACTGGCATGGCGGAATGTGAATTATGGGTACCAGAAATGATGTTGATGTTAGTGAGTGGTTCAGTAGTGATGTCAATGAGAGGCAGAGGAAATAAGAGGATCAGTTGCGATGACCAGCCCCCGGTCTGTCTGATAAATTACACTTTTTGAGCCTGTAAACTGTCATCCATGCGCACGTGTGTGACATGGCCTATAGTCGCTTAGATCTGCCCAGGCACCCTTTTTATACAATGGGGTAATATTTTCTTGTCCTTCAGAATCTCCCAGTGCTCGGTGACTTCCTAAAAATATGTGTCAAGGGTTTATATATGTACTCAGTAGCCTTCTTAAAGACTTGAGGTAAACATTATCTGGTCCTGGTGATTTGTTTGATTTCAGCCGATTTAATCTAAGCTGCCTGCGGTGGGTTGGCACCCTGCCCAGGATTGGAATTCTGCCTTGTGCCCTGTGTTGGCTGGGATTGGCTCCAGTAGACCCCCATGACCCTTTGTTCGGATTCATCGGGTTGGAAAATGGATGGATGGATAATCTAAGCTGTACTTCTCCTTATTCAATTTCTAAATTGCTCAGTAAATTCTTAGTAGTCACATTTACTTCTGTGAAGTTATCTACTTCCTCACTTGTGAAGACCTCAGAAAAATGTGAGTTAAGAGAATCCACAATTTTTTTTTTCCCTTTTGCACCTTTACTATTCCTGATGCACTTCAACTCCTCCTTGACTGTTCTTTTATTACTAAAATAATGAAAGAATCTCTTTGGGTTATCTTTTGCCTTTCTGCTATATTCCACTCTGTCTTTTAGCCTCCTTTATATCTTTCTGTATGATTGCCCTCATGTTTTCGTACGCCTTATGATTCAGATTGGAGTCATTAGTCTTATACGTCTTATACAGCTGTATATTCCTTTGTAGCTTGTTTTTTAACACTTTATTAAACCATTGCAGAGTATTTTTAAATTTCCTTCTAATTCCAAATTTAGGTATCTGTCCTGCATTACATGTAAAATATTTTTAAGCCTGTTCCACTACCCCTGTACTGTCCCACACTTAAAAGCTTATCCCAGTCTATCCTACTTAGACTTTGCTGCATCTGCACAAAATTTGTTTTTACCAAAGTTAAACCTAACAGTTTTACTGTTTGTATCTACACTCTTTCAAAACACACTGAGAGCTGTATTATATTATGGTTACTTGATGCAAGTGGTTCATTCACCTCTACACCCTCAATTCTATCCTGATTATTACAGACTACTAAATCTAGGCAGGCTTTAACCCTGTTTTGGTGCTTTAACATACTGTCTTAAAAACACTGATTACTCCTAAAGGCTCCTGATTTTGTGCTTCACTATTTACAAGGTAATCCCAGTTAATATTTTGGCAGTTAAATGTTGTTTAATCAGGTTTCCGTTATTGCTATAATATCATAATTATGCTCCTCTACGTACAACTCCAGCTCATGTTTTATTTTGATACTTCCAACATTAATGCAAGCTATTTTTAATGTGTTACTCATTTTACTTTTACATTTAAATGTCGGGTTAGTATTTACGTTACTATGCATTTTTGTTTTTACACTATTGTTTGTTCCTCCCTGTACAGTTCTAAACCTGGCCTGTCCGAAACTGCATGCCCACCATTACCCTAGTTTAAGCAATCTTTGACTAACCTACTCTTACACCTTCCCAACACGCTGGTGCCTCTGTAAAATCCCTACACATAAGGTGGAATTGATTTTGATTTTTAACTTGGATGTTGAATACTGGTAAGATAAGCGTTAATGCTTGAAGACAAAAAGGTGAAAATGGACAGTTTATGTTTACATCAGCATAAGAGTGATACATACTACTTATTTTTGGAATGCTTTCCCCAACCTAAGCTTAATTACCACTTTTCAGGATGGTCCACAGATTTCTGTTGGTACTGAGGTTAACAACTTACTAAATCCAACAAGGATTTTTACTTAAAATTCTTGAGTCTCTACAAACTGATTTAAGCTCTGTGTTTTGGATTCTTGCCATTTTGACTTTCCCCGCCAAATTAATTAAAGCAGGTTGTCATTTACTGCACACATGATGATTTTAAACATGCTAATGGATTTTTCTTTGTTTATAGGAATGTGTCTCTTCCACAGGGAGTTTTAAATCAGTCACAGTTGACAATGTGTATTAAATATACTAGATGTTATTTAACAATCTATTTCTGTGCTCTTAAAATTGAATTTTAGAGTAAAATTGTCCTATTAGATGGAGAACAGGCCAAACCCCATTCTTGATCTCAGCTATATTCAGAATCTTTTGTAGCTCAAATTGTACTGCCTCCAAAGTATATCTTGGCTGCTTAAAGGAATAGCAACAAATTTGCCAAGAAGTAAAGTATTTTGATTAATGTGCTAAGTTAGTAGTTGTATCCACAAAAGACTTGGAATTGTGATTGAAGTGAAAGATGCCTCCAGTAAATATTGATGTGTGGGATTATTCAATTGCTATATTACATTTAATGTATTTGCTTGACAAATTTGACATAGAATTCATATATAAATCTTAAAAAATTGGAAAATTTCCCAGAATCTATTTAATTTTGAAATACACTTTATATATGCCATTTTTTACACTAATGTCAACACAAGATTTTTTTTTTAAAAGCCCCAAAGTGCAAAGGTAAATAATCATTATTTTTTTAATTTCTGATTTTAATTTAAACATGATAAATAACGATCAAGGAATATTTACCAGTTGTGAATTTAAAAAAAAATGGAATGAATTTTTCATGTCACGTGAAACTCAAGACTGTGATTAACAGCTTATTAATCCTAAAGCCGCAAACCAAACATTCCAGGATACATTAAATGCAAGGATGGAACAACCATGAACATGGCACCAGTCCATTTTGAGGCCCATTCATACATACACCGACACTTGCACTAATATGCCATCAATTTGGAGTCCTCAGTTTGCCTACTCAGTCTGTGCATTTTGTGGATATAGAAGATCACATGTAGCACACAGGATAAACCCAAAGCAGACACATGGAAAATATGAACCAACAAAGCTAAATGCTACGCTAATGTGCAAATAACACCAGGCAAATTCCAAAATTGTGTTTCCTATTTTTATCTTGTTGCGTTGCTAAAAAAAATATATTTTTGGTTGAAGTTTGCTTAGATTGATAACTAACCCTTAAAAATATGCTAAGTAACTCTTGAAACCTTTCACAAATAAAAACAAATTGCATTAAAACAAAACCTTGCAAGAAATAGCAGTCATCTTCCATATACAGATGTGGTTAACATGTAATTTTTATTAATTTACTCCAATAAAACAGGTAATTTCTAGGTGATGATCTGTTTTTTAATTTGTTTTCCCCCCCAAGTATTAGCATTGCCTTTGAATTAGAACAGAATTCATATGTGCAGTTTGCATTTTTATCCTTTTTATTGTTTTACACAGTCGTCGTAATAAATTTTAAGGTTGGTATTAAAAAAAAAAAAAAAAAAGTTCATTGTTATGCATTATTAAAGTTGTATGTGAATGCATATGAATTGTATTAAGTGGCCAAAAAAAACAATGAAGTGAAAAATTGACATCTTAAAGAATATACCATCTGTCAAATTTTTGTTTAAAATTATATTTTCTAGCCAGATTCATGAAGAAAGAAGACTCTTTAAAACAATATCGTTCACGAGGCAATAACTCTAAGAAATAAGGCAATTGAAAAATACTCCAGTCACACA
Organism: Polypterus bichir lapradei; assembly: GCA_026402145.1. NCBI lineage: Eukaryota > Metazoa > Chordata > Cladistia > Polypteriformes > Polypteridae > Polypterus > Polypterus bichir. Next base: position 20,906,229 of record JANRMT010062833.1, on the reverse strand, counting down.
CTCATACTGTAACTCAGTAAATGTTCTTTAACACTAGAATTACCAGAGCCTACGACAAAACTCGTAGATCCGTCCCACCTAAATAGCTTCTAAAACCATTCTCACCTCTCCGCCAGCATCTTTTGTTCATCTAAATGTGCTGATAAACACAAGCTGCAAGCAGCCGGCTATTCCATTCCCCCCACCGACTTAGAACGTGCACAAACTTCTCCCAGCTCATGCCTTGATTGATTATCTGTGAGTGAAGTGGAGTTTTAGAGTGGTAATAATAGATCATTATTTGGAACACACTCATTTCATGTGTGTTCCGTTTCTACAGTAATCTGTGTAAACACATTGTTAAAACAGAAACTTTTTCATATTTTAGTAATAAATGTTACAAAATGTAGGCATAAACTATAAAATGTGTGAAGTCTGAAGGCCAAAGATCAAATAAACACTTTCACAAAAGGTTCAAGAATGTCACAACGGCTTCTGTGGCGTACCGGTAAGATTTCGTTACTTAGAGCCCCGCAGACTTGCCGTACCTCAGAGACCAGAGTTCGATTTCCCGCTGGGGAGAAAATTTTTTTTTTTTTTTTTTTTTTTTTTTAATGATATAACTTTCACCGTTCTGCCTGCCTTAACTCCCTGTCTATCTATATAGTAATAACAGTAATTTTATTATTATATAGCAGCTTCCCTGTCTGCCTATCATACAGTGCCTTTCCTTCCTATCTATCTATATATCTATCCCCTTAGCTGTTTTTTTATATATCTGTTATACAGTGCCCTATGGGGTGCCAAACAGGCAATTACAATGATTTTTGGAATATATAAAGTTTTGGTGGTCGTCTTGCTGTTGCCTCTCTGGTGCCCCTGTCACTTTCATTTGCCCAATCGCTTATGTTTCCTAATTGGACAGATTTGATATCACTGAAGCGTAATTGACTTGGTGTTAGACTGTAATAATTAAGTGTTCCCTAAATTTGTATATATTGAAATTCACAACTGGTAATTATTAAAACAAGATGCAAACCAGGTATCAGAGTTTAAACTTCTAACTCCATGCTCAGGTTCAGTTCGAAATAACCTATTTTATCTTGCATATCACCTGGTTGTGGTAAATCTGAATTTTTGGAATATGTGTTACTGAAAGAATTATTCAGTAAATGGTACAGTGTTAAAAGGTATTTGCCCTCTTCCCGGTATTTTATTTTTTTGAATATTCGCTAAAAAGAATACTTTTGACTTTTTAGACAAAATGTCCAGATAAACAGAAAAAGAGTTAACATATAAAAACATTCATAAATTGCCACATAATGTGTTCAATACTATTGTCAAACACTTATATTGCCCATTTGAAAAGGCAATTGTCCTGTTGGCTATGCCTCAGTTTAAAGAAAACCCAGAACAGATGATGAAACAAAAACTGTTGAAACAGTCCATTCTGGAAAACACTACAAAGCTATTTCGAAGGCTTTGAGACTCCAGTGCATCTCATGGAATGGTGGGGAACCTTGTTAAGAAATGCGAGACTGCCAACATTACCCTGAAGGCACACAGGATCCTTGGAAAAACATCCAAGAACTGCATGCCTCTCTAGCATCTGCTCCACTAAAAGCAAGAGTCTGAGTGAAACTAGAATTCATGGGAGAGTAGCAAGACAAAAATCTCTACTAACAAACATTATCGTTAATGTTTGCTAAACAAAAACAAATCACCTGTGTGATACCCATGCCTTTTTCATTAGTGTTTTGTGGATATTTCAGTCAGAAGTAGAACTCTTTGAGTGGCAAAGGTTAGGGGTAACGCAAACACAGTTTTGACAGTAGGTAGATCATACAACGTACTTACAGTATATTATGGGGGTGAAAGTGTGATGGTGTATGGATGCCTTGTTGCCTCAGAACCCAGAAGACTTGCCATTATTGGAAAAAAAAACACTTGAATACTGAACTTTACCACAATATTCTTAAGAAGAATGTTCGGTCATCTGTCTGTGACCTGAAGCATGAATGGGTAATGCAATAGGACAATAACCCAAAACACAAAAACAGGACTACAACTGATAGATTCAGGAGAAACAAAATTTAATTTTTAGAATGGAACCCAGTAAAGATGCTGTGGCAAGAACTGGAAGAAAAAAGTAGTTAATATTTGCAAAGAACGGCAATGTGAAAGAGTGATATCAAATTGTAAGAGATGTTTAGCAGGGATTATTGCTGCTAAAGGTGCCACAACAAACTAACTATGAAACTCATAGTGAAACTATGAGGCAAATTAGTTTTTCACATGGGTGATATGGGATATTGGATAATTTTATTTCTAAATTTAAAAAACAAAAAAAGTAATGGCTTAAAAACTGTATTGTGTGTTCACTAAGGTTCCCTTTTTCTAGTACTGCATTTTGTCTAAAGGTCTGAGGTCATTCATTGTGAGGTTAGGAGTATGCACTGATACAGCACATTGCCGCACCCACCACACAACAAACCAACTCAGGATACAGATTAGGACCCGAGTGCAGCCATGCAAAGGTTGATACCTAAGCACCACACTAGTTCAGATGTAGTGGAACAGTGTGAGGTGTTTTTTTTTTTTTTTTTTAATGGTGGCTGGAGTGCCAATTCTGCCACCAATCCCCAAGTTTTTCCCTGCAGGTTGGAGGGCCTACATGCAGGGATGGATGCAGATTAATGTCATACCCAGGATGGATTCAATGTGAAATATATGCAAAATCAGGATATTATAATGGGGCAAATACTTTTTCACAGCACTGTACTAGAAGAATTATTTTTAACATATTTTTAATGGAAAATCCCCAACAATATAATCATTTTAGAGTGGGGGCAATTTAAACATTTTTTGTTATTAGAAAACGTATGACCCAAGTCACTTCATGAATATTTTAATTTAACTGAATTTTAATCTGCATCTACCTTGTTTTGTTTAATTTGCTTCCCCCCAGATAATTTGCATCCCCTGACAATAATATTTAGCATTTTTCATTTAATAATATTTTAGTTAGCTTTGCTTTGCCTAATTCCAAATAAAGAATTATTGTGCTAAAAAACATGCATCACATTTTAATGTTTCAAAGCATAGTGATTATGAAATCACTTTCAATCCATGAATTTAAAAAACTGCTTTCTGTGTTTGTTGTGTGTCTTTTTCTAATGGTTTTCTTTCATCGCTTATCTGCCACTGTCTTCCGCTGTAGACGCTTCATCTCGCAGCCCTGCTTTACGTGAGCGTGTGCACAAAAGTAGCAAGGTAGCTGGGCCAGGCTCTGCTCTCTCATCTCTAGCTCAGAAACAAAAGGGTGGGTATGCATGCCATTGCTTGGCAAGCAAAATGCACACAAAGCTGGGTTTATTCATAGTTGCTGCAAATTGTTTGCTTTTTCATTTGCTTTCTTGCATTAAGGTTGAATGCTTCCGACAAAATAAGTATCAGATTTCATTATACTTTACTATACTATTATACTATTACTATACTTATACTATACTATTTTTTCTTTGTTTACAGTTTTTTTCTTTGTTTACAGATTCACAAAGATATATTCTCTGATATGACTATTACTTTACTTGGCTATTTCTGATACTTATGTTCTTATTATTGAACTTTGACACTGTTGAAATATTTTTGTCCAAACCATAAAGGGAAAAATCGTTCTGCCTAATAGCATTTTTTTAGAAATGCTTACAAATGACAAGATTTTAGTGTTCCATGTTCTGCCTACAGTAGAAATACATATCTCATACTTTGCTCATTTTTAACACTGTTTTCATTTTTTGCTATATTAGGTAAATAAAAATCCTCTTTTTATCACAAGTAAACTTTAAATCTGTACTTTCCTGATGGTATCCTTCCATTAATGAGAAATGAAGCTAAAAGTATTTTGTTACTTTTGTAAAACTTAAATATTTGAATCTAATCTGAAGTCTCAATTTATGTGTTTTAAAATGTGTACATTGCTGTCTAAACATCAAAAGCTGCTTGTGTAACCATAACGCAATTGTGACACAATTACAATTAAATGAAAATAACCCTTAATGCTGTCTAGTGATTAGTTGTTCATTTGTTTACTTTGGCAATAGGACAAATTCTTATTTGTCTACCAACTAGTACTGATAAACAAAGTGCATACACTTGCCACCAGTGTATATTTTACCAAGCAAAAATGCCAAATTTAGCTGCATTTAAATGTTACATTTGATCTATTGTTACCGGTAAGAATGTTGTTCAGATATTTGTATGTGCAATTTCTTTTTATTTTTATGTGAAATTGCCTATTAAAGACACATAGGTAAATAAAGGACTCAACCTGGCTCATAATGTGTAGTTTCATTAAGTTTAGAGTTATTCATTTGCAAATTATATGTTCTCTAAGTGTTTTTTATTTATTTATTAAAACATTTAAGTTTAGTTGATTTGAGTAAGTCTGCTAGTAGTATCATTTAACCAGAACTGCAAATGGTTCTTCAATACGGTTATATAATTTGAGTATAAAGTTTCATTTTAATTAATCTTTTATTTTAATAGCCTAATAGAGGATAAGGATATGTTGTCAATGTAACCGTCAAACTATTTCCATTGTTAGCATCTTTTTAAATCAACATTGCAATCTCTTTATTTTTAGTTAATTTTGTGTTTATATGTATCAGTATAGACTTGGATACATTTATCTGTTGTTTTTAAGACTTTGGCCATTTTTAAGACTTTGGCCACTTTTAAAGTTTATTTTGGTGTTTCTGAATTGTTTTTGTCACCATATCAGAAATTACTATTTCCAACGTAGCTTCATCTTTAGATTATGCAATCTTCCTTGCTGTGGATGAATTAGTGTTATTATATAAATTGGAAATAGTACTGACCCTAGCAAAAATCGCTGCAGGACTCCATGTGCAGCATTCATCAGTTTTCACTGCTGTTTGGTTTCTGTTCATTCACCAACATTCAATCCAGTTTAATAAGATTGCACTAGTGCAATTGACCTTTATCTTCAGGTTTAATCCATGTTGTGGAAATGTCCCAAAGACTTTTTACTTATATCAGCGTCTGTCACTTAACAAAATTAACATTTAACCACTGATCTGTTATGGATTTTAGGTGAAAGAGGAAATATATCGACAGTTACAAGGCCTCTGTCACCAGCTGCAAAATCAGACAATTTTGGAAAACATCGCACTGAGAGCAGATCTCCAAAATTGGATGGACGAATTAGCCGAGCTTCTACAGAGCAAGGAAAGATGCAGAACAATGAATGCCTGTCAGCCAGTGAATCTCTTATTCTAAAATCTGATACTGCTAAGCTGAGGTCAGACTCTCATAGTAGGTCACTTTCCCCAAACCACAATACTCTACAGGCTTTGAAAGCTGATGGACGAACGTGCGGCTTAAGGGCTGAATCCCCAACCCCAGGGTCTAGGTCATCGTCTCCAAAAGCCAAAGCTCTTTCTTCAGGGCGAACAAGCCCAAGTAGTACTAGTTCTCCAAGATCCTCCTCCCCTTATGAAAAAAATCTATCTCAGAAAGTCAACGTGACTCCAAAATCCCATTTGGATCCACCTCGTGAAAGGTCCAAGTCTGATTCTTACACTCTAGACCCAGACACCCTTAGAAAAAAAAAAGTGCCTTTGACTGAGCCGTTACGGGGAAGATCCACTTCACCTAAACTAAAAAATGCATCTAAAAGTGGTAACAACACTGATGGTCGTGCTCCATCACCCCACGTAGTACAAGAAAATTTGCACAGTGAAGTAGTAGAAATCTGCACTTCTAGTGCATTGTTGTCTAACGATGATGACAATGAAGACATTTCTGATGCTAAATGTACAGAGGAGGGAATGTCTAAAGTCCATTTCAGTATAGGAAAAGCTCCCATCAAAGATGACCAAGAAACAAGATCTTCTCCTAAAGTCAGCCGTAAAACAGCAGACAGAAAGGTGAGAACCAAAAAAGAAAGGTCAGGGCCACTCTTTAAAGGGGAATGCTCTCGTTTAATGGAGCCTGCTAAACAAGCCATGTCTCCTTCAGTGGCAGAGTGTGCTCGTGCTGTATTTGCAGCCTTTCTTTGGCATGAAGGTATAGTTCATGATGCAATGGCATGTTCTTCTTTTTTAAAGTTCAACCCTGAACTTAGCAAGGAGCATGCACCAATAAGGAACAGTCTAAGCAGTCAGCAGATTTTAGATGAGAAGGAAAGCAAACTCAAGAACAGACATTCTCTCGAAATTTCATCAGCCCTCAATATGTTTAATATTGCCCCACATGGACCTGACATTTCAAAAATGGGCAGCATTAACAAAAATAAGGTGCTTTCTATGCTAAAGGAACCTCCTCTTCATGAAAAATGTGAAGATGGAAAAACTGATGTGATAGCCTATGATGCATCTACTCATACAAGTTTAAGAACCAAGTCACCTCTTCCTCTAACTCTGCAACATCTGGTGGCTTTTTGGGAAGATATTTCCTTGGCTACTATTAAAGCTGCCACACAGAACATGATCTTCCCAAGTCCAGGATCAAGTGCAATACTTAAGAAAAAAGATAGTGAAAAAGATTGTAAAAAAGGCAAAAAGGAAAAGAAGAAAAAGGAGAAAACTGAGATAAGACCAAGAGGAAATCTGTTTGGTGAAATGGCCCAGCTTGCTATGGGAGGACCTGAGAAAGACACCATTTGTGAACTGTGCGGAGAATCTCATCCATACCCAGTGACTTACCATATGAGACAAGCACATCCAGGTAAAAATTTTGAAAGAAGCATTAAAATTTAATGCCTTTCCTTAAAAATACAAGTATTTAACTAGATAGTTTTTCCCTGTTTCTTTAAATCACCACAACGATTTGGGCTGTTTAATGCAAATCTAAAAAAATCTAAAATTAATTAATTAGTTTAATACAGTCTAGTTTCTATTTTATTGCCAAAACCTTTGCTTTCTTCAATTTTTAATTTATAAAGAGGTTAATATAGGAAATTGATTTTTATTATTTGTTTATTGTGTGTTTGTGTCTAAGTTATAAAAAACAGTGTTTTTGATGTTATGCATATTTGAAACAGGTTGTGGTAGATATGCTGGAGGACAAGGCTATAACAGCATTGGACACTTTTGTGGAGGATGGGCTGGTAACTGTGGTGATGGTGGAATTGGGGGTAGCACATGGTATTTGGTGTGTGATCGCTGCAGGGAAAAATATCTTCGAGAAAAGCAAAGTGCAACAAGAGAAAAGGTTGGTTTTCATACTCCTGTTTTCTGATTAATTAAGCCTGTAACTTTCTATAGAAAATAAATTTATTCCAAATTTAATGAAAATAGCTTTTAATGTAATTCACTGCAAATTAGAAACACTGAAGAAAGATTCAACAGAACTGAAGGAATTTATACTACATTTCAGCAGTCATTTTTCAAAAAGCAGTTTGTAGTCTATGATAATCATCAAGTGAAACATGAAAAAGAAATTAACTTAAAGATGCTTTAAGAAATTAAATTTACAATTAATATTTAGATATGTTATGAATTTATAGCACAATGCTATGTTGCAGAAACTGAAATAACAAAAAAGAAAATATTTAATCAAACATTCGTCTTATCTTAAATCAGGTGAAACAATCAAGAAAGAAGCCAATGCAAGTAAAAACACCTCGTGCCCTGCCCACAATGGAAGCTCACCAAGTTATCCGAGCTAATGCCCTATTTTTGCTGTCACTTAGCAGTGCAGCAGAACCAAGCATTCTCTGTTACCACCCTCCAAAACCTCCACACAGTCAGCTTCCAAGTGTCAAAGAAGGTGTCTCTGAAGAGCTTCCCAATAAAATAGGCTGCCTATACTTACAGACTCTTGCTCGGTAAGTATAATATTTTTCCAATGTTAACCTGTTTTAGGAACTTATGTTTTTAAATTATGAAGGTGCACAGAAGGTGCATATCCTCGTCTGTTTATAGTTCAAGCGTTCAGTGCATGGCATTGTTCAGTAACAGAATCCCCAGAGATTTCCCCCAAAGTGTCCCCCCTTGCCTTTACATATCAATCTTGCAGATATTTGCATTTCTGCCTGCACAGACTTTCGTCTTTGCAGAAGTTCTGGGTGATTTTTCGCCATGAATTCATGCACATTTGGCTATTGCTGTTTAATGTTGGATTGTGCAGGTTTGGGTAGCAATGGTTTCCACAACTGTTCCTTTAAAGAGTGCATTTTTCCAGTCTAGAGCACACGCAGTTCATGTGCACAGGACCATAACGTTAACAAAATTCTAGCGGCAAGCATTTGTCAACGTGAGGGTATTTACACCATGATTGATGACAAAATTCATATCACACACGCCCTAGCATACTCTTGTAGCAATGTGAACACATCAAGTATAAAAGGGCCTTTAGTATCAACAGTCCCATACTGTAAGCATAGCATAGGTTTTATCTTATATTGGAAAATCTATTAGTAATAATTACACAGGTGCAAATTATTACAGTGTTATTCTTTTAAGTGACCATTGAAAGCACTGGTAATATAGATAGAAAAATGTATTCTTAAAATTGGTAATCTCTATGTATTAGAAAAGTATTATAAGCACATGAGAGAAGTAGACGCTATATTTTACATTAAAATGTAAGAGTTAGGATTAAAAAGACTTATGTCTACATATTTTTATTATTCTGTATAAGCTAGAATCCATCAATAGTTCATTAAGCCAAAGGTTAGACGTGCAGGAGAGCTGGAAGGGATGGGCTCCTCACATAAGAGAGGGATTGTGAACTTTTTGGCTATAAATTATAGTAGCAAGCGCTGAGCTAATATGAAGTAAGGATAGGCCTCATCAAACAGAAATGATGGACAGAGCGGGGTTTTGACACCCCCTCAGTTAAGAAATATTGGTAGAATTAATTAGAGGCAAGATTAGAACAGTGAAATGATAGGAGTCCGATGAGGATAAATAATGGTTTGTATGATAAGAATTGTAATGAATGTAAGAGATACCTATGGCTGCTGGCTCATTCCATCTGAATTGAGTCTGTATGTGCATCATACAATAAATCTTGATTCAGTTGCCTGTCCTGAGACTCCTGATGTCTTCTTTAGGGCTGAGGTTGCCCATGCTGCCTAATCTGCTTCAACAGTAACTATAAGAAAGTATTTGTTTGTTCTGGCTGATTCCACTACAGCTCCTACTCAAGAAAATAGGATGCTTTTCCTCTGAATTGGTGCTCTTGTAACAAGCATGATGGTTGACAATGGCTGCAAATTAGGCATTGTGTAACACTGAGACATCTCTAAACCAGTTACTGTGTCATTTGATTGAGATCGATATAGTCTTAAAAGATTGTAAACCTAGAAAGTGTATTCAAAGAGAGGCCCAGAGTGGAATTTGTGAAACTTGACAAAACTGACTTTTGATATTGAGTGTCAGAGAGGAGTGGGCTGTGGATGCAAATTCATATGTGCCATGGTATAGAAGAGAAAGTAATGCAACTTTTTCCTACAATATATATTTCACTATATTCATATTAATATGGAGAAGTCTAGTTAGAAAAACTAGCAACCCCATATTAAAATAGGAATAGCTATAGAAGAAGAATTTGTTACAAAAAATTAGAATTGCTAAATCTGTGTGCATCTCTGATTAGTAAGCTTTCGCTGTGTTTATGTAATTTTTTAAGATACACATATTTAAATACTTCCAAACAATGTAGCAAATTATTAAATTCTTATATAAAAAAAATAAATGTGAAGTGGAAATTAATATACTTTTAAATAACTGTGAATTTTGTTCCTGACTGCTTGTTTCTATCTGCTAACTTTTAGTAATAAAAATGATTTATTTACTGTAATAACATCTTTATCTGAAAAAATAAACTACTCTTGTACATTTTTTAAATTCTTGGGGGAAAAATGTTTTTGGCCATGTTTCCATCCTGAATTTCACATATTTTATAAATTATGTACATTTGACTTATCTTTTCCTTATCGTAATGATAAGGTTGACAAAAATTGGACAGGATATACACACAATTGATTAATAATTAGCCAATTTGTTATAATTCTTATTTCTCCTCTAACTAACATGGTTAATGACATTCAAAGACGATGCTAAAATGAAGCAACAACTTATGACACACCTATTGGAAATTCCCCTTTTAGCGTGCTGTAAACCAAATGTATGGGGAAGACCTTGCATCAGAAAGTTCAAGGAAGTTGTAGTTGAGAAATGTTTTGCTGTAGAGCTTAAAACGAACATTTGCAAAGCTGCGTATTTGCATTGGGCCATGTGTTCACTAAGTAGCCACAAACCACCAGGTCTTACCTGACAGTGCATTGCCTTACCTCTGTACAAACTGGCCACTTGCACTAAGTGTAGAGCTGTGGGAGAGACATTTGCAGTCAGTGAGATCACTATCCTCTGCTGTGATTACATGATATGCAAGGCCATTCAAACAGAAAGCTGTGCAAGTACTATACATCAAATTATCAAACATTGTTGAAGCAAACATGACTCATGTTGTGCCACAGATTTATGGTGTGCTCAATGGAACATACACTGCTCAGAAAAATTAAGGGAACACTTAATCATTGCACACAAGTTAAGCTCCAAGGATATCAATCTGTCCAGTTAGGAAGCATAAGTAATTGTGAATCAACTTCACCTGTTCAGGTGCAAATAAAAGTGACAACAGGTGCATTGGAGAGATGACAGCAAGACAACCTCCATAAAGGGAATGGTTTTGCAGGCAGTTGCTCTCTCTTTATCCTCCCTGATTGATTATTCTCTAGATTTGTGTCCTTGTCGCTACTAGTAGCATGAGTTGGTACCTGCATACAATTCAGTATGCACAGTCCAGCTTCTTTAGGATGGCACACGTGCTGTCGCAAGAAAGTTTGCTTTGTCTCCCAACACAGTCTCAAGATAATAGAGGAGATACCAAGAGATGGGCCATTACACAAGGAGATCTGTACAGGGTTGTAGAAGGGCATCAACCCAGCAGCAGGACTGGTATCTACTCCTTTGTGCAAGGAGGAAGAGCACTACCAGAGACCTACAAAATGACTTCCAGCTGGCTACTGGTGTGCATGTTTCTGACCAATGTTTTAGAAACAGATTCCATGAGATTGGCATGAGTGCCTGAAATCCTCTACTGGGACCCGTGCTCACGGCCCATCACTGTCAGCTCAATTGGCATTTGCCATTGGCACCCCCTGTGTCTTAATAGATGAGAGCAGGTTCACATGAGCACATGTGAAAAAGTCTGTAGATGCCGCGGTACACGGTATGCAGCTTGCAACATCATCCAGCTTGATTGGTTTGGTTGTGGGTCAGTGATGGTCTGGGAGGTATATCCTTGGAGGATCGTGCAGACCTCCATGTGCTAGGCAACAATGCCCAGACTGCTGTTAGGTACCAGGAGTAAATCCTCTGAGCCATTGCCAAATCTCACATTGGTCAAGTGGTCACTGGTTTCCTCCTAGTGTAGGACAATCCCTGGCCTCGTGGCTGGAGTGTGTAGGTAGTACCAAGTATGCTGATGACACAAAGCTGATAGGATGCATACATGCAGAAGATATGAAAGCCATTACTTAAATTAAGTGGAATGTTTGGTAAACTGGTGCAATAAGAACTGTCTTAAGAAAAAGACCAAAGAAATGGTATTTAACTTTAAGAGACAGAAATTTAAACACTCACCTTTTTCTAGCGGATGAGGTAGAAATAGTGACTGAATATAAATACTTAGGAATTACCCTGCATAACAATCTTAATTTAAATTCAAATACAAAAAATATATACTCTATATGCAATCGACGCTTATTTGTCCCCTATAAACTCAGGCATTTTAAAGTGGACAAGGACCCCATGGTGTCCTTTTATTGCCATGAGATCCAGTCTGTTATCACTTTCAGCTTCTTTTCCTGACTTAGTGATCTGACAAACCAAACAAGCATTTAAAGTTATTAGGGCTGACATAGATGGTTTGGTAAGTGTGTATCAGCAAGCAGTTTTTAAAAAAAAAAAAAAAAAACTGGAAATTATGTCAATTGCTGATAGACACCCGTTAATTGCAGAACTTAAGTTTAGTAAATCAGGAAGGTTAGTTGCTTTAAATAGCTACACAAATTGCTCCAGAAATCCCTTCCTCCCCAGTGCCATACGTCTTTATAATAAGGAATAGTATAGACGATGATACATTTCAGAAATAAAACATTTTACTTATGTGTCATGTGCACATTTTAGAATAAATGTACTATCAAACTGCTAGAAGTACTGTTAACAAAATCTGTTTTTCAAATGATGTAAACATTTAGACATTTAGATTTTCTTGTGTAAGTTTTAACCTCTCTTGCCTCTGTTTATTTGTTTTATTGCATTTCTGTCTGTTATTGGTTGCAACTGAGAGGGCAAATTGCATGTTTCCTTTTGTAAACATCACTAAATAGAAATCATGAACTATAGAAGATGACCATCTATAATTCTTCATGTGTTTAACCCAAGGTATTTTTGGCACACCTGGAGTTGTGAATTATGCAGCACAGTATTCACTGTATTTCAAGACTCCTAAAAATTATGAAGACCTAAGTAGGCTACTTAACTGCTTAATTAGAAACCAATCCTTGCCAGTCTCACACCTTATTTAATTTTATGGCTTGTTAATCTGCAATGTAAGGTTCTTACATCGTAGATTTTTTTTTTTTACTCTCCAAGGATATCTTCCAAATGATTTGAAGCCTAAAACAGATAATTTTCAGTCTGTCACATTTTCTATTATATGTTTTATTAAATCAAACTGCATGATGAACCACAGATGTAAATGAAAACAAACTGGATGGAGAACTGCTGGCTGCTTTGTCATTTGCATTTTATTGCTAATAAGTAGCCATTAAAACAATGAATTCAGCTGTTTAAGATTGAAATAAGCAATCAAGGGTGGGGAACCTTAACAAGCAAGACCACTAAAATGAAGCATCAATATGTCACATAAGACACAAGCATTTCATCAGCAATAATTGTTTTCTCATTAAGAAACTGGGGTGGAACAAAAACCTGCAGCCACTCTGGCTCTCTAGGACCGACATTGCCCACCCCTGCACTAGCCTATTTTAAGTGATGATATTACCATCTTTTTTTGAATGATCAAGAGGAAATGTGGTTGTTTTAATTTTTTGAAAGTGACATTGCATCTTATGAAAGACTTCAGGTATTGTGATTTTTGACAGGTTGTTGTATTTTGAACTTGACCCCAGATTTACGTGTAAATGTGTTACTGTCCTGTTAAAAATGTTTTTCTTGAAAATGGAAATATGGGGAAAATTTCACTGATGCTATTTCCATTGCTTTCATTAACAAACATTTTGAAGAGTTAAAACATTTTTCACAAAGAATGTTTTGGATGAAAACCTAACTTGTGACATCAAAGGCTTTTATTTTAAACAGTACTTTCACAAAGTATTGAGAATTTGGTGTATTTACATATACAAAAGCCAAACAAAACCCAGAACACCTAAACAGACGAAAACAAGGTTACAGTGAGCTAAAGAGAAGCAATCATGGAGTGGAGATGGTGACAAATCTACTAAAGGAAATAAGCTAGACATTCTCTTTTCAAAGATACCTTTAATTATAAACTACTGACTCATTTTGGGCGGATCTGACTACAACCTGATTCATCTTATTCCCAGCTACAAGCCTGTTATTAGATGGCAACCTCTTACCATCAGAATAATGACTGCTTCAAAATGACGGACTGAGAAATGATGTGTGAATCGCATAAGAATGATATTGTGGGACTCATTCGCTGCATCACAGGCTATATTAACTTCTGTGTTGACACTGTGGTACGTTCAAAGACAGTGTGTTGCTCTCCAAACAACAAAGATGGATTACTAAGGAGCTTAAAAGTGAATAAGGAGCTGAATGAGAACAAGCATTAAAATCCAGTGACATACAGATTCTCAAGAAAATACAGCAAATGCTAAAGAAAAAGCTGAGCTTACAAAGCTAAAACACAGTATGTGCCGTCTTTCTCAAAGCAGTGAACATTATTCTTCTTGCATCCTAAAACTTTTCAGTGAAAATCACATTGAGTATTCTTCAGTATTTTTCATAGAGCACTAGTTAACAGTTCAGCACAGATTGTGAAATTTCAGAATACACAAACAATCCATTAATAAAGTATAGTAGTTATAATCGAAAACTTAAATACTAAAATAACATTTATTATAAAGGAGGTAACAATGGGAATAAAGAAAACAAACTCAAATATTTAGGTATTTTCATTTTGCATTAAGCAGCAGCTGGAAGATGCATAGTCTTCATTGAAGCTAAAACTGTCATTCTTGGTCCAGTCTGATCACTCTTGCATCATTCAGTCATAAACTGTACAGTTAATTTCCAAAACTGAAGTTAATGTGAGGTTTCAAAGGTAATGCAGCATCAGGGTTGCTGTGGTGTATGTCAAGTGCAGTGCCAAGGATTAGGAGAGATACAGCTTTCCAGTTCAAATTAACATATAAAAAGCAATGCCTGTTCACAGTGATGTCATGGAATGCATAGCTATTTAAAGAATGATCCTCTATGCAGTAGTGTTATGATAAAAGAAGCGTTAATTTCATTATATTCCATTCAGTTGCTTTTTATCTTTTATAGACACCATTCTGAGAGTTTTGGAGGCTACCAAGATGATAATCTTTTTCAGGATGAGATGAGGTATCTTCGATCAACATCTGTTCCTGCACCATATATTTCAGTAACACCAGATGCTAGTCCTAATGTCTTTGAGGAGCCTGAAAGTAACATGAAATCAATGCCTCCGAGGTACATTTTTAATTAGCTTTTCACATAGCTTGTCAGTAACATTTTGAAACAAAATCTTTACCTGTGCATTTGACATTACCTTAAGTGAAGAAAATTTAAACAAAAAATAATCGCACTTTATGTCTTTTCTCAGTATTTGAATTTTTAATTTTTGGCAATTATAAAAAAAAAATTGCAGTTTCTATTTTTTGTTATGGTACAAATTTTTTTGATAAGTATTGCAGGCATTTTATGTTGAATTTGAAAAGTTAAACAGCCATAAAGCTATAACTTTTATTTTTATTGGTGTTTAGTATGCATTCCTTTAACTGCATGAAACTTATATGTACTTCAGGTACACTATATGCTATTAATAAAGACCATTCCGTTTAGTCTCTTCTTTTAAACTGGTGCACCTTAAAATCAGAATGTCTTGGTCTTGTTAGATTTAATTTTCAAATGTGTTAATAAACACATTTTTTCCATAGCACATTCTATTTGAGATTGAACAAGTATGTAAACTTAATCAGAGCTAGCAATAAAATGAATGTCATTTTGTATTACTTTTCTGCTTTTCATTAGAGAATGAGTACTTAAATGATTGTCACAACCTGGGATATTGTTCATTTTGTCTGGAATTTTTTATTTATATATCATCAAGCACTCCTTTTCTCAGTGCTACTCAAAAAAGAAAATTATTTTAGAAAATTAAATGTCAACAATTTTTAGTGTTTGCAGATATTACTACAAGTACTCTTTTTTTTAATCAGTAATCATTATTTTTTCTCAATTTAGTGGAGCAAGATTTTCTTATTCCTTCTTCCTTAAATTGTTTCAGGTTAGTTGGGGAGCAGTGATGGGCAACAATTTACAACTCTTAGCATTAACCACAAGGATTTTTGCCACATCTTTGCTGCATTTATATATACACAGTGGCTTGCAAAAGTATTCGGCCCCCTTGAACTTTTCCACATTTTGTCACATTACAGCCACAAACATGAATCAATTTTATTGGAATTCCACGTGAAAGACCAATACAAAGTGGTGTACACGTGAGAAGTGGAACGAAAATCATACATGATTCCAAACATTTTTTACAAATAAATAACTGAAAAGTGGGGTGTGTGTAATTATTCAGCCCCCTCAGTCAATACTTTGTAGAACCACCTTTTGCTGCAATTACAGCTGCCAGTCTTTTAGGGTATGTCTCTACCAGCTTTGCACATCTAGAGACTGAAATCCTTGCCCATTCTTCTTTGCAAAACAGCTCCAGCTCAGTCAGATTAGATGGACAGCGTTTGTGAACAGCAGTTTTCAGATCTTGCCACAGATTCTCGATTGGATTTAGATCTGGACTTTGACTGGGCCATTCTAACACATGGATATGTTTTGTTTTAAACCATTCCATTGTTGCCCTGCCTTTATGTTTAGGGTCGTTGTCCTGCTGGAAGGTGAACCTCCGCCCCAGTCTCAAGTCTTTTGCAGACTCCAAGAGGTTTTCTTCCAAGATTGCCCTGTATTTGGCTCCATCCATCTTCCCATCAACTCTGACCAGCTTCCCTGTCCCTGCTCAAGAGAAGCACCCCCAGAGCATGATGCTGCCACCACCATATTTGACAGTGGGGATGGTGTGTTCAGAGTGATGTGCAGTGTTAGTTTTCCGCCACACATAGCGTTTTGCATTTTGGCCAAAAAGTTCCATTTTGGTCTCATCTGACCAGAGCACCTTCTTCCACATGTTTGCTGTGTCCCCCACATGGCTTGTGGCAAACTGCAAACGGGACTTCTTATGGTTTTCTGTTAACAATGGCTTTCTTCTTGCCACTCTTCCGTAAAGGCCAACTTTGTGCAGTGCATGACTAATAGTTGTCCTATGGACAGATTCCCCCACCTGAGCTGTAGATCTCTGCAGCTCGTCCAGAGTCACCATGGGCCTCTTGGCTGCATTTCTGATCAGCGCTCTCCTTGTTCGGCCTGTGAGTTTAGGTTGACGGCCTTGTCTTGGTAGGTTTACAGTTGTGCCATACTCCTTCCATTTCTGAATGATCGCTTGAACAGTGCGCCGTGCAATGTTCAAGGCTTTGGAAATCTTTTTTTGTAGCCTAAGCCTGCTTTAAATTTCTCAATAACTTTATCCCTGACCTGTCTGGTGTGTTCTTTGGACTTCATGATGTTGTTGCTCCCAATATTCTCTTAGACAACCTCTGAGGCCGTCACAGAGCAGCTGTATTTGTACTGACATTAGATTACACACAGGTGCACTCTATTTAGTCATTAGCACTCCTCAGGCAACGTCTATGGGCAACTGACTGCACTCAGACCAAAGGGGGCTGAATAATTACGCACACCCCACTTTGCAGTTATTTATTTGTAAAAAATGTTTGGAATCATGTATGATTTTCGTTCCACTTCTCAAGTGTACACCACTTTGTATTGGTCTTTCACGTGCGTGGAATTCCAATGAAATTGATTCATGTTTGTGGCTGTAATGTGACAAAATGTGGAAAAGTTCAAGGGGGCCGAATACTTTTGCAAGCCACTGT
>JANRMT010062833.1:20851481-20876956 GCA_026402145.1 Polypterus bichir lapradei | reverse complement strand
ATATGTGTGTGTGTACAGTGGTGTGAAAAACTATTTGTCCCCTTCCTGATTTCTTATTCTTTTGCATGTTTGTCTCACAAAATGTTTCTGATCATCAAACACATTTAACCATTAGTCAAATATAACACAAGTAAACACAAAATGCAGTTTTTAAATGATGGTTTTTATTATTTAGGGAGAAAAAAAAATTCAAACCTACATGGCCCTGTGTGAAAGAGTAATTGCCCCCTGAACCTAATAACTGGTTGGGCCACCCTTAGCAGCAATAACTGCAATCAAGCGTTTGCGATAACTTGCAATGAGTCTTTTACAGCGCTCTGGAGGAATTTTGGCCCACTCATCTTTGCAGAATTGTTGTAATTCAGCTTTATTTGAGCGTTTTCTAGCATGAACCGCCTTTTTAAGGTCATGCCATAGCATCTCAATTGGATTCAGGTCAGGACTTTGACTAGGCCACTCCAGTCTTCATTTTGATTTTCTTCAGCCATTCAGAGGTGGATTTGCTGGTGTGTTTTGGGTCATTGTCCTGTTGCAGCACCCAAGATTGCTTCAGCTTGAGTTGACGAACAGAGGGCCGGACATTCTCCTTCAGGATTTTTTGGTAGACAGTAGAATTCATGGTTCCATCTATCACAGCAAGCCTTCCAAGTCCTGAAGCAGCAAAACAACCCCAGACCATCACACTACCACCACCATATTTTACTGTTGGTATGATGTTCTTTTTCTGAAATGCTGTGTTCCTTTTACGCCAGATGTAACGGGACATTTGCCTTCCAAAAAGTTCAACTTTTGTCTCATCAGTCCACAAGGTATTTTCCCAAAAGTCTTGGCAATCATTGAGATGTTTCTTAGCAAAATTGAGACGAGCCCTAATGTTCTTTTTGCTTAACAGTGGTTTGAGTCTTGGAAATCTGTCATGCAGGCCGCTTTTGCGCAGTCTCTTTCTTATGGTGGAGTCGTGAACACTGACCTTAATTGAGGCAAGTGAGGTCTGCAGTTCTTTAGACGTTGTCCTGGGGTTTTTTGTGACCTCTCGGATGAGTCGTCTCTGCGCTCTTGGGATAATTTTGGTCAGCCGGCCACTCCTGGGAAGGTTCACCACTGTTCCATGTTTTTGCCATTTGTGGATAATGGCTCTCACTGTGGTTCGCTGGAGTCCCAAAGCTTTAGAAATGGCTTTATAACCTTTACCAAACTGATAGATCTCAATTACTTCGGTTCTCATTTGTTCCTGAATTTCTTTGGATCTTGGCATGATGTCTAGCTTTTGAGGTGCTTTTGGTCTACTTCTCTGTGTCAGGCAGCTCCTATTTAAGTGATTTCTTGATTGAAACAGGTGTGGCAGTAATCAGGCCTGGGGGTGGCTACGGAAATTGAACTCAGGTGTGATACACCACAGTTAGGTAATTTTTTAACAAGGGGGCAATTACTTTTTCACACAGGGCTATGTAGGTTTGGATTTTTTTTCTCCCTAAATAATAAAAACCATCATTTAAAAACTGCATTTTGTGTTTACTTGTGTTATATTTGACTAATGGTTACATGTGTTTGATGATCAGAAACATTTTGTGTGACAAACATGCAAAAGAATAAGAAATCAGGAAGGGGGCAAATAGTTTTTCATATATATATATACATATATATATATATATATATATATATATATATACATACACCCTGTGTATACAGTGGTGCTTGAAAGTTTGTGAATCCTTTACAATTTTTTATATTTCTGCATAAATATGACCTAAAACACCATCAGATTTTCACTCAAGTCCTAAAAGTAGATAAAGAGAAACCAGTTAAACAAATGAGACAAAACTATTATACTTGGTAATTTATTTATTAAGGAAAATGATCGAATATTACATATTTGTGAGTGGCAAAAGTATGTGAACTTTTGCTTTCAGTATCTGGTGTGCCCATCCCCCCCCTCCCCCCCTTGCAGCAATAACTGCAATTAAACGTTTCTGGTAACTTATGATCATTCCTGCACACGGCCTTGGAGGAATTTTAGCACATTCCTCCATACAGAACAGCTTTAACTCTGGAATGTTGGTGGGTTTCCTCACATTAACTGCTCGCTTCAGGTCCTTCCACAACATTTCGATTGAATAAAGGTCAGGACTTTGACTTGCCCGTTCCAAAACATTAATTTTATTCTTCTTTAACCATTCTTTGGTCGAACGATTTGTGTGCTTAGGGTCATTGTCTTGCTGCATGACCCACCTACTCTTGAGATTCAGTTCATGGACAGATGTCCTGACATTTTCCTTTAGAATTCTCTGATATAATTCAGAATTCATTGTTCCATCAATGAAGGCAAGCCGTCCTGGCCCAGATGCAGCAAAACAGGCCCAAACCATGATACTACCACCACCATGTTTCACGGATGGGATAAGGTTCTTATGCTGGAATGCAGTGTTTTCCTTTTTCCAAACATAATGCTTTTCATTTAAACCATAAACTTCTATTTTGGTCTCATCCATCCACAAAACATTCTTCCAATAGCCTTCTGGATTGTCCACTTGATCTTTAGCAAACTGCAGACGAGCAGCAATTTTTTTTTGAATAGCAGTGGCTTTCTCCTTGCAACCCTGCCATGCACACCATTGTTGTTCAGTGTTCTCCTGATGGTGGACTCATGAACATGAACATTAGCCAATGTGAGAGAGACCTTCAGTTGCTTAGAAGTTACCCTGGGGTCCTTTGTGACCTGTCTGACTATTACACACCGTGTCTTGCAGTGATCTTTGTTGGTTCTCCACTCCTGGGGAGGGTAACAATGGTCTTGAATTTCCTCCATTTGTACACAATCTATCTGACTGTTGATTGGTAGAGACCAAACTCTTTAGAGATGGTTTTTTAACCTTTTCCAGCCTGATGAGCATCAACAACTCTTTTTTCTGATGTCTTCAGAAATCTCCTTTGTTCATACCATGATACACTTACACAAACGTGTTGTGAAGATCAGACTTTGATAGATCCCTGTTCTTTAAATAACACAGGGTGCCCTCTCACACCTGATTGTCATCTTATTGATTGAAAACACCTGAGTCTAATTTCACCTTCAAACTAACTGCTAATCCTCGAGGTTCACATACTTTTGTCACTCACAAATATTTAATATTCGATCATTTTCCTCAATAAATAAATGACCAAGTATAATATTTTTGTCTCATTTGTTTAACTGGTTTCTCTTTATCTACTTTTAGGACTTGAGTGAAAAACTGATGGTGTTTTAGGTCATATTTATGCAGAAATATAGAAAATTCTAAAGGGTTCACAAACTTTCAAGCACCACTGTATATATAAAGCACCAAAGTGTGTGTGTGTGTATATGTATATATGTATATATATATATATATATATATATATATATATATATATATATATATAGTGGAGGAAATAATTATTTGACCCCTCACTGATTTTGTAAGTTTGTCCAATGACAAAGAAATGAAAAGTCTCAGAACAGTATCATTTCAATGGTAGGTTTATTTCAACAGTGGCAGATTGCACATCAAAAGGAAAATCGAAAAAATAACTTTAAATAAAAGATAGAAATTGATTTGCATTTCATTGAGGGAAATAAGTTTTTGAACCCTCTAACAAAAAAAGACTTAATACTTAGTGGAAAAACCCTTGTTTGCAAGCACAGAGGTCAAACGTTTCTTGTAATTGATGACCAAGTTTGCGCACATTTTAGGAGGAATGTTGGTCCACTCCTCTTTGCAGATCATCTCTAAATCCCTAAGGTTTCGAGGCTGTCTCTGTGCTACTCTGAGCTTGAGCTCCCTCCATAGGTTTTCTATTGGATTAAGGTCCGGAGACTGACTAGGCCACTCCATGACCTTAATGTGCTTCTTCTTGAGCCACTCCTTTGTTGCCTTTGCTGTATGTTTTGGGTCATTGTCGTGCTGGAACACCCATCCACGACCCATTTTCAGTTTCCTGGCAGAGGGAAGGAGATTGTCGCTCAGGATTTCACGATACATGGCTCCGTCCATTTTCCCGTTAATGCGATTAAGTTGTCCTGTGCCCTTAGCAGAAAAACACCCCCAAAGCAAAATGTTTCCACCCCCATGCTTGACGGTGGGGACGGTGTTTTGGGGGTCATAGGCAGCATTTTTCTTCCTCCAAACACAGCAAGTTGAGTTAATGCCAAAGAGCTCTATTTTGGTCTCATCAGACCACAGCACCTTCTCCCAGTCACTCTCTGAATCATTCAGGTGTTCATTGGCAAACTTCAGACGGGCCTGCACATGTGCCTTCTTGAGCAGGGGGACCTTGCGAGCCCTGCAGGATTTTAATCCATTGCGGTGTAATGTGTTTCCAATGGTTTTCTTGGTGACTGTGGTCCCTGCTAATTTGAGGTCATTAACTAACTCCTCCCGTGTAGTTCTAGGATTCTTTTTCACCTTTCTCAGAACCATTGACACCCCACGAGGTGAGATCTTGCGTGGAGCCCCAGAGCGAGGTCGATTGATGGTCATTTTGTGCTCCTTCCATTTTCGAACAATCGCACCAACAGTTGTCACCTTCTCTCCCAGCTTCTTGCTAATGGTTTTGTAGCCCATTCCAGCCTTGTGCAGGTCTACAATTTTGTCTCTGACATCCTTGGACAGCTCTTTGGTCTTTCCCATGTTGTAGAGTGTGGAGTCTGCTTGATTGATTGATTCTGTGGACAGGTGTCTTTTATACAGGTGACTAGTTAAGACAGGTGTCCTTAATGAGGGTGACTAATTGAGTAGAAGTGTCTAACCACTCTGTGGGAGCCAGAACTCTTAATGGTTGGTAGGGGTTCAAAAACTTATTTCCCTCAATGAAATGCAAATCAATTTCTATCTTTTATTAAAAGTTATTTTTTCGATTTTCCTTTTGATGTGCAATCTGCCACTGTTGAAATAAACCTACCATTGAAATGATACTGTTCTGAGACTTTTCATTTCTTTGTCATTGGACAAACTTACAAAATCAGTGAGGGGTCAAATAATTATTTCCTCCACTGTATATATATAGTGTAAATATAATATTTTTTTTTGCAGCTGGAGATCCACAAAGGGAGAAAAAATGAATCACGTATCATAAAGTAGTTTTTATTCCAAAGCTTTCAACCCCTGCCAGGGGCCTTCATCAGAGGATAATGCTTAGGTTTACAAGAATCATAGGCAATATACTGTATAGCAAAAATTACGTTGGGGGAGGGTTTGGAGGGGGATGTGGCTAAGTCAGTGTGATCGGGGGGGGTATCAGGTGTAAAGTTTTTTTTATTATGAATATGTTGTTCTTAAGTTTGCATATGCTGGATTGATGTCCAAGTGTCTGTTGATGGCGTTCTCATTTGATAGCCAAGATTCAGCAAGCTCTCTGGCACTTTTAGCACTGGCCTTAAATTTTACTTGTACATTGTCCCAGTTAAATGTATGTCCTGTTGATTTAGCATGCATATAGATCAGTGATCGTGAGTCCTTTCTTCTGACGGCGTTGCGATGTTCCTGTATACGTGTTGCGATTCTTTTTGATGTTTGTCCTATGTATACCGCTGGGCAAGAACTGCATGGAATGCTGTAAACTGCATTTCGTGTTTCTGCTGTCGATTTCATGTTTTTAGCATTAAAGAGGATCGTGCGCAGATTGTTCGTGGGTTTGTGTGTTATTCTGACAAACTGACTTGGCCAGGATGCGTGCTGCACTTTCAGACACCTTGTGGTGATAAGGGAGTGAGTGCCAGCTGGGGTGGGGGTTCTGGTTCAAGTCTATTTTTGCTGAGTTTTTTGACATCTTCTGTGTAAGCGTCGATTAATGAATGTTTTTGAGTATCCATATGAAGTGAAAAGACGGAAGAGATAGCATCTTTCATTCATTTTTGTCTCCTTCGCATTACAATGGGTGTGGACTCTACTGAATAGCGTTTTAACACAGCTCTGTTTAAGATACCGGGTGGTTGCTGACAAAGTGTAATATCTTGTCTGCGTAGCATTCTTTATGGTAAACACTTGTGGTCAGGGTGGTATCATTATTTCTTTCAATGTAGATGTGCAGGAAGCTGATGAGTCGGTTTATTTCTTTTTCCATGGTGAATTGGATTGCAGGGAATATTGTGTTGATGTGGTTGTAGAACTCATTCAGCTAGTAATTTTTAGCTGAATCTTGGCTATCAAATGAGAACGCCATCAACAGACACTTGGACATAAATCCAGCATATGCAAACTTAAGAAGAACATGTTCATATTAAATAAAACTTTACACCCGTTTATCATTAGCTGAGCTTTCAAAGTAGCAACTTCCTTTTAATATATGACATGCCTTATGGAAACAGTAGTATTTCAGCAGTGACATTAAGTTTATTGGATTAACAGAAAATATGCAATATGCATCGTAACAAAATTAGACAGGTGCATAAATTTGGGCACCCCAACTGAGATATTACATCAATACTTAGTTGAGCCTCCTTTAGCAAATATAACAGCCTCTAGACGCCTCCTCTAGCTTAAAATGCGTGTCTGCATTCTGGATGGAGGTATTTTTGACCATTCTTCCGTACAAAATCTCTCTAGTTCAGTTAAATTTGATGGCTGCCTAGCATGGACAGCCGGCTTCAAATCATTCTATAGATTTTTCGATGATGTTCAAGTCAGGGGACTGTGACGGCCATTTCAGAACATTGTACTTCTCCCTCTGTACGAATGGCTTTGCAGATTTCAAACAGTATTTTGGGTCATTGTCTTGTTGGAATATCTAACCCCTGTGTAACTTCAACTTTGTGACTGATGCTTGAACATTATCCTGAAGAATTTGTTGATATTGGCTTGAGTTCATCCGATCCTCGACTTTAACAAGGGCCCCAGTCCCTGAACTAGCCACAAAGCCCAACAGCATGATGGAACCTCTACCAAATTTGACAGTAGGTAGCAGGTGTTTTTCTTGGAATGCGGTGTTCTTCTTCCACCATGCAAAGCGCTTTTTGTTATGACCAAATAACTCCATTTTTGTCTCATTAGTCCAAATTTTGTTCCACAATGAATCTGGCTCGTCTAAATGAGCCTTTGCATACAACAAGCATCTCTGTTTGTGGCGTGAATGCAGAAAGGGCTTCTTTCTCATCACCCTGCCATAAAGATGCTCTTTGTGCAAATTGCGCTGAATTGTAGAATGATGTACAGATACACCATCTGCAGCAAGATGTTCTTGCAGGTCTTTTGGAGGCAATCTGTTTGTTGTCTGTAACCATTCTCACAATCCTGTGCATATGCTGCTCCTGTATTTTTCTTGACCTGCCAGACCTGGGTTTAACAGCAACTGTGACTGTGGTCTTCCATTTCCTGATTCCATTCCTTACAGTTGAAACTGACAGTTTAAATCTCTGAGACAGCTTTTTGTAGCCTTCCCCTAAACCATGATACTGAACAGTGTTTGTTTTTAGATCTTTTGAGAGTTGCTTTGAGGATCCCATGCTGTCACAATTCAGAGGAGAGTCAAAGGAAAGCACAGCTTGCAATTGACCACCTCAAATGCCTTTTCTCATGATTGGACGCACCTTCTATTAAGTTCAAGGCTTAACGAGCTAATCCAACCAATTTGGTGTTGCAAGTAATCAGTATTGAGCAGTTCCATGCATTCATATCAGCAGAATTACAAGGGGACCCAAATTTTTGCACAGCCAGTTTTTCACATTTGATTTAATTTCATACAACTAAGTACTGCTTCACTAAAAATCTTTGTTCGGAAAACACCCCAGTACTCAGATGTTCCTAGGACATGAAAGACATACCACTGTTATCTTTTTTTTTTGTTGAAACTAGAGTAAATTATTATGCATTTTTCATATGATTATGTATGTATGTGTATATATATATATATATATATATATATATATAAATAAAATATATATCTCCCTGCATTTATAATGGTCCTTGCAGCAGGTGCTTACAGCGCAACCACGATCGGCTCGTATTTGTTTCCACGGCACTATGTTGTGGCACTGCGTACCTGCATCTTGGGGGTGGGGTTGGGTCCCAAAAGAGTTCAGAAACCTCATGAAATATAAATGTTTTTTGTTTTCCTTTTTTTGTTTGAACCATGCTAGATTTTTTTTTTGAAGTCTCTTATCTTCTTTAATATAAGTATCTCTGTAGAACTGCATTCAGACTGTGGCTCACCCCCCCCCATATCATTGCGGTTTCCAATCACTGGCACATTTTTTTTTATATCACCTGTAGGCTTTTTCTCCATGTGGAAAAGCGTGAGGATATTTATTCTAGTGTAGTGCATGGGGGAGGGTAGGTTGGGGGGAGGGGAGCATATACATCTAAGTATTTAAGGGGAGTTTCTTGATGCTGGTTTGAATCAACTTACATAGTTGTAGAAAGTGAACACAGATGCTGATACCTCTAACATTAAATGAGCTCTGTGAGGCAGAACTAGTTGCATAAATGTGAGGGCAGGCAGTGCTGTTGGCAGATGAGAGCATGTAGAGCCACATGGAAGGAGCTGTGGAAAAGCGAGCAGGTTTATAGGGCCAGACTATTAAAAAAATAAATAAATGTAAATGAGTGTCACAGTTGCACATTTTTGGGGCATGTTGACAAAACTATGTTAAACAAACTTCTGTTTGGCTGATCATTAGCTATACTGCATACTGTATATCTTGAAATTTATATTGTGAACCACATTGGACACACCAGCCAGACAAAAATGGGCAGAGACACGAGTTGCTACGCAGCACTCATTTTATTTACAGGTGAGGATGCTCTTTTTTCCTGTCTCCCCACAGCAGCACTATACCAAGCACACACCTTCTTTTTTCCACTTCCACTCCTCCACTGGCGAGCTTCTTCCCTCTTCCTCCCATCTCCCCAAGTAGTGGCAGTGGGCTCCTTTTATAGAGCACCCAGCTGTGCTCCAGGTGTCCGGTGATCGGTGTTGCGGAAGTGTTACACCGAAGGGCTCAGCCAAGACGGCGGCACCCACAGAACCCAAAAGGGCTGTGCCAAGCTCCAGCTTCCATGGAGCCCTATGGAATCCGAGGCACCACTGCAACTTAGGGGGGGCTGCCATTTAGCTTTCTTGGGGAGGCAATGCGCTAAAAAGGCTGTCTTCCCCCATCGTTCCATTCCTTGGGCATTTCGGCCTGTTTGGGCAGCTGTCAGTCCTTTACAATATAAATTTTCGGAAGTAAATGCTTCAAGGAGCATGAGTAATACGTAAGCATTGCAACCAGTGCAATAAAAGTAAGATGATATTTTTTTAGGTTAAGATATTTTGGTAATTGACAGTTTGGATGGTTGATGTTGGGATAATCAACGTTCAACTGTATTTAATTTTAGAAGTCCTTTTAATATTTTTTACAATGGTATTGCTGTAATGTTCTAAATTTAGGCAAACCATTAGTAAGACATTTTCCTTATATGTACATGTTTTTATATAAATTTAAACACATTTGCTTTGAAAATAAAATATTTTTTTTCTTTTGTTTTGGTAGTTTGGAGACAAGTCCTATTACAGATAGTGACACAGCAAAACGTACAGTTTTTCAAAGGTCATACTCGGTTGTGGCATCAGAATATGATAAACAACATTCTACATCTCCAGCTCGAGTCAAAGCTATACCCAGACGCCGAGTCAACAGTGGTGATGCAGGTAAAATTTTTTCAAGTTCTTAAAATACTAGTACATTTTTTACAACTATTCTATATAACTAGCAGTTTAATTGTTTGAGTTTCTGTAACATAGCAGTTGGGGCATTAATTTTTTTCAGTAGCTACACTGCTAGGCTGTGAATCCACAGTCATTGTTTTGTATAAACGCAGTTCTTCATAATTTTACTAACATTCTTTTTATTAACATGTTGCCAATTTGGAATTGATGACAAAGAACTGTAAGTTGCAACAATACTTTAGGTTTAGGATAACTTAGAAGGTGCATAAGCTAAAAAGATAAGTTCTTATTTTTCAAGTCTAAATTATTTGTTCACAATCATGGTATATATTTATTTGCCACATAAAATTGTGTTCTAAAGTGAAGTTTTTTTTGTTTTTTGTTCTTGTGGCTTGCAAAGGAACCAGTCAAAACCCAGGCCCATAGATGAATGAAAAAGTTATCGAATATATCTATTTTTCAAATCAAAAATGTTGCCGAGTATTGATTTCATTCACCTTGTTAAATAGTTTATCCATGTCATTTTAAAAAGGGAAAAAAACGCAAAACATTGTTGTGACTTTTAGCCTTTTCATTCAGCTTATCTCTTCTTCTATGGCATCTTTCAGGGCCAGGACCATGGATTCATCTTGGAAAGTCATCACCAAGCTCTTCTATTAACACTGAATGTTGATGCCATAATGTGAATTGTCTCTGTTCTGTAGACAACCAGGCAATAATAACTTAAAAGATGCACTTAGATTGCTTATATTCTTTAACACTACAGAAGCTTGTTTCATTGTTTCAGTGGCTACTTCCACCTTATGCCAACATGTTCTTTTGCCTTACTTTGCTCATCCAGTGTCAGAGGCAACAGGTGCACAAACTAAGACAGCATATTTCTGTAAACATGCTGGGGCGGAATGATTTCTAGCATATAGGTTGATAAATATTTTATACGTCTTCATTTGTAAACTAGACTAAGCAAATATAATATTACACAAAGCAAATGTAATATTAAATAGTGTTTCAGAAGGCATGTTTTACTTCACTGATGAGAACAGCAGACCTTTGTTGTTTACCTAACCAAATCCCAAGTCTTTACGACTCAGGATGAAGAATTAATAGTGAGGGGCATCGAGCACCAGACCACCTTTCAAGGGTGACTGTGTTTGTACTTAGATCCTATAAGCCATCCACCAAATGAAGGCCATAAACTGACAACAACACTTATTTATATAGTACATTTTTATACAAATGATGTATCTCAAAGTGCTTTACAGGATGAAGAAGAGAAAAAAATACAAAATATAAGGATAAAATTAGGCAATACTAATTAACATAGAATAAAGTAAGGTCCAGGCCACGAGACCGCCCAGCTCCCTCTAGGCATTCTACGTAACATAAATGATCTCAATCAGTCCTCATGGTTTTCAGGCTAAACAAACTAAATAAAGCAACTGCGGGATTGAGTTGTACCTGAATTCTATTGTTCTGAAGTATCTGTTTATGACTGGTTTTGAATCGAAGGCCATTCTGTACTATGACATCCCATTAGTTTAAGAATGGTATAAAGGTCACCTTGCCTTCCTTTACCTCTCTCTTTGTCTTTCTCTCTCTCGCCATGATGAAGACAAATTTATATTGGCAGCCATATTAAGATAGGCAGGTAGCCTGTTTCAGTTCTCCATTTAATAACCACGGGGTAGCAAAGCAAGCTAAACTGAAGATAAGCAAAGAGCCGCCTATGGACACAAGATGCACTGCTGTTTAGGGTGTAGGGTATGGTTTGCCAATATTCACATTGTATTCTGCTTCCATATTTTTGAGCATCTCAATAATACATAATTGTGGAACATAACTCCTGCCTGTTTCTTTACTCAGTCTAATTGACTGAGATTACAAATATAGAATGAAAGGGGGAAGGAAGTGCTAAAGTACCTGATCATAGAGTGGCAAGTGTATGGGATTTTAGACATTTTATTAAAGTTTATACCAGGGCTGTGGAGTCGGAGTCGAGGAGTCGGAGTCGGAGACAATTTTGGGTACCTGGAGTCGGAGTAGGCAAAAAGTTAACCGACTCCAACTCCTACTAAATTTAAATGGGAATTAAAAAAGTAAGTTGAAATGTCCCAATTCACAAACAGTCATAATGAACTACTTCTCTGCTGTAAGAATAAAGACGAATGCATGCGGTGCATAATGTTACCACAAAACGAACATGTCAAGTAACCATGAAGCATGCTTTTCATTGACTGTATGCGTCACTATATGGGATGTAATGCACAGGTAAGGTGCGGCACCGCTTTACATTGTGTCGTGTTCCACTGTTACAGGGAACTGTGAACCTAGCCTAAAGCCCCCCATACATTTACAGATGCACTGCCGATTTTTCGGCCATTCAACGAGTCATCACGCGTCAAACGCCTGAAAAATCATCTGGTGTGTTCTCAGCTCCGTCGGCTCTCCTTCGCTATGCGCTAGTGAAGGGGGCCGAAGGAGCCGAGACCACAGATCTCCCTACCTGTCTCCAGCAGAGGCTCGTTCTGCTGATCAGCTGGCCGGTGAGTGACACAATGCACTAAACTTCCGGCTGGCTGACAGAGGAGACAGCCACTGCAGCAGACAGAGGCATCACATTACTTTGGATGGGGGCGGTGGTCGAGATTTTCGGCAAGCTGGATCTGCCCGTCCATGTGGACACCCGCAATCTGCGGCCGCCAAAACAAAACCTTGTTTTCATTGTGTTTGTCTTTAATCTGGCATTATAGTAGAGTGTTGGCTTCCTAGCCAGTAGTTCTGTGGTGAAATGACATGTATGTTGCCTTCCTTTCCTTCAATGGATGTAGAAAATACATTAGCATAGTATATACATACAGAGGAGTCTGAGTCGGGGAGTCGGAAGATTTAGAAACTGAGGAGTCGGAGCATTTATCTACCGACTCCACAGCCCTGGTTTATACAATAAAGAGTACAGAAGGAGAACATTGGGTTACAGTAGGACCTTGCACTATAAAACACATGCAGACTATAGTAGTAATTTGTCATGCGAAGAGAAAAATTAGTGTAATAATTAGAATGTAGCTTGGCTTGAAGGGCTTGTCAGGTTGTCATAACTCAGATTGTTATTTGTACAATGAAACTGTTAAGTGCTTTTTGCCAGAATCAGAGGACCTTAGTGGGCGAGCAAGAGCATAGCAATGGAGAAGATCACTGATGTAGTCCGGGATGAGGCCGTTTAAAGCCTTGTAGGTTAATAATAGAATTTTATATTCAATTCTGAAAGACACAGGGAGCAAGTGGAGGAGAAGCAGGATGGGTGTTACGTGATTGCTGTTACCGGTTCATGTTAGGACTCTTGCAGCAGAGATTTGAATCGGCTGGAGGTGTAATACAAGATTAGAAGCTGCACCTGCCAGTAGAGAGTTACAATAATCAATGCAGGATGTGATACAACAACAACAACAACATTTATTTATATAGCACATATTCATACAAACAGTAGCTCAAAGTGCTTTACATAATAAAGAATAGAAAAATAAAAAACACAATACGAAAACAAAATAAATCGGCATTAATTAACATCGAATAAGAGTAAGGTCCAATGGCCAGGGGGGACAGAAAAAACAAAAAAAAAAAAACTCCAGACGGCTGGAGAAAAACAAAATAAAATCTGTAGGGATTCCAGACCATGAGACTGCCCAGTCCCCTCTGGGCATTCTACCTAACATAAATGAAACAGTCCTCTTTGGATTTAGGGTTCTCACGGAAAGGCTTGATGATGATGGTCACGTAGAATTCTGCCTTTTAGTCCATCCATCATTGTTGGAGCATCATGATGCTTTGAGTAGGTGGAGGTGGCACAGGCCACCACCACAAAGAAACCGGAAAAAGAAACAGAAAAGAGAGTAGGGGTCAGTACGGATTTTAGAGCTACCCTGAATAGTTATTATGAGGAAATTGAACACATAGAGTATCAGGATTAAGTTAAATTAAGTTAAATTGAAGTTATAAAAAGGCCATGTTAAAGTAATATGTTTTCAGCAGTGTTTTAAAGTGCTCTACTGTATTAGCCTGGCGAATTCCTATTGGCAGGCTATTCCAGATTTTAGGTGCATAGCAGCAGAAGGCCGCCTCACCACTTCTTTTAAGTTTTGTTCTTGGAATTCTAAGGAGACACTCATTTGAGGATCTGAGGTTACGATTTGGAATATAAGGTGTCAGACACTCCGATATATAAGAAGGGGCGAGATTATTTAAGGCTTTATAAACCATAAGCAGAATTTTAAAGTCAATCCTGAATGACACAGGTAACCAGTGTAGTGACATCAGAACTGGAGAAATGTGTTCGGATTTTCTTTTCCTAGTTAGGATTCTAGCAGCCGCATTCTGCACTTGTTGCAAACGATTTATGTCTTTCTTGGGTAGTCCTGAGAGGAGTGCGTTACAGTAATCTAGTCGACTGAAAACAAACGCGTGAACTAATTTCTCAGCATCTTTCAGTGATATAAGAGGTCTAACTTTACTTATGTTTCTTAAGTGAAAAAATGCTGTCCTAGTGATCTGATTAATATGCGATTTAAAATTCAGATTACAGTCAACAATTACCCCTAAGCTTTTTACCTCCGTCTTGACTTTTAATCCTAATGTATCCAGTTTATTTCTAATAGCCTCATTGTATCCATTATTGCCAATCACTAAGATTTCAGTTTTCTCTTTATTTAACTTGAGAAAGTTACTATTCATCCATTCTGAGATACAAGTCAGACATTGTGTTAGTGAATCAATAGAATCGGGGTCATCAGGTGCTACTGATAAATACAGCTGTGTGTCATCAGCATAGCTGTGGTAGCTCACGTTGCGCCCTGAGATAATCTGACCTAACGGAAGCATGTAGATTGAGAATAACAGTGGACCCAGGATAGAGCCTTGTGGAACACCATATTGGATATCATGTGTCTTTGAGATTTGATTACCACAACTAACAAAAAATTTTCTCCCTGTCAGGTAGGATTCAAACCAATTTAAGACACTGCCAGAGAGGCCCACCCATTGACTAAGGCGATTTCTAAGAATATTATGATCAATAGTGTCAAATGCAGCACTCAGATCTAAGAGGATGAGAACAGATATATGGCCTCTGTCTGCGTTCACTCGCAAATCATTTACTACTTTAACGAGTGCAGTTTCTGTGCTGTGATTTATTCTAAAACCCGACTGAAATTTATCAAGAATAGCATGTTTATTTAGGTGGTCATTTAACTGCATAATGACTGCTTTCTCCAGAACTTTGCTTAAGAAAGGCAGGTTAGAGATGGGTCTAAAATTTTCAAGAGCCGAGGGGTCAAGATTATGTTTCTTAAGAAGGGGTTTAACTACAGCAGTCTTAAGACAGTCTGGGAAGACCCCCGTATCTAATGACGAATTTACTATGTCCAGAACATTATCAATTAGCACGCCCCATACTTCTTTGAAAAGCTTTGTTGGTACTGGGTCAAGGACGCAGGTGGAGGATTTTAATTGAGATATTATTTTTTGTAAATCAGGTAAATCTATCCTAGTGAAAGAGTTTAATTTGTTTATAACAGAATGTTTGGGTTTAGGAGGATCCTTAGTTGTTGGAGGGATATACTATGTTATTTCTAATATCATTAATTTTTTGACTGAAAAATACAGCGATAGCCTCACAGGTTTTATTGGAAGTACTTAGGAGGCATTCCTTTGAGTTACCTGGGTTTAGTAGGTGATCAATTGTAGAGAATAAGACTCTGGGATTACTAGCATTGTCATTTATAATCTTGGAGAAATAACAGCGTCTCTCAAGACGGACAGTGTTATTGTATTCTGTTATTTTGACTTTTAATATTTCATAGTGGATAGTTAGTTTAGTCTTCCTCCATTTACGCTCAGCTCTGCGGCATGTTCTCTTTAAGTCCGACACTCTTTGGGTCTTCCATGGTATAACAATACTAGAGGATTTTTTCACTGTCTTTTCAGGTGCAACTATGTCAACAACAGCTCTCACTTTAGTATTAAATCTTTCCACCTTACTATTTACATTATCCTCGCTATTATAGTTGGCACTATAAACGGACTGATTGCTTAGAATGTTTGTAAGTTTTAAAGCTGCTGCTGAGTCAAAGAAGCGTTTTTTAACAATATGCTTCTCATGTTTTTTATCATTATTTCTATATTAAAAAGTAGAATAAAATGGTCCGATAGACCAATATCAATGATCTGCTTTACATCAACTTTCAGTCCTTTAGTAATCACTAAATCTAACGTATGACCTGCTTTATGTGTAGGCTGATTTACAAGCTGCCTCAAATCAAAAGAATCCAGGAGGTTCATAAATTCTTTTACTTTTAGATCACACTGATTATCTATATGAAAATTAAAGTTGCCAACTATTAGGAGTGTGTCATAGTTAGTAATTAAAATTGACATTAAGTCAGAGAATTCCTCAAAAAAAGACGCGTTGAATTTTGGAGGTCTATACACGGATAATACTAGAACTTGAGCATCTCCTTGGATAACAACGGCGAGATATTCAAAGGACTTGAACTTACCAAAACTGACATCTTTACATTTTAATCGGCTTGAGTAAATGTTAGCCAATCCGCCTCCCTTTTTCCCCTGGCGGTCTGCACGAGTAAAACTGTAATCCGGAGGCGCAGATTCGATTAAAACAGCCGCGCCGTTTGAGTTAAGCCACGTTTCACTTAGTGCAATAAAATCTATTTTTTTTATCACTAATAAGATCGTTGATAAAAAACGTTTTGTTAGTTAAAGCTCTAACATTTAATAGTGCCATATTTAATGTTTCGGAGGTGTAGAGATGAATACTATGTGCGTTATTGATATTTGGAATAGGGACTAAATTATTTTTATTAGCGCCGCTCTGTGTGTATTTTTTGTTTAATCTGTGATCTGTTTTAATAGTTTTGATACATTGTTCCTCTAAAATGGTAATTTTAATTAGATTATTGGAGTTTATGCCGTATTTCCTAGATTTTCTACGTGCATTGAGATTGCTTATTACAGTACTAATGTTGTGCACTTTAACGGAAGATTCTATTAAACACTTATCATGTCCTAGCACAACAGTATCATTTCGATAAAAGCATGGACAAGTTTCCCAACATTTCAAAAGGAGAGGAATGAGCAAACACGGGAATGTGTTATGAAGGTGAAAGTAAGAAAGTTTCTTAATGTGGTTTATGTGGGTGGAATAAGAAAGGAAGGAATCAACAATGACAACAAGATTCCTTGAATTAGAAGAAGGTCTGATGAGTTCTGCGCCATCCAGGTCTTCATTTCACTGAGGCAATTTGGGAGCTAAGAAAGCTCTAATGAAGTTTTGCTTTTAACATTGAAATATAGTTGAGTATCATCTGCTTAAAAGTGATAGCTCAGACCATAGCTACAAATGATATGGCCAAGGGGCAGAATATAGATACAGAAGAGCACAGGGCCGAGGACAGAACCCTGAGGAACACCTCGTGTGACTGGTGCTGAGCTGGATCTGTTGTTGCCAAGACTAACAAACTCAGATAGGTCTTAAACCACTGGAGGGCAGTGCCAGAGATACTCCGAATATTCTGCATTCTGGAAAGTAGAATGTCATGTCTGACAGTGTCAAATGCTGCACTAAGATCTAACAAAATTAATATGCTGGTTTGTCCAGAGTCTGCTGCCATGAGCAAATCATTAGTTACCTGCAGCAGAGCACTTTCACAGCTGTGCTGTGCCCTAAATCCAGACTGAAAGGGTTTTATCAATTTATTAGAGGGTAAGTAGTAGGGAGGCTACAACATGCTCAAGAACTTTTGACAGAAAAGGTAAGTGAGAAATAGGCTGAAAATTATTAAGAGCATCGGGACCAGACGATAACAGTGGGGATATAGAAGCAATATTAAAAGTGGCTGGATCAAAACCAGTGTCAAGGGATGTATTTATTATTTTCGTAACAGTCGGGATAATGACATGAACACAGGATTTAAGAAGTATGGTGGGGATAGCATCCAGTACAGAGGTAGTGGGCCTCATCTTACAAAGCAGGTAATGCAGATGTGACTGGTGAAAATTTAGAAAAGAGCTGGGTGGAGTGGGAAGACAGGGAAAGATATAAATGAATGATGGATTTATATTAGTTGAATTATTTAGATCTTTAATTTTATTGCAGAAAAACTAGAGGAATTTCTCACAGACTTTGGTAGAGGAGGTAATTGGGTCAGATGAAAGTTGAAGTAGTTTATTAACTACAGAGAAAGAAACACTCAGGTGATCATAGCCACTTTCTATTATTCTGCCTTAATGTGTTTTCTTAGCTGCAGTCAGTACACCCCTGTAAGCCCTTTGATGGTCAGAGAAAGCTGGATGTGTACAGTGAGGTTAGTCTTGTGCGACATTCTCTCAGGGCATCGACTAGCTACTTTCATACACAGTAACTGTGAACTGTCCCATGGAGCTGAGCACTTAATGGAAACCTCCTTATGCTTTAAAGGAGCTGTTTTATCTAGTGCTGAAAGAAGGGCTGTGTTATAGTGATCAACAAGACTATCTAGTGTTGATTGAATAAGCGAAGACAAAAAAAAGATCATAAGTGGAACTAACAAGGATAGGAGAGATATTTTTAAGGTTTCTGAAAGAAATTTGACATTTACAGGTAAGAGGAGAGAGTGGTAATGAGACTGTGAAAAGTACTGCTTTATGATCAGAGTGGCCCAAATCATTGCTGCAAGTGTTGCCATCAGATGAGCCTGATGTACAGATCAAGTCCAATGTATGTCCACCAGAGTTAGTTGGAAAATCATCATGTTGCAACAATCCATTAAGGATAGGTATTCATTTCTCAGCTTACATGTAGTTATATCAGTGTGGATGTTGAAATTGTCAAGAAGAATGACTCTCTGCGAAAGGGAACTTAAGTGGGTTAATAATTCAGTTAGATCAGATAAAAAAGACGCATTGTATTTTTGGGGACGATAGAGAACAATGAGTAAGACAGGACCTGATTTCATTATTAGCTTAAGGGCCAAACACTTGAAAAACCACGTGCAGTCAGTTGGGATTCTTTTAATGTTTAGTTCAGTTTTAATAATTACTATGACAC
Organism: Polypterus bichir lapradei; assembly: GCA_026402145.1. Classification (NCBI taxonomy): domain Eukaryota; kingdom Metazoa; phylum Chordata; class Cladistia; order Polypteriformes; family Polypteridae; genus Polypterus; species Polypterus bichir. The sequence goes on along the minus strand of JANRMT010062833.1, from coordinate 20,858,202 downwards.
CTCCTTCATGTCTTGAGCTGCAAGGCTCCGTGAAGTAAATGTTTCCGGATGGTGTTGCCTCCATGAGAGACATAAAATCGTTTTTACTGTTGCCAGGTTTCTGTTAGGCGAAGCATGTCAGAGTTGGAGTCTGTAATGAATTCTGATATGATAATGAATGCCATTAAGAGATCTTGAGTTAAACAATGCAATATTAGCTGTTGAGAACAAGATGTTATACTTTTTACTAGCGGCACTGCCGGTTTTATAGGACTTTGGCTGCTGTTGTTGTATGGGCCGGGTTAGATTAGGTTGGAATGGGCTTTGTTTGGTGTGTCTTGCCTGTGATTGCATTTACTGTGCCAGTTGCCAATGTCAGTTTCGACCTACTCTGTGGATCTGTTGTCAAAGCATTTCCATGTTTTCAAGATGCACTTATTCTTGTGTTTAGGCCCCGATTCAAAGCCATCATTTGTACTGTCCCAATCTTCTTCATTGCCCCTATACTGATGTTGTCCAATTACAGGAAGTGCAGGAAGGGCGACTGACATCAGGCTCTGCAAAAACAGATATTACAAAGTAATTGCCTCTTTTCCATTTCCAATGAAGAAATAAAGTGTGCTCTTTCTCATTGGGAGGAGTTTGAAAATTCATTGGACTTAGCTGGTGACTGGATGGGTTGTTTTTATGTTTTCTTACAAAGCTAGAAAGACAGAAGATCATTTTTCTTTGTATTTATAAAGCCGCCCTGTATCAAACTCTCTTTCCTATATTGTTTTGGCAGCCAACAACCTATGTATTTATTGCTTAAGTGCTTTTTTCACTCAACCTATTTCCTTTATAAGCTCTGTGAAGACTTCAGTCCAGCCTATAGCTTTAGTCTTATTCATTAGCCAGTTTCTCCATGCCACAAATCTCAGTCCAAAATTATTTATATACCATATACTGATGGAGAAAAAGAAGCACAACACACATAGACAAGGTAAAATTGAAAAACAAAACAGCAAAACCAAAAAAAAATCAAACAATAGCAATGATGTTAAGTTATTTTGAATTCCTTTGGTATCTTGACCATTGCTTGGTACCTCTGGTACATCCCATCCCATGTATTGACTAAAAGTACCTGATAAAATTGCAGGACATTTGTAGGTAAAGGGTGATATTTCCAGATCCAGGACATCCCAAAGGCACACTGTAGCTGATAAAATCAGGAGAGAAAGCAGGCCAGGACAGCACATGAATGAACACCAGTCTGGCATACTTTATCATCACCAAAATCAAAATCATTTTATTTGCTCTTATTTAGCCTTAAATAATCTGCATAGACTCATTTATATTTTTTCATGCAGATTTTTTTCGTTTCACTTCCCTTTTTTGTTCTTATGGGATGCTGAGAAGGCATTTGTTCAGTTAAACTTGGCATTCCTTTAGCATTTTTTGAACAGTATGGCTTTGGTATGCATTTTGTCGATATAATTAAAATATTGCTGCTCCACTTTTTCAACAGTAATGCTTATGAGGTCAAACCACTCTTGCCCCTTTCCAGACAGGTTGGTCCTCTCTCCTCATTTCTGCTTTATTTATCATTGAGGCTATTTATACATCAAAGATTCGCACCCCTGTTTCGCTACGTAATGCAAACCACATAGTCTCTTTCAGGGATAAAAACATCCTTCTACTCATATATTTAAGTAATGCACCTAATCTTTCACATTCTATACCTTTTTCAAATTCTTTGAACAAAGGTCAGGCTATTAAATTAGTTAGCAGAAATCTGACATATAACCATTTAGCTTTTCTACCTGCTCTGCTACTTTTACAACATGTATCTCTATTACTAATTAAAATATTTGGTAATTAACATATTCTTGGGATGTGAAATCACAACTTAAAACTTTTGTTGTTTTTTTGCAGACAGTATTTGTGGCATTGCCATGGTACAAGACTTGGTATGGGTATGAGGGTGGTGCTTTTTGGACTTATTTCTTATATGCAAACATTAATGATTCATTTTTATTGATAATATGATGCAACAAAATATTGTCTCACAGCAACATCATGACACACAGGTAAACATTGAGTCTCATTTAAAAATGTTGAAGAAAAACCTTTGAAGACTCAAATTTGTAACATTGCAGCACTTAATTTCCATCACATGTTTAGCAATGTGAAATTGCCCCGCTTGAAATAACTTTGCATTTGTACCTATTAGTGTTTGATGAGAAAGGTGTTTTGTTTCTAGTAAGTGTCATGTTCTGTTTAACCCACAGAAGTGGGATCATCCCTTTTGCGACACCCTTCCCCTGAGCTATCCCGGCTGATATCTGCTCATGGCTCTCTAAGTAAGGGAGAACGCAATTTTCAGTGGCCAGTTCTGGCCTTTGTCATCCAGCATCATGACCTGGAGGGACTAGAGGTGGCAATGAAGCATGCTTTGAAAAAGTCTGCCTGCCGGGTGTTTGCAATGGAGGTATGTCTTATATAATTTTTCTTTTTCTATAATCAGAGCTTTCGTGGAAGAGACAGAAATATAATGAAAATGAATGTGTGAAATTAAATTGTTTAGGCAATTTGGCTGTCCCAAATAACTAAGGTGTTCTTATAGAATCTCCTGTATTTGGTCTCCAGATAAGGACAAGAGAAAATGGTGAAAGTGAATTTATCATTAGCATGTTTTAATAATTTGTTTTTATGTACTTAGCCATTATGCTTAGCTTGCTGCATGCAGTATTCATAAATGATACTGATGTACTGTTTGTTGGTGCCATTTTAATGTTATTTCTAATTATTTGTGTATTTAAGGTATCAAAGGAGAGTAAATTATATTGCCTTAGCAAATTCAAATACTGTATATTGATCCTTAATCTTCAAAGCAAACAGCAGCAATGCATTGGTTTTTTATGTCTTAAATATTAAATAATATGTAAAGTTTGTAGCCTATTTAAAAAAACTTACTTTACTTGTATCCCCACTTTTACAAGAAATATTTTTATTTATTCATTTGTTTATTTATTTACTTATTTCCCATTTTATTTAAAGATCAAAACACATTAACTAAACTCTACAATCCAAAACAGCCCTGTAATATGTTCCAAAGACAACTTGTGAGTTTGAAATTGAAATTCAGCACTCAAACCACATCCACTCAGAGTGCTACTAGCTGTATGACAACCCATCTAAAGTAGTTCTTAATATTGATTAAAATAGCAACTGTGTTTAGAACGTTCAGAACAGCTCTGGAATGTTTACTTTGCAAATATATTAATGATTTATTCCAATTTTCTGAAAAATTTCTGAACTGACTCTCTTTGAAAAAATCAATTTTTTTCCAGTTTAAGATAATACAGAACATTGCTTTTCCACTGAGTTATTAAAGATGGATTCGTATTTTCCCATCTAGTATTATTCCAAATGCTATTTTTAAAGTGTTAACGAGAGATTTTTAGATCCAAAGCTATCTAAGAGATACATGTCCATTCATAACATGTCACCTAAGGATTCAGGTGTTTGATGGCATAATGCACAAATTAGATCTTGATCTGAGTAGTTTTAGACAATTTCAGATAAGATACGTGAACAATTCAACATTTTTTTAGTTGCTTGACGCATATTGATCCAGAATCCATCCATCCATCCATCCATCCATTTTCCAACCCGCTGAATCCAAACACAGGGTCACGGGGGTGTGCTGGAGCCAATCCCAGCCAACACAGGGCACAAGGCAGGAACCAATCCCGGGCAGGGTGCCAACCCACCGCAGTGATCTAGAATCCCTGAATTCTATTTCTTTACTGAAATTGTAATTGAAAGATCCCTTTCCTATTTTTCCCCAAGATCACACAGCATGAATTCCTTGAATAGATCTGCCAGTATCACAGCTGGAAACCGATATGGATGAGAGATAAGGGACAATTCTAATTTGTAAACAGAAAATAAATTATTTTGCTGGAAGATTAAAATTGGATCCTAATGGCTTAAAAGGTGAAGATACATTATCTATCTATCCATCCATCCATCCACACAGACTGGGTTCAGAAAGTATTCCAACCCTTTCATTTTCTGCAACTTTATGATTTTCTTAAATTGATACATTTGCCATTTTTGACATCAGTTAGTACTCAGTACCCTATAATGATAAAGTGAAAAAAGCAATTCTGAAACACAGTGGTAATTTTATCTGGGCTTCAGAAGTCCTGTACTGAGATGGAAGAACATATCAGAAGGGTGAACACTTCAACAGCACTCTGTCAATCAGGCATTTATGGTAGAGTGGCCGAGTACCACTTAAAGTTTGCCTAATTTCATTTAAAAAAATGAGAGCATAATGACAAGCTTCTCTGGTCTGATGAAGACATAAATTGAAATCTTTGAGCAGATTTTTAAGCATTATGTCTGGCAAAGACCAGACACTGTTCATCCACTTGCCTGATGGGACCATCATGCTATGTGGGTGCTTCTCAGTGGTAGCAAAACAGGGAAATCTGAGCACCTTTCATCATGACAATGACCTGAAGCATAGTGCCAAGACATCCCGGGAGTTTCTTTGGGACAAGGCTCTGGCTGTCTTTCAGAGGCCCAGCCAAAGCCCTGACTGGAACCCATAAACCAAGTGTGGAGAGACCTAAAGATGATGCTTCGTAAAGGGGCTTCTAAAAAGTACTAAATTAAAGACCTGAATATTTACATGAATGAGAATTTTCATTTTTTTATTTTTGATAAATTGGCATATCTTTTTGAAAATGTGTTCACTTTGTCATTAGGGTTATTAGGTGTAGGTTGATGGGCAAAAATAGTAAAGTTTATCCATGAAAAATTAAGTCTGCAACACAGTGTGCAGAAAGTAAAGGAGTCTGAATACTTTCTTGCAGCTTTCACACGCTCTCAGACTTTTTCGGTGCTCCAAATTGTGTAACATTTCACTTTCTTAATTGAGTATGTTTACGTGGGTTCTTGGTCAGACTATTCAGGGAAAATGCAAGGTTGTTGTTGCTTTTTTACTTGGTCTGCCAAAAAATAAATTCAATTTTGCGTGGAAATAAAGAGCAAAATAAACATATTGAATATATATCATTTCGCTCCAAATGCATTTCAGGCTAATGACATTTATATTTTACTTTAAACAGTGGACTATGGTGAAAGGTCAGTGTTACATTACAACTCGGACAATTTCATACTTTATTTACAGTTCTTATTTCTGTAGTTGAGCATTTACTGAAACAGTGATCTGATTAGGATTTTAGAATTAGAACAAAACAAAAGTGTATAGCAGAAGAGGCATGGCTTTCTTTATTGCAGGATCTCTAGAACATCTTGAGGGTATGAAAGGAGCGTTTCTATCTCAAGAAGCTGTCCTTGAAATGCATTTAATGAAATAAGCTACATTGCATTAGAAAGTTCATATTTTTTTATAAACCAGATTGTAATATTTGCAATAAGAAGTAGGTAAACTGGCTTAAAATTAATTTGTTGGGGGGGGCAATAAAACTATTTAGATGAAAGCGTTCTATTCATTCAGTCACATCTTTGCTGAGAGTTCATTGAGCGGTTCCTTCACCCTACAGCCATGTGCTATGGTGTTCTTAAATTAGGCTGTTATATGTTTTGTCTTATTTAATAAAGTCCATTATTTCTTGATTAAATTCTTTGTTAATATAGTCATGTTTGGGATATAGAGTTGCACAAAAATGAACCAGAAAGGTAATTCTAAACACACTTTATTCTAGTATTTGAAGAAACAATAATGGAGTCTTTATTAAAGACACAGCAAATGTGGTAACTATGTTGTTTTTACTACAGTCAACTGTTCCTTAGAATTAAAAGAATTGAAGGGTGTCTGTCTTATCGTTATTGACTTGTATAGAGGCAGGAGCAACAGCGCCACAAACTATCTTTAAAAGAGAAAAGCCAACCAGGGATTGAACAGAAAACATAGTCAATCAATTGGCTTTAAAGGTCTCTGTCACCATTAGATAGAAGAATCCCATATGCCTGCATCCGATCCTGTTCTGTCAGACTGGAATATGTATGAAAGTATGTTTTCACTGTAATTGAATTAGCTCTGTAAAGCAAAAACTCCACTCGAGATATATATATATATATATATATATGCATGCAGTGGTGTGAAAAACTATTTGCCCCCTTAACGTAACTTTATTCATTCATTAGTTATTTACAAGTTTCTGACCACTTATAAAATGTGTTCAATGTGCTGCCCATTGTGTTTGTGTTAACATATATATATATATATGTGTGTATATGTATATATCTATAATAATAAAAGGCAAAGCCCTCACTCACTCACTGACTGACTGACTGACTGACTGACTGACTGACTCATCACTAATTCTCCAACTTCCCATGTAGGTAGAAAGCTGAAATTTGGCAGGCTCATTCCTTACAGCTTACTTACAAAAGTTAAGCAGGTTTCATTTCGAAATTCTACACGTAACGGTCATAACGGTCGACAAAGTCCGCCATGTTGAACTTTCTTATTTATGGCCCCATCTTCACGAAATTTGGTAGGCGGCTTCCCTGCGCTAACCGAAACCGATGTATGTACTTATTTCGATGGTATGACGCCACTGTCGGCCGCCATATTGAACTTTCCAACGTCACCAATTTTCAAACTTCCCGTGTAGGTAGAAGGCTGACCCCATCTTCACGAAATTTGGTAGGTGACTTCCCTGCGCTAACCAAAACCGATGTATGTACTTATTTCGATGGTATGACGCCACTGTCGGCC
>JANRMT010062833.1:20834833-20851381 GCA_026402145.1 Polypterus bichir lapradei | reverse complement strand
AGGCCCATTCCTTACAGCTTACTTACAAAAGTTAAGCAGGTTTCATTTCGAAATTCTACGCGTAACGGTCATAACGATCAACAACGTCCGCCATATTGAACTTTCTTATTCATGGCTCCATCTTCACGAAATTTGGTAGGTGACTTCCCTGAGCTAACCAAAACCAATGTACGTACTTATTTCGGTGGTATGACGCCGTCAGCCGCCATATTGAATTTTCCAACATCACTAATTCTCCAACTTCCCGTATAGGTAGAAGGCTGAAATTTGGCAGGCTTATTCCTTACAGCTTACTTACAAAAGTTAAGCAGGTTTCATTTCGAAATTCTACGCGTAACGATCAACAACGTCCGCCATGTTGAACTTTCTTATTTATGGCCTCATCTTCTCGAAATTTGGTAGGCGTCTTCCCTGCACTAACCGAAACCAATGTACGTACTTATTTCGGTGGTATGATGCCACTGTCGGCCACCATATTGAACTTTTCAACAGTCTTTGTTACTTATGGGCCCATCTTCAAGAAATTTGGTACACGGGTTCCCAACGCTAACTGAATCCTATTTACGTACATATATATGTCCATAGCCTGCAGCTTGGTCACCATGTGAGGCGGCGTTGGGTCTCCCATCCCATCACCTCCCACGTTGTTGGCTGCCTGCCTATATAAGGCCGTCCGTCGCTCCAGTCTCTACATTCCCTTCCTTGCTTCGCCACGGGATTCACGTCTCCCTGCTGATAACTACAGCCTTTTTGTTTAATCCACGGCTTCTCCGCTGTTTTATTGTTTGTTTATTACAATTATAGTTATTGTATAGGTATTTTACACTTACTTTACATTACTCAGGTACCCATTTCCTTCATCATTCCAACCCCCATTACCATGTCTATCGAGGTAATCACCATCGATCAAAGAACTGTCACTTACCGAGTGGTTTCCATGCCCGGAGATGGCACCTACCTTTTCCATTCTCTGTGTTACATATTGCACGGCCATATCAGGCTCACTCTTGATATCTGGAAGAACATTGTGTCTTATGTATTGAATGACTGGGACAGGTTCAAGGTGTGGACTGATGACGGTACAGGAGATAATTATACTACACAGGAGCACTAGAAGAGTGAAATGCTTAAGCCCTTCACCTATGGTTCTGCATGTGAGTTGATGGCTGCTGCTGAATTGTTCGGTTGGTGCTTTCAAGTGTACCGAAATGGCCAAATATTTTACACCTTTCGACAACCGCCAATGCCTCTTAAACATCTTAGATTCACAGGTGACGATTTCAGTAGTGGACACTTTGATGTTTATGAATGTTTAAACTCTCAAAAGCTGGATGTGAAGTTATCGATGAAACCGGTTGTAAGCTTACAACGCTTGACAGATGCCAAATGTCACTTCAACACAAGTCCTGCAAATACTGTCATAATTGAAACAAACCATGAAACTGAAATCGATTATGACAGCAGCAATCCATGCTGTGAGATTTGAAACAAGATTACTGTTCACATGGCCAACTGTAAGTTGCATGCTCAAGAGTAAGCTCAGCGCACAGCTTGGTCATGTTACAACCGGAGGGCCGAACTGACAACGTGGTATACAAAGAGATCCTTAACAAATAATTATTGGCATATTTTCCCTCAGTTTAAAAAGGTTAAATTTTCTTCTTAATAAAAATTTTAATGCAGTACTTCGCCGCTGCGAAGCGCGGGTATTTTGTTAGTCTGTACTAATAAATGGCAAAGCCCTCACTGACTCACTCACTCACTGACTCATCACTAATTCTCCAACTTACCGTGTAGGTAGAAGGCTGAAATTTGGCAGGCTCATTCCTTACAGCTTACTTACAAAAGTTGGGCAGGTTTCATTTCGAAATTATACGCGTAATGGTCATAAGTGGAACCTATTTTTTCGTCCATATACTATAATAGATGTCTGGTCGAGTTACACCTCCCACGTAATTTAGTGCCTGCCCATATAAGGCCGTCCGTCAGCGGCAATCCAATAGAAACACTGCTGCTAAATATTCACGTGTGAAGGACTGTGCTTATGCAGACGAAGATGAGATGGTCAGGGTGGTGTTTGGCACAAACTCCGTGAAACTGCGAGAGAAAATTTTAAGTGCCGGGTCTTAGCTAACATTAAATACAGCCGTGGACATCGCACGAGATGGCACCAGCACAGCTGGGAACCTTCGATGCATGTACACCGAGCGGCTCACGTGAACTGACGCAGTGCGCAGACAAAAAGCAACAGTTTCAAAGAGTGCTGAACAAAAACCGAATTACACAATTGAGAAGGCAACAAAAAAATATGAAGCGTCTGACACATACAAGCATATTCATAAGTGCAACTACTGCGGAAACAAAGCAAACGGTGGAAAAAGTCAATGTCCCGCTAAAGGAAACCCGTGCATGCAGTGTGTGACGTCTCAGATAAAGAGGAAGACGAGCTGTTTATTGATGTAGTAAGAAACGAATCGATGAAAGAAACCTGTTATCTTTACAACGATTGACAAACACGGAATGTAACGAACACAACACATCCTACAAATACGAACCTGATTGAAAGAAATAATGATAATCAAATCCTTGATGACAGCAACACTCATAACACTCACAAAACAATTACTGTATATTGACAATCATGTTACATTATTTTTAAAATGTTTCCTTTTCTTTTACATAACTTCTTTAACACACTACTTCTCCGCTGTGAAGCGCGAGTATGTATATCTACATATTCTGAAATAGACAAACCACATGCCGTGGCGCAATGGAAGAGGCTTCGCCTCTAGCGCCGACGTCCGAGGTTCGATTCCCGAGAGGGGGTGCACTGAGTATGTACGCCTGATGACCCCACAATTAGGGCGAAACACGTGTCGCGTACTCTTTGCTAAAACTATTTATATATATATATATATATATATATATATATATATATATACACACATACCTATATATCAGCGGTTCCCGATTAATTTTACCCTCGCATCCCCTTGGTTTGAGACGTATAAAAAAATATGCGGTTAACGCAGAAAGACAGATCACCAATTTAAGCTTTATGATTAATGGATACTTTATTCGCCATCAATGATTGTTTTGGTAAAGCCATACTCAGTGTAATCATTAGATGAACGGTAAAAAAGTAAGAGCGAGTGGAGGGTGACTTATTGAGGCACGCAGGCGAAACCACAATAGCACGCGAGCTTGATGTAGTGCGCGTCAACTCGATCTGAATTGCGCGATCACATTCGAAAAAATCTTTTTAAGTTCTATTTAGTCGACACAAATATCTTTGGTTTGGAATGTGTTACATTTCTATGGTGAAGAAAAATTTATGCAATGATGCCTACATTTAACTTACATTCCTTCCAAAGATATTTCTGTCGACTAAATAAAAATTCCTTCTATTTAAAATTTAAATAGAACTTGAACAGATACGATAGTTCATAATATCCACGCAGACTTGCACGTAAGAGCGGGAGTCATCCGTTTTAACAAGCAGCGTATTGCACTGATACAAAATTGCCTGCTCATTTAATTATTTAGGAATGGATAAATAAATTAAGATTTTGTACAAATAATGTTTTTCATTTTTCTTCCTTGATGGATTCTGACACCCCCAGCAACAGTTGCTCTCAACCCAAAGAGTGTATGTGTATATATAACAGAAAGAAAGCAGATGATCCGACGGTCTTTTCCTAAGTGTGAGTTCAACCGTATATATAAAATATACTGTGTGTGTATATATATATATATATAATGTGTGTATGTGTATATATATATATATATATATATATAAACATTGAAGCCCTTGACAAGTGAAGTATATAACATTGATTATCACATTACAATGGCATCTGCCATGGAATGGGATATATTAGTAACAAATGAACAGTCAGTTCTTGATTGTGATGTGTTGGTAGCAAAAATGTTGGCTTCTGAGCAACTTTGACAAGGGCAAAATTTTGATGGCTAGACGACTGGGTCAGTGCATCTCCAAAATTACATTTCTTGTGGGGTTGTTCCTGGTATCCATTTGTGGGTACCTCCCAAAAATTATTTTGGGAAGGACAACTAGTGACAAGGTAATGAATTCATTGATGCCCATGGGGAGTGAAGGCTAGCTCATCTAGTTCAGTTCCACAGAAGAGTTACTGTAGCAGGAATTGCTAAAAAGCTTAATGTTGGCCGTGAGAGGAAAGTATCAGAACATGCAGTGCATCGCAGCTTGCTTCATATAAAACTGCATGGAAGCATATGGTCAGAGTGCCCATTCTCACCCCTGTCCACTGCAGAAAGCCCCTACAAATGGTCACATGAGCATCAGTACTGGACTATATAGCAATGGAAGATGGTGGCCTGGTCAGATGAATCACATTTTCTTGTAGATCATGCGGATAGCCAGGGGTGTGTGTGTGTGTGTGTGTGTGATTTACCAAGGGAAGAGATGCCATCAGGTTGCACTTTAGGAATAAGGCAAGCTGGTAGAGGCAGTGTTCTTCTGGGAAACCTTGGGTCCTGGCATTCATGTGCATGTTACTTTGACATGTACCACATACCAAAAGATGGTTGTAAACCACATGGCAACAATATTCAGTGATGACAGTGGTGTCTTTCAGTACAATAATGCACCCTGTCAATGGAATGGTTTGAGAAACATGGGAAAAAGTTCAAGGTGTTGACTTGGCCTCCAGATTCTCTACATCTCAATACATTTGAGCATCTGTGGGATGTGCTGCAAAGCAAGTCCAATCCATGGAGGCTCCATCTTGCAGCTGCTTTACATGGCTTACAGAATATTCTGCTAACATCTTTGTGCCAGATACCACAGGATACCTTCAGAGGTCTTGTGAATTTCATGCCTTATTGTGTCAGAGCTGTTTTTGTAACACAAAGGGTGTTTCTACAAAATTAATCCATTGTGAAATTAAATGTTAAAATATAAGCCACAAATTGCTATGATATTTTGTAGATATTAAGTAAAGTGAGACAACTTGCTTGTTTAGTAAATTTACTTTAATAATATACTAACCATGTTTTTAATTTAGATATGAGAACTTTTTCACAAATTAATTAAAGTTAAGATGTGTGGCTAGCTTTGATTACAGCTTGCAGTCCATACCATCTATAGTCTTGGTAAATCATTAAATTGTCAATGTGAATTAGTTTTAAGAGAAGTATAGATTCATTAAATTGTACTTTCACCTCCCTGTACACAATTAAAGAAATTGTTGAAATATATCTGTTTTTTTTACCTAAATTTTATATTTCAGGCATTTAATTGGCTTCTTTGCAATGTTATTCAAACCACATCACTCCATGATATACTTTGGCACTTTGTGGCATCACTGACACCATCTCCAAGTGAGCCTGAGGAGGAGGATGAGGAAGAAAATAAGGCAAATAAGGAAAATGCTGAGCAGGTGCCAAGTGTTCATTTGTAGTGGGTTATATTTATTTGGGGTATTTTTGCTCTCAACTTGTGAACATTTTGTAAATATTGGTCTAACATTAATAAAATTGTAGAACTCTCAATATTAGAATTTTTATGCATTATACAAAAAGAGACATTTAGGAATGTTTAACTTTATATTGGTTATCATTGCTTTTATGTGCATTATTACATGTATGGTAGAAGTTTAAAATTTAATATTTAAATGTATCTCTAGGAAAAAGACACACGGGTCTGTGAGCATCCATTGTCAGATATAGTAATTGCTGGAGAAGCTGCTCATCCACTACCTCATACCTTCCACCGTCTGCTTCAGACAATCTCTGATCTCATGATGTCTTTGCCTAGTGGTAGCTCCCTGCAACAGATGGCTCTGAGGTATGTGACCAAAAAAAATGATTTAATTCTTTGAGGGCAAATTTGTAAGCTTACTGTTTAGTCTTGGTTAAATTCTTTAATTTTAAAAGACTGACAGAATGATGTTTGTACTTTTATCACATTTTTTTTTCTTTTAATTTTGTTTTTAAATATATTTTCTAATTAGTTTCCTCTTTGATTGTTGAGAGTGTTTGGAAAAGCAGTTTTAGAGTTTAGGAAATATTTGTAATGGGTTACTACAAAAAATAAATGAAATGTAATTAGTAGAGTAATATAGACATACATTAAACATGAAATGAAAGTTTAATAGTATTTTCATTTAAAACTGTTTTTAAAAGAAAGTCATCTCTCTAATATAAAAAAAAATCTTGGAAGGAGACGAGATGTGATTTTCTCAAAGAGACACTTATACGTCCCATGAGAAAGAGATTTAACCATGCCCAAGTCCGGAAATAAAAGACAAAGAGTAGATGACAAAGTAGAACGTTGTAAAGAATTCAAAAATGTTGGCAAAGTACACATGCAGAGCAGGTTAGAGATAATGGAAATACGAAAATTCGAAAGTCTCAAAAAAAGGATAGGAAAGATCGTATTAGCACAAACAAACGGAAATTATTACTTGGTGAAATAACGGAACAGCGAAAAGAGATTGAATATATTGTTCGGATTTAAACTTTAAGTCGGAGACTTGTAGATCGTCTAATTCATGTTGCCAGCAAGAATTAAAACATTCCAAATACGCTGGCACAGTATGAAGTCCAGTGAGATGGAGACTTTTAACATGAGATTCTTTCAAGTCACACCCTATTTACAACTATTTTCAAATAAGACCACGGTCATCTCACCTCAGTCATTTGAATGCTTTTGTCAGACACCGTTCCTGTTCTCTCAGCTCTTAGTCGCGTGAATGCTTTTGGCAGACACACTTCCTGCACTCTCAGCTCATGAATTTTATGAGGACAATAAGGTACAGGAGATAATTATACTACACAGGAGCACTATAAGAGTGAAATGCTTAAGCCCTTCACCTATGGTTCTGCATGTGAGTTGATGGCTGCCGCTGAATTGTTCGGTTGTCGCTTTCAAGTGTACCGAAATGGCCAAATATTTTACACCTTTCGACAACCGCCAATGCCTCTTAAACATCTTAGATTCACAGGTGACGATTTCAGTAGTGGACAATTTGATGTTTATGAATGTTTAAACTCTCAAAAGCTGGATGTGATTTTATCGATGAAACCGGTTGTGTGCTTACAACGCTTGACAGATGCCGAATGTCACTTCAACACAACAAATCCTGCAAATACTGTCGTAATTGAAACAAACCATGAAACTCAAACCGATTATGACAGCAGCAATCCAAGCTGTGAGATTTGAGACAAGATTACTGTTCACATGGCCAACTGTAAGTTACATGCTCAAGAGTAAGCTCAGCGCACAGCTTGGTCATGTTACAACCGGAGGGCCGAACTGACAACATGTTATACAAAGAGATCCTTAACAAATAATTATTGGCATATTTTCCCTCAGTTTAAAAAGGTTAAATTTTCTGCTTAATAAAAGTTTTAAGGCAGTACTTCGCCGCTGCGAAGCGCGGGTATTTTGTTAGTCTATACTAATAAAAGGCAAAGCCCTCACTGACTCATCACTAATTCTCCAACTTCCCATGTAGGTAGAAGGCTGAAGTTTGGCAGGGTTATTCCTTACAGCTTACTTACAAAGGTTAAGCAGGTTTCATTTCAAAACTCTACGCATAACGGTCATAACGGTCGACAACGTCCGCCATGTTGAACTTTCTTATTTATAGCCCAATCTTCACGAAATTTGGTTGGCGGCTTCCCTGCGCTAACCGGAACCAAATTTACGTACTTATTTCGGTGGTATGATGCCACTCTCAGCCGCCATATTGAACTTTCCAACGGTCTTTGTTACTTATGGGCCCATCTTCAAGAAATTTGGTACGCGGGTTCCCAACGCTAACTGAATCCTACTTACGTACATATATATGTCCATAGCCTGCAGCTCGGTCACCGTGTGAGGCGGCGTTGGGTCGCCTATCCCAACGCTTCCCACATTGTTGGCTGCCTGCCTATATAAGGCCGTCCGTCGCTCCGGTCTCTACATTCCCTTCCTTGCTTCGCCATGGGATTCACATCTCCCTGCTGATAACTACAGCCTTTTTATTTAATCCACGGCTTCTCCGCTGTTTTATTGTTCGTTTCTTACGATTATAGTTATTGTGTAGGTATTTTAGACTTACTTTACATTATTCAGGCACCCATTTCCTTTATCGTTCCAACCATACCCCTATTAACATAGGTCTATCGAGGTGATCACCATCGATCAAAGAACTGTCACTTACCGAATGGTTTCCACTACCAGAGATGACACCTGCCTTTTCCATTCTCTTTGTTACATATTGCACGGCCATATCAGGCTCACTCTTGATATCCGGAGGAATAAGGTGTGGACTGATGACGGTACAGGACATAATTATACTACATAGGAGCACTATAAGAGTGAAATGCTTAAGTCCTTCACCTATGGTTCTGCATGTGAGTTGATGGCTGCCGCTGAATTGTTCGGTTGTCGCTTTCAAGTGTACCGAAATGGCCAAATACAGGTCCTTCTCAAAAAATTAGCATATTGTGATAAAGTTCATTATTTTCTGTAATGTACTGATAAACATTAGACTTTCATATATTTTAGATTCATTACACACAACTGAAGTAGTTCAAGCCTTTTATTGTTTTAATATTGATGATTTTGGCATACAGCTCATGAAAACCCAAAATTCCTATCTCAAAAAATTAGCATATTTCGTCCGACCAATAAAAGAAAAGTGTTTTTAATAGAAAAAAAGTCAACCTTCAAATAATTATGTTCAGTTATGCACTCAATACTTGGTCAGGAATCCTTTTGCAGAAATGACTGCTTCAATGCGGCGTGGCATGGAGGCAATCAGCCTGTGGCACTGCTGAGGTGTTATGGAGGCCCAGGATGCTTCAATAGCGGCCTTAAGCTCATCCAGAGTGTTGGGTCTTGTGTCTCTCAACTTTCTCTTTACAATATCCCACAGATTCTCTATGGGGTTCAGGTCAGGAGAGTTGGCAGGCCAATTGAGCACAGTAATACCATGGTCAGTAAACCATTTACTAGTGGTTTTGGCACTGTGAGCAGGTGCCAGGTCGTGCTGAAAAATGAAATCTTCATCTCCATAAAGCTTTTCAGCAGATGGAAGCATGAAGTGCTCCAAAATCTCCAGATAGCTAGCTGCATTGACCCTGCCCTTGATAAAACACAGTGGACCCCAGATCATCACTGACTGTGGGTACTTGACACTGGACTTCAGGCATTTTGGCATTTCCCTCTCCCCAGTCGTCCTCCAGACTCTGGCACCTTGATTTCCGAATGACATGCAAAATGTGCTTTCATCCGAAAAAAGTACTTTGGACCACTGAGCAACAGTCCAGTGCTGCTTCTCTGTAGCCCAGGTCAGGCGCTTCTGCCGCTGTTTCTGGTTCAAAAGTGGCTTGACCTGGGGAATGCGGCACCTGTAGCCCATTTCCTGCACACGCCTGTACACGGTGGCTCTGGATGTTTCTACTCCAGACTCAGTCCACTGCTTCCGCAGGTCCCCCAAGGTCTGGAATCGGTCCTTCTCCACAATCTTCCTCAGGGTCCGGTCACCTCTTCTCATTGTGCAGCGTTTTCTGCCACACTTTTTCCTTCCCACAGACTTCCCACTGAGGTGCCTTGATACAACACTCTGGGAACAGCCTATTCATTCAGAAATTTCTTTCTGTGTCTTACCCTCTTGCTTGAGGGTGTCAATGATGGCCTTCTGGACAGCAGTCAGGTCGGCAGTCTTACCCATGATTGCAGTTTTGAGTAATGAACCAGGCTGGGAGTTTTTAAAAGCCTCAGGAATCTTTTGCAGGTGTTTAGAGTTAATTAGTTGATTCAGATGATTAGGTTAATAGCTCGTTTAGAGAACCTTTTCATGATATGCTAATTTTTTGAGATAGGAATTTTGGGTTTTCATGAGCTGTATGCCAAAATCATCAATATTAAAACAATAAAAGGCTTGAACTACTTCAGTTGTGTATAATGAATCTAAAATATATGAAAGTCTAATGTTTATCAGTACATTACAGAAAATAATGAACTTTATCACAATATGCTAATTTTTTGAAAAGGACCTGTATTTTACAACTTTCGACAACCGCCAATACCTCTTAAACATCTTAGATTCACAGGTGACGATTTCAGTAGTGGACACTTTGATGTTTATGAATGTTTAAACTCTCAAAAACTGGATGTGAAATTATCGATTAAACCGGTTGTATGCTTACAACGCTTGACAGATGCCGAATGTCACTTCAGCACAAGTCCTGCAAATACTGTCGTAATTGAAACAAACCATGAAACTCAAACCGATTATGACAGCAGCAATCCAAGCTATGAGATTTGAAACAAGATTACTTTTCACATGGCCAACTGTACGTTGCATGCTCAAGAGTAAGCTCAGCGCACAGCTTGGTCATATTACAACTGGAGGGCCGAAATAACAATGTGGTATACAAAGAGATCCTTAACAAATAAATATTGGTATATTTTCCCTCAGTTTAAAAAGGTTTAATTTTCTTCTTAATAAAAATTTTAAGGCAGTACTTCACCGCTGCGAAGCGCGGGTATTTTGCTAGTTGATTATATACGTTGTACCTCCGGCAGAAAAAAACTAAATCCAACTCCTACTTGTGCAGTGTGCTGTTCAAAAACTGATAAATCTAGGAAGAAAATCCAAAAAAGAATTGTGCTAGTGACATTGAATTGTGTCTTTCACCGTGCTTTAAGATTTACCCCAAAAAGGACTCATTTTGAGATTATATACTGTTTTTGCCTCATTAGTAGTAGTATATTACTGTTATTTTTTGTTGTTATTGTTCATGTCATATTATTATTATTTTTATTCATCATTGCTATTATTATTTGTATCATTATTGTACCTTTTAGAATTATTAGAAATTAAATTTTTCCATGCCAAAAAAATACAACACTTTTTAAATTTTTTTTGGAATAAAATGCAATTATAAGGAGGTTAAATAAGATTATACGTGCCTGCATGCAAAAGTCTGTGCAGGCAAAAAAACTGCTTACATATACATACGCATTTAGGTAATCAGTACACTGTAAATTAAATTGTAAAGTTTCATCTGAGAAGACTATTATTATTGACAGGGACACACATTCACACAACGCAATTTCTGCCCCATGTTTTTTAAACAAAACCACCCTGTTGGCAATCCTTACTGTTAGGAGTTGCGAGGCCCTTGGTATAGCATTATGTGCACAGTTTGTTTCTGTGCATAAATTACTTCTAAAAAGCAGTTAAGTGGTCAAAGCCTCAGAGGGAGCTTAAACTGCTATCTCTTGATGAGAAAATGAAAATCCTTCATCTTTTGAAAAATAGCTTGTTGCTTGCCAAAGTCATTTTTCCCTTACCAGTACAGTGTAACAACTATTTACATAGCATTTACATTGTATTAGATAAGGAAAGATTTTTTAGATTAAAGTATATGGGAGGATGTGCAAATGCTAGACCATTTTAAATAGTGGGCTTGAGCAGTCACAGATTTTGGTATCCATGCGAGGTCCTGGAAACGAGAACCTGTGGATATAGAGTACCGACTATGAGGTCAAAGTATTGTGGTTGTTATGGTCATAGTATTCTATGTATTGTTTCACTGCATTATCGGTCATATAAATATTAGACAATAAATCATATAAATTAAGAATTATGCTATATTACCTCAATTTACCCTGACTGTTATCTTGCCTGCTATATTAAAATTTCAAGTTTCTTCTACCTTGACCACAAAGTAGTTTTTCAAATTTACCTTTTTCAGTTTTTGTTTTAATTGTATAATTTCATTATTTGCTCCATAAATTGCCTTAATAAGTATGTTGACAGTAACTCTGTATTCCTATACATTTCACTTTATTTTAGTCATTTATTGCATATAGGAATATATTGGTTAGTTTGCAGTTCATTGTATCTTTCATTGAATTTGAGTTTTTTTTTTCTACCAATAGAGTTTTTTAGGAGTGTAAGGACAATTAATTTCTTTAAACATAATAGAGTATAATAAAATAATCAAAAAGAAAAACCTTTTTTTGCTTAGTATTTTTGATGAACGTTTTACATTACTTTGCTCCATTTACAGTGTCTATTTGAGAATATGATGTTATTTTGTATATCCTAATTTGAAAATTATGTTTTATTTATAGGTGTTGGAGCCTGAAATTCAAGCAATCTGATCATCAGTTTCTACATCAAAGCAATGTCTTTCACCATATCAATAACATCCTGTCTAAATCTGATGATGGTGATAGTGAAGAAAGTTTCAACATTAGTGTGCAATCTGGCTATGAGGCAATTAGTCAGGTGAGTAGTACCAATGCTAAACTAAGACTTAAAGGCTGAAGAATTTATCATCTTTATCATTTTTGTGATATAAAGTCAAACCATGTCTTTATTTCACAATAACTGTTGAAAAACAGTGTTTTGTAGAAATGCAAGCATTGAAGGAAAAAGTTCTTAACCAGCACGTGTTCCTGTCATTTCCATCAAATTTATAATCCCATCCTAATTGCCTTTCTACTAATATCCTAAAGTCATTATAATCCCATCCTAATTGCCTTTCTACTAATATCTTAAAGTCATAATAAAGAATATACATTGCTAAGTGCCTTGAAGTAGGTGATCTGTAATCTGTATATACATATGCTTGACATTTATGGAAGAGCCTATAAGAGCTTCAAAACCATATACTGCATTAATTGTATTCTAAAAGTTAATAATTGATGTGGTATTAGTCAAACCAGTAATAGATTTGAATTTTTCCCAGAAAAAGTTAATTGTTCAGATAGTAAAGGATGCTGCTGTGCAGATTCCATTGTCTTGATTTTTGGATTAAATGGCTTTTCTTCTGTTTCAAATAAAGCTTATACATCATTCAACCTATAAATAGATGATTGTTTTCATTAATATTAGTAATAAGGAAATACAGGTAGTCCCCAGGTTACGGACATCCGACTTACGAACAGGGCTGCAGCTGCGATGTATGCGCCTCAGTAACTGCCGCTCCGTCATCTTCGGCCTGGAGAGGCTGCAAGCGGTGGCTGGATGGAGGCTTGAGGGCGGCGATTTCGCTGCCCGAGAAGTGTAGTGTCCCTCGGGTGGCTCCCGGCGGCAAGCGGTTTCACTGCCCGCCCTCCACATACGGCTGCCCTGTTCATTATCAGTGGGCGGCTGGCGATGCTGCAAGCGGTGACCCGGTTGTGGGGGGCAATTTCACTACTCGCACAGTATTGTGTCCCTCAGGTGGCTCCTGACGGCAAGCGATTTCACTGCCTGCCCACCACACACGGCTGCCTCATTTAATCTCGTTGGGCAGCTGGTGATGCTGCAAGCGGTGACCCAGTTGTGGGTGAATGGGGCGGCGGGGGGTATCATTGTAGTGTGCCTCGGATGGCTGCCTGTTGAATTGGGGCAATGGTGGGCGATTCACTACCCGCCTTTGGCCACACTGTGTTCGTTCTCGATGGGCGGTGCTGCAGGCAGCATACTGTAGTGGAGGTGACTGTGAGGTTTGCTGGTGATGAACCGCCCCCCCACCACTCCCATTCATTCTCAATAGCAAGCCTGCTTGTACTGTTATGTACATAGCAGGAAGTTGTCTCTTGTCAGTACATCAGACGTGTTGACGACTGGTGCCTTCCTGCTGTGATAGCGTGTACAGTGCTGTACAGAAGAGCTCATCTTAACCCTTTGTCTTCACCCTTCAAGAATGTCTGTGAAACACAAATCTGATGCAAGTGTTGGTGATATAGTAAAGAAGAGAAAAACCATCACCATTGAAAATAAAGTAGAAATAATAAAAAGGTCAGTGAGAGGTGAAACTCCATCATTCATTGGCAGGGCACTTGGTTACTGTCGGTCAACAATAGCATTTATTAAAATAATGCACCTGTTCCAATTTACATACAAATTCAACTTAAGTACAAACCTACAGTCCCTATCTGGTATGTAACCCGGGGACTGCCTGTATAGCAAATTTCAAACATTGAATGCAGGAGTGTTCTTTACCAAAAATAATAATAATAATGCTACTTTATACACATAAATAACATACTAATAAATACCAATGAAATAATAAGTTGATAAAGAATAATAACCATCTGAAGCATTACAAATGCCATTGCTTATTTGTCCTTCAAAGTGATAATAGTCATTTTAGTTTATTTTTTAACAACCACTATGGCCAGATAACAACGGAATAGAGGAAAATAAAATGACCTAGTTTCTTATGAAGCCTTAGAACTTAATGCTGTGGTTGTTTGTGGTTTGTTTCAACATTTTGTTTATATAATATAGTACTATATAGTTTTAAATTTACAAAGAGACAGAGAAAAAATTACTTTTTAAATAGTTCTGAATTCTTTTTTTACAATCTAATTTTTTACATCTCACTCAAGAGTTTTTGCTCATTGCATGTGTAGTAAGAGTTTATATGCAAACTATAGCTAGATGATCTTTTTTGATATAAACTTTTCATATTCAAATTTTTCATTTTAAAACATATACCTTGTTGCATATTGCATGCTTTGATTTGTACTGATGACTTATTTTTTGGTTTTATACAAAACAGTTAGTGTATTTTCATTGTGCTTCCTTTCACCCAACAATTAATCCCAGCTGTCAGTTTGATGAACAACTTTACATTTTTCTGGAGTGAATTGCATTTGTGTGTGAGGTTACCCTGTAATCTCCTCTAAAATTTTCTTTTGTACTGTAACGTCTAGCATGGTAAAAAATAAAAATGCTACATAAACACAGCACACAATATTAAAGCATAAACAGAGAAACATGCATCATGTAAATTCATATACAGTTATGTGTATAATATATATATCAGTGTTCTCCCTAGTGTCTGGAGCGCCCCGGCTAATTTAGTATGACATTGTGAGATGACAGCCACAGATCTGCAGGCACAGGCAGATCTGATGATCAGCAGAGATCAGCGGGTGAGCAAATATTGCTAAAGCTAATAGTGGTGACGAGGCGTAGCAGAGTTCACAAGCAAAGAGTATGGGGTGGTGGGATTTCGAGAGTGGGCTGTACATGGTAATAGCGGGGGTGTAGCAGCTTAATACAGTAGCAAGGAGTATGGAGAGGTGGGCGGGCGAGAGGGGGCTGTACATGCTAATAGTGGGAGCGGAGCGGCAGTTCACAAGCAAAGAGGATGTGGAGGTGGCAAGAGGAGGTCTGATAAAATAAAAAAAAGTCTAGTGAAACCAGCCTGTCAGATATCAGAAAAAAGGCGTCAGGAAGTGATGTCTTTGTTCTCAGCGTCAGCGCACTCTGTATAGTGCAGCTGAGCGTACAGCAGCTCTCTTCTTGTAAAGTACATAGCAAACCTATATATATATATATATATATATACACA
This sequence comes from Polypterus bichir lapradei, assembly GCA_026402145.1. Taxonomy (NCBI): domain Eukaryota; kingdom Metazoa; phylum Chordata; class Cladistia; order Polypteriformes; family Polypteridae; genus Polypterus; species Polypterus bichir. Next base: position 20,836,039 of record JANRMT010062833.1, on the reverse strand, counting down.
CACACAACCCCAAATCAGAAAAAGTTGGGACAGTGTGGAAAATGTGAATAAAAAAAGAAAAAAGCAAGTTATAAATTTTCCTCAAATTTTATTTCATTGCAGACAGTATGAACACAAAATAATTCATGTTTTTTTTTTTTTTTTTTTGTCAACATCATTTGATTTGTAAATAAATATCCATTCTTGCCATTCAGGCTTGCAACACATTTCAAAAAAAGTTGGGACAGTACAGCATTTACAACTTTGTACAGTTCCCTTGTCTTTTAACAACACTTAAAAGACGTTTAGGCATTGAAGAAATCAAGTGACTAAGTGTTGCAGGTGTTAGTTTGCCCCATTCTTCCTGCAAACAACGTTTTAGGTGCGCAACAGTACGGGGTCTTCGTTGACGCATTTTTCGTTTCAAAATGCGCCAAACATTCTCTATAGGAGACAAATCAGGGCTGCAGGCAGGCCAGTCAAGCATCCGCACCCTCTTCTTACACAGCCATGCCTTTGTTATGCGCGCAGTATGTGGTTTGGCATTGTCTTGCTGAAATAAGCATGGGCGTCCCTGGAAAAGATGTCGTCTTGAAGACAGCATTTGTTCCTCCAAAACTGAGATATACTTCTCAGCATTGATGGTGCCATCGCAGAAGTGCAAGTTACCTTTGCCGAAAGGCGCTGACACAACCCAATACCATGACAGACCCTGGCTTTTGGACTTGTATCTGGTAACAGTCTGGATGGTCCTTTTCCTCTTTGGTCCGCAGCACACGGCATCCATTTCTTCCAAAAAAGATGTGAAAAACTGATTCGTTTGACCACAATACAGTAATTCCTCGCTATATCGCGCTTCGACTTTCGCGGCTTCACTCTATCGCGGATTTTATATGAAAGCATAACTAAATATATAACGCGGATGCTTCGCTGCTTTGCGGGTTCTGCGGACAATGTGTCTTTTTACTTCCTGTACATGCTTCCTCAGTTGGTTTGCCCAGTTGATTTCATACAAGGGACACTATTGGCGGATGGCTGAGAAGCTAACCAATCAGAGCACGCAGTTGAGTTCCTGTGTGCTGAATGCAGTGTTAACCAGGAAGTCTCGTCTCGCTCATTCAGCATCAGCGTGTTTCGCTGTGTAAAGAGTTGTGCTCTTTTGTGTTTATCTTTGTGCATAGTCAAGCCCTTCATTATGGCTCCAAAACAATCTGCTACTGCTTCAGG
>JANRMT010062833.1:20806169-20819833 GCA_026402145.1 Polypterus bichir lapradei | reverse complement strand
TATATATGTGTGTATGTATATATATTTTTGTCCTTGTTTGTGCACGATCAGTTCGGCGAACATCCGCTACACCCATCAAAACCTTATAGACATTGGTGTCCAGAGCCAGACATCTATTTCGAGTGTTTTTCATCACACGCACAACATCCCAGACAACATAGCGAGACCAGTGGGCTCTCCGTGGATTGTGGTCGGGTCTAGGAAAACGACACAGACGGAGGAGGGAAAGAAAGCAGAAGCGGGGCCGCAGATCCGACGTTATGCTAAGGCTAAAAAACAACCATAGAAGCCCTATACAGAACTTTTTTCTGCACTGAAGGAGCTGCTTTTAATCTCATTGTAGATGTGTATAGTGACAATAAAAGGCATTCTATTCTAGAAACAATTTCATGCTATACTCACCATTTAATTTGACATCTTTGGGCTGCAGGAAGGGAGGAGGAGGAGGAGGTATTTCCACACAATGTCCATCTTCGTTTCGATTGTGATCGCTTTCTTTACCTTCTCTTCCTTCCTTAGCAATTATGTGTCTTGCTTGCATGGTCTTAATGAATTATATATACAGGTAAATCACTGCAATAACCGAAATTACATCCACAAACACATGTATCTGGGCTCCGACTGACGCTACTAACGCTCTCGGTTGTTTGTTTACAATCGCGCAAGTGGATACACGTGACCGCATCCGTTTCCTAACGCAAGATGTTGGTCGTTAATCAAAACAAAAAATTTTATTTTAAACTTCCCGATAATTTATTATAAATTTTATTAATAAAATCAACAACTAAAACACTTTTTTGAATAAATTCTTTATTTAATTTAAAGTACCGGCATGCAAAGTTACTTCTTCATCTGAAAGATGGCTCTGTGGTTTCATCATTATTTACTTCCGTATTCATTGGCAAAACCGGCATTGCGCTGGAAATCTTGAATCTGAAACGATACTCGTCGTATAAACCGACCCCCAAACTCCAAGCCAAAAATCTTGGATGAAATTCTTGGCTTATATAACGGGATCTACGGTATATATACATACACAGTTGTTTAAGCATTAGGTGTGTTCTGTGTGCAAAAATCCTTGTAGCACTCACTGTGGTTCCTGTTTAAAGTGACCCCATCTGCCGTTCTTATATTTGGACCTGCGTCCATATTGCAAAAAGTGTGCAGAAACCCTTGCAGCACACACTGTGTCCTGAGCAACACTGAATTGCTGAGGGTTTTGTACGGAAGCTTATTAGGGCCACGGTGAAGAAAAAAAAAAATACGGACAAAGTGAAGAAAAACTATATGTCGAGAATAAAGTCGAGATGTTGACTTTATTCTCGACATTTCCACTTTATTCTCGTCATAAGCGTCAATATTAAAGTTGACATGTTGCTACATAACTTATGACGGGGTTTGAGAAAATCTAGTAAATTACGCATTCATTTTAAGACGGAAGTTTAGTTTATGAAGTTCTACTTTAATGACAAACTACGAGAATAAAGTCAACATGTCGAATTTAGTCTCGAGATAAACAGCAAGAATAAACTAGAAATGTTGAGAATAAAGTGCAAATGTTAACTTTATTTATTCTCGACATAAGTGTTGAGATTAAAGTGGAAATGTCGAGAATGCGTACCTACTGTAGTGCAAGTGTGAATTGAATATCCAAGTGGCTCTCCCTTTCCCACTCAAAAGTCTTATTCATAGGTACTTTAAATTTTTTTCAAACGTTTTACCAACATGAGCAAAAGAAGTGTTCAGAAAACAACACTGCTCAGTTATTTCAGAAAAGAGACGTCACAAACTAATGAAGGTGCGGCGTCAACTCCTCATGTGGCAATTTCAGACAAAGACATTGCAAAGGGCTGGTCCATCAGGGGAAGTCTCTTTAGCACACACTCTGCCAATTAATAAATCTAACCACCGCTTATCCAGCATAAACAAACAATGGTTTAAAGATTTTGATTGGCTAATGGTCAAAGAAAATGTTATGTGGTGCTCATTGTGCATGAAATACTCAGACACCCCCCCAAGGAGGGGTTATTTTGGGTAAACGTGCCATACACAAGAATTCGAAAAGAAAGCTTGCTGGACCATGAAAAAAGTAAAACGCATATTGAGTCTTCTGCTGACCTTTCAGGAAAGCGTCTACTAGAGCAAACTGGAATCAGCCAAATTGAAAGATCTGTATCTGTGTTAAATAACTTACAGAGAGATGCTTTTGTGGAAGCTTTAAGATCCATGCATTGTTTGGCAAAAAATGAGTTGACACATACAATGTTTGAAAAGCTGTTGGAACACTGTAAAGAAATAGGTTGTTCCTTTTTACAACATCTCAGTGTTGGTAAAAATGCACATTACACCTCTGAAAGAATAATGCAAGAGCTGCTTGATATCTTAGCATCAGAAATAAAATCTAACATACTGAAAAATATACATAGAGAAAAGTTTTTCAGTATTCTGTGTGATGAAACCACAGACATCTCAGTTGTAAAACAATTAGTTATTTACATTGAATATGTTTGCCAGGTCATTAAAGAGGTCAGAGTTAGTTTTGTATCAACTCACAATATGATTGACGGCAAAGCGAAGACTATAACCAACACACTGAGTGAGACTATGAACACTCTATAGGCTTGAAAACTGCTAATCTAGTCTGACTAGGGTCAGATGGAACGGCTGTTATGATTGGGAAACAGAAAGGTGTGGCAAAACTGCTTAGAGATGAAACATCTGGACTCTTGGTCAACTGCCACTGTGTAAAACCACCGATTGGCCCTTGCAAGTGCCCAAGCAGCAGCTGCTGTACCTTATTTAACAAAACTGAACGTCTAAAGGCATCTATTGTATTTCTTCCAAAATTCTTCAGTTAGGATGGCTGGTTTAACAGAAATTCAAAATATTCTGAACATTCCCCAGATTAAGCTGAAAATGGCCAGTGACACTTGATGGCTGTCTGATGACTTTGCAGTACAGTCACTATGACAGTGTACGATGAGTGATCTCCTTGGAGGGCCCAGATCCTGGGGACTTTGATTATGTGAAAGCTTCAGACAACTGGGCCTCTAGGAAGAAAAGAAGAATAAATATTTAACTGAAGACACCTTCTGCATATGCAAGTTGGCTTTGAAGAATATTTTTTAGGTTTCCTATACTTTTTTTCATTGTTTTCACTTTTCTTCCCGACAGCGACAGTACTTGTGCTTCTTGGTTTATGTCATAAAAATTATTTAAAATTTTTGTTAGGGTTGCAGGATCCTGAATTGGATGCTTCTTAAATTTAATAAAAATATTCTGGCACAAGTGTCAAACCTTAAAAAAGGAAGTCACATTGAGCTTTGGAAAATAATTAATAATAATTAACTAATAAAAATAGTGCACATTTAATTTTCCCCACCACCAAATTTCCCCGTCCCGTCCCGTCCCACCCCGCCCCACCTGGCTACTTTTTGTTGCCACCCGGCTGGAAAAAATTTCTGGAGAGAACACTGTACATGTTTTCAGATTGGTAAGCAATTTGCAGTTACCTGTGAACCTGCCCATGGTAGCCCTGATTTGCAAAATTAATCGATATACAATTTGAATTTGTGTGACCTTTTTATTCTTTTGTATTTTTGAACAGTAATGCTAAAATTGGAATCTTCTGTATGTAGTTTTGTGTTTTATAAAATTACTATAGAGCAAAAAGGTGATTCTGAATTCAGAATAAATAATTTAGAATGTTTCAGAATTTAAGGGTTTCTCTTATTATTCTTCCTGTTGTCATAATTTATTATTATACTGCACAGTTATATAAGGTAGAATGCCCACTGGGGCTGGTTGGTCATTTGGCATTTGGAACCCCTGCATAGTTTTTTTGTTTTTTCTGTCTTTCCAGCCATCTAAAATTATCACTTAACTAATTTTTTTTTTGAACATTGCAGGATCTCTGCATTGTCACATGCCTTAAGGATCTTACAGGTGTCGTGGATATCAAAACTTCTAGTAGACCAGCTATGATTGGCAGCCTGACAGATGGATCCACAGAAACATTCTGGGAATCTGGAGATGAAGACAAAAACAAAACAAAAAGTATCATTATCAGCTGTGTGAAGGGAATAAGTGCTCGTTATGTTTCAGTGCATGTTGATAACTCTCGGGATATTGGGGTAAGCAATATTTGTAAAATAATCACTTGTAATAGCTATATTTAAAAATGATTTCATAAAATGTTCTTTATTTTTCAGTTTATATTTAGTTATACTTTTGCTGCAATAATAATTTTGTTTCTTTACTTTATAAAAATGCAAAACAATCTTAAATTAATAATCTTGTAGATGAATCTTAATCTTTCTCCACATTTCATCATTCTTAGTTGAATACTAGTCAATGTAGATGTTCTACTTGGCAGTTCCTCATAAAATCAATGTTTTTCGGTAACTGGTATCAGAACTGCAGAAAATTGATGTTCATGGACATATTGGTAACAAAAGCAAGATAGTCCTTTACCTGATGTGCAGAGTACTGTTCAGTCCTCAAACTAAAGTACTAGGCATAAATGATAATATAACTTGTTTATCAGTTGTAAACTTACTTTCTTTCTGTTAGAATGGCAAATTTTAAGTCATATGAATGTTTCTACTACTAACCTTTAGTTTTTTACTTTTGTATGTTCCTTCCTTGCTATCAAAACTTGCATGATATTCTTGTTTGATTATGCTCAGGTCCTAGTATCCTTTTTATTTTCCATTGTAATGATACACATCAGTTGATTTTTTTCTTTTTGTTTTTCTTTTTCTTCTTCTCTTTATAGAATGGGCAGAGTGGTGGCTGTGAGGCTAGGGATCTGCGCCGGCAATCGGAAGGTTGCTGGCTCGAATCCCGTAATTGCCAGAATTGATTCCACTCCGTTGGGCCCTTGAGCAAGGCCCCTAACCTGCAATTGCTCCATCTTGGCTATGACATTACCCTGCATCCAGCCTATGTTAGCGGCAGGATTGGCTCTCCAGCCACTGTTTTTTTTTTTTTTTTTTTTTTTGTTTTTTTATATTTAAAAAAAAAAAAAAAAACTTGCACTGTTCCATTCCATTCAAAATAATGTAGTGCTGGGGTGTCACCTATTGCACGGCTACACTCTCGTCCTAATTTGAGATCCTGAGGTGGTTTGTCATAATGGTGTGTGCAACAATGCACTGTATCAGTGCATGTTCCTAAACTATCTCTCTCTGTCTCACTCTTTTTTTCTAGAACAAAGTGACTTCCATGATTTTCCTTTGTGGAAAAGCAGTTGAGGACCTTTGCAGAATTAAACAGGTAAATGTCTTGAATATTGTGTTGCTGTGATGCTTTTAAGAGCTATTATTATATATGATTCAAAGTATGTTAAATATAAAACATTTGTAATGTAAGCATAAGGTTTTGTGAAGTAATGTTCAGCATAAAAAATGTATAGTAACTATCTTAGGTATTCATTCACCCTGATGCTATAACATTTGCTTTTGGAGCATGAAAAACCATCAGTTGTATAATATGATCATAAATTGTAAAGAAATATGCAGTTAGAAGTGGTAAAAAATTCTTAATCTCTGCATTTACAGTATATTGCCAACATTTTCTAATTAGTAGCAATCTATTCATTCTTATCTGAAAGTTGGATAGGTAGAAGTTAAATTTCCTCCGAAAACAAAATTTGCTTTTTACAGAAGCTCTTTAATTAAATAAATTCATAAACAGACAGACAGATTACGGTCTGAACACACACTGGAAAGACTAACAAGGAAGAAAATGAAAAAGAAAGAAAACTTCTGACTTGGCTGACACTGTCACAGTGAGGCATTATTGCTGTCGATATAAAGAAGCCCCAGTAGCATTTCTAGGACACTCTTTTGCTGAATTATTTGTTGGCTGAGAGTACTCGATGTTAGCATGTTGGAATGAGAACGTGCAGCATTATTCATAATGACGCTCAGTTTTGTTTTAATTTTCTCCTTTGCTACTACCTGTTGGATGAGATCCACTGGTAGAAAACAATTTGATATTATGTTACTCAGGTAACAGCAATACACTAACACTCATCAAAATTTCAGATAGCTGCAACATTTTCTTGTCTTAAATTGTATACTTAAAGGAGTACTCCACCCACTCCACTTCCACAGTATTTTGCGATTGATGTCTTTCCTGTTGGCATTCAATGTACAGTTTTCAGAAATAAAGTTAATAATGTTTTAGCAAAAACTGAAGACATTTTGACCATACAAATGGATAATGGACATGTAAATTAAGCAACATGACTTTTTTTTTATTCTTGTTTACGTATTGTTTGCTATTGTCTAGAACTAGTCCCCGCAGCGTTCCTTTGTATTTGGATCTTCACTATGCAATTTCTCCACGAAAACATATGAAAATTTTTCTCAGCCATCACTACAAAATACATGGACTAAATAAATTAAAAATATATATAATATTTGGATGTAGTACTCCTTTAATGCCTTTGATGATTATTACTCTTAAATTATTCCTCATGCAGAGCAGAGTCCAAATTGAACTGTTCCAACTGTTAAACCTTTATACTTAAGTAAAACATTTTCTTATAGTATTCTTCATTAAACATACATTTAATATACATAATACACAGTATTCATTATGTTTAAGCTTTACACATCTATGTCATACAATGTATTTTGAAATCATCTCTGCAGGTGGACCTAGATTCAAGACATATTGGTTGGGTCACTAGTGAACTCCCGGGGGGTGATAATCACATCATAAAAATGGAATTGAAGGGACCTGAGAACACCCTAAGAGTGAGGCAGGTAAAAGTGTTAGGATGGAAGGATGGTGAAAGCATCAAGATTGCTGGACAAATTTCTGCAAGTGTTGCTCAGCAGAAGAACTGTGAGGCTGAAACCCTCCGTGTATTCCGACTAATCACATCTCAGGTAAGCTAAAGTGTCAAAACATAAATGAAATTCAGGCATCTCCCAAGTTACAAACAAGTGCTTTCTGAAAGTTTTTGTGCAAAGAAATCTTTTAATAATGTTTTGACTTACAAACTACAGTTGAGCTGAATTTTCACTGTTGTGATGACTGAGTATGGGATGAATGTTAAACACATGCTGTTTGCACTATCATTTGATTTTCTTCAAAGTGTACAAAGTATGCAGCATGGAATAGAGCTAGATGTTAACGATGAGAATACAATAGTCTCAGTTATTCTTACAGCAGAAATTGCATTCATGTGCTATGGTTCATTCAGCTCACCATACGTTTTGTTGGTATCTTGTCTCCGTGAAAGATATTTGCATAATATTTGGAAAATGAAAATAAATATCGAAAACCCATTAATTTAAATGTGAAACACAAAGTCATAAAATGTGTGTAAACAGCATTATTAAACTGCATTTAATAAAGGAAAATTTTCTTATTAGAGTTTGTTTTGATGGAGAATCTTATTTAATTATTTCTGCTCCTTTTCACACATTTTGGTGGTGTTTGAGCAAAAACTGTACCTATTTTTGAGAATAGGGAATGCCTAGTAGTTTTAAGTAGTACTAGGCTGTTGTACTGTGTTAGCCATTATGAATGTAGTGACACACACATTGGCTTGCTTTAGGCTGCTGTTGTTCTGCCATTCTTGCAGCTTTTCCAGCTTGATAATAATATCTTTATGATAATTGTCTTTTTAAGTATTTTTGCATCATGATTGGGAAAATGTTCCCTCTTTATGTTTGATTTAATACATTTTGTACACATACTTTCTAAATGTGAAACCCTACTTAATATTGTAATACATATAATTGCTTTAGGTGTTTGGAAAGCTCATTTGTGGGGACACAGAGCCAACTCCAGAACAAGAGGAGAAGACATTGCTATCTTCACCAGAAGGAGAGGACAAGGTAAATAAAGTGGTATTAAACTCCAAAAGATGATTTTTTTTATCATGCTCTAGCTGCAACACAACATTCTTATGGTGCATGGATAAGTGCCTTTTAAATGTTTTAATGAGGGTAAAACTATTGCTAAACTATTGGCAAATTTAAATGTAATGTTAGCAACTAATCTTGCAATCTTCACAGTGAGTCTTTATTGTTAATGTGATTTTGTATTTATTTATTTTTTATTATTTAAGAAAAAAAACCCTATATGGTCATTTCAGTCAAAGAGTCATTCATGTAAGCAACACATTAGTATAGTTTTAAATTAGTTATATGTGTCCATTGTACAGTTTTAAGGTAAATAATAGTATGCATTGAACAAATTGAAGAGGAATGTATTTTCTGAATAAGCAGTGTTCCATCCACTGTCATCATTTTTTGATAAATTCCTTAAAATGTGCTGATAAAACCTAGAAGCGCTACGCATTTATGAGATAGCAGTTCAAAAGATGCATAGACACTGTCTATGTAAAAATCTTCAAAGGACTGGATAGTGTCTTTGAATTGAATAGGTTACAGAAGGTTAGAATATATGGTTCATAAAAATGGGTGTGGTCTTCAAATACAGTGGTGCGATATCTTATGTAAGTGCTGAACTGTTGGATTGGTGGTAATTTGAAGGTAATTACAAATAAGTAGAAATCTTAGACAGGCATACAGAAAAGATTTTGGACATGGTTTTATTTCCTAGGCTAGCCAAACAAAGTTTACATAAGTTTATTTGTAGGTAGGTACTAGAACCTAAGTTTGGTAGTGTTATGCCATCTTCTTCTTTACTTCTCTGTTAAGTAGTATTTAATGTGAGGTTGTTTTGATTTTCAAATAAATTAAGTTCCAATTCGTTCTAACATTATGAAAAAATTTTTTGTTGATAATCTGAAAGGGTTCTGTTTTTCAAGGATATATTTTACAATGGTAATTGTTTCTGGTAGAGTGAAATGGAGGGGTTTTGATCTGTTAAAATTGTGTTTTACACTATATTGTCAAATTGCCAAAAGTTTAAACAAATGTTTGTTCCCTTATAATGGTTAGTCCTAAATATATCATTTTCATGTTTCATTTTTATTAATATTAAATATAACTAGGTAAATTGCATTTATAACTGCTTATAAGACTCTAAAACTATAAGAAGTGATTAATCTGCTTAAGATGAGAGAATTGGCCTTCAGTAAACAGAAATCACCTTCTTTATATTGTTAAACTGAAAGAATTAAAACAATACAATTCAGCGTCTTATGCTGATATACAAATATTAGGCAAGACTTACCTTTACTATCAATTAGTATTGAAAACTGCTTTCCATGAAGATTTTTCTAGTAATCATTTCACAGGTCTGTAGAATTAAGCTCATGAAGAGTTGTTTTAATTGTGAATAGTTATTTTTATTTACAATCATGAACACAATTGAAAAATATAATTATGATGTCTCCATCAAATCACATTTATATACAAAATTGAAAAGTATTGTAATCAAAATTTAAGAAGTTACAAAATTTATGTATGCAATATTGTTCTGAATTATGTAACATGAAAATATTTGGTCAATCTACTATTTTAAAATATATATTTAAAGAAAACAACAGTATGTATTAATTTACTTATAACTTCTCCAATTTTTGTCTCTGCTTTTTTTTTTTTTTTTTTTTTGTGCCAGAACTTCATTTGGAAGCCCATCATTGGTGTTTTGATTATTTAACATATTATTACTTTTTTACCTTTTTGAAGATTATCACTAATTTTACTATATGTACTTATTTTCTTTAAATATTTATATGCATCATTTGTTTTTAAAGATAAACTATTCATTTCTTTGTCTAGGCACCTTCTGATGCTGATTTAAAGGAACACATGGTTGGGATTATATTCAGTAGAAGTAAACTGACAAATCTTCAGAAACAGGTGTGCACGACTGATTTCAAAATAGTTTCTCAGGATTCATAACACAATTTATAAATAACTGATGTATTTATAAAAGTGAAAGATTTTGTATTGTTTGTTAAGAGAAAGATGTTAAGTGCTATATAATGGTCTTGGCATTAATAAAATTCCATTGATTGATAGCTTCAGTTTTAGGCATACATTATATTTTGTCTGAGTGTAGTTTAAGAGAAGTAAAGCTTGCCAGGCAACCAGTTACATTGTGAATTAGGTGTATAATTGGAAAACAATTAAGAAAAGTGAAGTCACATTAATTACAGTTTGTAATTTCATAACAACTGACCATTTACAGGAACAAAGCAGTATGTCTATGAATTTACATTTACTGACAGCTGTAGTTTTTTCATGTTAATCTTTTTTCTCAAAAAAATGCCACTTTGACAATAGAAAATGTGATTAAAGTAGAATGACTGATGGCATTAAAAGAGAAACTACTGTTTACAGTACTCAAACAAAAACGAATTTTTTCAAGCTTAGTTTCCATACCTACTAAGATTTCTAAGCTCATAACCAAATACAATCTATTTCTAAAATTAAATGTACAGTACATTTACAAACTACATTTAAAAATACAGCTTTGGTTTTGTCTTTTAGGAGTAGTTGCGTAATTTGTTTAGTTAAACCTGGTAATACTGGTGTTTTTTGCCTACAGGTATGTGCACACATAGTGCAAGCTATTCGCATGGAGGCTACCCGTGTACGGGAGGAGTGGGAGCATGCCATCTCTAGCAAAGAAAATGCCAACTCGCAGCCAAATGATGAGGATGCCTCCTCAGATGCATATTGCTTTGAGCTGCTGTCCATGGTACTTGCACTAAGTGGATCCAATGTAGGAAGACAGTATTTGGCTCAACAGCTGACACTGATGCAAGACCTTTTCTCACTGCTACACACAGCCTCTCCAAGAGTACAAAGACAGGTAATTTGCTACAGTGTTAATCATGTGAAGGGGAGAAAAAACTCTTAATAAGATAAAGACATTAATGTGGTTTATTAAAAGCTTCTGATTACATTATATTCTGTAAAGATGTTCTAGATAATTGCATTTAAAGGGTAATGTGCCACCCAATAGAGAAAAGGAAAATAAAAATAGGTTCAATGAAACTAACTTTGTTTAATATGTTCTGCTTTGTGGGTTTATATTAAAAAAAATTACTCGGGGAAACTTTTTAAATGGAAACAGAGCAAAAATGTTAAATAGCAAATATAAAATCCCATTTTTTGTGAGCAACATTCAGCATTTTAATTCAGAGAAAATGAAAAGTGAGCATCTTTTAAGGTCCAGATTGTGATTAAAAGTTGTATAATAATTCATTTTACCAAGCAGTAATTAGAATGTCTGTTGATATGACAAACACATTACACCTCAAACTTTTGACATATAGACTATATTTTAGTTCCCTTTTAAGAGGGTCATTGAAGTAGTTGATTAAACTGACAAAAAACAGGTTCTATAGCCTACCTTTTGTCACTTTTCAGGGAACTGGCCTGACAAGTCAGGAATATCTCAGTCAAGCTTCCTCTGTTGTGCCTGCTATGCTGGAATTCATTAACTGACTGACAAGGCGTTACAGCCAGTTTTCATATGGTGTGGGTATAAATACATACAAAAATAACATGTTTTTGTCAACATAAAAAGGCAATTTGCAGCAGTTTCCTGTTTTCCTAATAGGAGCAATTTACTGCACACATGGCTGCATAAGAGCATCAAGCAAAAATGAAGCTTCCTTTGTTAACCGTAAGCAATTACTTTCCATTAACACATGAGCGCTCTATGACGTTAAGATGAGATAGACAAAGGTCATGTCTGGGTAAATTGGGCCAACCTATGATTCGTTTATTTTGAGGCAAAGAAGCTTTGACAGATGTGATGGTACTGTACATGGTGGATGGCTTGTTGGTAAGGTAACTAACGGAGTCCTCCATTTTTAATATGGCCTGTACTATATACATTGCAAAAGCAATCATACCATTACATGAACCAGGTGACAGTGGCTTCCTACTCAGATGCTGGTACCTTACTCCTTTCCCCGACTCCCAGACCACACAGGAGAGGCACCACAGAACACAGCCAGCAGATATCCTTGAATATTAGTGGTGAGGTTTTGATGCATCAGGAAGGAGGCAGTTCTGATCTACCAGCCAGTGAAGTTCTTTGACATCTTGATTGTTTTTTGGGATTCATGTATTTTCACACTGGAATCCACACAAAGTTTTATAAGTCAGACCCCTGGACTAGATAACATTTATTCTAAAGTGATTAGAGAAATTAGTATTATATAGTTAATGTATAATTTTCGAAAGCATTGTATAAAAAAAGATGATTATGCCAATTTTAGTAACTATAGGCAAGAGATCTTTATGTGTATCATTAATAAATTAATAAAAGTATCTAATGAAGAAAATGTTGAGCAACATGTGGCAAGTACTGGAACGTTGCTGAACAGCCAACATGGTTTTCATTGGAAAGGTAGTGTTCACCAAATTAATTGAACTTGTATGAGAAAGCAACAAAAAAATTTAATTAGAGGATCATATATGATGACCTTTATCTTGAATTTCAAAAAGATTTTGATAAGTTACCACATAAGAAGCTGGTGATTAAATTAAAGCTAGTGGAATCTCTACATGCATGGGTTCAGAATTGGCTCAAAAACAGAGAGCAAAGATCAGGATGTTTTTCTAAATTAAATGATGTTTAAAGAGGTGCCCCTTAAGGATCAGTGCTGAAGAGACACCTTTTTTTAAAATAATGTATATAAATTATCTAGATAAAAATACAACAATTGAGCTGGTAATATTTTCCAGTGACGCAAAACTAGATGTCTAATGAATACACTAGGATTCAGTAGAATCATCATGGATGCACCTGGGCAAAATTAAGACTTTGGCAGATATGTGGCAGATGAACTTTCAAGTGTTAAATGTAATAAGTAAAATGTTATATTTAGAGGACACATTGCTGTGTTCAGAATTGTTATTCAGAAGCCCCATACGATGTTAGGCTACATATCAGATGTGTTGAGTACACACCAGTTGAGGTAATTTTTACACTATAAAGTGTAATCTTTTCATCATCTAAGAAGACTGTGTGGAGTTCTAGTTCCAGTTTTACAATAAAATATTTAGCAGCTCTGGAAAATGTTCAGAGTGGCCAAACTAGTCTCACTCCAGTTCTGCATAATCAATTATTATTTAAATAATCAAACCAAGGTTAAGAGGAGAAATGGCTGAAGTTTTTAAAAAAATCATGAAAGCAATTAATATGGTGGATTTCAGCTGTTCTTGGAGAGTTCCTTCTACAATAAGAACACGAGGGCACATATGAAGGGTACATTACAAACAAATATAAATGTCCTTTTTACTCAATCAATATTGAGTTGCCAAGTTTGTTTGTAGAGGGTAGTACAACAGGATAATATTTTTGCAAAGGTTAGCTGAATAGGGATTGGCAAGCTTTATTGGACTGAATTAATCTGTCTCATCAAAATTGTACTTGTTTGATATGAAAATTACAAAAAGATCTTTTAGAAAAGCTTCTGTATTTTACCTTCCATCTAAAGATAGTTTCTTATATGTTAAGCATTTGCTTCAAAGTTAAAGGTTTAAAGGTAAGAGGGCATCCTAAAATCTTGCACCATTGATTAATTGGTAACTTGTGCCAGTGCTACAAAAAGAAGGGAAAGTATAAAATAAAATGATTGTGTTGTGTGTGTGTGTGTATGTATGTGTATATATATGTGTGTGTGTGTGTGTGTGTGTGTGTGTGTGTGTGTATATATGTATGTATATATATATATATATATATATATATATATATATATATAT
>JANRMT010062833.1:20775005-20791183 GCA_026402145.1 Polypterus bichir lapradei | reverse complement strand
TATATATATATATATATATATATATATATATATATATGTGTATGTGTGTGTGTGTGTATAATAGAGAGAGAGAAGAGAGAGAATAAACAGTTTTCTATTGTATCTTTCTGTGTTTCAGTTGTGGCTAGCTCTGGCTTCACTTTGCGTTCTGGATCAGGACCATGTTGACAGACTTTCCTCAGGAAGATGGATGGGTAAAGATGGACAACAGAAACAAATGGTGAGATTTTTAAACATTATCATGTTCTGAACCTGATCTGACTGAAAAGTCCAAGTAAATAGTTAACACTCATCACAGTTTAAAAACATTCTTTTAAATAAATCTGTTATGTGACAGCATGATTATGTATTGTATTAATTGTAAAGATACATTTTGAACACTCCTAAAGTTTGATCTGTTAAGATGTAATTTGTGGTTTTAGTTATTCTCACATTATGAATTCTTAACAGCCTATGTGTGACAACCATGATGATGGAGAAACTGCTGCTATCATCTTGTGCAATGCATGTGGAAATCTTTGTACAGACTGTGATCGATTCCTGCATCTTCACAGGCGAACTCGCACACACCAGAGACAAGTAAGTGTGATTATTGAATCCACTTTAAAATCCCTAATTTCTTCATTTTACATAGTCATATATTCTATAATTCTGATGAGACTGTTGAGTTACTCGTTTCTCAAATAATTTTTGTACATACAGGAGAGAAGTACTAATAATAAATAAATAAAACTGTGTTGTGTTTTAGTTTCTGGTGTGCGTATGCCAATATAACTGTGCATTGTGGTTATTATATACATTACATTATATAAATTTTACATGCAGTAAAAGAAGTAAGTAATTAGTGATGAACAAAACAGTTTCGCTTTATATACAGGTTTGCAAATTTGAGGCTAAAATTAGTTTGTATGTGATTTTGCAATCACAAAACACAACTCAGTAATGAGCTTTTTTGGGTTGCTGAAGGTTTTATGGGGTGGAAAATAGAATATTTCTCTCTAAAGCCTAATTCACACTTTTGCATTTACCTGCATTTTTTCCACAGCTGCATAACACAGTTAGTTTACAGCACACCAGTAAGATCAGTTACATTTGATGGCTCTCGTTCACACCACCAAGAAGAGTAGTACTTTTTGTGTATAAATGCTGCATATTTACCAAATGCAGATGCAGAAAAATGCATCATCATGCACATTACCGTGTGTTCTCCACAGAACAAAAACACAACGGGAACAGTGCACCTTGCTGTTACCTACCAACTTCCCTTTCCTGTTTCTAGATTCTACCCAATGAAGCTGAAGATAACACATGCTCCATTTGCTGTGAAAGAATATAACAAGTATTGTTTCAGTCTTTGATGCATCTTTAGAATTGCAATTTCCAAGATTTTCAGCATAATTGTTAAAGAGAGTATAATACAAAAACATAGATCTTATTGCTTTTTTAACTAGGGAGCTTTATTTAAAGAGTAAGTGATGTATGCAGTTACAATTGAGGCCACCTTGGTGAAAAACCTTTAAACTTAAAATTTCCCAACTTCACTCGTAACAAACAATTTGTATTAAGTCAATTAGAGTTTTACCTCTAATATAATCATTAAAAAACAGATTTATTTAATATTTTAATCACTATGTCAGATTTTCATTTGGTCAAATGTTTACAAGGCATTAAGTTATTATTTGGTGGCCTCCTAATTATTAACCTGAAGCAAATGATTGGTATAGTCTTACACAAGTTTCTCACCAGAAGTGTGTATATTGCCAGAATTTTAGTCCTTTCCTCCTGACAGAACTGATGTAATAGAGTCAAGAGCATGGACCTCCATGCTCGGAGACACATTTCATTAGTTCAGTTCACAGATTTTGCATAGTGTTCAGGTCGATGCTTTGTGATCACACTTCAGTACTGTCTCATTGTTGTCTGCAAGCTATTTTGTTACAGCTGTGGCAATATGCTTGTGATCACTGTCCTGTTGGAAGACTTATTTGCAATTAACCTTTTCCAGATAGTGATCTTTCTTCATGATGCCATCTACTTTATGAGGTGCACCAGTCCCTATCCCAGCAACAACCACATGATGCTATGCTGCACAGTTGGGATTTCGTTCTTATGTTCAGCCTCCATGCATTCCACTGTTCATTATGCTAAAACAATTTAAATTTAATATTGTCTGATCAAGAAACAACACTCCTCCAAAAGGCTTTGTCCTGGTGAGAAATTGCAAATTGTACTGTAGCTTTTTATTTCAGTTTTGGAGTAATGGTTTCTTCCTTGATCGATAACCTTTCAGATCATGGTGATGATATGTTCACTTATTAGTGATTGATGACACTTTTGCTCCTGCTGTCTCCAACTCCTGTACCATTTCCTTGAGGGCTCGACTGAACCTTATTGAATCAAACTTTGTTCATCCCTGGAGAGTCAATTTGTACCTCCTTCCTAAACAATATAGACCCCCTAGCTTTTAATATTTTCATACAATTGATTGTACAGTTGATCCTAGTACCTTCAACCTTTTGGAGATGGCCCCTAAGGGGCAACCCAACTTGTGAAGATCTAAAATTTTCCTACTAAGTTCTTAACTCAGTTTCTTTGATTTCCTCATTTTGTTAACCACAACAAGGCACTGACTCTGCAGGTAGGCTCTTATATACAGCCACAGGTGTCCCAATTAACCGTTAATTATGATAGCAACTCAGAATCTACCTAAAGTAATTACTTGAATTTATGGAGTCATCCATCCATCCATGCTGTTTAAAGAGACAGTCAACCTGGTATACATAAACTTTTTTAGCTGCTGAAGTGCTTCTAGACCAGGCAAGTCAAACTCACTACCATTGGTGGGCCACTTCGTCTGCCATACATGCGTCAGCAGGCCGCACTGTAACAAATACTATTATACAAAGTTACTGTAGCTTTCTTTCCAATACTGAAAACTTTAAAAAATGTAACACTTAAAGTTTAAAGAAAAGAAATGTATTTCCATATAATCTCTGTACAACAGCGTACAATTAGAGTCCTTATATAGGAGTCTTACAGTCTGAGATCTATTTCTTTTGTCCCGATACTTGGCATCTCTTGTTAGTAACCAGTTCATCAATATCAGGCTTGAAATCTTGTGCAGTTGCAACTTTTATGAGGGATGAAAGGTGCTCGACAGTAAGTCTTGAGTGATGTTGGTTTTGGTAGCTTTCATTAACGAAAACAATTGCTCACAAGTAAGTGCTTCTGAACATAGACAGTACTCTCAATGCCAACTTACAGATCTGCACATACGAGGGTGTCAGGTAAGCACACAAGCCTGGCACACCAACTTCATTGTATTTTGCCTTCAGAATAGAATCTGACGGCAGTTCAGTCAATTCCATTTGGATATTCTCAGGCACATTCTCAATGTTGTAAGAGTATGGTGACATAAACACCGCAAAGTCCTGTTCGTGTGAACTGAAATCACGAAAACGCTCACTGAATTCATTGCTCAGTAATTCAAGTTGGAAAACAAATCTTCCAAAAATCTAATTTTACTTTACGAAGTTTACTTTAAAGTTTATATTGTAAAATAAGCCGATATGCAAAAAGCCCCCTGACCTACACTAATTTTACAAGCACAAAATCACAAACATGTGTTAATAAATAACTTACCAACTTCTCACGTCCACTTTAGATCTTCAGCTGTAGTCTGCACTAACTGTTCCTTACAATACTAGCGCAAAATTACATAAAACTACAGCAAAAAAACATGAAAATATCTATCCATCCATCCATCCTCTTCCACTTAACCGAGATTGGGTCGCGGGGGCAGGAGCTTGAGCAGAGATGCCCAGACTTCCCTCTCCCCGGCCACTTCTACTACCCCTTCCGGGGGAATTCTGAGGCATTCCCAGGCCAGCCGAGAGACATAGTCCCTCCAACGTGTCCTGGGTCTTCCCCGGGGACGACTCCTGGTTAGACGTGCCTGGAACACCTCACCAGGGAGGCGTCCAGGAGGCATCCTGACCAGATGCCCGAGCCACCTCATCTGACTCCTCTCGATGCAGAGGAGCAGTGGCTCTACTCTGAGTTCCTCATGGATGACTGAGCTTCTCGTCCTGTCTTTAAGGGAAAGCCCAGACACCCTGTGGAGGAAACTCATTTCAGCCGCTTGTAATTGCAATCTTGTTCTTTCGGTCACTACCCACATCTCATGACCATAGGTGAGGGTAGGAACGTAGATCAACCACTAAATTGAGAGTTTTGCCTTATGGCTCAGCTCCTTTTTCACCACGACAGACCGATGCAGAGCCCGCATCACTGCGGACGCCGCACTGATCCGCTTGTCGATCTTCTGCTCCATTATGTGAAAATATGTGAGCTATTACTACTCGTGATGGTCAGTTCTGCCCCGTGGCCATTCTCAGCAGTCCAGCCAGTAGTGTAGCCTGCCAGGCTGCTGCAGCCCAGCACTTCAGTTGCAATGTCACGGCTCATTTACTTTGGTCAAGACTCAGGGGTTGGTTGTGTGGCAGTGTCATGCCTAGGGTATCAAGGAGCTGACCCCACAGCTGCAACTATACTAGCAGATGACGTTTCCAGTACCGTAATGTCATGGGAAAACGCGCTTTTGTCACAAAGCGGAAGTAAGAAAAGTCAGTAAGTAATGCCGAAGATGCAGAATGATTCGATCACAAACGATAGTAATCATCTTGTACAAGTTTAGTGCTAAGTAGGATCTGTCATGTGGGCCGCGTGTTTGATATGCCTGTTCTAGACAGTCACTAACTAAACACAAAAAACTTTTTTTTTTTTTTTTTATGCGAATAGAAACCTTTAAGTTTCACTGCATTTTCCATTTGTACTGCCAGTTTCAACATAATTAAATAGGTGTTAATGTACTTGAAAAACTTGTGACTTTAAAAAAAAAAAAAAAAAAAGATAATATTCTCCTTGACAGTGTTAAGTATCACAGCTCTTGACATGTCAGATTTCTGTTAATAGTACAGTACCATAATTAACCAGGTATTTATTTAACCAGGTTTATATATTCATTTGTAAAACAATACAGTAAATACAGTAATACAGTACCCTTTGTCATTACCATTTCAAAAGTAAAAAAAATGGGACATTTTAAATGGATAGCATATTAAATTAAATAAAAAGTTACGCCTAACAGGAAACAAACACTTATCATATTTGTGATTTATTTTCTCACAATTTGTAAAATAATGTATTATGTTTGAGAGATTTGTCAGTTGTTATTAAATTTTTTGATTTATTGAATTAAATTTGAAGCATGCTATCTTCTGTTTTTGAGAGTTGAATTTCAAGCAGTCGAAAACAGAATTAAATGTCTTTTGAGAAATGATTGTAGCAGAGAGGTCAATTACAAAGAGTGGTTATTACCAGAGTGAGCAGCTTATGAACTATGATTTATACATCTTGAGCATACTGTACATGTTAAAGGTTTCTAAGTGACACCAAAGAAGCCCCATAATACTTTGCAAGGTCAGCACAACAGCTGTAACAGCCAACATTGGATGGAACCGCCCTCCCCAGTATATAATGCTTATCATTTGCATTATAGATTCTGTGGGACTTAATGGTAGGACAGATAAGTCAATAATGCAGGTTCTCAAAATTTTATTTTTATGAAACATAAACAGCATAAATAACGAGTTATCTCTGCTTGTTGCCAAATGTGCAGGTGGATCTTCAAGTTCCACGTCAGTATAAGACAAGGATGCGTGTGCTCTGTGCATGCATAATTAGCCACATGGAGATAAAAAAACAAACCTTGAAGGAGCCTGATACCCCTTATAAGCACTGGAGACTCTGTGAAATATTAATAATAACGAAACAGTTATTACTGTTTACATCATGTTTCTATCTTTTTTATTGAAGAAAAAGTACAAAGCATCAGCACAGTTTGGACTGCCTTCAGTGCCACTTCAAAAAATAGAACAAGCCAGGAAATGGCTTTAGTCAAGCCCCCACCCACGCCATGCCCCATTTCAATTTTCTGCCTTTAAAAACTCGACATATTTTATCTGACTTTTGACTTCAGTTTCAGCATTTCTGCTTTGTTTTCATGAAATATATGATTGCGCTTCTCTGACTGCGTTCTTTCTTTGATCTCACATAGGCTCAGTGGTGCAGTGGTTGGCACAGCTTTCACACAGTTCAGGTCACATTTTTGTCCACATTAACCTGTCCAAGTATAGTATGCAGACATTTCCCTAGCCTTCAGGAATACTTCAAAGATGATTGCACAATTATAATCCAGTCAAATCTAGTTCAGTTAGCACCTCCCCATTGACTTCAATGCAGTTTGCAGAGTTTGGCGATATTTGTGAATACCTCAGTGATTTCTCCAAACTTGAGGTGGAGCGAACACCGTGGAGTTTGCTCATCACTAGTGAGCACTAGCTCTACAATAAAACTTGAGCTTCACTTCCATTTGGGATAAATTTTGGACTGTCAACAAGCTTAAGTGTGAACTCCTTGATACTCCACTTAACTCTTTAGAAAACATGGACTTGTTATCTGTATTGAAAACCAGTGTGTATTTTTGCTCCTTTAATATAAGTGCTACAGTCTAATATAACTGTTTTCCAGAAGACAATCCAAGATGAAAATTGTGTCCCACAGTGAATGCATCCAGCAGGGAAAGTTTTGTTATTAGTATTAAAATGTTATTCAGCTGGTTGCAGACAAGAAACATGATGCTTTTTTCTGTTTAACATGTAGGTTTTCAAGGAAGAAGAAGAAGCTATTAAAGTGGACCTTCATGAGGGCTGTGGGAGAACCAAACTATTTTGGTTAATGGCTCTTGCCGATTCAAAAACCATGAAAGCAATGGTGGAGTTCAGAGAGCATACGGGTAAGTCTGCTTTTAGAACTTAGTAATTATTGGAGTCTTATTTTATTTTCATATTAATTTGACGATGCGGGTCTGCTCTATGCACCCATTTCCTTTTCGGGAGTCCTTGAAACCCACCATCGTCGGTAATGTAACTGGATGAGCTGAACAATGAGGACACCAAAACAAAGTAAGGGGAAAGGTACAAAGTGCAAACAGTGCTTTTATTAAAACAACAAAACCAGTGTCCAAATAAATAGTGCAGTACAATCAAAATGTCCATAAATAAATAATCCATTAAAAACAAGTGATATGTGGAGGTTAAAATCCAATAAATAAATCCAACTAAAACCAAGGTTAAAATACTAGGTGGAAGTAGTCCCTTCAAAAAAAAAAAACACAGTACCTTCTTCAGCTGGCGGCTCCCCTGCTTCTCTGATCCAGGGGAGTCACCCTACCTGCAGCTGATCTTCTCTTCCTGCTGGTCTGGTAGCTTCCTAATCCCTGGCTTCGTTCAGCTTATCCAGACCAAGACTTGGGTTACCCAGCGACCAGGGCGCTCACGCTGGGGCTTTAACCTCCCAAGCCAAGCCTCCAACTCCTGCTGCCTTATGCGGCAAGCCAACCACCTTACGGTCACTCCTGCTTCTCGCAAGCGCTCAGCAGGAGCAACCACTACTTTCTGCCTCCGAGCGCCAGCCACTTACACACGCTCTGGCTCCTACTCTTCCAGCTTCCCCTTCTTCTTCCTCTAACCACCGTTCTTTTTTTTTTTTTATCTTTCTTTTCCCCATGCACTCGCACTCCTACTATATATAATGGGGACGGGGCACAGGTGCAGCAGTTAGCACCTCCTAGCATCAATCACAGACATGGGCAATCCCACATCTGTGCACTTCAGTGTGGAAACAACCAAGTCTGCATCGCACCCAGGAACCGCTCTGGCCACAATACCACGCCCCCACTTTAACACTAGAATTACCAGAGCTAATGAAAAAACTCGTAAATCCCTTCGCACCTCTCCATCAGCGTCTTTTGTCTTCTAAATGTGTCGATAAGCCCAAGCAGCCTGCTATACCATCCCCCCACCACCTCAGAATGGGCAAGAAGTTCTCCCAGTTCCTGCCTTGATTGATTATCTGGGAGTGAGCTACCCATAATTGTAACGGGAAATAATTTGTTGTGTGTTTTGTGTCTACAACAATCTATGTAAACACATCATTAAAACGGAAATGTTTTTCATGTTTTAGTTATAAATGATAAAATGTAGGCATGAACTGTATAATGTGTGAAGGCTGATGGTCAAATATCAAATAAACACTTTCACAAAAGGTGCAAGTACAGTACAACAGCTTCTGTGGTGCAGTGGGGTAAGATCTGCTGACTTATAATACAGAGGTCATAAGTTTGAAACCAGCTCCCCGGCAAATTTACCGTTTTGAGTAGTGAGCTGCTCTTATTGTTAATATTATACAATAAAAACATACATTTGATTTGTGTCTGTAACAGCCAGTGTAAATTTATAGTACTTGTAAAAGTTAGCTTTTTTTTTTTTTTTTTTCTTTTTTTCACTTTTATTCTCTCAGTCACGATCACGATACAACATCCAAACGCCCCCCCGCCCCAGATCTGATGCAGTTAGTTTTTATCTGAAACTGGGAATAACTGTAGATGTGAGTGGTGTTTTGAGACAATGGAACTGAAAATTCTCTGATCTGGAGGGATAAAAGCTGACACACAAATGCTGGTGAATCTGCCTTCTTCGTACTTGAATTTTTTTTTATTCAGTTTTATTGAGCGTTCCTGCTCACGCTGAAGTAGTATGCACCTTATGGTCCATGATGTTAAAGCCGCACTGACAAAAAAACGGAGACATAGGTATATATATTTGGAATAATTCATTTTATGACCTGTATAGTACATTTCGGAAAACATTGTGGCACTGATGCAACATTATTCATATTCATTCACATGCCTTCATGTGCTTGTAATCAGTGACCGTGGTGTTGTTTTTTTTTTTTTTTTTTTTTTTTTTCGATCTTGCCCATGCAGTCTTTCACATTTTGGTGCAGAGTGCTGTTTCTTTTGTACTCCAGGACATGCAGAGGAAAGAATAGTACAGAGAGGTCAGTTCCATGCTATATGCAATCATCAGATTCAAATGTTAACAGTTCTCACACACCCAAGTACCGTCCTTTCTACGTTTACGACATGTGTACCTGTTGCAATGTGCACACTTCTCTCTGTGCTGTGGTTACTATTACATAGTAACACAGTACATGCGTGTTGATCACCACCAGGTCAAGCATGTTATAGCACAAGTAACCAGCCACCCGTGTGCTCCTGCTCGCACTGAATAAGCTCACGCCTTCTGGTGCACAATGTCAAAGCAGCACCAGAGAAAAATTAGAAAGAGACAAATATATGTGACATTTTGAAGAAATAATTTTATGACCTGAATAGTACCAATCAGAAAACATCATTGCACTAATACAATATTATTTGAAAACGAACAGCGTCAGATCAGCTGTAAATGTGTGGCATTTCAGTTTTGTTCTCTGTCACGTTCACGCTCTCCCTCATCCCCACTCCCATTCTGATCTGATTCTAACTAACAGCGCCAGTATAAATTCACACCTGATCTGACGCTGTTTGTTTTCAAATAATATTGCATTTATGCAATGCACTAATTTCTTTCCGATGCTGCTTTGACATTGTGCACCAGAAGGCATGAGCTTATTCAGTGCAAGCAGGAGCACATGGATGGCCAGTTACTTGTGCTAAAACATGCTTGACCTGGCGGCGATCAACGTGCAAGTACTCACAGGGCCACTGAGAACAGAAGAGTGTTCTTTGCTCACCTTGCAGAGGAACTGCGTTGTCGCTTCTTACAAGAAAAGGCGATGGATAAAGCAAGAGGATGCAGCATTGACAAGCTTCTGTTCCAAGACTGCCGCTTCCCCCAGCCCCTTCAGTGTAATAGTAACCACAGCACAGAGAGAAGTGTGTACATTGTAACAGGGTACACATGTCGTAAACATAGAAAGGACGGTCCTTGGGTGTATGGGAACTTTTAACATTTGAATCTGATGATTGCATATAGCGCGGAACTGACCTCTCTGTACTATTCTTTCCTCTGCATGTCCTGGAGTAAAAAAGGAAAAGCACTGCGCACTAAAATGTGAAAGACTGCATGTGGTCACTGATTACAAACGCATGAAGGCATGTGAATGAATATGAATAATGCTGTATCAGTGCCACAGTGTTTTCTGAAATGTACTACATAGGTCATAAAATAGGTTATTCCAAATATATATACCCATGTCTCTATTTTTTTGTCAGTGCGGCTTTAACATCATGGACCATAAGGTGCATACTAATTCAGTGTGAGCAGGAACACTCAATAAAAGTGATTTAAAAAAAAATTCAAGTGACTGTGAGATACGAAGAAAGCAGATTCACCAGCATTTGTGTGTCAGCTTTTATCCCTCCAGATCAGAGAATTTCCAGTTCTATTGTCTCAAAACACCACTCACATCTACAGTTATTCCCAGTTTCAGATAAAAAGTAACCGCGTCAGATCTGGGGCAGGGGGTGGATGTTGTATTGTGATCGTGACTGAGAGAATAAAAGTGAAAAAAAAAACCTTAACTTTTACAAGTACTTTAAATTTACACCGGCTGTTACGGACACAAATCAAATGTATGTTTTTATTGTATAATATTAACAATAAGAGCAGCTCACTACTCAGAATGGTAAATTTGCCAGGGAGCTGGTTTCAAACTCATGACATCTGTATTATAAGTCAGCAGATCTTACCGCTGCACTGCGGAAGCTGTCGTGCTGTACTTGTACCTTTTGTGAAAGTGTTTATTTGATATTTGGCCATCAGCCTTCACACATTATACAGTTCATGTCTACATTTTATCATTTATTACTAAAACATGAAAAACATTTCAGTTTTAATGATGTGTTTATATAGATTGTTGTAGACACAAAACACACATCAAATTATTTCCCTTTACAATTATGGGTAGCTTACTCCCAGATAATCAATCAAGGCAGGAACTGGGAGAACTTCTTGCCCGTTCTGAGGCGGTGGGGGGATGGTATAACAGGCTGCTTGGGCTTATCGGCACATTTACAAGACAAAAGAGGCTGACGGGGAGGTGTAAAGGGATTTAAAGTGGGCCGTATTTGAGTTTTTTCGTAGGCTCTGGTAATTCTAGTGTTAAGCCGCAAGTGCAGCAATTATTATTTAAAACTGGCCTGTTATTCTAAGCCCCATACCCGATATATCACAATTAACTGAACTGTTGTGCATAATTTTGTATATGATATCAAAAAGTGAGTGCCACTCAATGTGTCTTCCTAAAGGCTGTGTTAGTATGGTAATGTGTTCTTTATTGTGTCACTCCTTTAAAGATTTTCTTACTTTAACACTTTTAGTAGGTACAGTGGCATCCAAAAGTTGGGGCCCCCTTGATTAAAATGTTTGATACTGTGAATAGTTAAGTGAGTAGAAGATGAACTGATCACCAAAAGGCATAAAGTTACAGATGACACATTTCTTTAATATTTTTAGCAAGATTAAATTTTTATTTTCATCATTCATCAGTACAAAATACCAAAAAATGTAAAAAGACCTGCAGCAAAAGTTTGATCACCTGACATGGTCAGTACTTAGTAACACCCCTTTGGCAAGTATCACAGCTTGTGCTCACTTAACTATTTACAGTACAAGAGATTTTAAGCAAGAGTGAACAAATGTTTACATGCCACTATCCTCTGATGCAGGGAACACCCCACAAAACCTGCTGTTTTAGAGGAGCTCTGACCCAGTTGACTAGCCATCACAAAGATGCCTGTGTAATGAGGGAATCCATGTCACTTCACCTGTCAGTGGTGTTACTATTGTGGCTGATTGTTGTATATTCTATGTATATACAGTCCCCTCCACAATTATTGGCACACCTGGTAAAGAGGAGTAAAAAAAGTTAAAAAAAAAATGAAAAAAAAAAATCACCTTTTGGTGAATTACTCTCCTCTCACTGAAGAAAATGAGAGAAATACAACTTTTAACTAAGGTAAATTTATTCAAAGATAAAAATCTTTACAAAAATAATTTTTAACAAACCTACATGTTTCACATTTATTGGCACCTCTATATTTAATACTTTTACAGTCTGTCTTTGCCAATAAAAGTCTTCCCCTATAACATTTTATAACTTTGGACAATATAGAGCAATCTGAGACCATTCCCCTTTACACAATCTCTCCAGGTTATCCAGGTCCATTCCTCTCTTGTGTACTCTCCTTTTTAGCTCACTCCACAGATTTCCAGTGGAGTTTAGGCCTGAGGACAGAGACAGCCATGGCAGAAGCTTAGGCTTGCGTTCTTTTAAACATTTTTGGTATAGACGGATGTTTTGGATTATTGTCCTGCTGAAATATCCAAAGATGACCTAGTTTTAGTTTCTTGGCAGAGAGATTTAAATGTAATATCTCCTGGTATTTCATGAACTCCATGATGCCATGTACCCTAACAAGGTTCCCAGGGCCTTTGGACAAGAAACAGCACCAAGAACATCACAGAATATCCATCATACTTGACATTGGGGATGAGTTTCATTATAGCCATCTTTCTTGATTTATAATCTCCAGATTCTTACGTTTGTGAATAAATGATAGGAAAGGATTTTTTCTAGTATGCCTTCCAAATGATCTGTTTGCATGGAGGTGGCACCTGATGGTAGTTTTGGAGACTTGGTGTCCACAAGATCCTACATTTTCTATATTTCTCCAACAGTGATCCTTGGGGAGTTTTTCCTCTCTTACCATCCTACTCACAGTGTATGAGGAAAAATAAACTTGAGTCCTGTTTCAGGCAAGTTGGTAATAGTTTCAGTTGATTTGAGGTTTTTAATTATTACCCTAATTGTAGATTTCTTGGCAATTTAAAGCAAGTAATATTTTTTTTGTAGAAATCCTTTGGCTTATGAAGGTCAATACACTTTCATTTGAATTGTGTGTTTTATTTTATTATGTTGATAAACAAATATGGTCTAGGTTCCACATCATTATTTATACCACTGTGAAGCAGTAAGTCATGAATTACTGCTTGAAAGTTTAAACACGAAATGATCAATTTAAAAATGTAAGATATAAATGGAACATCAACTATTAAACCAACAAAGTCAAATGGAAAAGCTGTGTGAGGTCAATGAAAGGGAAGTAAGCAAATCAAAACAGAGCATGGATACATTTTAACAGGTACGAAAACAAAAGCATACTGTGTAATAACACAGGCAAATTAGTTAGGTCAAGGTAAAAGACAGAAGATTAGAAAATGCTATAATGCATAAATAACTAACTCTTCAGTTTACAAATTCTGTAGTAGATGAGGAAGACACACACTTTGGTGTCTTGTGTTCTCAAATATTGGCAGGCAATAGCATGAAATCTGACAAATTAAGATGGCACACTAAATTATTGCATTCCAACCATGGAGAGAAGCAACTAGCTTGGTTTTTCAGATGAAACTCAAGAAATACTGGGCACTGCAAACTTGCATGGCAAAAGCAAAACTTGTGACCATCAACGCTCCAGTGGCCTCATATTAAACCACTTACTGTGTGAGATGATAACAAATAGTAAATATTTCTACTTCAATTGATATGGTGTAAACTGTGATTGATGAGGAAACAGCCATAATCGTAAAAGCCACTCCACTATCTAACCACACTTTTTCAAGAAACCAATCAAATGAGCTAAAGGAGCAGATTATCTATACTAATAAAAGGCAAAGCCCTCACTGACTGACGCATCACTAATTCTCCAACTTCCCGTGTAGGTAGAAGGCTGAAATTTGGCAGGCTCATTCCTTACATCTTTTTACAAAAGTTAAGCAGGTTTCATTTCAAAATTCTACGCATAACGGTCATAACTGGAACCTACTTACGTACATATATACGGCCATACCCTGCAGCTCGGTCGCCGTGTGAGGCGGAGTTGCGTCCTTCATCGTCACGCCTCCCACGTAATTGAGTGCCTGCCCATATAAGGCCGTCCATCAGCAGCTATCCAATAGACACACTGCTGCGAAATATTCGCGGGTGAAGGACTGTGCTTATGCAAACGAAGATGAAATTGTCAGGGATAGACTAGTGTTTGGCACAAACTCAGCAAAAGTGCAAGAGAAACTTTTAAGTGCCGGGTCTTAGCTAACATTAAATAAAGCCGTGGCCATCACAAGATCGCACGACATAGCACAAGTACAGCTGAGAACCTTCGATGCATGTACTCTGAGCGGCTCACGTGAACTGACTTTGCAGGACTGGGAAAGGTAAACCCGTGCATGCAGTGTGTGATGTCTCAGATAAAGAGGAAGACAAGCTGCTTATTGATGCAGTAGGAAATGAACAACCCTCTGACAATAAACAAGCCTTTGTACACATATCAATAGGAAAGCAAGGTGTAAAGCTTAAGTTTAAATTAAGTTCATAGACACACTACCGCTAAATATTCGCAGGCAAATCTACAACTTTAATACCGGGAATGCCTGTTAAACATCTTAGATTCACGAGTACCGATTTGGGTAGTGAACACTTTGATGAATGAAACCTGTTATCTTTACAACGGTTGACAAACACGGAATATAACTTGAACACAACACATCCTCCAAATACAAACCTGATTGAAATAAATAATGATAATCAAATCCTTGATGACAGCATCACTCACTTCTTTAACACACTATTTCTCCACTGCGAAACGTGGGTATTTTGCTAGTTAGTTTAATAAAAGATAAATGTGTTGCAAGTGGAAAAGGCAAATGATAGCAGCTAAGAACGCCTATTAATTATTTATATTTATTTTATCAATACATTGTTGAGTCATTTATTGACAATTTCCATTTTTGTAAATATCTCACAAATACAAAATGGGTGGCCCACCTTTTAGGATAACAGACTCCTACCTGACTGAAACAGGAGTATTTGTGCATCTGCACTCATGGTGCACATACTATGGCATGGAAATGGGATGGATTACATGCACTTTTCAAAAGAGACACACTTAATGCTCTCTTGGATTCACTGCATTCAACACAAATAAGCCCTGGCATCAAAGCAGTTGATTGTTGAACTGAATGTTATTCTTTATGTCATGTATTTGGACTTTTCTATAATAGAATGTTGCCTACATTTAAGTTAATTTTAGGAGTTAAGTATTGGTAAGCCTGCAA
Source organism: Polypterus bichir lapradei (assembly GCA_026402145.1). Taxonomy (NCBI): domain Eukaryota; kingdom Metazoa; phylum Chordata; class Cladistia; order Polypteriformes; family Polypteridae; genus Polypterus; species Polypterus bichir. The sequence continues at coordinate 20,776,103 of JANRMT010062833.1, read as the reverse complement.
TGTCCTTTTGAAGTATTGCAGTGACCACTTGTTTGTTGGAAAGAATAGCAAATATTTATTACGCACTTGGTTGGTCTCACGTTTAAGTAAGATTTATATAATACTAGCAAAATACCCCTTGTTCGCAGCGGAGAAGTAGTGTGTTAAAGAAGGAAAGAAAAATAAAAGGAAACATTTTAAAAATAACGTAACATGATTGTCAATGTAATTGTTTTGTCACTGTTATGAGTGTTGCTGTCATATATATATATATATATATATATATATATATATATATATACATACAGTAATCCCTCCTCCATCGCGGGGGTTGCGTTCCAGACCCCCCTGCGATAGGTGAAAATCCGCGAAGTAGAAACCATATGTTTGTATGGTTATTTTTATATATTTTAAGCCCTTATAAACTCTCCCACACTGTTAACATTATTAGAGCCCTCTACACATGAAATAACACCCTTTAGTCAAAAGTTTAAACTGTGCTCCATGACAAGACAGAGATGACAGTTCTTTCTCACAATTAAAAGAATGCAAATATATCTTTTCTTCAAATGAGTCTTTGCATCTGGAGCAGAGAATTTAAGAGAGAGAGCGCGCGCTCGCAAAGAAAAGCAAACAATCAAAAAATCAATACGTGTGCTTTTGTGCTTTTAAATATGCCGAGCACCGCAATAAAGCTGCATTTTTTAGAGGAGCGTCAGTATCTTTTAAGCAAACAGCTTCTGTGCAAACAGCACCTCTGCTCACACTCCCTCCGTCAGGCGCAGAGAATGTCAGAGAGGGTGAGATAGAGGCAGAGACAAGCAAACAAACACCGCGCGGGATGTATATCTTATAGCATTGAGGAGTTTTAGTTAATATGTAATACATGCTCTGATTGGGTAGCTTCTAAGCCATCTGCCAATAGCGTCCCTTGTATGAAATCAACTGGGCAAACAAACTGAGGAAGCATGTACCATAAATTAAAAGACCCATTGTCCGCAGAAATCCGCGAACCAGCTAAAAATCCGTGATATATATTTAGATATGCTTACATTTAAAATCCGCGATAGAGTGAAGCCGCGAAAGTCGAAGCGCGATATAGCGAGGGATTACTGCATA
>JANRMT010062833.1:20736572-20768805 GCA_026402145.1 Polypterus bichir lapradei | reverse complement strand
GAGAAGTAGTGTGTTAAAGAAGTAATGAAAAAGAAAAGGAAACATTTTAATAATAACGTAACATGATTGACATTGTCATGAGTGTTGCTGTCATATATATGCCTGCCTAAATAAGTCACCCTCACTTCGCTCTTACTTTTTTACCGTTCATTTAATCATGGCTAGTGGCGGAAAAATTATAAAATGGAAGGAGGATTACACTGAGTATGGCTTTACCAAAACAATTATTGATGGGAATCGATTATTCATAAAGCTTGAATTGGTGATCTGTTTTTCTGTGTTATCCTCATATTTTTTCATACTTCTTCTCAAACCAAGGTGGTGCGAGGCTAAAATGAATCGGGATGCGCTGATCAATGTAATCGGTGTACCAGGAAATCATGCATTGAGAAAACTTCCCCTTTGATTGTAATGCAAAGTGTGATTAAATGCATTATTTTTAACGCGTTATGGAGCACATGCATCGAAACTTCTCAGCTGTGCTTGTGCTAAGAAAAGGAAAGATTTTAAAAATAACGTAACACGATTGTCAATGTAACCTTTTGTAAGTAGTGCCTGGAGGATTCAGTGTGGAGAAACTCTAGAGACAGCGTGTGTATTAACTTGTGGATTTTTCTGTGAATATTTGGTGGCAGTGTGACGAAGTTGCTTCCGAAGACGGCGTTAGCCGCGGAGCTCAGCTCAGAGCGAAATGAGGTAAATGGGAGGGGAGATGATGACGTGACTCCCCCACCCGCCTTAACTGTCAATCCCCCACAAACACAGTCTCTCGGAATTTGCATAAGCACACCCCTTCACCTGCAATTTTAACTTAGTTACAAAGTGATCAAAACTCTCGTTTATATCCTGCGTCCTCTCATTAAACTTGTATCCCGCATTACCCGTGGGCATGAGAAACGCCAGCGGTAGTCTGTCTATGAACTTAATTTAAAGTTTAGGTTTACACCTTGCTTTCTTTCCGAAGTAGCAGCACTCATGAATATGGTAGTATATGTCACTCGCTCGCTTCTTATTGTTTCGCTGCCTTCTCAATTATATAATGCATGTTTTCTTCAGCGCTTTTTGGAGGTCTTCTTGGTTTTCTACACACTGCGTTGACAGTCAGTTCACGTGATTACGTGGGAGGCGTGATGATGTCACACGAAACTCCGCCCCCACGGCTTTCGAGCTCAACTCCATTACAGTATATGCAGAAAAATAGCTTCCAGTTATGACCATTACGCGTAGAATTTCGAAATGAAACCTGCCCAACTTTTGTAAGTAAGCTGTAAGGAATGAGCCTGCCAAATTTCAGCCTTCTACCTACACGGGAACTTGGAGAATTAGTGATGAGTGAGTGAGTGAGTCAGTCAGTCAGTGAGGGCTTTGCCTTTTATTAGTATAGATTATAAGTTTAGTTGTAACAGTAGTCATGGTTGAATTGTAAATGTATTTTTGTTTCTTGAATAAACAATTCTCCCACGCCATATTTTTTTCTTTAATGAAAATTGTATTGTCTTGTTTACTGAAAATGCATTTGTGGATAATTATAATTAGTGGTGATAATTATAATTCTGTTTTCCCGTGTTGAGAAGTTAGTTTAATAGACTCTGAGATAAAACCTGGCGAAAGTCATTTAAATTTAAATAAGTTGAATGGTAGTTTCAGTGTGTTTTTCGAACATGGAACATTTTTCAGATGGATGACGAAGTGTATTATATTGAAATAAGTGAGAAATCATTTTCCAACTATAGTAGAGAGACTGTTTGGTCTGTTTTTTAAATTTCTTTTTCAAATGGTTTTGTATTAATGATGCATCCAGGATTTCCTCATTGTTTAATATGGGGATAAATTGTTATTCTAGTATGAATCAATTTCAATGTTCACTCACTTCCTGTCATTGAAATCACTATAATGTATTCTAAACATACTGCTTATTAATTGTGGGTTTTGGATTCCCCCAAGACTTTTATTATATTGGATTTTCCAATACAATTAAATACTTTACTTATCTGGAGTACATTTTTGCACTTGTAGGAAAGCCTGCCTCCAGCACCTCAGAAGCCTGTCGGTTCTGTGGATCACGGAATGGAACAGAATTGTCATCAGTTGGAAGTGTCTGTTCAGATGCTGACTGCCAGGTGGGTAATATGTCCTAATCATTGCATTTTTATAGGATATCTTGTTGTTGGTTTTTTTTTTTCCCCCAAAGTTTCCGGCGACCAGTCTAGGGAGAAAAAGTCACATTTTTAAATTAATAGTCACTTTTTTTTAAAAAAAAATAAAGTGATACTGGAAAATTGAAGAAAGTTTACATAACTGACTAAATGGCCATTAATAAATTGTATTCAATCAACACTTACTGTTATTTTATCATGTTCATAACTGGGTGTTAGTAATTTATTTTTTCAGGGCATTAATATATGAATACACAGTGAGGTTTAATATTAAATTATATTTTAAAAATACCTTGTTTTCACAGGAGTATGCAAAAACCGCTTGTAGTAAGACTCACCCATGTGGCCATCCATGTGGAGGTGTTAAAAATGAAGACCGTTGTCTACCTTGCCTGCATGGCTGTGACAAGAGTATGTCATGCCTTAAACAGGATGCTGATGATATGTGCATGATCTGTTTTACAGAGGCACTATCAGCAGCCCCCGCAGTTCAGGTAAGGCCATTGCTGTAAGTGTTTATTAAAGTCATTACCTTTGAAATCACTGTAAGATGAGTTAAGATACCTTATGTAAGTGTGCATGAAAGGATGTGAGTGAATATATTCAGATATATATGACATTACAAGAAAATGTTTCTTCTTACTCAGTTTGACTCAAAAATGTATTTTTAGTAAGATTAAGTAATGGTTGTTTAAATTTTACTACTAGGCAAGTGAAGGATAATTGGAGCCTTATTTTGGGTTATATGGTTAATACTGAATGACATTAGCACTATTAATCATTAAATATAGTAATTGACCAGAGCATGAAATTACAATAAGTATGAATAAACAATATGAGCATGAAAAAAAATAATTTTGATTTATCTTTCTATTTTCTAAACCTTCCTATTTAAATCAGGTTTGAAAGAATGTGCAAACCCTGCACCAACATTATGGAGATGAACCTGATTCTGCATTACCAATAAAAAGCTTTTGTGATAGATTATAAATGAAAGCAGACCAGTTAGTACTTAATTTTAATCAGTGAAATGATCATGCCTATTTTAGGCTACGGGCTGACTCTCAAACCACTGAGATGGGTTTTTTTTTTTTTTTTTTTTTTTATAAACCAACCAATGAGAAATATTATCCTCCATTTCTGTAATGCACTGGTTTTTGATAGAATGTCAACTTGCTTGCATACACACCAAATATAAAAAATCTATGTCAACTTTTTAAAGTAAGGAGCTCACAAATTAATAGATATCAAAGCATTTTGAGGTTAAATACAACAAATATGATTTGTATACAGCAGTAGTCTAGTATGGTAGCATATAATACCCACAATAATGCATAGCGAAACAGCTTTCAGAGGTGTACAGCAGACAAATAAAGTTAAGCATGAAAATCATCCTTGTATTTGCTGAAGACAGTAAGCACTTTATAAAGCCTTCATTTTTAAAACATGCTGTTTTCTTGTTAATGAGATAATGATGCATTTAATATCCAAAATGAATACGACAGAATGATGCCAGTCAATAAAGTTTTTAGTATAATTTGGAAAAATATGCTCTACTGCTACCTTGTTATCCCTTTGGATTGCTACCATTTAATATTTGTTTGCAATACAGAATGCCGAATATCTTTAGCAAAAAGAAACATTGAATTGTCCTTTATCAACATTTATACGCCTTTTCCAGTATGTTATCAATATGACAGACTGTTTTCTTCCATTAAACATGGCTTTGACAGATTATATGGTTCAAATTAAATTATTTAAAATGTAATTTATATTTAAATAAACTGATAACAATTGTCATATGTGATGAAAAATGATAATGTTGTTTACTAAAATGGTCAAATTGTTCCAGTTTGAAATAATTCCAATTATCTCTCCCTCTGTATTTATTTTTTTGGCAGCTGGATTGCAGTCATGTCTTTCACCTTAATTGCTGTAGACGTGTTTTAGAAAACAGATGGCTTGGCCCTAGAATAACATTTGGATTTATGTCATGTCCCATTTGTAAGGTAAAGAAATATCAAATACAGTAGTAAGTGACTGTTTGAAATGGTAAAACTGAATTGGTATATGGAATAATAGATTTAATTATTGTCTGTGGCACCTCTTTTAAACAAAAGATCACAGATAAATTAAAAAAATCTTTTTATATCATCATGTTTGATCAGTGTTCTCAGAGCTCTGCTATTTCATAAAATAATAAGTGAAAATTTTGAAATACAATTTTGGTTTTACTGAGTTTGTATTTTCTAGAACAAAATCAATCATCATGTATTAAAAGACTTGCTGGATCCTATTAAAGAGCTGTATGAGGATGTAAGACGTAAAGCTCTTATGAGGTTGGAATATGAAGGACTTCATAAGAGTGAGGCTATAACTACAGCCGGAGCACGTTTCCACAATGATCCTGCTGGCTTTGCAATGAACAGATATGCTTACTATGTATGCTACAAGTGCAAAAAGGTTGGTATTGCACAGCATGTTATTCTCTTGTAACATTTTGAACAATTCTTTTGAAATTATTTCCAAATATCTATTTGATTTTTGTGAGTATTAATTAATTTTGAACACTGATAAAATACAACCCTAGTTCCAAAAAAGTTGGGATGCTGTGTAAGATGTAAATAAAAACAGAATGCAATGATTTGCAAATCTCCATTCACAATGGAACTTAGAAAACATAGCACATGTTGAAAGTGAGACATTTTACTATTTCCTGAAAAATATTTGTTCATTCTAAATTTGATGGCAGCAACACATCTCAGAAAAGTTGGTACGGGGGCAATGAAAGGTTGGAAAAGTAAGTGGTACTAAAAACAGCTGGAGGAACATTTTGCAACTATTTAGGTTAATTGGCGACAGGTCTATAACATAATTGGATATAAAAAGAGCATCTTGGAGAGACAGAGTCTCTCAGAAGTGAAAATGGGCAGAGGTTCGCCAGTCTGCAAAAAACTGCATCTAGAAATTGTGGAACATTTCCAGAATAATGTTCCACAATGTAAAATTGCAAAGATTTTTAATATCTCATTGTCTACAGTACATGAATTCATCAAAAGTTTCAGAGAATCTGGAGAAATCTGTGTGTGCAAGGGACTAGGCTGCAAATCAGTATTGGCGCAGTGATAAATACAGGCCTAATGCTGTTGTAGAATATGCTGCATGAGCTCAGGAACACTTTTAAGAAATCTTTGTCTATGAACACAGTTCGCTGTGCCATCCACAAATGAAAGTTATAGCTCTATCAAGCAAAACACAAGCCATATATGAATATGATCCTGAAACACCAAAGTCTTCCCTAGGCCAAAGGTCAGTTAAAATGGACTGAGGCAAAGTGGAAAATTGTTCTGTGGTCAGACAAATCAAAATTTGAAATCCTTTTTGGAAAACATGAACTCCCCATTCTCCGGACTAAAGAGAGGCTTGTTTGTTATCAGCACTCGGTTCCAAAGCCTGCACCTTTGATGGTATTGGGGGCGGGGGAGGATAGTTGAGGGGTGGTGCATTAGTGCCTATGGAATTGGCATCTTGCACCTCTGAAAAGGCACCATTAATTCTAAAAGGTATAGACAGGTTTTAGAGCAACGTCTGCTCCTATCTACATGACGTCTTTTTCAGGGAAGGCCTTGTGTATTTCAGCAATACTGCATTTGTTACAACAGCATAACTTCATAGTAGAAGAGTCCAGGTGCTGAAATGGCCTGCCATCAGTCCAGACATTTCACCAGTTGAAAACATTTGCCGCATCATGAAACGAAAAATACGGTAAAGACGACCCAGGAATGTTGAGTAGCTAGAATCTTGTATCAGACAAGAATGAGACAACAACATTCTTCTCCCAAAAGTCCAACAACTGTTCTCCTCAGTTCCCAGACGTTTACGGAGCTGTTACTCAAAGAAGAGGGAATGCTACACAGTGGTTAACATGGCCCTGTCCCAACTGTTTTGAGACGTGTTGCTGCCATCAAATTCAAAATTATCTTATTCTTTTCTTAAAATGGTACATTTTATCAGGTACACATGATGTGTATTTTCTGTGTTCTATTGTGAATAAAATATGGATTTATGAGATTTGCAAATCATTACATTATGTTTTTATTTATATTTTACATAATGTCCCAAATTTTCTGGAATGGGGTTATACTTTAGAAAGCCAGCCTGGTACAATAAAGAGATGAATTAAAAAAAAAAAAAAAAAAAGGATTTAAAAAATGTTCATGCAAGACTACAAATTAATCAGTTATAACCAATATGTACAACAAATGCAGTGGTGAAATAGATACACACATAGATTTCTACACACTACACTTACTATGAACTTTTATACATACAGTATAACTAATTAAAAAATTAACTAATTAAAAAAAAAGTATTGCTAAAGTATCAGTGACAAAAGTACAGGTTTCTTTATACTTTGTTCTGAATTTGTATGATTATTTTTCTTATATTTTAAATATGTTTCTGTTTAGAAGCCTTCATAAAGCTAGTTGTAATATTAAAATAGGTTAGCAAAATTAATTCATTTGACAAAAAATAGTCAGTATTTCATTACTTATTGCAATGAAATACAAATATTTTAATACTTTTGGGGTGTATGAGGAGTATAAAAATAAAACATGTATATGTAATATTACAATACTTGTTTTTGTGTAACATTTTTATCATTTATTTTATATATTACAGTTCAGGTTGTATAGCTCCGGTCAAACTTCTTTACCAAGTTTCTTATTTTGAACAATATTATCTTAACATTTTTATGGTAACCAGCATTAAAAGCCTGTACATTAAAAAAAAAAAAAAAAAAAAAAAAGCTGTTAAAATAAATATATAATTATTTGATAACAGGTACAATAAGTAAAAGTGTATTTTCTCTTATATTAAACATTCTTATCAGATAAGTAGTTGCAGCTTTAGGTTTTAGGAAAATAATGAGGGTCATTCTTTGCTTTGTTTATTTGGTAGGCTTACTTTGGTGGTGAAGCTCGCTGTGATGCAGAAGCTGGCCAAGGTGATGATTATGACCCCCGAGAGCTGATCTGTGGAGCATGCTCTGATGTTTCAAGAGCTCAGGTTTGTCAGTTATCCATCCATCCATTTTCCAACCGGCTGAATCCGAACACAGGGTCACGGGGGTCTGCTGGAGCCAATCCCAGCCAACACAGGGCACAAGGCAGGAACCAATCCCGGGCAGGGTGCCAACCCACCGCAGGACACACACAAACACACCCACACACCAAGCACACACTAGGGCCAATTTAGAATTGCCAATCCACCTAACCTGCATGTCTTTGGACTGTGGGAGGAAACCGGACCGCCCAGAGGAAACCCACGCAGACACGGGGAGAACATGCAAACTCCACGCAGAGAGGACCCGGGAAGTGAACCCGGGTCTCCTAACTGCGAGGCAGTAGCACTACCACCGTGCCACCCTTTGTCAGTTATTTAAAAACAAAAATCTGATTTAGCTTTAAAAATATTTTTCAAAAAATATTACCACTCCTCCTACCCCAAGAAATCTACTTACTTGATGCATTATTACATTTGTCAGAAGTAATGGGAAGACATTTTTCTTTAGATAAACATTATTACCCACCATTGGTTTAAGATGTTTTCTTAATATACATTCCCATCAAACATTTTTCAATTACAAACTTTACATTTTTTGCATCACTTTATTACTTTTGTTAAATCTTTTAAATAAAATAATACAGTAGATGGATTTTTCTTTTCTTTTTTTCTGTCACTATCAATCTAAATCTGTTTTTTTCAACACCGACAAGTGCCTTGTTTTTTTTTTTTTGTGTTTTTTTTTTTTTTCCATGAAAAAAATAAGCACAAAGCAAGGGTGGGAAAACTGATAATCTGGACAAATTGATGTTTCCCTAGGCTTATGGCATAGTTGTTCCTTCCTTGCACTTCATGCTGCTTTCACTGTGACCTTAAACTTGAATTAAGAAGATTCATTGAACAGACCAATGAATCTAAAAGATAAAAATATGGCACATTGGAGCTATGACACAACAAAAATGACCAGAAACCTGCGATTCATTCCAGACTGTAGCATTTGCCTAAGTTTCCTCCATTTATCCCAAAGACCTTATGTTAAGTTATAGAATATAAAATTAGCCCAGTATGGTTCTTTGCATAAGAGTGCATTGCAATAGATTTGCAGCCTAATCAGTGCTAAATCCTTCCTGGATAGGCTTAGACAGCACAAGAGTGTACAGTTATGTAAATAATGGACACATAACATATAGGAATATTAAATTTTTAGCCTACCTGGTTTTAAACTTGACATCAAGGCTTAACTGTTTTAATACGTTTAAGATTGTTGTTCAACTAAAACATCAAGCAAAGTGGAAAAAAAAGCTTAAATGATATAGTGTCAAGTTATGCCTTCCCCAACTCTGGCGTTCCCATGGTGTTTTCAAACCTTATCTGAACCTCTCTTTTCGTAGCTGGTTAGGGAGAGTGTCTTCTCCTCAGATATTCTTTCTACATGATATCCCTTTTTCTTTTAAAGTTTCATTAAACTGTATGGTGTTGCCTGATTTATATGGTTAGACCTTATTTTCATGTCTTTTTCCAATCAAAACAATAGTCTGAGACTAGGTAGACTAATTATTTGTCCCTGGGTGAAATTTGACTTTTTGCAGAAGATCTTTAGATAGATATACACACACACTTTGGTCTGAACACACACTGGAATGACTATAAAGCAAGAAAACTAAAAAAAAAAAAAACACCCAAAAAACTCATTGGGGCATTATGCAGATATGTTGCTTTTATTATAAAGGAGGCCCATTAGAGTTTGTTGATGCACTTCTAAATAATTCATTGGCTGAAAGTAAGCATTGTTCATAATGGCACTCAGTTTTGTTTTAATTCTCTCCCTCGCTGCTACCTCCAGGGAGTGCAGAGCGCATCCTATAACTGAGCTTGCTCTTTTAATTAGTTTGTTAACTCAGATGGACTCTCTTGAAGTACCAGCCCAGCACACCACAGCACAGAAAATCGCACTGGCCATCACAAAGGTATAGACAATGTGATGGATGTCACTCCCACTTTAAAGGAACACAGTCTCCTAAGGAAGAAGACCCTGCTCTGCCTTTTCTTATATAGTTCCTTTGTGTTCTGAGACCAGTAAAACCTATCATTGATGTGGACCCCCAAGTACTTCTAGGAGTGGACCCCGTCGACATCCATTCTTTGAATAGTGACCAAACATAGAGGCTTTTTGGTGTGGCGAAAGTCAATAACCTGTTCCTTAGTTTTACTGATGGTAAGATGCAGATAGTTCTATTTGCACCAAGAAACAAACTTTTTCACCTGACCCCTATACTGTGTCTCATCCCTTTTATCAATACACCCCATAGATGTACAATCATCTGAGAATTTCTGCAAATTACATTTTGTCTGAAGTGTACAGAGTAAAGAGAAATGGAGACAAGACTGTTCCTTGTGCTGCTCCAGTGTCGCTCACATCTGTATCAGAAATGCAGTCCTTGAGGCTCACAAACTGTGGTTGCCCATATTCTGATAATCCATTATCCAATCATTATCATCATAGGCTAATTCTCCTGCATATCTCTGAGTTTACCCGAGTTTACCACTTAACAGGAATGGCTGGATGGTATTGAAGGTGCATGAGAAATCAAAAACATATTCTTCACAGTGTATGTGATATGTATGTGAAATCATAGAGTATGCAGTCTCATACAACATGCAAGACAGTAACATTTGTCAAAAGTAAATATTTTTTGTTGATTTGATATGTTAAACAATTGCTTTGTATAGTTTTTTAAAAACAGTTTTTGGTAAAATATTCAGCCCTTGGAGAAAAGAAACAAAAAAAAAATAGCCCTAAAAAGTTAACACAAATATCATAGTCCACAGGGACTCCTGTCTAATCTCATGCATCCATTTTCTATCTGGCTTCGACAATTGAGAAGCACAGGTGAAACCCTGTATGTATCCACTGTAATGCATATAGAACTGTGTACACTGGCAATTCTAACAGTTGTACCAAGTAAAAATCAAGGCAAGTTTTGGATGAAGTGGTTACTTTGGCTTGTCTGAACTGGTAATGAAATGAGCTGCCTTGTTTGTTAATGCCAAAATAAAATACAGTAGATACTTTATTAATCCCAAGGGGAAATTCACATACTCCAGCAGCAGCATACTGATAAAGAACAATATTAAAGAGTGATAACAATGAAGGTATAACAGACAAACAATAACTTTGTATAATGTTAACGTTTACCCCCCTGGGTGGAATTGAAGAATCGCATAGTGTGGGGGAGGAATGATCTCCTCAGTCTGTCAGTGGAGTGGGACAGTGACAGCAGTCTGTCGCTGAATCTGTTCCTCTGTCTGGAGATGATACTGTTCAGTGGATGCCGTGGATTCTCCATTATTGAGAGGAGCCTGCTCAACGCCCGCCGCTCTGCCACGGATGTCAAACTGTTCAGCTCCGTGCCTATAATAAAGCCTGCCTTCCTCACCAGTTTGTCCAGGCATGAGGCATCCCTCTTCTTTATGCTGCCTCCCCAGCACACCACCGTGTAGAAGAGGGCACTTGCCACAACCGTCTGATAAAACATCTGCAGCATCTTATTGCAGATGTTGAAGGACGCCAGCCTTCTAAGGAAGTATAGCTGGTTTTGTCCTCTCTTATACAGAGCATCAGTATTGGCAATCCAGTCCAATTTATCATCCAGCTGCACTCCCAAGTATTTATAGGTCTGCACCCTCTGCACACAGTCACCTCTGATGATCACGGGGTCCATGAGGGGCCTGGTCCTCCTAAAATCCACCACCAGTTCCTTGGTTTTGCTGGTGTTCAATTGTAGGTGGTTTGAGTTGCAAAATTTAACAAAGTCCTTGATTAGGTTCCTATACTCCTCCTCCTGCCCACAATGAATTTATTGCATCGAAGCACAAAGCACTGTGATTATGCTAGTTAGCAAGATCAGCACAACTGCATATTTCATTGCTAAATACAAATCTGCATATGTTAAATTTGTGTTCTTCATTTAGTATTTGAAGCCAATCAAATATTTAATATATATAACACCTAAAATATAAAGATGTGCAGTGAAAGCACATATGTTATATATTTGAAAGGTACTTTGGCCAATGTAATGCCATCTACAAGTTACATTGCAGGTCCAGTTAATATTCTAATTCTGGATTAGTACACAGGCTAAGCAATAACAAAGTTTTAACAATATAACAAAGAGTGTTCTCCAAGAGTTCTGAAACACAAAAACTGACAAGTTTGACTTCACCCAGAAAATTACCGAATTTTTCGCTCCTTAAGATGCACCTGACCATAAGATGCAACTAGGTTTAGAGGAGGAAAACAAGAAAAAAAATATTCTGAACCAATTGGTGTACTAATATATTTAATACAATATAGCAGCATACTATTTCAACCATGTAAAGTCAACAGCGGTATTAAAAACAGTCATCACTGTCATTAACAAATGAGGAGAGGCTTTAAGGTTCAAGTACTCTTCTAGCTTTCTGGAAACCCCAAGAACTCCTTATCGTTAGTGTCAGAATTTATGAAGCTCAGTTGCTCACACGCGGCATAATCTGCCCAAAGCCACCAGGGGACAAGACACGTTTGGACCAATGCTCCCTGAAGTTATATCGCCAGTCTAGTCCCATCTTAATTTGTAATGCCACAAAGCACTTCATCTTGTCTTTTGTTGTGGGTTTCCACTTTGAAAAACGAAAATGTGGTGCAAGCACAGCCTGTGATTCAAAAAATTGCTCTGCATACCTGTTTTTCTCATCTGACAGTAGCTGAAAGGTAGCCTCAGGAAAGAACAGCCTGAAGTAGTCTAGCGGCTGGTAATCTGTTGTGTCCAACAGCAAGCCATGCTGTCTTGTGAAGTCCGGTAGCCAGTTTGACTCCCATGGATCAATGTCTGGGTATTCCTCCCATACAAACCTTGCCGTAGGTGCATTGGCTGCACGAATGCTCTTAGCTTGTAGCTGATCAGCTGGGGTGGCATTGGCTGGTGTCCGAGTATTGGTCTGAGTATTTATGAGTATTGGTGACCCACACCAGACCCACAGAGCATCGATTGCAGTTACCTATACAGTTTGACTGACATGTGGCCAATTTGACATACAGCCAAATGGAACTCATACTTTGCATCCATTGCTCTTAACAGTTATTTGAATCCTTACTTCTTTACGTTATATATGTAGGGACATTACTAGGCATTTGAAATTCTGAATAATCTAGTTATATTTCTGTGGAAACGGAGTAAATCCTTACTTTCATTTTCAATGTCAATAAACAAAGAAGTAACATATCCCTATTTAAAATTTTCATTATCAAATCACAGATTTTTATTTCATTAATTTTATATTGTATTATATGGTGAAGCCATTGACTTGTGTGCACAGCAGGAGCAGATATGAAAGGGTGTAGCTTGTTCAAGTGGTGAAGAAACAGTCATTTTCAATGCTACCACCAGCTTTCCCCAGAGTGCGAATACTATTACCCAGTCTTCCACACACCTGGGTCATAAAGGTTTGTGATGCACGATACATAGAATATCCATTTTAATTAGAAGGATACATTTTTCTGTTATACAAAAATGCCTACTCAGAATGAAAAAAGGTCAGAATGCAGTTTACCCCATACCTGATACATAAAGTTTGAATAATACACACAAAATAAACTACGAAGGCTGTGATTTTTATTTCCACTTATGACGTTTCAGTAATAGGGGCATTGCTAAATGGATAAATGAGGATTTACACTGTGTAGATGTCTGACTTCTGGTGTGATGTCAATTATTAGTTACTGCAGGTATCTCACTGCCAGCCCTAGGAAATCCAAACCATTTTCAAACAGAAGTGTTAAACCTACCAGTTCTAAACTCTTCCATTTATGATCCTTGCACCATTTTTTTCTCACGCTTGTCACCACCAGGTGACATAGGCAGAGTCGATGAAGCCATGCTTACCAGAGTGCTGAAGATTTTGTGAATTCTATATAATGTTTAAAAGAAATTGTGGAAAATCAAATAAAAATGATAAACATTGCAATACAGTTGATTTGAGCCAGTTTGTACTTATTGCTGAGAGTCATAGGACAATAGGGTAATAATATACTAGAAATTTCCAAAACCAGCTGCAGTAATAAACCTTTCGTTATTATTATTTTTTTTCTTCATAGGGGTGCACAAGTTTTGATCAGCGCTGCTCCACATAGCTAATTCTTATGCATTTGGCCCACACTGATTTCCTTACACCAGTGTTTCTCATCTGTTATGGTCCCACGCCCCAGTTTTTCATATTTAAATTCATTGACAACCCCATAAGCTCACTTACAAAAAGGAAGACATGTCACCTAGTGCAAACAAACATTGAATACTAGGGGACCCATTCGCGAACCAACAGTGGCAATGCAGGTTGTAGCTCAGAGGCTGAAAAACACTGGCTTAGGTGACCCACTCGCAGCCCACCTGCAGCACAATCCACTGATTAAGAAAACATTGCCTTACATAGACCTGGTGAGCAGCCTCTAAGACACAAGGATAAATCTGGGCTACTGTATACTGGTAGTTAAAGTATGCACACCAGTGTCCTACCCCAAACCCATAGAATCTCAATTGTAATGACTTGTACACTTTGTGACCAACCTATGGCCAATTTGACGTATGGCCAAATGGAACCGTAAGTCAGTGCATGACTGTGGTAACAGTTGAATACTTATTTTTCTTAAATATTGATTTGCAAATGGCAGGTCCCAAATGGAAACACAAGCAGCGCCTGACTGTATGCCTCACTTGGTAAGCTAGGTTTATGCTGGACACATCTGTGCTGATCACAAAGGCTGCATGACAAAAATTAGATCAGAAATGGTGATACCTGCTAGGGTTTTACTGCATGCTGTACACATAATTTTTGGAAGTGCCACTGCATGTCCAAAGTAGTGAATTTTGAGGAGAGGCTGATTATGTGTGTTGCAGTATGATGCAAGAGGTCATCAAAACAAAAGGAAGACATTCAAAAATATTTGTACTACATCTGTTCATTATGTAGGTCACCCACTTACAAGAATATTCATTCTTCTTTCGCCACTTTTGGTTAATGGGTCTGAGATGCCACCTTCTCCTCTTTCTCCCCCCCCCCCCCCCCCCTTAAGGCCAGTAATAACTGGCACAACTCTTCTTTCATCAGAAGAGTCCCGGGTCCTTTGCTGTGATGATGTTAGGTATGCAACATTGACCAAGCATTGTCATCTGCTGACTAGGTGAATATCAACACGTTGATCGAACAGGGTGCCATAATTATACATGCATTTTTGCCAATGACAGTATGTGGTTTGCATTGTGGTCAACATGTAGACTTCCCATAGTAGTATAAGCAAGGCATTCTGGCATGTTTTATTTACCTGTCTTTAAAAGTAGCACCAAAGTTAAGATCATACTTGAAGAATTGGGTCTTTTGTATTTAGAAAGAAATTGAGTAATCTATAAGAATATCATCCTTTAAAAACTCTGTGCTGAAATCCCCCCAAAATTATAACAACCCCACCCCTGTTACTCTGGTGGAATTTAGTTTACTTAAGTAGTAATTGGGGAACTACTTGATGGATATGCCACTATTTTAAAGCTGCCATAACATTTACAATATATATTGTATATTCTTTTACAGAAAAAGACACAATAGTGTTTCCTTGAATAATAGTGTAATGAGTGGTCTGTGGTGCAGGGCAACTTTTTCAATAAATAAGGGTGCAAGACTCCAATCAAGTACGGGTATTTACGAGTGCATTTCGATCCGTGTTTAATTGAGGTACAGGCCGATTGCGCCACACACATGTGCATAGGAGGGCGGCTCAGCCAGGCTCTTCAATGAAGCCATGGAGGAGATTACTTCTCACATGCACCATATTAGGAAGCAGAGGTAAAAGGAGCCTGCATAGGACAGAAAGGAGAAAAGAAAAAAGAAGCATGGAGGTTAAAGGAAAGGACAGAGAAAAGGGTAGGAGGGAGCCAGTGTGAGACGAAAGGAAACGGGAATGGAGTCCTGGGAAAGTACCGTGTGGCTGGCACTCGAGGGGGCTGAGGGTTGCTCCTGTTGACCATGGGAGCAGGAGCAAGCTTTCTCTGGAGGGACTCCACCATAATGCTGGGGAATGGTAGCAAGAGTCCAAAGGGGATGAGGCTCCGCTGCGTCCCTTGGATCGTCATGGGGTAGGCAGCAGGGACACTAGCAGGATTAAATGTTATCTGCGCCAGTTGGAAGATGTCTGTTCCACCTGTGAGATGTGAATTGTAAAACCTGGAGAGATGTTCGTTTTAAAGAGAAGCACCGAGGACCGTGATTTTTAAAGAGAAGAATCCTGTCATGTTTTAACTTGTTTTTATTGATTATTTATTGGACTTGTTTTAACCTCCACGATTGCACTTTCTTTTACGGGTTATTTAATTATGTAAGATTGCACTGCAATTTGAAACATAGCTTTATTTTGAAAAATTTGAATAAAAGCACTAATCACTTCATGCACCTACCCCTTGTCTGGATGAACATGTCCTCATCTGCCTGGCTCATCTCAGTTGCGGTACAGACAGTGGCAGGTTCAAGGGCCTCCCAGGATGCAACAAGAGCATTTAGCTGTCACATTTGTTTTTTTTTTTTTTTTTAGAAATGAGAAGAGATTACTTTTTTGCTTGCTAAAAACTGAGATGTGAACCCCCAACTCCGTGAACCAAGAATGGTTTGTTTAAAGCACTTTGAGTTTACAGTATTTAAGAAAAAAGAAGATGCAAAAAAGTTTGAAATCAAAAAGTAACATTGTTCGTTAGGGTGATTGTTGTTATGTCCTCTTTTTGGTACAGTTGAAGTCACAATTTCACTCTTCTATGTTTTTTTTTTAATTTGTTTTAGATGTGCTCCAAACATGGTACAGATTTCTTGGAATACAAATGCCGTTATTGTTGTTCTGTGGCTGTGTTTTTTTGCTTTGGTACGACACACTTCTGTAACGCATGTCATGATGACTTTCAGCGAATGACCAGTATCCCAAAGGAGGAACTCCCACGTTGCCCTGCAGGTTGGTGTTTTAAAACTTCTCGTCAGCCTTTAAAATAAATACAGAAGGGTCACACATCTGTATTCTGTAAACAAGTGGCAATATCTCAATTACTAATAAAAAATGTTATAGAGGAAAATGTGAAAGTTAAAAGGTGAGAAGACAAAGTGTGAAAATCATGTTTGTGAAAAATGTTTGTGCTTCTTTCATGACAATGGAATAAACTAATACCAATGCAAAAAGGAAAACTATAGCATGTAACTGCACTTTGTAATAAAGGCTTAGTAGGAGATAACAAAGGAAGGAGAATAGATCATTTTTCAGTCCATGTCTCTTCATATTCTGCATAAATGACATGGATGCACCCAGGTAAAAAAAAAAAATGATTTAATTTTATGTAATCAGGAACACTCTGGAAAGGGTAGGTAGAAGAGAGACTGAAATATTATACTATTTCTATATTTTCATCACAGAGGACATATATAGGCATATTTTTTGTTAACAAAATGCATACGCAAAATATTGGGCAAAAGTTATTTTTTTAACAGAAGAGTGATTACCAACACAAGACCAAATTAACCTTGGAGTGGCTCAAGGACAGAAAGGTAACTGTCCTACAGTCACCCTGCCAAGGTGCTGATCTCTCAGTCTGATTGAAAATCTCTGGCACTGTGTGAAAATTGAGCTGTCAATTTTTTGTCAAAGTTAGCCAAGTGTTGCTTGGCTAACCTGAATAACCAGGAACAAATCTGCCTGAAGCTTTTAAAGAATGAACATGATTATTTTTTTTTAAATGATTTAAAATCATTTTACAGATTCTTAGATTTAAGAAAGAATTGGTTGTTCATCTAGATGTTTAATATCTTAAGTAATAAAACTAGTTATTTGAGTCTTGTTTTTATCAAATTCAGGACATTAAAGTGTTATAATTTTCCCAAAATATGCAGTTTATTTCTTTAAGTTCAGATATTTTCAGTAGGAAATATACATTTTTGTAATCATAATGCTGTGGTGTAGGGGCTCTGTGGCTCAGAAAAAAAGTGGCTGTTTGAAATAAGTAAATAATTGGACGCCCTAGCGCTGGGAAGTTGAGCAGGTGCAAGCAATTATCCAAGAAGACGGCTTGTCTTCCGGGTGGGTGCAAGCCAGTCAGCCAACTATGTATTGCTTTGCCAGAATGTGTGGACAGTCTGATTGTCTCATTATTAGCCCGGGGTAGCAATCGGGCAATGATACCTGCAACCGTACCTCAGCATAGAAAAGTGGAGTGCAGTAAAAGAAGGAATACAGACATAATAGCGGAGGTTGAAAGAAAGAAAAAAGCAGGCAGGAAGACAGGAGAGAGAGCTGTTGCAGGTGTGAGCAAGAGAGAGAGCGCAAACCATGAGGCAGGCAGCTGTGAGGAGAGCCCTTCCAGGGAGCAGGTGAACACCACTCGGGGGCTGTCCTGGGGGATCGCTCCAGCTAAGTGACGGGAGCTGTAGTGACCAGGTGGTCCAGGCAGCTCACTGCAGAAGTCCAGGAAGGCATCAGGATTCGGTGAGGCTCAAAGACAGGGAGCCCCATTATGAGTGCCATGGCCTTTGGGGACCCAAACTTTGGGTCTGGAGTGGGTGCCTTGCTACAACCATGGAGTGTCAAGGACTCAGACCCATAGAAGGATGGTAGGCGGCTGCAAGGTCCGGTTAGGATAAGATGAGGAGATGGCTGTTTTAAAGGAGTGCTGTGTTTTAACCTCATTTTAGTGGATTATTTAAGCCATTGTTTTTAACCTCCAGAGCACTTTGTTTTTATGGACTATGTATTTGATGAAGATTTTTAAGCACTGCCCTTTTGAACACTTTTTGACTTTATTCTTAATAAAAGCACTAGAGCACTTTTTCACCATCCCCTTGCTTTGTGTGTGTTTATCCTCATTTGCTCGCCTCATCCCAGTCATGATTATTGGTGATGTCGGCTTCAAAGGCTCCCAGTTGGACCCAGTAGCATGGGATGTACCCGCACCATCACAAAACCTAGCTCCCTTTTGTGTATTTGATGAGATAATTGTATTCCACTCTTCAAAATGTGTAGGTAATAGTTACATTTCTTTTTTGCAGCAGAAGTTCAGCTCTGTTTGATTTGCAGCCATGCACAATTTTCAGTTTTAGATAATAATGAGTTAATTGTATTGTTGTTTGTAATTGTTTTTTGTGTGTGGAGTAAGATATTGTTTAAACCCTTAAATGAGTGATAACAGCTTCCCTCAGAGTCCAGTCATGGTATTGCTTTTAATAATGAAATGTGTGTAAGAAAGTATTTTACGAAATTGTCATCCACTAACAAGAGAATCAGGAGTTGCTCAGTAAGTCTCACAGGCATTTTGTTATGAAATCCACAATGAGTGGCAACAGTTGCAAAGTTTGACTGAAGACTGCAAATGGTAAAGTAGTCGGCTCGTGAATGACCATGGTACATTTGAAAGAAAAAGAGAATATTGCCTTGAATGTGGGTCAGTGTATTACTTCTTGAATTTTTGTGTGTGGAAATGAAGAAAAAAGTTAGATATAAATTCCTGTGATTTGAGTTTCTGTTCATGTACATTAGCCACAATCTGTTTATTTTCATGTAAATTTCCAACCATGATAACCCTGCAAACCATTAGGTTAAGGTGAAATAAAAAGAAAAACTTTGTCAGTATTCCTGCAAGTTGTATTATAAGAACTAAAGTGAAACATCCACCCAAAACATTATTACATCTAGATTTGTTCAAGGTAAAGGCAACATTTTCCTGCATAAAACAGAGATTAGATAGCACTTTCTTTTCTTTCTTTCGAGTTCAGAGTTCAGACCTTTAACATTCCTGCTAATAATATCCAATAGACAGACAGAAAATTCTGGTTTGTTATTTCTGCAAGTCATATTTGTTGTTGACGGAAGTATTTTCTAAACCCACTCCCAATTAAGAGATTATGCATTAAGAACCAGTCATCATATGTACAAATATAGCAGGCTTATTCACACTTAAATCATTATATTATATGAAACCAAACTGACACTGTACTACTATTCAAAGTTTAAATGAATGTTCATTAAAGGTTATTTTTACAACGTTTGCACTAAATACTGTTTTGTTCATTTTTGTAGGTCCTAAAGGTAAACAACTAGAAGGGACGGAGTGTCCTCTACATGTTGTGCATCCTCCTACAGGTGAAGAGTTTGCATTAGGATGTGGTGTCTGTCGAAATGCTCACACATTTTGAATACTTGGGCTCTGTTCCCCCAGGGCACAACTTTTCATGCTTAAGCTTCCAGGGACCTTTGTGCTGTCTGAGGCAGAAGATGACAGTAACTGGTCTACAAACTGGATGCTGCTCTGCTCTTTATATTGCAGACCCAACACATAACCAGGATGTTTTGAATATATTTAATAACTCTTGTGATGTGTTTGCATGCAGCAGTCGAATCCTTGACATCTATAAATGCTGCGTGACTCCTGATCAGTGAGGCATTATAATGTATTCAACTTAAGGAAAGGAAAAAAAAATGCTGTGGGCATCTGTGGGTGGACTACAACATGTTTTAAAATTTCCAAAAAAGAAGCTATATCAAGATGATGAGAGTAATGTCAGCTTCCTACCTATGAAAAATATATTGTTATATGTATACTTACTTTTTTGTAATTCTGTACAGTATTCCCAAAAGTTGACTGCATCACAGATGAAAAGTTCTGTCTGGTATATGAATATTGACTGTTAAGAATGTTTCGTTAGGAAGGCCGTTGGTGTACGATTTATCTAATCTTGTATATAATGATGGTATCAAAAATAGGTGTATTCCGAAGTTGCAACTTTACACTGCAGTTTCATTTAATCTTCTGGGTTATGTTTTGAGCCTGAAATTTTAATGAAGTGCAATACTGGGTGTGCCTCCTATCTTACAGCTGTAAACATATGGAATGTATATGTCAATAAAGCCGCTGTACATTTTTATACAGTGACAAGACTCACGTTATTAGTCTTTTTAATGGTTTTGTTCAATTATTATACTCTGATTTTGTACAGAGGACAGTGTTAATGCTAAGTGACTTGAGAAGGAAACAAAATCTTACTGATACCTCAGGAGTTCTATGGTAGACATATTTAAAGATGTTTTCAACAAACAAACCTAAGTGCTAAAAATGCATATAAGGTGGTGTGATGAGACTGCATAGCCTTTACTTGTACTGCTGTTAACAGCTAAACAACTTTAAAAAATGGTATTTGTAAATAAAATTCATGTTTCTGTAACCCATGCGTTTTGCAAATTTAAGAGAGAAAAGCTTAATTGCTCTTCTGTTGTTGTTTCACATTTGTTTCTTCTTCCTATTATGTGTGTTCACGTACGTAAAACAGCAGCCTGGAACGTCGAAACTGAAGCATGAAAGTCTTGAAATCTCTTTGAGAAATAATAGTTAAACCTCAGTCTTTACAGTGCAGTGAATTTGGAACCAGCCTGGCAAGAAGAAAAATGTGTGTACCCTTGTGACAACCTTGGATCTACTGCATTTGAGAAACAAGTAAATAAACGGATGACATAAATACAATGTATTTGTGGGTTATGGCATGAAGTGCAATTATTAGGACGAAAGTGCTTCATAGATATGATCTGGTGTAGGTGTTGTGCATTTTGTGATGAATTACACAGTTTAGAAACATGCAAGTCCATGAAAAAAGTATTTGTAACACAGACTCCTTACAAAGATTTCAGGCAGACCTCGTACTCAAAGCTGTTTATTATATATGGCTATAATACTTCCTCTGCAGGAAGTCATCATTTCTTAGCTTTGGAGTTGCTTACTTCCATAGGCACCTCACATCAACAAGAATAACCACAAAAAAGATGAAATGTGAACATTTCATAGAATGAGAACTGTAAAATTTAATTCTGAATGAATAAATGCATTTTTATACTGTACAGTTATCAAATATGACAATGCAAATTGTATTATTGTACAATAGGAAAATAGTTCAGTGCAATAAAGGTGAGGTGCCACATTACTTACCCTAGTTTATGACCACAAAAAAAAGAGCTTCATGAAATAAGAGAGAAAAACAAGCTGCTGTTCTCTTGACCAGTGTGCAATGTAAAAAAGAAATTTCTAGTTATTTTGTACTGTGCTTTGTAACCTGATCTAAACTTTAAATCGCACATTAACTATACAGTATTACTAGGACTGCATTTTTTCACTTAAGAAATATTACAAAAGTTAGGCCTTTTATAACATTGCAAAATGCTGAAAAATTAATTTACGCTTTTGTTTTTAGTCGACTAGATTGCAGTTACTTCAAAATGCAGCAGATAGAATCCTAACCAGCAAAAGAATATCTGAGCACATCTCACTGGTTTTAGCATTTTATATTTGTTACCTGTGTCCTTTAGAATAAATTTTAAAATACTACTATTAGTATATAAACCTCTGAATAACCTTGCTCCTTTGTATATTTTGGAGTGCCTGTCCCCCTACTTTCCCAATCCTAACCTCAGATCGGCTATTAGTAGTTTGCTTAATTAAACCAAGAGCTAAGCATAAAAGAAGTGGTGAGGCAACCTTTTGCTGTTATGTGATTGGAATATTTTATAGTTACAACAGGCTAATAACATTGATCAATTAAAAAAACTATTAAAAACCCACTTTTTCAATTTGGCCTTTCCTTAATGTCTTATTCTGTTTCTAATAGATTCTATATACATTGCACCACCATATACGTTATGGATGTTCTATCATTATTAATCCCTACTTTTTTGTTTCTCTGTGGTGGTGGTTTATGCCATCACCACCTGATTACAGTACTATGCATCCACTTGTGATGGAATGAAAGAAGATACTCTGTCTACAAGACTCACTGCATCGATTTGTCAAAAATGAAGATTAAAAAATAAGACTGACTTTAGCACCTTATCTTAGGTAGAATGCCCAATGGGGTCTGGGTGGTCTTTTGGCCTGGTTACCCCTGCAGATTTTGTTTTTCTCTCCAGCATCTCACCCTTGGTGTCTTTTCTTTTTTTCTGTCTTCCCTAGCCATTTGACCAAAAAGCAGACTTAATGGACTTAATAAATTTATCTTCAAGTTAGGATTGTACTACTAATATATCTGTGTTATAATAATAATAATGCATTTTATTTATATAGCGCCTTTCCCATGCTCAAGGCACTTACAGAATATAAGAAACAGCAACAGTGTATACAGTATATATCATTGTACAAACCAGATGAAGATTTAGACAGTAAATTCAGACAACATAATTGATGGTCTAGCACACACATATAGGTTACATGAACATCTTGACAGAGAGGTAAACTGAGAGAAGGATAGTAAAGTCAAGTAGAGCTAAAAGCCTTCCTGAACAGATGTGTTTTGAGTTGTTTTTTAAAAGAATTTATGGAGTCAGCTGATCTGATTAATTTCGGTAGGTCATTCCAGAGTCTGGGCGCTTTACAGCTGAAGGCCCTGTCACCCATGGAGAGTAGATTATTGTGGGGCACAACAAGATTGCCAGAATCAGAGGACCTTATTAGGCGGGCAGGCACATAGTGATGGAGAAGGTCACTGATGTAGTTTGGTGTGAGGTTATTTAAGGCTTTGTAGGTTATTAGTAGGATTTTATATTCGATTCTGTAAGACACAGGGAGCCAGAGAAGGCGGAGCAGGATGGATGTTATGTGCTCGCTGCTGCTGGTTAGAGTAAGGACTCTTGCAGCCGAGTTTTGAATAAGCTGGAGCTGTGATATAAGATTAGAAGGGGCACCTGCCAGCAGCGAGTTACAATAATCGATGCGGGATGTGATAAAAGCATGGACAAGTTTCTCAGCATTCGAGGAGGAGAGGAAGGAGCGAACACAGGATATGTTACGGAGGTGAAAGTAAGAAAGTTTCTTAATGTGATTTATGTGGGTGGAATAAGAAAGGGTGGAATCAAAAATGACACCAAGATTCTTTGCAGTAGAGGCAGGTCTGATGAGATCACCGCCAAGATGGACTAGGAAAGAGCTCATTTTATTCAGTTGCACTTTAGTCCCAATTTGCAGGAGTTCAGTTTTGTTGCAATTTAATTTTAAAGAGTTCTGCTCCATCCAGGTATTAATTTCACTAAGGCAGGTTGTGAGCTGAGAAAGCTCTGATGAAGTTCCACTTTTAACATTGAAGTAGAGTGGAGAATCACCTGCATAAAGATGATAACCCAGTCCTTAGCTACGAATAATATGGCCAAGAGGAAGCTTATAAATACAGAAGAGAAGAGGGCCAAGGACAGAGCCCTGAGGAACTCCTTGTGTGACTGGCGCCGAGCTGGATCTACTGTTGCCAAGACTAACAAACTCTTGCCTATCAGTCAGATAGGACTTGAACCACTGGAGGGCAGTGCCAGAGATACCCAGCATGTTCTCCATTCTGGACAGTAGAATGTCATGTCTGACCTGAGTGTCAAATGCTGCACTGAGGTCTAACAGAATTAATATGCTGGTTTGTCCAGAGTCTGCTGCCATAAGCAAATCATTGGTTACCCGTAGCAGAGCAGTTTCACAGCTGTGCCGCACCCTGAAACCAGACTGAAAGGATTCCATCAATTTATTAGAGGTTAAGTAATTGGTGAGCTGTGTGGCTACAACGCGCTCAAGAACTTTTGACAGGAAAGGTAAGTGGGAAATAAGCTGAAAATTGTTAAGATTGTCAGCATCAGGACCAGACTTTTTTAACATTGGGGTTACAGAAACGATTTTAAAAGTGAGCTGCACAGAGCCAGTGTCAAGGGATGAGTTTATTATTGTTGTAACAGTCGGGATTATGGCATGAAAGCAGGATTTAAGTAGTGTGCTGGGGATGAGGTCCAGTACACAAGTAGTCAGCCTTATTTTACAAAGCAGGTTATTAACAAACACAGATGTGACTGGTGAGAACTTAGAGAAGGAGCTGGATGGAGTGGGAAAACAGGGAGAGAGATAGACAGATGATGTATTTATGTTTGTTGAATTATTTACATCTTTAATTTTGTTACGGAAAAAGTGGAGGAAATCCTCACAGACTTCAGTAGACCAGGTAGTTGGGCCAGATGCGGGTTTGAGTAGTTTATTAACTACACAAAAACAAAACCCTTGGATTATCGTGGCCACTTTCTATTATTCTGCCATAGTGGGTGTTCTTAGCAGCAGTTAGTGCTTCTCTGTAAGCTCTTTGGTGGTCAGAGAAAGCCTGGATGTGCACGGTGAGGCCAGACTTACATGACATTCTCTCAAGGCGTCAGCCAGCTGCTTTCATAGATCGCAACTCTGAATTATACCAAAGAGCTGAACGCTTAAAGGAAACCTCCTTATGTTTTAAAGGAGCTGTTTTATCCAATGCTGAATGAAGGGCTGAGTTATAGTGGTCAACAAGACTATCTAGTGTTGACGGAATAGGTGCAGACAGCAAAAGATCAGAAATGGATCCACAAAGGATAGAGGGACAGATATTTTTAAGGTTTCTGTAACAAATTTGTCATTTACAGATAAGAGGAGGGAGAGGTAATGAGACAGTGAAAAGTACTGCTTTGGGGTCAGAGAGTCCCAAATCAGTGCTGTAAATGTAGGCAACAGATAGTCCAGAAGTGCAGATCAGATCTAATATATGACCACAAGAGTGGGTGGGAAAATCAACATGTTGTGTCAGGTCAAAACAGTCCAATAAGGATAGGAATTCATTTCTCAGTTTAGATGTAGTGTCAATCTGGGAGTAAGAGCTTAAGTGGGTTAAAAGTTCAATCAGATCGGATAAGAAGGATGCATTGTATTTTGGAGGACGATAAAGAACAATGAGTGAGACGGGACCTGATTCCGTTATTAGATTAAGAGCCAGGCACTCAAAAGACAATGGAAAATCAATTGGGATTCATTTGATGTTTAAATCTACTCTGACAATTACCGCAAGCCCACCACCTTGCCTTGAGTGGCGAGGCTCTGAGTGGAAAGTGAATCCAGGTGGAGTCGCCTCCGTGAGAGATGTAAATTCGCTCAGTTTTTGTAAGTGCCTGTTTATTCTTTATAAATAATTTTTTATATATTTAGTTATATACAATTATCTGTTTTTAACTTGCTGCTTTTTTCTTTTGTAACTCTTCTTTTATATTGTGTAAAACACTTTGAGCTACGTTCCTTGTATGAAAATGTTTAAATGTTGTTTTATTAGACAAGAAAATATTTATCTGTTTTAATTTATTGCTATGTATCAATAGTGACAGTACCCCTTATAAAATTAGTATTTAATAATAAAAATACAGAAATATTTATATATTGAACAGTTACTCATATTCTACTGAAATATTAAACATTAGTTCAAATGACAGAAAATACTGAAGGTTCTGAAGTGAACACTGACAAATATTTACACTGTTAATTGTAACAGCAGTAATGGTCCCAAGTGGTGTGTGTGTGCACAGAATTGAGTTAGATTATGGTTGCATTAGCAAAAGGGTAAGAATAACTAACTCAAAAGTAGATTCCACACTAAAAAAATATTTTGGCTGAAGTCCAGACTGTCTGGAGTGGAAAGGTAAAAAAGTGCAGACAGTAGCAGAGTGCGTGCAAAAGAAAGCGATTTCAGATTAAGGGGTGTATTTAAAAGTTTACTTGCTTCTTTAGTACGGCAGCAATCTGAGAACTTCTACAAAGTGTAGCTCCTGGCATTGTGTTTAGACAATAATGAATGGCCAGAGCACAAACACAAGGAGGAGCAAAATGTTCCACAGTAAACAGTCAATATAAAAGTCTTGTATTTTTTTTCCTCAAAAATATGTGACTAGACACTCAAAAAGAATAATAAATTAGGTAACTGGACAAGCATTCTACCCTTTAGGTGATACTAAAAATAAGCATGGACTAAACATGATTTGCTTTCCCCTAAACAGGACACTCGGTGGTTAATGCTGCTATGCCGCAACTCTAGGACACTGGGTCAAATCCCATCCTGGTCATTTCTATGTGGGGTTTTTCTTCCACATCCCAGCAAAGCAAGTATGCTGTTTGGGATGTATACAGTGTACATTGGCTTTAGCACAGCAAGAGCAGGTCCTGGAGTGGCTTGGCACATCCTTCAGGGTCAGCGCCTGCTTTGTACCGAGTAAAGCAAGGACTGCCTCAAGCCTGCAACCTGACAGCTAAATTAAATGGGTTTAATAATGAATTTAAGGCCCCCAGCACAAGAGAGGTGCTGCTTTATAGAGACTCAACTCACACTAGAGTTGCCTCTACAAGTGTTATAGTTGAAATTGGGAGGAAATGGTTGGAACAGAAGGCAGTTAAATAGGCAGAAGCAAGCAAGCATGCCGGTAGGCTTGGTGGCAGTTGTACGAGCTGGGCTAGGTAGCATTGCAAGACTCGATGCATAAAGCCCAGGGGGGAAAAAAGAGACATCAGCTGATCCAGGAAGAGATCTGTGCAGAAGTGAAAGAGGAGCAGTGCAGCAAGGCAGTGGCTATGCACCAACAAGGAGTTTGGATCAATTGGATCATATAACTGCCCAAAAGGTCACATGGGCAGAACTTTTGAAATCAGAACCAGCTAGACTGAAGTTTCTGATTCACTTGGTGTGTGATGTCCTTCCAAGCTCTTCCAACCTGCATTGCTGGGGTCTAGCTGATCACCCCAGCATGTCACCTGTGCGTGCATGGTTACTGGTTTTACAAAATCTCCGTAATGACAGGAATTGCATCTCTTTCCTTTTCTGTAGTTTGTATTTTATCTAAGTGCTATGCATATTGTGAACAGCATACTGTACAGAAGTCATGGGTGCGAAGTGGGCAACTGCTGTCTACCTGAAAATAATGGTCCTTGTTAAGAAAACAAGCATTGTAATGAAAGGAAGAAGAGAAGTGAATTTAGCGTTCAGCTCTCCAGAACCCCTAATACTGCCTACAAATGGACTAACCGTAAAATCTATTAAGGCACGGCATTTTATTTCTCAAAAGAAAAATTTTTGGTTTCATATTTAAAATACTGTACAGTATGTTTCAATTGTTTAAATCTTTTTTGATGGCCTTGTAGGATTTTTTTATTTTCCTCTATTAACACTTTTTTTGTGTTAGAAATGTAAAAGCTAGATTATTATTTAAACACAAAGAGGCACTGATACAACATTGAAAAAAATCCATGTATGTACATACTGGTTGATATGATATAAATACAATGAAAACCATACAGTTCTATACCTACAGACTACTTTTAAACCACTGTGGAAGTGACACAGCTGGAGGAACTGCAGGCAGCCCGAGCGGTCGAAGAGGCAGGGGACCTGGGGATTCATATACTGGAGAAGAGGTTGCAACAAGCTGGCCACAGGATGGCAGGTGCAGAGTAGGGCCACACTTATTGCCAGCAAACATCAAGAAGGGGGCAAGGAAAGGTGAGTTTACTGCTGTTTCCGGAGTCTGTTGTTTTAGAGCCATTTACTATGGATGACACTAACAGTGTAGATGTTTGCACAAGCATGCTAGAGTTCTTAGAATTTACAGTTCTGTAGTCAAGTGATAAATATGTTGGCTAGTTTAAGGACTCATCCTGTATGGTGCTTTAGTGTTTTTTAATACAGTATATTGCAGTATTATTGTAATGAGAAGTCAAACAAAATAACAGCTTTTATTGGCTAACTAAAATTTTGCTTGACTTCTCATTACATCCATAATGGCTAACACAGTACAACACTCTATATTATTGTATATTTAGCTTATGTAATTGACCAAAGTGTCATACAAAATCACAATAGTTAACAATTGTTCCCACTTATTTATTTTTACAGCTAAAGCAGAGTGTGACAACACTGGCAGCCTTGTAGTTTAAAATCCGATAAGCCATAGATACTAAAGTACACTGTATGATAAATGGCAAATTAAAATTGTTAACTTACAGTCATGCGAAAAGCAAGTTTACACAATGAAATGTTTTTTCTTTATAGCATATTTGGACATACCAAGGTTTAATTTTTATTAAATAGTATCTATGAATAAAAGTGATACAACAAAAGCCATGCCATATTTACATTTTGTGGTACATTTTATAGCTTAAATAAACATAAATGCAAATTTTACCTGTGATAAAAATAAGTACACTCCTACATTATTCACTACCTCAAACACTTAACATTAGAACTGGATACACCAGATCAGGTGCAAATGGTTAGATCATCATTAGAGAGGATTTTTGGCAGGAGGCTGCCTTATGTAAACCACAGATATTTAGTTTGGTTTGGTCTCTCTTATTGGTGGTGTGTGTTATCACCAGGCCTAGATTGAAAGGGATCTCTGAGGCCTTCAGAAAGAAGGTTGTAGATGCCTATGCTTCTAGAAATGGATTTAAAAATATCTCCAAACAATTAGAAATCAACCATTGCACTGTCTGGAAGACCATCTACAAGTGAAGAACAATTCAAACAAAGGCAGACTTGTCCAGGCCAGGCCACCAGATCAAGATCAACCTGAGAGCAGACCACATTCGTCATGGGACCTATTCTTTCCACTGTTAAAGTGCACAAGTCTACCATTATGAAGAGGCTGCACAAATTAGATTTACACTGAAGGTATTTCCAGGAGGAAACCTTTGCTGTCCACAGGGAACATGAGGGCAAGTCGAACGTTTGCCCATGAACACCTAGGCATAGAGCAGGGTCCTCATTTATAAAGCTTGCATATGCACAGAAAGAGTCTTGAAATGCGTATATGCAACTTACCATGCAAATGTCAGGGTTTATAAAAGAAAACTTGACGTTAAAGCTTGTGTATATTTACAGTAACTGACCCATGCGTACGCCAATTTCAGTGAAACTGGGAAATGACAAAGCAAGCGTCATAATTCATATCACTGAGCTATTATAATGCGTGTTGATGTGACAAATATATTGCACTTCAGAAGTGATGAATATGATATATTTTACTTCCATTTTAAAAGGACTAATGCTACATATTTGCAATAAAGAAATTTTTTGATTTTGGCCAGTTCATATCGGCTACATGTTGTCACTTCTCAGGGAACTGGCCAGCAGGTCAGGAATATCTCGGCAAAGATTCAGTCCATTATGCCTGCTGTGCTAGAAGTCATTAACAGACTGGCGGGGCACTACATCCAGTTTTTGTATGGTCTGGGTGCTCATACATTTAAAGTAAAATATATATATATATATATAATATATATATATATATATAATATATATATATAATATATATATATATATATAATTTGCCAACATATAAAGGCAATTTGCAGTATACACAGTTCTCCTAATGTAATTGGACCACTTTACTGTACACATATTGCAATAAGGGCACCTAGCAAGAATGGAAGCTACTCTTGTTGACCATAAGTAGTTACAGTCTATTAATGCACAAATCAACCAAGATGTGATTGGCAAATGTCTCAATGGCCTGGGTCAACCTGTGACTTTATTTTGAGACAACCCATCTTTGACTTGTTGGTAAGATAACTGGCTGAACCCTCAGCTTTTCATAATATTCATTGTAGCAGCAATCACGTCATTATATGTTATTACATCAACCAGATGCTGGCACCTTACACCTGTCTAAGACCCCTAGAGCGCAAATGTCAGGCACTATAATGCCACACATGATGTTGCACTCTCAGTTGGGGAGCACAGCCAGATCAATGTACTGTAGGTGGTGGGCTCGTCACATGTCAGCATTTTGACTACAAACATATGAGGTTGAATAGCATGCTCCGTGTATGGATGTTTCAGGGCAGCATTCGAGGCTCTCTCATGAACGCATATTTGTATGTTGATTATGATTTATCAAAAGTAAATTGCATATGAATGTGTGTACACCAGGTTCTCGTACAAATAAGTTTATTTTTTTTTTAGCATAAATATTTTTCCGTGTACATATTTTCATGCTTGATTTCATGTAAAGTTTAATAAATGAGGCCCCAGAACTTGTGGAAAAATGTGTTATGAACAGACAAGGCAAAACTAGAGTTACGTGGCCACAGTACCAGAAGACATGTTTGGCAAAAACCAAAGACAACAGTTGATCAAAAGAACCTGATGCCAACAGTAAAGAATAGTACTGGTAATGTTATGGTTTGGGGCTGCTTTGCTGCCATAGGCTTTGTTTAGCTCACTATCATAGAGTCGACTATAAATTCTTTATTATACCATAGGGTGCTTGAGGATAATGCAAGACCATCTGTTAGAACATTGAAACTCATCTGATAGCAGAACCTCCAACTTGTCAATGAATGTACATATGCCAGTAAATCCACCAAGGAATGCTGAAAAGAAAGAACTGAATGTTTCTGAAATTTCATTGAGATTCTGACGAAGGATTTGAAACTAGTTGTACACACAGTACACCCCTCAGATATTGCACATTTTCTTTAATGAAGATCAAATCTTTATCTCCACATATGTTAAATAAGATCAAACATTTCATGGGGTATACTTGGTTTTCACATGTCCATAAACACAATGATCCAGGAGTGCAAGACAGAGGAATAGACATAGTACTCTATGCAAAGCTGGTGGCAGCTTAACCTCAGAAAGACCACTGGCTTCTTCTTCAGCTGGACCCACCACATCCTTCCTCGACTGCTCCTCAACAGCATCACTGAGGTCTTCTGCTGCTCCACATGCTCCCAGCCACAATCGCTTCACTCCGCTCACCCTGTGTTAGAGGCACCCCATCTGTAATGAGCTGACTCGAGACAAGAATTCAAATCTGATATTCATTCGAAAGACTTCGGCACATCTGAAGTGCTTCTCTAAGTGCTCATTCTGCATCCACCTCTCAGCAACTGCTTTTATGGGCTGGCATCCTCTATGTGGTTCTGTAAGGAATCCAAGACGCTACAATAATCATGATACATTTTATTTATATAGCACCTCTTCTGTGTTACTTCAAGGGGGTGTACACTTTTTTTTACAAATTATTATTCATTTATAGTGTTGCTTAGAGCTTATCTTTGCAGTGCATAAATAACACTATTAACCACTTTCAGTAACTCCACACATCAAGTCTTGTATTAGAAACCTTGGTATTACCTTTAATCAGATTTCAGACTTGCTAAAAACAGATAAATGCTGTGGTCAAAAGTAGCTTTGTTCTGATTATGGCTTTACTTAAGTTAAATCATTTCTATATTTAAAGACCTGCAAAAGCGTATTTATGATTTTATTTCATCTCATTTAGACTACTGTAATTCCCTTTATGCTAGTGTTTGCCACTCATCTCTGTCCCAGCTACAACTAATTTAAAATGCTGCTGCCTGAGTCTTGACTTGTAATAAAAAAAGACATCATGTTTCACCTGTGTTAGCTTCTCTTTACTGGCTCCCTGTGAAATTCGTGATGGATTTTAAGATTCAAAGCCTTATATGGGTCTGTTCCTGCCTGTTTTGCTATTCTGCTCTGTTCCTAGTCATCCAGCAGATCTCTCGGATCCACTAATCCTCTAATTCCCAAGTTCAGTCTTGGGGGAACCAATGTGGTCGCAAGTTTTACCCCTACCAGAATCACAAATAAATGGTTCAGGGTTACATCTAAATAATCTAATTGCTTACTTAGTCTTTTTCTTCTTATTTTGCATTTAGAAATAATTTGTTAGCATAATTACATGTAAACAAAATTCAGAAATTTGCATTTTTGTCATATGTTTAATGTTGATGTTCTTTTACCATATTCTTTGTAATTCTCCTTTCTTTGTGTAGTTTACTGATGATTAGTGATGAACAGTACAGACATTGGTGCAAATGATTGATACGGAATACTAAAGGAAGAGCTACTTCAGCATAAAATTGACTTGTGAGCTAATAAATATGAAAAGGGCTTACATGACCACAATGTAAAAATGATCTAAAATGTGAGAAAAAGAACAATAATTAATGTCAAACACATATACAGTGGTGTAAAAAACTATTTGCCCCCTTCCTGATTTCTTATTCTTTTGCATGTTTGTCACACAAAATGTTTCTGATCAAACACATGTAACCATTAGTCAAATATAACACAAGTAAACACAA
>JANRMT010062833.1:20644435-20721572 GCA_026402145.1 Polypterus bichir lapradei | reverse complement strand
TATATATATATATATATATATATACACAACAATTGCATTAACAATCATGTTACGTTATTTTAAAAATTTTTCCTTTTCTTTTTCATACCTTCTTTAACACACTACTTCTCCGCTGCGAAGCGCGGGTATTCTGCTAGTGTCATTATATATTTGGCTTTTGATGCAGTGTTCTCTATAGAAACATTTAGTGGTCTAAAAGACAGTAGCTGATCATGTTTTCTTCATACACTAAACTTGAGTATGGCTGTGAAGTATAGCTTATAAAGTACAGCTGCATCTCCCAGTAAATTTGTTATGATCTAAGCTTGTTCTTTATACTTTCAAGTTGTGCGGTGTGAGTAGTTGCTTTAATATTTTCAAAGTTTGTTTTTTTTTCTTCCCAGTGTGAAAGAATGAAACGTGGCAGAAAAAGTTTTGAGGATGAGCGCAGATCACCTTTTAAAGAATTTAAGGAGGGTTGCAAGAAGGTGAAAACCACAGATGCCACCTCTTTTGACACCTTTGTGGACTGGAGCACGCTGCCACAGGATGTTGTTTTGGAAATTTTTAAATGCCTGCCCCTTTTAGACCGGGCACATGCCTCACAAGTTTGCAGAAGCTGGAACCAGGCCTTTCACATGCCAGAACTATGGAGGTGCTTTGAATTTGAACTAAGCCAGCCTGCAACATCTTACCTGAAAGCCACCCATCCTGACCTCATCAAACAGATCATTAAAAAACATTCGAACCATCTGCAGTATGTCAGTTTTAAGGTGAGTTATATTGGCAGCTTGGTTTATAATAGGTAGGAGCCAAGTACAGTTAGTTAGACCCACATCATGTCGCATAATGTATTTAGCAAATCTTTGTGATGTTCCAAAAATAAGAATGTTACAGATGGTTATTAAAGTAGTTCTTTAAATTAAACTGGGTATCTTCCAGATTAAGCATTGTCCCAGTTTAACTGACATTCAGTGTAATTCTTGGAAGAAGCTTGCTGCTGTATTTTTATATGACTATCCTTCTATATAAAAGCCGTCGGGATTGTCCTTCCGTCCCGTGAGTGCTACGCAGGCGCGAAGTTTCACACACGCCCCGTCCATTTTGCAATGCACGATGGGATTTGTAGTTATGTTTTTCCAGGTAAAAGATGATTTTCTACTCCAGACTGTGCGATATCTTCTTCTTCTTTCTTACTATATAAAAGCGGTTGGGATTGTCCTTCCGTCCCCATCGTTCTGTTGCTTTTGTGCGCGCTGCGCAGGAAAAATAGACAAAATTATGTCTCTGGAAATAATTAATGTTGATGGAGTACAAATGCCTCACCGCGTAGTAAATATCAGGGGGGTTCAAAAGGGTGACCTCAATATAGAAAAAAAGTTTACATTTCATCACAAAAATAACAGAAACTACGAGTATTAAAGTAATACCGCTCAAATGCAATATAGCCAAATTAATGAGTTTGTATAAAATATCAAATTGATCTACATATTGAATTGCCTTAAGAAGAGGTCAACTTAAAAGTCGGTCGCCTTAAAAGGCGGGTCAGCCTAGTATTTAACTAAAGCGGGACAGTGCTGTAGTGGTTAGAGGTACTGCTTCATAGATCCAGTGTTGTTGAGTTCACCCTTTAGATTCACTTATGCTGTAATTGTGGCCAGCTCTTGGAAGTATCAAAAGCACAACATTTGTGTTTCCAATTGCTGGAAAATGCACAGTTTGTGTTGAGAGCAAATACAATCTTGGTTGCATGGACACAATAATATTTGAATAAGTAAAGTGTGTGCTTTGGAATGTCTTCCGCCTAAAAATCATGTTGTTCCCATACCGGGAGTCAACCCCGGGCCATCTGGGTGAAAACCAGGAATCCTAACCACTAGACCATATGGGAAACTATATGGTTTCCCATATGTTTCAAAGTGTTTTACAATGAAAGCCAGGTAATATTTTGGTATTTTTAATTTTTTATAGTAGAAATAAAAATGTAAATTAAAATATAACTTATCTGGAAAAGGAGAGGTGGAATCAAATTCTGTTAAGCATTGTACAAATTAAAAAAACAAGTAAATTATTACAGTACAGCTCACAACATTAAAATTGCAGAATAATATAAAACCTTTATACACTTTCTAAGACCAAGTTTAAAAGTATTCATAGCAGGATGGCACATCAGATTTGTCTGATAGTCCTTGCAAGATGAGCAATCTAGAACCAGTTGCAAGGGTTGCAACAAGGACTTGACAGTGTGTTGAATTTTCAAAATAATATTTAAAAAAAGTAGGGGCTCCGGCCCCTTCTCGCTTCACTCGCCCACCCCTGGGGGTTGTGCCCCTCAAAGGGTGTCGGGGTGCTCCTCCATTAGAGAAAGCAATTCTATTTAAAGAGATGGTATATAGAAGAGTATGCAGGGCACGGGAAGAAGATGGCTTGGTCCTTTGGTATGGTTTGGCTTGTAGTGGCTGGTTTTGGCAATTTCTAGAACATTATCACCCTATTGTTTTCCCATGGCCCTTCTCCATAAATACAAATGACCTCCACTCTGTTGGCCAGATATCTGCGTTTGACTGTATTATGAAAGGAATTGCCTAATTAATGTACCTCACATTGGAAATTATAAAAGAAAAAACTTGCAGAAATATATAAGCTTTGCATTATACTTTAGCTAAATAGTTTTTTGAGATCCAGTGTATGTCTTTAGAAGGAAACAGCTATTGTTTTATTGAAGACTTTGAAAATGACTAAGGCTGATTGTAAGCATTTTTACTAATAGGAGGTCAGACAGGCACAAATGCATAGTAAAAGCCTTTAGCAATGCAGAAAATAAAAAATTAAACTGTAACACACACAGGCCATATTAGGCAGTAAAGATAATTTATAAATGTTGGATAACCAAAATACATTACAGTGCTCACAGTGGACACACAGTTATAATAACATTAACAGGCTTAAATTGACTAGTTTAATTCTATAATTCAAAAGTTATTATAAATATTTTGGGGGTGAGTGTAGTGGTTGGTGCCATTCAGTCAATACATGGCTTCTTGATTAGACTATAAGTAGGACAAAGGTTTATAAATACAAAACATTGACTGTCCTGTGTTTTCCTTCAAGGTGGACAGTAGTAAGGAATCGGCAGAAGCTGCCTGCGATATACTATCTCAGCTAGTAAACTGTTCACTTAAAACTCTGGGGTTGATTTCAACAGCAAGGCCAAGCTTCATGGAATTACCAAAGGTAAGAGATTTGTATTTCTTCTGCTTCCTTCAGGAATATATGACCTGTGTATGTGATGGGCTGCTTAAGTCTTTTTATTTGCATTCAAGTTTTTTTTCTTCTTCTTTTTTGTAGTTTCAGTAAATTTCATTTGGGAAAAAGTAAATTACAAAGTTAAACAGAAAATAGTCATTAGCAAATAATGTGTGTATATAAATTTTATTTTATCATGGTATGCCTTTGTCTGTCATGAATGACTCTGGACGTGCACTCTTCCGATTTTGGTTACAGCAAGACCAATGTATGAGTTAACAGTCTCTAGTACAGTGGTAGTTCTAATGTACAGATTTGGTTTTAGCAGTGAGTTGCTTATCTTCAGCCATGTGCAAGTTTCTCATTTCCCTGTTTTAAAGTTGTGTAGTAGTGTGTAACTTCCCCCCTGGCGCTTGGTGTTCACACCTGTGGACTCCATGTCTCGCTTGCAAACATCTTTAAAGGGCAGTTTTGGGTGTCCTACTGAACTCTTTCCATGGGCGAGTTCCTCAAAAATACATTTTTTTTTTTAGGATTTAACTTTCTTGCATACATTAAACATGCCTTGTATATCAGCATGTTAGAAGTCTTTGGTGTTGGAAACTCTATCAGACAAAGAAATACTGAGGATTTGAACTGAAAACCTTGAAGTTTCTTTCTCTGTTTGTTTTGTAAATTTTAGGGTCCACATTTATAAAACAATCATAAAAATAGATTTTACCTTAAATTCCCATGAATTTGATCATACATGAATTTTCCTGTATATTCTAGGATTTGTAAGTTGTAAATTTATTTAAAAACATTTTTAAAACTACACAGATTGAAAACCACATGTATGAACTTTTCTTTGGGCTTTTACATCGGTGGACTGCTATTTAACGTTTCAGGTGTATCAAAGATCAATCTGTTCTTTTTTGTCTTCTCAGTGTATCTTGAAACTATAACTGACTATATTGGTACACAGTTCTTACAGAAGCTTTTCATGCTGAAGCAACTGGGGAAGGTAATCAGATTATATTGCTTGCCCAGCAGAAGAGAACACTGATCTCATGGTATTAGTTCCAGATAGGCATGTCTGCACTTCAGGTTCAGGTTTATTATTGTGTGCATAGTAGAATGAATTTCATACCTGCTTGTTTCTTCATTATAGTGACACTAATACAAAACCAACAAAAGACACACACACACACACACACATATTGCTATATAATCAATATATTCACTTCTTTTTTTTTTTTTTTTGGCTTGTGGTATGTCCAAACAGTATGACATGCTTATGACCTGTACTATACACTGTTGCTTAAAACATGCATAATAAAAACTGCAGCTTTAATAAAGTGACACTTAAAAACACAAGCCTTCACAAAAATGGGAATCTCTGTGAATACATAGTGACCTAATCAAAGAAACAGTATTCTGCTATTTTATCCTATGGTCAGAAATTTACCATTACAAAAGGATTGTTTTGGTCTTAAAGTAGCGACAATTGTGCGTACATCAGTAGTGTCAGATGCACACAGACTTAGAGAGCAGGCTGTCCTGCTAAGAGGGCTCTTGTATGTAAATAGAGGAACTGAAGAGTCTCTACATGCTACAGTGCAGTGTGATTTTTTTTTTTTTTTTTTTTATAATATTCACTTATCGGTATTTATTAGTGATAATGATAAAAACTAACCATTTAAAAATACAAATATTTTGAATCTACAAGTGACAACTGTTTTGATGTTTAACTTGCCAGTGTTAACAACATTTATAAAATCTGTACACCTAGAACTTTCTGCATCACATAATTTACATTTTGCAGATTGCTTTGCCTGAAAAACCTATAAACAGCACATGTAACTTTGTTTGAATTTGAGATATAGCATATGTGAAGTGCAACCAACAGAGAATTAAATGGTGTGCATATAGGGTGACTTGTAGAAAGAACAAGTTAGTGCATACATAATGTTATATTTAAAATGAAAAACTTTTATGCATTGAAAAAGTTTGGTCTTTTCACAATAGGAATTAGCATAGTGGCATTTTGTGATTAGGAAAATTAATCTATCCATTTTTGTTGCTAACATAAGTATTTAGTGGTCAGTATATTCTTAGTGTTGTCTCTGATAATATACCTCCCTGCAGAGTGAAGTCCTCCAGCAAATGTCACAGCATGTTTACTGCACCAACACAAAGCTGAGTGGAAAGACATACAATTAACCAGAGTGCTTTACATAGACCATACGATAAGCAAAAGACAAAACTAACAAGAAAGAAAAATGTAAGTAAAAATTCATAAAACATAACAGTAGAGTGAAACAAAACATTGACTAGGTAGGTGGGATTACGAGTAACCATGAAGATACAGAAAAGTTAAAGAATAAAAAAAAAAGTCTTCAGTCTAGTCAATTGAAGGTGAATCTTTAATGTAACAAGGTAAAGAATTCCACAAATGTGATGCATAGGCTGCAAAAGCCCTATCACCCTTAGTTTTATATATAGTATGTGGGACTACAAGAGACAACTGACCAGTAGACCGAAGATATCTGGAGGGCTACTGTAAAACACACAATTCAGATGGGAAGATGGGAGCATACCCATGCACTGAATTAAAAACCTGCAGCAAAATTTTAAAATCAATTTTGAAATTAATTGGCAATCAATTTAAAGAAGCCAAAATTAACAGATATAGAGAGATATATATAAAGGTAAACTGTTTACCCAGAATAACTCAGCAGTAACACAAATATAAAACACATAAGAAAATCTGAATGGTATCCAAGTGATGTGTTTAACGTATATTTCTCATCAGCTCACCCTTTGCGCCAGTGTTTGGGGTTTAGGTCCTGGCCTGAGAAGTTTGTACACTTACGTATTTATGTTTGTACATTTGGTGCCTCCCCACCTCAATGAGGTATTCTTCATTATCCCAAAAATGTGTGTGTTAGGCTAATTGGTGACTTTTTTATGAGCCCTGTTGGGGTGTGCCCATTTCTGTCACCTCTTTTATTGTATAAGATCAGTTTTGTGCTTCTGTTATCTCATTAGTTCAGGGTTGCAGGAGATAGAACTTATCATGTGAGAAACCAGACTGCACTGGACAGTATTTTTTGAGACTCCCACAACTCAACAGGTCAGTATAGAGCTAAATGTCTTTTGCGTGTTGGAGGAAAACTGGAGTTCCTAGAGAACAATCCACATAGACCAGGGGAGAATGTACAAACAAATGCAAATACCCAGAATAGAATTCAAACCCTGGATGATAAAGCTGCATCACTTGAGTGCATTTACATGCACACAAATAATCGGTTTATGATTAATAATCTGATTAAGGCAGAAACTTGGTTTCTTTAAAACATATATTTAAATGAGTAAGTAATTTTCTGGAGTTCTACTTGGTCAAAACAGTCCAACGTCATTAAACAGCACAAGAAGTTATCATCCGCCATCATGAATCCTAAAATAAGCATGATGCATGTGATAATTTCCTTTTGTTTTATAAATATATTTAGTCCAAGTGACATTTTATTTATAGGTATGTGTTAATGGATTGCACATAACACACTCTTTTCTGCTTGGCTGTGTGATTGAACCCTGCAAAGGACCTGTTATGTGTGCTTGTTGCCTTACACCTATTGCTGCTAGAATAATAATAATAATGCAGGCAACACAGTATAAGTATTGGATTAGATTACTCGTTAATTTAAAAAATAATCAGACTATGGCACATGTTTTACCGTTACTTTCAAGATTGTGTTGTTTAGTTTAGCACTTTACATTCTGCTCATCAACGTAAATTTAGTGATTCTGAAATATTGAGACAGATAATTTCAGCCAGGAGAATAAATAATGCAGTTGACCAAACATTTGCCTCTGGAAATTTTATTTTTTGGACACTTGTACCCATGGTTGCTGAAAGCATGTGCAGGCTGACAGAGTGCAATGGATATGTTCAGACTACAACATCCTTAACCCATTTTCTCTAACCAAAAGAAGGGTTTACATGGCATTTCAGAAACCAGGTCTCTGTGAATAACAGAGGCACATTTAAATGTTCCTACTGTGTACTGTCTTTCCATATCCTCTAACAATTATATTTTTATCCAATAAAAATATCCATCATTAGATAATTTTTGATTTATTTCATCACTTCTGGTTAGCTTGGTAATTATGAAAATGAACACTGCACCATGCATAAATACTACAAGTATGATATTACTTTGTACAGCTATTAG
This sequence comes from Polypterus bichir lapradei, assembly GCA_026402145.1. NCBI lineage: Eukaryota > Metazoa > Chordata > Cladistia > Polypteriformes > Polypteridae > Polypterus > Polypterus bichir. The sequence continues at coordinate 20,714,130 of JANRMT010062833.1, read as the reverse complement.
ATAAAAGCAAACCAAAAATTACAAGTTTATCTGAAATAATAGGTAACAATGTTTTTTTTTTTGTTTGTTTTTTTTTTTTTTTTAGTATTATTATTTCGTTGTAGGCTTTGTCTTTCCAGCATTCCAGTTTTACCTTAGGGACTTGCTATATTATTTCACGTGGCTCAATGTATATCTCCTGTTCACTGTCACCACACAAGATATTTCTTCATGACCAGTATGTTACATTTATTATGTTGTATTTAAACCTTTTTGGCAGTCTGATCTATTCTTTGACATGTGTAAGTACTTAATGGGAAAACATACCAGTCCTGTTGTCTGTTGTGGCCTATTTTCTAAAATTTCTTTTTATTGATTAGTTTGTTTTTATTTACCTCTGGTGGCGTTATAAATTCCACTTACGGACATTTTAGATATTAATGAGTTGTGTACATTCCACTTCTTATTACATAATTTTTTCATCATTTTATTTTTCTTTGTTGTCTAGTTTTGCTTTTGTGTCAGGATAAATAGTATTCTTTGTTCATCTAAAATCCCTACACATCGTCTCTATCATGTAATTCTTACCAAATATTTTGTGGTTTGATATGCCTTCTATAGTTACTTATGATTCTGACCACAAGGGAATACATCTTTCAACCCATAAACTTCATTGGTGAAGGATTTTAGAATGGATTTTAAAGTATCAGTGGTTATAATTTTGCTTTGTTCATCTTTTGATTATGTGGGATTCGATTGAAGACTAGAAATTAGGCTCTTTGCATGTTTATTATCCTGTTTCAAGAGTGTCATTATTTGAAACTAAAAACAGTGTCTTTTCCTACATCTCTATTGGATCTACAATCAGTGGTGATAGCATGGAGATGAAAGAAATGTCCCTACCCAGCAGTTATGCCTTTGACCGTTTATAAGCTAGGATACCCTTTTGGGTTTTTCACATTGTCATAATGTTATTAGATGTTTGTCCCACTATTTTAAGATTTAGCAATTGTCCAAAATGATTCGGTCAAACCCAGGCTCTCTTTGTACATCTGTATGGCTCTCCGATCGACAGGTCTAGATCATGCTTCTTTTTCACAACTTCTGCTCCTGTAATAAATAAGCCAGTGAAACAATAGATGGATGGATGCATAGAAGCAAAAGCTAATCCTGTGTTTCTGTCCACAGTCATATTTTATTTCAGCCTTGACTGTAGTGTTTGTCAACTCAAAATCCCTCTCTTCGCTGAAGATTGATGACACACCCGTAGATGATCCCTCTCTTAAGGTGTTGGTGGCAAACAACAGTGATACCTTGAAACTCCTAAAGATGAGCAGCTGTCCACATGTATCTCCAGCTGGTAAGTGTTAACAGTTATGGTACTGGATTAGTCTTACCTACTCGTTTTACAAATCAAGTGATCAGTATAGTCTTTCTCACTACTCAAAGTGCTTCAGTGAATGGGGAGCTACTTCAGCCACAACTAATGTTTAGCATCCACCTGAATGATGTGATGGCAGCCAATTATGCTCACCACACATTAGTTAGGTGATGAAGTGGTGAGAGGGACAATTAGAGACAGGGGATGATTAGAGGGTCAGAATGACTAGACCATGGTGGCAATTTTGCCTGGACATCGGGCGATACCCTACTCTTTACCAAGGATGTCAATGGATTTTTTCTGACTACAGAGGATCAGGACCTCGGTTTTATGTTTCTTCTGAAGGATGGTTCCATTTTTACAACACAGTGTTCACATCACTGCACTGGGGCATTGGGATCTACATTCAGACCACAGGGTAAGTGCCCCCTGCTGGCCCATCCAAGTAATGGACGGGCCCAAGCATGCTTAGTTTCAGGTGGGTAACCTGTGCTGAAGAGCATATGGTATGACTGCTGGCTTACTGTACCTACACAGATGTGGGCATCAGGAATATAAATGCTGCATATATGTTAAATAATGTGTATAATAGTACTGGAGAATTAAAAGGAGTGCCATACTTTTTCCATGTATTATTTCTGTTTTGATCATTTCTCCTACCCACACTTTTAGCCAAGAAATTTTTTTCATTTCTAGCATAAATTTTATATCATCTTTTACGCATCCGTTGTGCCAAATCAAGTGAAAAAGAGACAAAACAGGCCGTAACATTTCCAGGCATCCATTTACATTAGAGAATAACTTATCAAAGTTTTTTTCTTTACAAACTTGTTATATATGCGTTTGCCACGCAAAATTGTGTTCTAAATTTAGGTGTCTTCTAGAAATGTTAAAAAAAACCTTGCCTGCACTGGCATTTTACATTGGAGGCTATGGGGCACAAAAGAAAAAATACAAAAATTTGTCAAATATGTCATTTTTTCAAGCCAAGACAGTTTTTGACAAAAAGCAGTATTTTTATTAAAATAGAAATATGACAAAATGTAGCAAAATAATAAAATTCTTTTTAATTTCAATTGCTGAAAAGTGAAAAGAAAATGTAAGATCACCTCTTGAAAACAATTGAAATTGTAATTGCAATTTAGAATAAATTCACTTTATTAAAATTAATTGCAGGTAAACAAATAAAATACTATGTCAGACTTGCTTGATCCAACTCAGGTTTGCACGGGCACAGGTCCTGTTTAGCAGCACTGAGATCAAGGCTTGAAACAGGGTGTTGGCCAATTGCAGGGTCACCTCAAGCATTCACCCACATTTGCGCTCCATTAGAATCTCTGTTCAATTTAATCTGCAAGTCTTTGGGGATATGAAAGGAACACTAGAACACCTGGAGGAGAGTCTACAGAGATGTAGGAGAACATGCAGACCCCACTCAGCCAACAGTTTGATGCAGGATTCAAACCCCAGATGCTGGATTTGTCCATTGGCACTGCCAACTACTGTGCTACTTTGCTTCCTGTAAACATAAAGTAATGAAAGACAAAATTTAATTGTAATTATTTTCTCACCAACATGTAAAGGAATACAACATAATTATTTATGTTTTCTGACTAAGAGAACATATGTTGTAGTTGTCTGTCTGCATGTTCTTTATTCACCTCAAGATGCACAGTCAGATAAGTCACATGGTTTGACAGCTTATCTCGCGGCTTATGCAATGGCATAAGGGGCATGTTATACAAGACGGTGTGATTAAACACTATAAAAGATATGTACTTTCATTAAAGCTAGATCTAAAGCATTTCTTGTTATTGGATTTATTAGACATTTCCTAAATGCAATGGATTTTTTTAAAACTTAGCCAGTTCTGGATACCATGTTTGTTGTTTTAAAGATTGTAATAATTGGTGAATTTCTTTCTTTTAGGTATCCTTTGTGTTGCAGATCAGTGCCATGGCTTACGAGAGCTTGCTCTAAACTACTATTTATTAAGTGATGAATTGCTGCTGGCTTTGTCCTCGGAGAAGCATGCGAACTTGGAACATCTCCGCATTGATGTGATGAGTGACAATCCTGGACAGACACAGTTTCAAACTATTCAGAAGAGCAGTTGGGATGCCCTCATGAGGCACTCACCAAAATTCAATTTGGTCATGTACTTTTTCCTTTATGAAGAAGAGTTTGACCCTTTTTTCCGATATGAAATTCCTGTCACTCATCTCTACTTTGGTCGTTCTGTTAGTAAGGATGTGCTAGGTAGAGTGGGCATGACCTGCCCCAGGTTGATAGAGCTTGTTGTATGCGCCAATGGGCTGAGACCTTTAGATGAGGAGTTAATCCGCATTGCTGAACATTGCAAACAACTCTCTGCAGTTGGACTAGGTGAATGTAAAGTATCCTGCAGTGCTTTTGTGAAATTTGTGAAAATGTGTGGAGGCCGGCTATCCCAGCTTTCTATAATGGAGGAGGTGCTCATTCCAGACCACAGGTACAATCTGGAGCAAATACACTGGGAGGTCTCCAAGCACTTAGGCCGGGTCTGGTTCCCTGATATGATGCCTACATGGTGAAAGGCTGACGGATACAACCTTGAATGTATCATTGTTGAAACATTTTCTAACAACAAATAATAAAGGACAATCATTTAGTGATTCGTGATTATAGTAATGGCACACTCACAATCCGCAGTTTTCGTGCTTTATATATCACAGCCTGCTCAATGAATTCACGGGTACACTTTTACATGCAGTAGTGCTTAGGTCATATCTTGTGAATAGTTTGTGTTATTCATCGAAATGATGTCCGGCTGCCTGAACTGTTAAAGTCAACATATTAGGAATGATTGTCTTTGTTTTCTTTGGCAGGAATAGAGGCTGACCTGCTGACAAACAATACTTTATAAGCAATGAAAATATTTGTAAATATTGTACAATTGTCCAACTCCTAATTGTGCACACGTTGTGCTCTTTTTTTAAATATTTGAACTTTGTACATTCCAGAAAAATGTTTTTTGTTTCTTTTAGTCTGGATACATATATGATTCTGGCCAATTTCAGCAATGATAGTGTAGAAAATTGCAGGCCAAATGTCAGACTCAGCCTGCACATAAGGAAGAATGTGAAGAATCTGTTGCAGTGTGCAGACAGCCAGGAAATACAGTATGTTGTAAGGCCTAAAATTGTAAAGTAGTGTTAATTATTGAGCTAATTGTATACTGTGTATATAAGTGAACATTTTAGTGTATATATTTATCATACGAGTGGTCTTGTGTGTGTGTGTGTGTATATATATATATATATATATATATATATATATATATATATATAGAGATATATATATATATAGAGATATATATATATATATAGAGATAGAGATATATATAGATGTATATGTATGTATATATGTGTGTGTGTATGTATGTTTGTATATATACATACATACACAGTATACACACACACACACCCCTATATATAGTATATACGGCGATCATTCACAATTTTAAAACCACTTGCCTAATACTGTGTAGGTTCCCCTTGTGGTACCAAAACAGCTCTGACCTGTTGACGCATGAACTCCACAAGACCTCTGAAGGTGTCCTGTGGCATCTGGCACCAAGTCACTAGCAGCAGATCCTTAAGTTTAAACCCTGTAAGTTACAAGGTGTGGGGTCTTCATGGAGTGAACTTGTTTTTCCAGCACATCTCATAGATGCACAATCGGGTTGAGATCTGGGCAATTTTGAGGTTAAGGCAACGCCTTGAACTCTTTATGTTCTTCAGACTGTTCCTGAGCAATTTCTGCAGTGTGTCGGGGCACAACTGCTGAAAAAGGCCATGGCCATCAGGATATATTGTTGCATTGAAATGGTACATGTAGTCTGGAACAATTTAAATGATGGCGGTACATGTCAAAATAGCATCTACATGAATCCTGGGAAGCAAAGTTTCCCAGCAAACATTGCCCGTTGAATCACTGTCACCGCAGGCTTGCCTTCTCCCCATTGTGCATCCTGCAGGAAAAAAAACACACATGGCTATTCACATGGTCTAAAAGCAAATGCGATTCATCAGACCAGGCAACCTTTTCCCATTGCTCTACAGCTCTGACACTCTTGTCCATAGTAGGTGAACAGGGGTCAGCGTGGAAACTCTTGACTAGTCTGCAGCTACGCCAACCCATATGAAATAGGCTGCAATGTCCTGTGTATTCTGAGCCCTTTCTCTCATGGTTAGCATTTAGTTTTCAGCAATTTGTGCTACAGTAGTGCCTCTGCTGGACCAGACCTGATGGGCTAGGCATCGCTCCCCATGTGCATAAATTAGCCATGGGAGTTCATGATCTTGTTGCCAGTTTACTAGTTGTCCATCCTTGGACCAACATTTGTATTAAGTACTAACCATTGCATACCAGGAACACCTCACAAGACCTGCCATTTTGGAGATGCTCTGGCCCTTGTTAGTCACTCAGATTCTTATGCTTGTCCATTTTTCCTTCGTCCAACGCATCACCTTCAAGAAGTGACTGTTTACTTGCTACCTAATCTAACCCACCCACTAAGAGGTGCCATTGTAATGTGATAATCAAAGTTATTCACTTCATTTTTCAGTGGTTTTAATACTGTGGTTGATATGTCTGTGTTTGTGTATTTACATATATACACACACACACACACACACTCACACACACACACAGAGTCATGGCCAAAATTATCGGCACCCCTGGAATTTTCCCAGAAAATGCACCATTTCTCCCAGAACATTGTTGCAATTACAAATGTTTTGGTATACACATATTTATTTCCTTTATATGCATTGGAACAACACAAAAAAACAGAGAAAAAAAAAGCCAAATCTGACATCATGTCACACAGAACTCCGAAAATTGGCCGGACAAAATTATTGGCACCCTCAACTTTATATTTGGTTGCACGTCCTTTGGAAAAAATAACTGAAATGAAGCGCTTCCTGTAACGATCAACAAGCTTGTTACACCTCTCAACTGGAATTTCCAACCACTCTTCTTTTCTTTTGCAAACTTCTCAAGGTCTCTCAGATTTGAAGGGCGCCTTCTCCCAACAGCAATTTTGAGATCTCTCCATAAGTGTTCAATCGGATTTAGATCCAGACTCGTTGCTGGCTACTTCATAACTCTCCAGCGCTTTGTCTTCAGCCATTTCTGGGTGCTTTTAGAGGTATATTTTGGTGTCATTGTCCTGCTGGAACACCCATGACCTCTGACGCAGACCCAGCTTTCTGACACTGGGCCCCAATATCTTTTGGTAGTCTTCAGATTTAATGATGCCTTGAGGCATCAAGGCATCCAATGCCAGAGGCAGCAAAACATCCCCAAAACATCATAGAACCTCCACCATGTTTGACTAGGTATTGTGTTCTTTTCTTCATAGGCCTCACTCCGTTTTCTGTAAACAGCAGAATGATGAGCTTTAACAAAAAGCTCTTCCTTGGTCTCATCTGTCCACAAGACGTTCGTCCAGAAGGATTTTGGCTTCCTCAAGTACATTTTGGCAAACTCCAGTCTGGCTTTTTTATGTTTCTGTGTCAGCAGTGGGGTCCTCCTGGCTGTCCTGCCATAGCATTTCATTTCGTTCAGATGTCGACGGATAGTTCGAGCTGACACTGTTGCACCCTGAGCCTGCAGAACAGGGGCTGTTTATCCACCATTTGGACTATCCTTTGTTGCAGTCTTTTATTAATTTTTCTCTTCCATCCACGTCCAGGGAGATTAGCTACAGTGCCATGTGTTGTGAACTTCTTGATTATGTTGCTCACAGTGGACAAAGGAACATGAAGATCTCTGGAGATGGACTTGTAGCCTTGAGATTGTTGATATTTTTCAACAATTTTTGTTCTCAAGTCCTCAGGCGATTCCCTGCTCTTCTTTCTGTTCTCCATGCTTAGCGTGGCACACTCAGACACACAACAGAAAGGTTGAGTCAACTTTTCTCCATTTTAACTGGCTTCAGGTGTGATTGCTATATTGCCAGCCCCTGTTTCTTGCCACAGGTGAGCTCAAACCAGCATCATATCCTTGAAATAAAATGATTTACTCACAATTTTAAAAAGGTGCCAATAATTTTGTCCGGCCCATTTTTGGAGTTCTGTGTGACATGATGTCAGATTTGGCTTTTTTTTCCTCTGTTTTTTTTGTGTTGTTCCAATGCACATAAAGGAAATCAACGTGTGTATACCAAAACATTTGTAATTGCAACAATTTTCTGGGAAAATTCCAGGAGTGCTGATAATTTTGGCCATGATTGTGTGTGTGTGTGTGTGTATAATATATAAAATGAACAACAACCTCAAGTGCTTAGTAGCTTATCTAAAAAACAATCATTCTAAAAAGTATTCTTTGGTATAATATATGCATATCCAGAGTGGTTTGTGTGGTTTGCTGCTTGATGAGTATTTTTCAAGGAAGCTTCGGAAAAGCGACCACAAAAGCAGGTTCTGATTTGGATTGTGTTGTATTTGCTACAAATCTTTGGCAGCTCTCGCAGTTGATCTAGTGTGTTGTGTTATTTTCTAGTGTGTACAGTATGTGCTGGTTATTGCTTCAGTTTATGATGATTCTCTCTTAAAGTAGTTCCACTTGAAGGCATTGATCTGTGTTTTTGAAGTACCCTCTGTGGTCTCCATGGGGGCTGCTTTACTTGAATCAGTATTTCACACACCACCAAAGTTAAACAGTGCTGCAGTTTTGTTTGCTTTATCTTGTCCTCATTTGTTTCACTAATTTATTTAATTTGTTTGTCAACTTTGTGCTACTCTGTTCTCATTTTAATTTTGATTTTAGTAGTGCAAAAATACTTTAACAAAAAATAATGCATACTAAAATGATAAAAGGAGTCTAATTTCTCAAAGAGGCCTTTGCACTTTCTGCTAAATCCACTAAATAGATTTAATGCATGACTTTCCATGCAGGTCCTTTGCTTGTAGCGAAGGCTGTAAACTGTACTTATGTGACTTATTTTGTGATCTTTATGGCTTGCGACTCAAAGTGAGGCAGTTGAAGGTAAGCAATAAATATGCAAAAACATGAATAGCAGACACCTATATAATATTTACACATAACTGGGACAATAATGCGTGTGCTGTTTTTGTGAACTTTGTTTTTTGTAATTACCCCCTCATCCCAACTTCTGGAAATTTCATGCATAAAACATTCACCTTTTACTGCCCTGGCAATCAAACTGTGAATACAAGCAGTGGCAGCCACATAGTCGAGCACTTGCATGTGTTAGGCTTCATTTTCATGCTAAGCCCTCACTGTCAGAGTGTAGAGGTGTACTTGTTAATCCCAGCTACAGAGAGTTCTCAGTCTTCTAGGTTTTAGGAGAGTATACTGGAAGTCGATTAGCTCAATATCGGACTAAAGTGGAGTCCTCTGATAACACTAGTAGTCTGAGTAGATCCATGTTAACATGTGGAAGTGTCCAGGCTATATCCATAAAGGCTCCAGAGACTCCGTCTTGTGTGCAGCGTGTTGTGAAGGCTCAGGAACCCGACTTGAATTGTGTATGCAGCCTGGCATCTGTTCAGCTTGTTGTGAGGCTGCCTTAGATTTTTGGAAAGTTCTCATCTGGTTCTGAATACTCGCACTGTAAATGGCTCTACAGGACAACATGAGTGTGCTTGTGGTTTCTGAATTAACTTATTCTCTGTGAAATGTGCTATATATAGCTTGTACAGTTTGCAATCCATTTCCTGAAATTTTGCAAATCTATCATGGTAAAATATGTATATTTTTCTACTTAAAAAGGCAAATTTCATTATTTGAAAATGAGTATCGTAGTAGTACTTCTTTATAAAAAAAAATGTCAAGTTGTAAACGTTTAGCAAACAAAAAGCTGATTTATAATAATACACTGGAGATGAAATTGATGCTTACTCTGAGTATCTTGTATTAGCATCAAAAGGTGTAGTTTTAGAGGTAAATATTCTTCCATGATTTTTATTGACATTTAGTTGAATTCATGTTCATTATGTATTATTTTGTACAATGGTACTGAAGAATTAAAGCGTGGTGTTTCCATGGTCCTTACCCCACTAGTGCTTTTGCTCTTCTTCATAACGTGTTGCTCCCATTAAATATGGCTGAGCAGCACTGCAGACAAGTGAAGTAGCTGAGCTCCTATATAATGTGCTGTCAGGTTGTGGGTGTCCAATGGTGGAACTTGACAACAACCGTGAACCTGTGACGTCCTGACATGGAAGGAGAATGTTGGGCACGTGCATTAGTGTAGGTGAGCAATGGGGGAAAGGGAAGATAAAACAGACCTTGTGCTGAGACACTACTTGCAAGTCTGCCAATTTGAAAAGAATGTATTGTCTGTCAAAATGTGGAATCTGTAAACCAAAAAGAATTGTGGGGGAGAGATGGATCGCCTTTCCTGTTCTGTACTTCATTTTAAAGTGTGTCTGTTTGATTCTTTGGCCTTTTTGATAAAATTCAGCCTTGTTGGTGTGTGTGTGTGTACACATCAGGTTGAATTGCTTTGTTTTTTCAGATTCCAAATTCAAGGCCGTTGGCTCATTTAACATTTTCAACGCTGCGTAGCCCAGTTCAGGGTCTGGACAATCCCAGCAACAAGTCTGTATGCCATTGTGCCCTCTGCCACACAATCATTAATGACTGATCCATTAGTACAGCCCACGTCGCCATGAATTGGAAGAAGTGGGTGTGCAAATCATCAATGCATCAACTTGTTTGGCTTGTTCATTGAAGAACTGAAGGGGGCCTGTCTTACTCGTACTGTATTTGCTGTGTTTGATTTATTTTATTATTATTTTTATGATTTTAACTTTTCATCTTCCATCCATTGATTGTTTTTAACCATTTATGTTTCAGGACATCACTTTCTCCTTCCTGCATTCAGTAGCCCTGTCCTCTGTGTAAAAACCAGACACATTTCTGCCACACAAGGATGAAGTAATCAAATTAAAATGTCTTAGATCATACAAAATAATATGAAATCTGGTGTTGAGGACTAAGGTGTCTTAGTCTTTGGTGCTTCGCCCTGGCATGTAATTGTGAAGTGTTATTTTGTTGAGTTGGCATCGCCTTTATTCCAGAAAGCAGCCTGCTGAATGTTTGGCAGCGTCCCAAGTAGTTCTCTGCTCCTTGGGGGTCCTGCCACCAAACACTGCACCTTCTTACAGTGTCATCCTCTGCCTGGCAGTGCTGTTAGTTTTGGTTCTAATTCAGGTAAATACGCCTTTGCTTTGCATAGCATTATGTAACTGACAGCTGGATTTGGCATAAATGGAAATGATTTGGGAGAAAAGAGACGAGAGTTTGCGCCTTTATGGCAGGTGCATTTTCAGTACCAGCACATTGGGTGTCCTTCAGTGCACAAGCTGTGGATTTGGAGGGACTTCTTTATTTTGGCTTTGAACCCTGCAGTGAGAGGATGAGCAGTACGAGGCCATAGCTCCTCTTTATAATTGATGCTTTTCATATTTAATCCTAAAGAATTGAAAGTGATTACTGGATTCAGCTTAGCTTGCCAGTCCAACCAATTCTTATTTGAAAAATAAACACTTTTAAAGATCTGCTTTAAATGTCCTAACTTGGTCTTAAATATTTTTCTCTTTATTCTTTCTTTCCTGTATTGCTATAAAAAGCAAATGGATAGCAAAATGTGAGTCTGTTAAAAGGCTTTTCTGACTTTTTTCTCCTGTTGTCTGTTTAAACAGTTTGAAAATAATAAATTACTCAGAAGCAGACGTCTCTCAGGGAAATTCTTTTTAGAAGATGCTGTGGTTGTGCCTCCCTTTTGAAGAGGCTTATTGGAAATGGAGCTTCTCAATGAGGTGACACACTCGTCATTTACATAGCTTGCTAATGTGTAACATACACAGTCAGACATCTCACCTGCTCCTGCGGAATTCTGGGTAATGCAGTTTCTACTGTCATTTTACCAGCACATGCACATACTTTGTTTTGGTGGTCCTCAAACTCTTCTCTGGTCATTTACTAGCTGGTCTGTTTTTCCTGTCTCTTATTTTACATTCAGAACAGTGCAGCAGTGTGATTTTTTTGACAATTAGAAGACATTCAGCAGTGTTTGTATTTTTTCTGCAGCTTTAAGTGCTTAACTGTCATTTGTATTTTCCTTATTAATTTTCCCTTTTTCAGTGTAGTTTACACTCAGTATTCACAGGATCATCTCCAGACAGAGGAGCAGCTTCAGCAACAGACTGCTGTCACTGTCCTGCTCCACTGACAGACTGAGGAGATCGTTCCTCCCCCACACTACGCGACTCTTCAATTCCACCCGGGGGGGGGGTAAACATTAATATTATCCAAAATTATTGTCTGTCTGTTATACCTTCATTGTTATCACTCTTTAATTTAATATTGTTCTTTATCAGTATGCTGCTGCTGGAGTATGGGAATTTCCCCTTGGGATTAATAAAGTATCTATCTATCTAAAACTGACAGCTACAAACTGAACAGACACCAGACAAACAGCACAGTATGCTGAAAGGCTGCAGCTACAGCAGCCTCAGGCCCACTAGTGTGCTCATTACTAAATAATGGGTTCTGTAATCCCAACAGCTGGAAAAGCAGAATGAAAATTCTGAACATGAAGAAAGTAATTACCCCCCAATAATCTACAGAAATGGCAAATACAAACAGAAGGTCACAGGTTCCAAAATTGAAGGTGGCACCTGTAGAACAGTCTCATGTTTAATTATTATTATTTTTAAATATAACATGTGTCTGCACGTTCTTCTTACTATGTAAAATCACAACAGTCACAACAGGGCTTCATTGTGCCAGTGTGCCATCCCCACCCCACAAGTTGCAGTTTATTACCAAAGAATGTTTGAGTTTAATGGAGCGCAGAACAGACTTGCCTTTTACTAAATGCTCTTCTTGAGTCTTGGTATGCCCAGGCTCACCAGAGTTACACAAACTGGAAACTGGAAAGCTTCTGGAGAGGTCTACCCAAACAAATTTCTGGAATGTTTATAGTTTTACATCTTAAAAGAATGGTGGGTGCAGACGCCTTTGCGGTGGGCACTTAAGCTGGGCAGTCGTCTTTTTTTTTTTTTTTTAAACACTCAATTTTAACTTTTATTACCAAATAAAGATTACAGCTCAATGAACAGTACATGGAATCTAATTATGGATAGAAAAATGACAGAAAAAAATGTTAAATAAAAACAATTAATAAAATTAAATTGATATCCTGTACTTCCTTAATAGAAGTTCGAGCCTCTTAGCTAGACAGGGTGCTCAGGTTGGCTCTTTTATGACCGTGGTGACTGCAGATTGGCCTTCATGGCAGTTTTTGCTTTAATCGGACTTTTAGTTGAAGCCCTCTGCGCTCTTTTTGGACAAACAAGTCAGTTGCCTTATGCTGATTATGATTCGGATACAAATGTGGGCTTGGGCTCAAATGGCTCATGTCTGAAGTAATATTAGAAGGATTTGTTAATCGGAAGTCACACAAATAAATATGGGATTTGGTATAGGAATGATGTTGCACAAGCTGCATACCACTACTTGCAAATTTCCATCTACTGTATGTAAAATCATAGTATAGTTTTTGGAGCTAAAGCTAATGCAAATCAATAAAACAAATCTGCTCTATGTTGAAGTGCACAATTACCAGGCAAAATAGGTATATTCTGAGGGTGTTCTTTACATTTTTATCAATTAGAGGTCACTTGTGAACTGGCCCGGAAGCCAAATAAGACACACGAGACCGCCAGACTGCGACACACACAAAATGACCAAATAACAAAACGTACACCTTGCAGTCCGCCTGTACAAGAAAGCTCCCTGAGTGGGCCGTAGGTGACAAATCCCAGTTAACCTTCTTCAACAAACTACCACTCCTCCTGCTTCTTCACTACCTCTGGCCTCCCTTCCTACTGCCATTGGAGCCACTGTCTGTTAAGAGCAGATTCTGAAATATTCATGCAATCATAATAAATGAAAGTTAATTCTGTGACATTTTTCAGGTAATGACAGAAACTTCAAGGTAAGATTGTTCTACCCACTTATCTTGGCACTAGAGAGTGGAGACACGCTTTACCACATGTACAAAAGCATTTGGCTGTACCCTGTACATGTGACAATGATGACCCTATGAACAGTTAAAGAATGGCATGTTTAACTAAACCACAAAAAATGCAGGAACCCCCAAAAATGGAGTCCAGCAGGATTTGCAGACCCCAAGGATGGGACTGAGCACCCCACATTAGGCTCTGCCCTAAAGAAATCTGAGTGACATGGACATTTGAATTATTTTCTCCTTCACTGCTCCCATAATTTTACTCGCACATTAATTTTTCTACTCTCTACAGATCTCTTCAAGTTCAGACGTGCAAGTACATCATGTTTAGGGAGTGAATTTAAGGTTACAAAAAGGTCTTTGCTCCAGTGTTTCAGAAGGTGGTGGAAATGTGCAGTGTTCAGCTGTAAAATGTCAGCCAGAAATGTCCACCCTCTTTTGAGAATGTAAAAGTCCGGATGATTCAATTTGGAAGCCTACTGTGGTTGTGTGTGTATCTTTGCTCTGTGATGGACTAGGTGCCTGTCCAGGGTTGTGTGCTGCTTTCACCCAGCGCTTCTCGAGTACACCGACACTGACTCCAGCTGGTCTGTGGTGAGTTCACTTTGCCAGGATGTGCACTTATTGGTGTTTCTGGCATTGACATGATTAATGATTAGTGTGGCTGGCTTGAACAACTGCATAGGCATTTGAAGAAGGTCAAAAATGACGAGGCACTTTCAAGAAGGTGCAAGGAGATTGTTCCCGATTACTACTCAATTATTGCTTTACCTGTATGAGGTAAAGGAATTTCTTCATATGTAATCTTCATATATGGTGGCTTCATTGGTAGGTGCCAGTATTCATAATTGTAATACAGGTAGAAGCTCCGTTCCAGGATAACCTTGTCTAAGACTTCTAGCAGACTGATCAGGAACTCTTTAACAGACTGATGAGGTCTAAATGGGTGGTAGAATTTTCGGATGGCTGCAGCCAACTCCTGCTTTCCTGCTTGTCCAAAGATGGAGGAGTCATTCCCCAGAAAGACTGGTTCTGTGCTGTACAGGAATATCTTGGTATAGTTAGTCTGCTGCTTACTGCTAAACATGACGCCCAGATCTGCTAATTTCCTGTACGTCCGGTGCACAAACTGAGAACAGTCATAAGATTCAAACCACACTGTTGTATTCGGGCTGGGCTCGGCCTGAACCGTCCACGTTTCATAATATATTCCCGTCTCGTTGTCTTCACGAACCCATCTGGCCATTTCATTGAACTGAGACCCTAGAAACAGGGAAATATGAAGGTAAACAAGAGATTCTAAACATATGTGATTTGGCACAATTAAAGGTAACCACTGCCAATCCTCCCCGCCAGAGAGTGAGAGGTTGGGAGCACACACTGATACAGTGCATTGTCGCACCCACCATATGGCAAACCAACTCAGGATCCCCAGATTAGGACCCGAGTGTAGCCATGCAACGGGTGACACCTTAGCACCACACTAGTTCAGATGGAGTGGACCAGTGTGAGGTTTTTTAGGGTGGCTGGAGTGCCAATTCTGCCACCAACCCCCAGGTTTTTCCCTGCAGGTTGGAGGGCCTATCTACATGCAGGGATGGATGCAGATTAACGTCATACAGAAGACGGAGCAATTGCAGGTTAAGGGTTTACGGGATTCGAACCGGCAATCTTCTGATTGCTAGTGTACATTCCTGCCTCATTGCCACCACTCTGCCCAAAAACCATCAAAACTTGTGCCACATCAAAAAGCTATGGTGCTAGGAAACAATCACATGCTAGGCGCTAGCAACAAGGACCTGACCATGTCAAATAAAACTTGATGACCTTGTAAACATAAATGATGTGGACACTGACACCCCCGTTTATTTCCTAACCTTTTCTTCTGGGCCATGAGGATTCAGGGGCTAACTTATAAGAAACCACACCACACTTTTGAGGGGATGTCTGCCACTCATAGGTTTTACTTAATCCAGCTAATCTTTCATAACAATTCAGGAGGTATTTACATCTTTAGGCCCCTTGGCCGTGGTGTAAGTACTGTAACTTCATGTTCTATGTCAGAAGGCTGACTGGCCCCTTAGCCATCATCTTAAAGATGACACTGATGACTTTGAGAGTGGCACACAAAAAGCATATTAGTGCTCAAAACACGGACTCATCTTGCTAAGGCCAGGTCTTTCAATTTCAAATCTTTGAAGAATGTGAGAGTGCAAGGCAGTAAGGGTTTTGAGCTTAAGCTGGTCCCATATCCTCATAAGTGAATGTCACAAAGCATTCTCCGCACAGCATCGACTTCCATAGGCATTTAAATACTGCTGCCTGACCAGATCAGCTGCCACTCAGTGAATACAACAGACAGGGCGGATAGTGAGCTTTGAAACTCACAAGCCACCTCATGCTTCTCCTGCCAAGCTCTAACAAAGCATCTATTCATTTTCTAAACTCACTTACAGGACAAAGGTCAAGCGAGGTGGGTCTGCTAGTTGATCACACAGATCAAATTAGGCTAATTGTTATTTTGTATTCCCATAATAAGGAAAGGGTAAGGTATACTTTAAGAAACTGAAGAATGAAGAAACTCCAAGGGTAATGTTCAAAGATGGAATACCAAATGAAGGGGTAAGAACATGGATAAGCAGGGAAAAAGTCAAATGGGCACTGGAGAGCATGAATAATGGGAAGGCAACTAGATGGGGTAACAACTGAAGCACGCCATTTGTTACGGGAGCTGATTTCAAAGATCTACTGTGAAGAGAAAATGTCAGATCAGTGGAGAAAGAGTGTGATTGTGCCCATATAGAAGAAGAGGGACATATCCAGCATTGTGTCAATTATAGGGGTATAAAGCTAATGTCACATACAATGAAAATATGTTAAAAATAAAAGGGATAAAAGGCTGAGAAGAGATATGATGATTGGAGAAGAACAGTTTAGATTTATGCCAGGATAAGAAAAGAGAGAAACAGAAAGGACTGAATATGGTGCTTATAATATAGAAAAGTCACAAGATAGTGTGTAATGTGCAAACGTTCGCTGACGACACTGCTATCATGGGCTGCATCAGGAGTGGGTTGGAGAAGAAGTATAGGAACCTAATCAAGGACTTTGTTAAATGGTTCGACTCAAACCACCTACACCTGAACACCAGCAAAACCAAGGAGCTGGTGGTGGATATTAGGAGGCCCAGGCCCCTCATGGACCCCGTGATCATCAGAGGTGACTGTGTGCAGAGGGTGCAGACCTATAAATACCTGGGAATGCAGCTGGATGATAAATTGGACTGGACTGCCAATACTGATGCTCTGTGCAAGAGAGGACAGTGCAGACTACACTTCCTTAGAAGGCTGGCGTCCTTCAACATCTGCAATAAGATGCTGCAGATGTTCTATCAGACGGTTGTGGCGAGCGCCCTCTTCTACGAGGTGGTGTGCTGAGGAGATAGCATAAAGAAGAAGGACGCCTCACACCTGGAGAAACTGGTGAGGAAGGCAGGCTCTATTGTAGGCATGGAGCTGGACAGTTTGACATCCGCGGCAAAGCAACGGACGCTAAAGCAGGCTCCTGTCAGTCATGGAGAATCCACTGCATCCACTGAACAGCATCATCCCCAGGCAGAGGAGCAGCTTCAGCGACAGACTGCTGTCATTGCCCTGCTCCACTGGCAGACTGAGGAGATCGTTCCTCCCCCACACTATGCGACTCTTCAATTCCACCCGGGGGGAGTAAACATTAATATTATACAAAATTATTGTCTGTCTGTTATACCTTCATTGTTATCACTCTTTAATTTAATATTGTTTTTATCAGTATGCTGCTGCTGGAGTGTGTGAATTTCCCCTTGGGATTAATAAAGTATCTATCTAGTTAGTTAGTGTCCCCAGGCAAACAAATGTGAAAATATATGAGACAGAAAGGAGTACTGGAGAATGTAGGAATAGTTAAGGATGTGCATGAGGGTACCTACACTCAAGTGAGAAGTAGTGTACGAATAACAGATGGATTTGCAGTTAAGACTGGGCCACATCAAGGGTCATTAAGCCCATATCTCTTCACTCCAGTCATGGATGTTATTGCTACAGGAACAGCTGATCAGGCCCTTTGGTGCCTGCTGATTACTGATGACATTGTGAAGAATATAGTAGAGAAACTGGATCAGTGGTGAAGAGCTATGGAGGATAGAGGCCTTAAGATTAGTAGAAGAAAGGCAGAATGTCTAAGATTTAATAGATAAGAACAAGATGGAGAAGTTAGCATGCTGGGAGAAAAACTTAAAATGGTGAAAACGTTCAAAAATATCAGATCAACAATACCAGAGGATGGATGGAGAACTAGATTTAGAAATGAACCATAAAATGCAATCAGGCTGGAAAAAACTGGAAAAAGATATTTAGAGTGCTCTGTCACCAAAGAATCAGTGCAGGAGTGAAGGGTAAAAGTGTTAAAAAAAACAATAGTGGGGCCAGCATTGTTATATGAATCAGAAACCTGGGCAGGTAAATAGGTGCATGAAATGAAAACAGATGCTACAGAAATGACGATTTGAATGTGGATGAGTGGAGTAACAAAGCTTGAAAAGAACAGGAATGGATTTATTCTAGGAAAATCCAGGAAAGACGATTAAAGTGGCATGGGCATGTCATGAAAAGAGAGGTAAACAATCTGGGGAACAGAATCGAGTATATGAAGATGCTGGGAGAAGAGGACGACTAAAGAGAAAGTGGATCTAAGCGTGTGGAGTGGGACCTAAGGGAGAAGGGAGGAGGCTGGTCAAATAGAGTGACCTCATATGAAAGTGGGAAAAGCTGCAGAAGAAGTAGTAGCATTGTGACGATATCCAATCATGTTATATAGAAAACTGTATTCTTAAAATTGGTCATTTACACGTGCTAGAAGAGTATTATACACACTTAAGGCAAGTAGATATAATACTTCACTAAGCATTAAGATGGAAGACGTAGAATTAAAAAGGGGTATGCAACATATATTTAGATTATTTTGTATAAGCCTGAAAACACCAGTTTTTCATAAGCCAAAGGTCAGACGTGCTAGCGAGCCGTAGAGTGAGCCCCTCACTTAGAGAAGGGAATGTGAACTCTTTGGTTGTAAATCACGGTATCGAGCGCTAAGATAGTAGGGGGAGAGAATAGCCCTTATCAAACTGATAAGATGGACAGAGCGGGGTTTGACACCCCCTTAACTAAGAATTATTGGTGGAATTAATTAGAGGCAGGACTAGAGCAATGGAATTCTACAAGTCAGATGAGGAAGAACAATGGCTTAAATGATAAGAATTGTAATAAAAGAAAAAGATGCTCATTGTTCCATCTGAGTTGAGTCTGTAAGTGCGTCATACAATAAAGCTTAATTCTGCTGTCTGTTCTGAGTCTCCGAGAGCCTTCATTGGGGCTAAGGGTGCCCGTGTCAGCCTGCTGCAACAGTCATCCCTACTTATGCTTCATAAATATTCTTAGTTTTATTTACAAAAAAATAGCAGCTTGTAAAAATAATGGAGCATGCGTGCCACAGCAGGAAAAAGATGATGGACCTTGTTTAAAGGAAAAAATGTCCTGGTAAGCCACTGAATTTGAATGTAGTGACATGCAAGCTCAGTACAGAATGAAGCAATTGAAGGTAGCACCACAAGTCTTTACCACCACCTCAAAATCCACCAAGTATACAGTGGCCAGGCTGCATGATGGCGGTCACCAGGGGCCTCAGGAAAGAAACAGTTTCTGTTCCTACAGAGTACAAGGCAACTGGTTAGAATGGCTAAATCACGGTTCTGAATTACTAAAGCACACATATTTTACTCAGGTGGCCATTCCAAGGTGTAGTGACCAGGGGCCTCACTTAAAATGCTTGCATACACAGAGATACTGTAGGCTTGAGAAGTGCGCACGTTACTTGCCACACAAACAGCTGAATTTATAGAAGAAAAACTGATGGAGAAACGTGTATATTTACAGCATCTCTGACTCATGCCTAGGCAGCAGTTTGGAGAAACTGGGAAATGTTAACATCCTTGATCAAGAAGGGTAATGCAGTCAAACCAGCTAAATGATGACTTGCACACACAGTTCAGATCACTGAACTGATATTATATTTTATGCATTAATGTGATAAACATATTAAAACTCAGTCAGTTTATATCAGCTACCTGTTGTCACTTCTCAGAGAACTGGCCAACTGGTCATCAGTATCTCAGCCAAGCTTCACTCCATCATGCCTGCTGGGCTGGAAGCCATCAAATGACTGGTCAGAAGCTACATCCAGTTTTTATATGGTGTTGGGTGTACATACATACAACACATTTTTACCTAAAATAAAAAGGCCATTTGCAGCAGTGTCCAGTTCTCCAAATGTAATTGGAGCAATGTATTACACTCATATTGCAGAGTGGTGGCTCTGAGGCTAGGGATCTGCACTGGCAATCGGAAGGTTGCCAGTTCGAATCGCGTGAATGCCAAAAGGGACTCTGCTCTGCTGGGTCCTTGAGCAAGGCCCTTAACCTGCAATTGCTGAGCGCTTTGAGTAGTGAGAAAAGCGCTATACAGTATAAATGCAAAGAATTATTATTATTAAGGTCATCTAGTGAGAATGAAGCTTCTTTTGTTAACAATGAGCAGTGACATTCAGTTAAAGCACAAGTCATTTGTGATGCCAAGATGTGGCTAAAAAATGTTGTGCCTCTGTGGCTTGGGCCAGCCCGTTATTCATTTAATTTGAGGCAAGCAGCTATGGCAAATGTGACAGAGCTGTAGCTTGTTGGTAAGGTAACCAGCTCAACCCTCAGTGTTTCATATGTGCCATGTGATGGTGACTACCCACTCAGATGATGGCGTCTTACACCTTTCCCGCACCCCCAGATCACAGATGACAGAGACAGCTATCACATCACGCACAACCTTGCATTGTCAGTTGCGGAACGCAGCCAGATCCTCTTGAATGCAGGTGGCAGCGTCTCGACGTGTAAGGAGGGAGAGATTTCTCTAACAGCCAAAGAAGTTCTCCAGCATTGTGACTACATACTGTATTTATTAGGATGGTTATCTTTATATAGAACACGCTATCGTGGCTGTCCGTTTATCTGTCCAGGATTTTAATCACCTGTGGCTCGCAAACCGTGTGACCTGAAATTTGGTACACATATACTATGTGACGCCTACTATCTGCTTTCGGGGTGATGATTGACCTCCCAAGGTTATTCCTCTTTTTATTTTTATTTTATTGTAGATGCAACTCTCGACAGCGGCCAGCAGGGCGGCCGTGTGGCACATGCGTACGGGTGCTGTTCTCATCCCTACCACCTTCGCCATCACTTTCCTTACCGCTTCATATCTTAAATCATTCTTGAGGCAGTTTGAAGACTTTAATGCCAGCTTAAGTGAAAAATGAAGGAAAGCATGCTAAATGATTGCAACACAAACACTGACTTAATCAGTTTTAACGAGAAAAGTTGCAGACGAATGAAGAGAAGCAGCGGGCCGCTAGGGTGGAGAAAAGAAGAGCTGCTCAGGAAGCAGCAAGTGCATCAACCTCTGAGCAAACAAATGATAAACGTACAGAGAAAGAGAATGAAAACTAGGAATGCTCAAGTCAAGTGTATTCATTGCACAAAAGCGCTGTTACTGGTATACGGATGTTTCAGGACAGTGTATGAGGCATGTTCACATATGCATATTTACACGGTGATTGTAATTTATAATCGGTAACTTGTGTAGAAATGTGTGTATGCCAGGTTTTATAAATTTGACCTTTTTTTTGCCTTACATATTTTCATATTTTTTTGGCATGCACATACAGTATTTTCACACTCAGTTCCATGCAAAGTTTTATAAATAAACAAACTGAAAGCACCAGTCAGTGTGGTGCGGCAGCCCAAGAGAAACTTCGGGCCACCCAAACTGTGCGTGACCTCCAACAGTATGCACTCGTCACATTAATAAGCATGGCTGACTGACTTTTCTATATTGTTTTTACCAACGTTACAGAATAACGCTTGTCATTTTCCATGTAAGGCTTATTTTATAATAATTATAATAATTATGTATTAAAAGTACACCTGGTTCAAAGAACATTTAAGGTATTCTCAGACTGCCTGCCTGCCCATTTAACTTGACTGAGTGTTGCTTTGTGTTTTTTGTTCTGTAGTGTGCTGTTTATACATTAGGCCAGGCTTTGACAGCCAACTGTTCTATTCAACCTTATTAATGTTATTTTTTGTGACATGTACAATTTAACAAACTTCGAAATTTTTGAAAAAAAAAAAAAAGAGTGAAAAAATTGTTAATTCAAAACTTTTTTAAAAAGGAAATATGACTGGCATCCTTTCAAATCAGAAGCGACTGAGATGCATTGCAGTCACATAACCATGCTGAATAATGAAACTCGACTGTGCCACTTGTTTACTGTACGTTGCATTTTTTGGGACCCTTCTGGATGATTACACGGGTAATTGCAATTTTTTTTTTCTAAAGTCAAAACAGGAAAAAGTAAAAAGCGCACAAGCCTGAGTCACATTCACTCACTCACACTGGCTAATTTAGAGTTGACAACTAGCCTGACGTCAATGTGTGTGGAAATGTTGGAAAAGTGAAAACTCTACACCAACAGTGAGCGGGCTGGGATCTAAATCCACTCCTTTAAAGCTGTGAGGCATCACTGTCAACATACAGGTCTCCATCCTGCCCATTTGTAGGAGGACCATGATTCAGTTTTAATGGTTTTAACTGCTTGACCAAATGTAAGCCAATAATGTGATACACGTCAGCCACAAAGGGTCACACAAAGTAAAAATGTCTTCTGTTGCAGGTAAGATTCCTTTGAATAAATAAAGTAAGACCACCTTGCCAACATGAATCACTTTTCATTGTTGTCATGTTTTTACCTGTCATTTCAGCAACCTGTTCCAAGGTCCCATTCTGCATCCAGTGAAGGTCATCGATTCCTTCATAGAAGCATGCTGCCCCTTGATTACACCAGAAGGGGGCTTCCAGCTCTGGCCTTAGGTGGGGGAAAGTGCAGTTACCCAGCTGGAAGAGCTCATACCACTCCATCGTGTAGTTTCTCCCAGTCAGAGAACTCCTGAAGCCAATGGCATCGTGCATGATGTGCTGAAAACAAAGAAGACGGCCTTTCATGCTGCATGTCCATACAGACTCACCTTAAACAGTCTGACCTCAGCTCCAACTCAAAAGATGAAAAGAGTGCTCAGGGCAGAGAGGTATGTACCTTAAGAATAGTCTCTAGACTTTTGTTTCTTGTTATTCACACTTTTAGTCCTTTTCTCATGCTAAACCTTCATTTTATGTGTTCAGACTCATATTTTCTAAATCTGTCATAGTATCAGAGGGGAAAAGAAAACCCATTTTAGACTATAAACAGATCTTACAGCAATTCCAGCCCTTGGCGAATGGATGGATGCATTTAGAAGTGGATAATAGAAGAGCTTTGTTTAAGAATCACAATTAAGTTTACAGGCCATTACTTCAAACTATCAAAAGTAAAATACCACAAAGCTCTCCTTGTAACAAATACATGACACAACACAACACTCTCAAAACTGCTTAATCCAATAGATGGCCGAGCTGTGCCATACCCCATCTCTGCAGTACTAGGAGTAAAACATGCGCCAGCTGTGGACGAGGTGCCAGTCTACTGCAGAACCCCTCGTGCAAACCTTTCCAAAGTGATTTTAGGAAACTCAAGTACCCAGTGGAAAGCATCAAGACACAGGAAGAACGTGCAGCCTCCACACAGAGAGTCAGCAGGTACAGGATTGGATCTGTGAGGTAGGAGCTCTAACCGCTATGTGCATATTACCTTGTTACACATAAATAAATTCTGTACGTACAAAATGTCCAAGAAGGTCTCCGTACTTGAATTCCCACACGGGTGTTTGCAGACGAAACACCTGAACCCTGTCGCTGTCTTTCATCAGAGGAATACTTCCATCTGGGGATCCCGTGGGGCAGAACGGGTACAGGGCTTGGCAAAAGGAATCTGTCTTGGGCCGGTGGTCAAAACGCCTGCAATGCAAAGTATGTTTTAATATACAACTGCATTTTAATAAATGTATTTTTTTTTTTTTACAGAATCACTCTATATTCTGTGTTTTTAAACATCCCTGAGTTACTGTATTCTCTTGTGACCAAAACATAAGGCTGCTGTTATCAGCTGAGCAACTCTGAATGAGCACAGACCCAAATTCACAGAGGAATCGTGAAGTAACCAAATCTCTGAGGAGGTGGAAAGAAACCCCCTTATGCACCGACACATGGGGAGAATATGCAGATTCGACATAATCAAACCCCAGGTAGCAGCACTAAACACTGCACCACCATAACACTCTAATAATATATTAGATCTGATCATCAACCCTTGGATGTTAAATTTAAAAAGTCATCTTTAAAAGATCATGTTAAGATAAATGTATTTCTTTTAACCAGGGATGCCGACACCCTTTCAGTCTGCAATGTGTTTGTGCACATTAACATTACTTTTCATATTCCTGCTTGTATATTTTGTGGGCACAAAACAAATTCTGATTTTTGCATTTGGCACTTTATGACACCCCTTCAATCACCACAGACAGTAAGCCCACTAGCATTTAGGGAATACTGTTCCCTTGTCTTGGTCCATCCATCCATTATTCTAACTACAGGGTCACGGGGGTCTGCTGGAGCCAATCCCCGCCAACACAGGGCGCAAGGCAGGAAGCAAATCCCAGGCAGGGTGCCAGCCCACTGGAGCCGTGTCTTTGTATATTTATAAATGTGGAACAAGTTAAGATCATTTCATGCAGCAGCTGACTTATTTACCTTCTTCACCTACTGCTCTTTGTCACCCATCTGCATGTAGATATTACTGGCAGCCAACAGCGGCCATGCTGAAATTAGCCTAAAGTCTGCTCCTGAATTTGGTTTAAAATGTTTATTATCAGGCAAAATAATTGCTAGAAATTTCTGTTGGTGTTACATCCATACACAAAACAAGGTAAACCACAATTAAGGAACACAATATACAATACATAATAATAATAATGAGTTTTATGTATATGGCACCTTTTGATGTGCAAGAAACTTATAACATTACATCAAGAAAAATACATTACAGAAAACACAACTATGTAATGCAGAATTACACTCCTGTCCTGTAATAAAATATTTACATTTATATTTATCTGTTCAGCAGACACTTTTATCCAAAGTGCCCTACAATGGAGTTCAATATGATCAAGTAACATCATTCTGGGAACAAGTATTAAAGGACAAGGGTATAAAGGTGATAACCAGAAGTGAAGAGAGCAGAACAAATCTAAGTACTGTAGTTACAATTTGCAGATTATAAAATCAAACCACTAGTATCAGTTAGATAGAATATATCATGTGATTCCTGATGAAATACACATCATTTAAATTGGATGGATTTAAAAATCGGGAAGTGGCAGAGATGAATCAGAGACTGTGTTTAACCAGAATGACTGTAGTAGGAAAGAAACTGTTTATATGTGTAGCAGTTCTTGACTTTAGTGACCAGTAACGTCTCCTCAATGACATCGAATGGCCTCCTGAATTTTGGTTATGCCATGAAGTACAAAATGCACACGTAAAGTAAATCAAGGACAGTCTGAGGCTATACAGTTACATTATACTTGGCTATTTTATTGCTCATTTCATTCTTTAGCTCAGATTGTTTTGTGACTGGCGACTCTAAACTGTGTGGTTCTGTCAAGGTTTAGCATCCCAGTCAGTGCTGGGTATGAATGGTAACTCGGGTGCAACCACATTGCCAGTGACTCCCTGCACGACTGTAATGGAGACAGAAAGTTCAGAAAATGGATGAATGAATTGTTTACCATCAAAACTGATTTCCAATCACTCCTTCCTTTAATTTATTTATGCAGTTCATGGGGAGCAGTCCACACTTTCATGAACAGAGTCAATTTTGACTGACCAGTTAATCTAACGTGAGGATACAATTATGTCTGTGAGTGGACTTTGTACTTGTTTGCACCTGTTTTCTGACAGATTTCTTTAATTTGATCTTCTAACAAATACTTCGCCAGCTCAAGCTAAGCTTATTTAAATCTGTACAGTTTTTGTCGTTTCACTTCGTTCTGAAAGGCCCCCATTAAGGCAGTGAACTTTTTTAACGCTGATGACAAAGTAATATGTCAGTTCGAACCGTTGTAGTCATTAATGCGTCCCACACGTTGGGGATCAAGAATCCTCAGGACCTAGCAGCTTTCCTGCCGCCAGGATTGGCAGCATTTCTACAGAAAGTGAGTTAAGCATAAAGTTTTCCTTTTGTGCGTTTTAGCGGAACTGTAAGGTTACGTCCTGAATAAAGTCACTATATCGTACTTGGTGGCGCAGCACTCACCTGTACGGAACCGGCCAGGCTCGCTTCACCTTCCCGTAATCAACAGGCTGCTTGGACCGCGGCGAACACCACACCGCCGTGCACATGGCCGCCAAGAGCCACAAGTGCAGGTACACCGACCCAGACATTGGTACCTCCACGGTGCCCTCGACCGCACACGAAACTGTCAAGGCAGCGCCAGTCGTCGAGTAGGGAGTTTCTCGCTGTGTCACGTGATTCGACCATAGCCATGTGACACGGAAATGAATCAAAACAACGACCCAAATTTGAAGTGTTAACTGTGCTCCTTGTCTGCCCACAATGGCAGTGTCGCCGAACTGAAAACAAAAGGGTAAAATATGCCGCTGGTGCTGCGTGATTGTGTTGAGATTCAGACTCGCACAACCTCTATGCCGCACGTGAACTACCATTAAACACAGCAGTAAGTTTTCCCAACATGGTATGTAGATTCGTATCAAACGTTAACGGCAAATAATGTGCTTGCCCATACAGAAGGAAATGCCAGAAATTACTATTGTGTTACTGCTGATGTGTTTTAATACATTAGCGCTTTATACTGGACACAAAACAATCGAGGTTTAATATTACATATGTAAATGTTTGGATGTTACGCTGTACAAATGCAGCCTGTCAGTGGAACTGAAACCAAGTATTGGACCTGTTCTCTTTCTTACTGAGGATGTGACCGCACAATAAAAAATTTGGGATAACCCTTATCTCGTAGGTTCATTAAAATATTACGTACGTACGAGATAAGGTTAGATTAAAAAAATACAAAAGTGCTCTTCGAGGCTAACTAATTACACCTTCGCCGAGGCGCTTCAATTTGACGTCACTTCCATGTAGCGCGGTGATATAAAAATGTGGACGAATGGCCTTTTATTTATTAAAGGAGTTTAGGATGGTTTAAGTACGTACTTTGTGTTTACAGTTATAAGTCTGTGATGCGGTTTCATTGTCATCTAACAAGCCTGCATATTCTACCATCGAGTTCCCGCAACGTAACCCGCTTCATCTGGCTTAATGCAGGAACAAACTGCGTGCAGCACAAAAGAGACCGCTAGAATACAAATCCACCTCCGTGCAGATGTATATCAGTTAAGATAAAGCCCACGTCTGGGATGGGATGGAAGGGAGCGCAGAAAAAGCGGCTCCGAAGGGGTAGGACGATTTGTCAGATAGGCTTTTGTCCCCCAAAGTCGCATAACTTGCAGAAAGCAACGTTCACCGTGCACAGTTAAATATATGTGCCCACTTACTTCTATATAAACTCAGCAAAAAAAGAAACGTCCCTTTTTCAGGACTGTGTATTTCAACAATAATGTTTTAAAAATCCAAATAACTTTACAGATCTTCACTGTAAATTGTTTAAACAATGTTTTCCATGCATGTTCAATTAACCATAATCAATTAATTAACATGCACCTGTGGAATGGTCGTTAAGACCTTAACAGCTTACAGAAAGTAGGCATTTAAGGTCACAGTTCTAAAAACGCAGGACACTAAAGAGACTTGTCTACCGACTGTGAAAAACACCCAAAGAAAGATGCCCAGGGTCCCTGCTCATCTGCGTGAACGTGCATTAGGCATGCTGCAGGGAGGCATGAGGACTGCTGATGTGGCTAGGGCAATAAATTGCCATGTCCACACTGTGAGACGCCTAAGACAGTGCTACAGGGAGACAGGAAGGACAGCTGATCATCCTCGCAGTGGAAGACCACATGTAACAACACCTTCACAGGATCGGTACATCCGAATATCACACCTGCGTGACAGGTACAGGATGGCCACAACAACTGCCCGAGTCAATCCAGGAACACACAATCCCTCCATCAGTGCTCAGACTGTCCGCAATAGGCTGAGAGAGGCTGGACTGAGGGCTTGCAGGCCTGTTGTAAGGCAGGTCCTTACCAGACATCACCAGCAACAACGCTGCCTATTGGCACAAACCCACCTTCGCTGGACCAGACAGGAGTGGCAAAAAGTGCGTGAGTTTCTGCATGACAGCAATGTCAGTGTTCTGCCATGGCCAGCGAAGAGCCCAGATCTCAATCCCATTGAGCACGTCTGGGACCTGTTGGATCGCAGGGTGAGGGCTAGGGCCATTCCCCCCAGAAATGTCCAGGAACTTGCAGGTGCCTTGGTGGAAGAGTGGGGTAACATCTCACAGCAAATCTGGTCCAGTCCATGAGGAGGAGATGCACTGCAGTACTTCAAGCAGCTGGTGGCCACACCAGATACTGACTGGCACTTTTGATTTTGAGCCTCCCTTCATTCAGGGACACATTGTGAAACATTTTTAGTTTATGTCTTATGGTGTTGACTCTTTTAGTGTTCATACAAATATTTACACATTAAGTCTACTGAAAGTAAAAACAGTTGAAAGTCAGTGGACGTTTCTTTTTTTGCTGAGTATAGTTCTGGGTTTCCCTGTAATACTGAAGAGTTTCCTCACCCTTTCCCTTAGGAATTCCCCAGTGATCCTCCCAGTAGTACTTTCTGAGAAGGTGTGACAAACTGTGACATACAAAGAAAAGTGCTACTTACCTCCAGTTTAAGTTCAGTGTGCTTCACTTGGTGAGTATCGCACTGGCAAATGGCTGTCAGACAGTACTTCTCAGTTGGTTGCAAGACAAATGAGAAGTATAATCCTCTAGAGCTGTTCTTCTCAACCTTTACCATCTTGCAACCCAGTTTTGTCTTTTTAAGTTTATAGACAACCTCAAGGTGGGGTGGAGGGTCTTCTTTGGTTAAATGTGAGGGATTGCAAATAACCCCCTCGGTGAAGCGAATGTGGGGATAAATATTGTGCAGCAACATCAATCACTTAGGTGCCTCACTAGCAACCTGTGATCCACCAACAGACTCAGTGCTTGAGAA
The DNA here is from genome assembly GCA_026402145.1 of Polypterus bichir lapradei. Classification (NCBI taxonomy): domain Eukaryota; kingdom Metazoa; phylum Chordata; class Cladistia; order Polypteriformes; family Polypteridae; genus Polypterus; species Polypterus bichir. The sequence goes on along the minus strand of JANRMT010062833.1, from coordinate 20,685,451 downwards.
ACTCTGCTGTAGAATTCCTTCAGTCTACTCCATGCTCCTCCTCTTGGGATAGTCGGTATGACCAACTTCTATTGTAAGTACAGGTGCAGGTGCATCCGGAAAGTATTCACAGCGCATCACTTTTTCCACGTTTTGTTATGTTACAGCCTTATTCCAAAATGGATTAAATTCATTTTTTTCCTCAGAATTCTACACACAACAGCCCATAATGACAACGTGAAAAAAGTTTACTTGAGGTTCTTGCAAATTTATTAAAAATAAAAAAATTGAGAAAGCACATGTACATAACTATTTACAGCCTTTGCCATGAAGCTCAAAAATGACCTCAGGTGCATCCTGTTTCCCCTGATCATCCTTGAGATGTTTCTGCAGCTTAATTGGAGTCCACCTGTGGTAAATTCAGTTGATTGGACATGATTTGGAAAGGCACACACCTGTCTATATAAGGTCCCGCAGTTGACAGTTCATGTCAGTGCACAAACCAAGCATGAAGTCAAAGGAATTGTCTGTAGACCTCCGAGACAGGATTGTCTCAAGGCACAAATCTGGGGAAGGTTACAGAAAAATTTCTTCTGCTTTGAAGGTCCCAATGAGCATGGTGGCCTCCATCATCCGTAAGTGGAAGAAGTTCGAAACCACCAGGACTCTTCCTAGAGCTGGCCGGCCATCTAAACTGAGCGATCGGGGGAGAAGGGCCTTAGTCAGGGAGGTGACCAAGAACCCGATGGTCACTCTGTCAGAGCTCCAGCCTCTGTGGAGAGAGGAGAACCTTCCAGAAGGACAACCATCTCTGCAGCAATCCACCAATCAGGCCTGCATGGTAGAGTGGCCAGACGGAAGCCACTCCTTAGTAAAAGGCACATGGCAGCCCGCCTGGAGTTTGCCAAAAGGCACCTGAAGGACTCTCAGACCATGAGAAACAAAATTCTCTGGTCTGATGAGACAAAGATTGAACTCTTTGGTGTGAATGCCAGGCGTCATGTTTGGAGGAAACCAGGCACCGCTCATCACCAGGCCAATACCATCCCTACAGTGAAGCATGGTGGTGGCAGCATCATGCTGTGGGGATGTTTTTCAGCGGCAGGAACTGGGAGACTAGTCAGGATAAAGGAAAAGATGACTGCAGCAATGTACAGAGACATCCTGGATGAAAACCTGCTCCAGAGCGCTCTTGACCTCAGACTGGGGCGACGGTTCATCTTTCAGCAGGACAACGACCCCAAGCACACAGCTAAGATATCAAAGGAGTGGCTTCAGGACAACTCTGTGAATGTCCTTGAGTGGCCCAGCCAGAGCCAAGACTTGAATCCGATTGAACATCTCTGGAGAGATCTTAACATGGCTGTGCACCGACACTTCCCATCCAACCTGATGGAGCTTGAGAGGTGCTGCAAAGAGGAATGGGCAAAACTGGCCTAGGATAGGTGTGCCAAGCTTGTGGCATCATATTCAAAAAGACTTGAGGCTGTAATTGCTGCCAAAGGTGCATCGACAAAGTATTGAGCAAAGGTTGTGAATACTTATGTACATGTGATTTCTCAGTTTTTTTATTTTTAATAAATTTGCAAAAACCTCAAGTAAACTTTTTCACGTCATTATGGGGTGTTGTGTGTAGAATTCTGAGGAAAAAAATGAATTTAATTCATTTTGGAATAAGGCTGTAACATAACAAAATGTGGAAAAAGTGATGCGCTGTGAATACTTTCCGGATGCACTGTACACAAGAAATGAAGAATACTCACTTAGATAACAGCCTCAGATGACTCCTCTTGCAGAGCAGCATTCAGTTGTATTTCATGGTCTTTTTGGAATGATGAGGTTCCCTATCTGTTTGCGAGAGTGAGACTGGCAGCCATGTAGACAAAACGTATTTAGGCTGCTTATACACCCTTGGGGTCCAATATTTATTCCTGTGGCCCCCCTGTGACTCATTGCTCTTGTTTTAACCAACTTTATGATGAAAAGCCAATTTATGTCTTTAACTGGACCATGGTAACATTTTTATTTTCATTTTCCCAGGCATGCCCTGTAACCTAAATTGTGAATAGAAGTAATAGTGTTACTGAGATAGCAGGTATTTGTGACAAGGTGAGAGTGCAACATCACCAAGAACATAACATTACATCCCCAAACTCACTTTATCCAGCCCATAGTCTTTGAAATACTGAAGCAAGTTAGAGACCAAACCTCAAAAATGGCACCAGAGGTCTAGGTGTGCACACAATCATGCTTACATTACAAATTGGGACTAAAATGCAACTTAATAAAATGAGTTCTTTCCTAGTCCATCTTGGCGGTGATCTCATCAGACCTGCCTCTACTGTAAAGAATCTCGGTGTCATTTTTGATTCCTCCCTTTCTTATTCCGCCCACATAAATCACATTAAGAAACTTTCTTACTTTCACCTCCGTAACATATCCTGTGTTTACTCCTTCCTCTCCTTCTCTAATCCCGAGAAACTTGTCCCTGCTTTTATCACATCCCGCATCGATTATTGTAACTTGCTGCTGGCAGGTGCCCCTTCTAATCTTATGTCACAGCTCCAGCTTATTCAAAACTCGGCTGCAAGAGTCCTTACTCTAACCAGCAGCAGCGAGCACATCACACCCATCCTGCTTCGTCTTCACTGGCTCCCTGTGTCTTACAGAAGCGAATATAAAATCCTACTAATAACCTACAAAGCCTTAAATAACCTTGCGCCAAACTACATCAGTGACCTTCTTCATCACTATGTGCCTGCCCGCTTACTAAGGTCCTCTGATTCTGGTAATCTTGTTGTGCCCCACACTAATCTACACTCCATGGGTGACAGGGCCTTCAGCAGTATAGTGCCCAGACTCTGGAATGACCTACCAAAATTAATCAGTTTAGCTGACTCCATGAATTCTTTTAAAAAACAACTCAAAACTAATCTGTTCAGGAAGGCTTTTAGCTCTACTTGACTTTACTATCCTTCTCTCAGTTTACCTCTCTGTCAAGATGCTCATGTAATCTGTATCTGTGTGTGCTAGACCATCAATTATGTTGTCTGTTAGGCTTTTTTTCTCTGAATTCACTGTTGTAATCTTCTTTATTTATTTATTTGGTTTGTACAATGCTATATACTGTATACCCTGCTGTTCTTTCTTATATTCTGTAAGTGCCTTCAGCATGGAAAGGCGCTATATAAATAAAACATTATTATTATTATTACATATACAAGGAACCAATCGAGAACAGTGAATACACTTAACAGGCCCACCTCTGGGATGTGGGAGGAAAAGAGGAGTAACCAGAAGAAAAGATGGACACAGGGGCAGCTGCACACTCCACACAGACAATAACTGACTGCAGCATTCCAAGCAGCTGCATTTGTGAGGCAGCCCTGCTAACCACTGCATCAGTGTGCTGTACCAACACTAAGAAACAAAACCCATTTTTGATTACTGCAAATGGCAATAATTTATTTTGCTGCCCAAGTGGAATGTAGTTTAATCACGCAGCTGGTAAGAATTACTGAAAGACATGTTTGTCATTATTTGAACTATATACGTATTATTTAGTATATAATATAATATCTGATATTCTTTAGTTCTGTAAAAATATAGTATTGTATAAATAGTGTAATACAAATATAGTGATATGAGACACATTTTTAAATAAACAGTACCATGTGGCACTTAAAAGTGAAGTAGACCACCAGGATAGTCAGCATTAATGAAAAGTGTCCCATACCTGCAACTTTAACCAACACATCTAGTATATTATCAATTATATGTGACGGGTTAGTCAGTATACTTTACTAAAACATGCATTATGCAAAACTATAGAATCATTTTCATCACATTCTACTTCTCTGACCTCCTGCTAGACAGGAATGAGATAGAAAGAATTTTCACCTTCAAGGCTTCTGCTCTTTCTTGACAACCATTTCACTTATAATTGTTCCAAAATGTTTTTTTAATTAAATCAAAATAATTAGATCAGTTAGACATTCCAGTGTTGCAATGAGTCCTTTTGTTTGCTGATAATGAGAACAAACTGCCTTGTTGACAATTTACAGTATGTGGCATGGTTTCAAATAAATAATTCTTATGATGAATCAGCTCATACTCATTTTGTTAGAATGGGAGAATTATTACATTTTAAAACACTAATGTGGGAATCAAAGAGAAGCACCGCTTATAAGTCAAATGGATTGAGTTTGAAAATGACAGCGATATAGTGTCGCCACTTCAGGATATACATCAATGATTTAGTCAGAATTGTACCTAATAGGGCAGAAAGAGGAGTCAAGGAAAAGAAAGATTTCACTGACAAAACAGCCAAAACGCACGCCTGTAAAATAAACTCAACAACAAATTAATGGACAGGAGAAGAATTTAATTTAGTGGACACTTACAAATACAACCAATCCCTTGCACATTACAATATTCTAACTGTAGCTCTAAGTTTTGTAATAATGTTCCCAGTGTTTTTCAAGAGCTTGTGAATACCTGCAACTTACAGGGAAAACTCTGGGGTTGGTGGCAGGACTGGCACTCCAGCCACTGTGTAAACCTCCCACTCTTCCATTCCATTCGAGCTAGTGTGGTGTTGAGGTGTCACCTGACGCACGGCTGCACTCGCGTCCTCATCTGGAATCCTGAGGTGGTTCGTTGTGTGGTGGGCGAGGCGACTCACTGTATCAGTGCCTGCGCCCAACCTTGTGAATAGTTTTAAACGTAAAGAATGTCCGTTCTATCACAAAAGGAAGCAAGAAATATGATTTTATTTTGGTGTATTAGTTTCTTAAAGATAAAATCTTTGCTTATTGCCTCTTTTGTGACGTGTGTGTAATAAGTGAGCCTACCCCCTTAAAAGAATGTTGTGCAAGCAATTGGAAATTTGTTTTATATCAGTGTATTAACATCTTAATGATGTTGTTTTGTGTATGGACTTGCCCAATAATGTGTGTAATAAATTAGTCTACTAGGGATGCTCCAATCTGTTTTTTTAAGGCCAATACCGATCACCGATTTCATGTTACTTCTTTGTCTGATTCTGATACTACTTTCATTTTTTTGTTTATCCCTTTAAAAAAACTTTTTACACTAATCTCTTGCATAACTAGACAAACAGAAGTCTTATGTCCTGTATTAAAGTGCATTTTTATAATTAAACTATAGACCACCTTTCATTTTTTATTAACATAATGAAATTCTTTTGGCTTATTGTTCAGCAACCATAAAATACTAAAATAAATAAAATTCCTTAAAATAGATACTTCAACTAATAAAATTTGTACACAAATATTTATCCATAATACATATGGCATAAAAGAAAATAAAATGCTGCTCATAATTTCAAGCTGTCATATTGTTTAGTTTTTCTGTAATGTACCTATCTGAAACAAGGCTTAATTAAAAACAGTAGTTTTCACCATTTCTCTAACAGTAAGTATAAATTTATATATATATTATATGAGTATATATTCTTATATAATCAATTAATTGATAATTGGCAATTAAACACTGCTTAAATGTAAATATACATGCACTTATAGTTTTTCATTATTTTAAATCGTTAATTGCACACAGCTTTTTGCTGTTACAATATACATTTACTATATTTATACACGTGTGTTTTTTGCATCAAATTCAGAATTCTTGAGGTGTAATTATAAAATATGGATTACCATTTTAAATATGTTTTTCTTACCAAAACCTATGCTGTATAACACACAGCAACAAATAATAAACACCGGACAAATGTCTAAAAAAGCATGTTGTTTACTAAGCAGAAATTTCATATTAATCCTTATCTTTTTCCAATTAAAAGTGTAAGCTGCTGTATTTTAAACAATCACACTGTCCAAACTCAAGCAGTGTCTGGTTTAAAATAAAGGTCTGAATTCTTTAAAGTATCTTTTCTTGCTGTTTGTCCAGTTGCACTGGACGACTTCTGCATTTACTTTTTTTTCGATATATTACTCCACTTTTTTAACGTAAAGGCTAATTTTCCAATCGCCTCTCGTTCTCTGATAAAAGAAGCTTCTATTCACTGCTCTTTGTTTACACTGCAGGAAGTTTGCTGCAAAAGAAAAAAAATATGCACGCTGACACAACTGCTATAATACCTTGCATAAAGGAGCACTACAACTAAATTACCATAGAGCCTAGAAAAGCATGGGTTGAAAATATTGTTTTTTTGGTCTGACTTTTTACCAATCACAGATTGAGTGAAATTTTTTGTGAAAATCATCTGATTTTGATCGGTGGCCAATGGATCAGAGCAACCCTAGAGTCTACTCCCTTAAAAATATTACCCAGATTGCTGTGCAATTTGTATTTGGAAGACAGAAACATGCTATCTGTCAAATCCATTTCAGTAGCTGAGGATTAACAAGCATTTCAACAGATAGTGAGGTTTACCATTGTGCACAGTTAGTCATTAATACTTGTGTTATTTATATAAGAAAAACAGTGTTCAATCTGAAATGTATATTCAATAGCTGCCAAAACCACCCATCTTTTTGATAATGACTTAACATACCACCTACTCCTTCATCCAAATCGAGACATGTCCAGCTTAATTGCTGCTTACAATGATTAATACCAACTTATGCATGAGTCGCTTTTAGATTTGTTGGAAAGGGTTAAACAGTACATGTACCCATTTATTTACATGAGTTTATGTTTCCATTTTATTTGTGTTAGAACATTAGAACAGGCCATTTAGCCCACCAAAGCTCACCAGTCCTATACATCTGATTCCTCCAAAATGAGGCCCCTAAAGGCCTACTCTCTACCTTACTGCTTGGTAATTTATTCCCTGTTTCTATGGTTCTCTGTGTGGGGGAAATTAAGGTCCCAATATTTGTGCAGTATTTACCCTTAGCAAGTTTCTGTGTCTTCATGTTCTCATTGAAGAATTAATTTTAAAGTAACAGACTGGATCCACTATACTAACTCCCTTCATAATTTAAAAAAATTCAATCATGTCACCTCTTGATCTCTGTTTACTTAAACTAAAAATCTGGAATGTTCCCCACTCAACTTTCTTGTCTATTTAGAGATTATATAAGACTTGTATTCGTATGTCAACTTGTGAAACAAAACATGTACCTATTCAAATTTCAAGTTTATATAATAGATCTTTTACCTGATTAGATAAATTTCCAGTTACGGTGTTATTTTGTGTTTGTACCATGTAATTTCTTTGCATTGTTGATAAGTTAAATAACATGTAAAAATAGTAATATGTGCAACGTAGTTAATAAACTGTTACTAAATAAGATGAATAATTATATATTCCCAAAATTATATATTATTCTAGACCTGTCTTTAACTCTTTCGATCTGTTTATCAGAGCGTAAATGTGTATGCAACTGATACATTTTCTTCTGCCTTTGTGATGCCATTTGTTTTTTAACTTTCATTTTCAAATAAAAAATTAAATGTAGGTAATAAAAATAAGTTCAGGCAATCCAAAAAAAATATGGAAAACGAGAAGAAATGTCAATTAATTCACCAACAGTACAAAACTGATGAAAGATCAAAACATATATGAAATACAATTTGTGAAATTAAACATAAGGACAAAGAAGTAAATACGTAGCACAAATCAGAAAGGTTAAGTATGTTAATTTCAAAATTGTTAATTTTAAAGAATATCTGTTCTTTAATTAAAAATTACCTGTTACCGGAATAATTTAAAAACAATGATTTCATTGATTGTAATATACACGTAATTTATTAAATTACCACCGTAATTACTGATAAAACAAAATTCTTTCATTGACAAAATAACATGTAACAATGAAAAACAAACTTACCAACTGCTAGTGTTCATATGTAGCCAATCATATGTGATAAATATTTAACACAAATACTAACACTAAGTTGCATAGTTCACCAATGAATTAATAACCTTTTGTGGAAATTCTGAATCCGCACAATGAAGAAAATTTCACAAACACTATTAAATCACTAAAAGTACTGTATTTAAAGCACAAAACCAAAAAAAGCAAAAAGTAAATTTCAAAAAACCACAGCTCACAACAATTGTGGAACACAATTTGTCTTAAGAAAGATAGTAACAAGTACCTAAATGTTGAAATATGATCATTTGTTTCACAGATAAACCGGATTCAACAATATCACAGAATCAACTGTCAAAAAAGCTTATTGAAGTGTTGTCAGTCAATCAAAATGGTGCAGTAAATTCTAGAAATTCCCCGGTTTTGGGGAAAAAAGGTAGACACAAATTTGTTGCCTATAAAAACGTCAATCCTATGAGACAGTAAACTTTTATTGTACCAGATGTGTCACAATGATCCATACCAAACGTTGGAAGTATACTTCTTTATACTAACTATAGTTAGTCATTTTGTTAAGGACATTGATGAGAGCCAATTTTCCAGTCTTTTGTAAAGCACCGCACGTAAAGCATTAAAAAAAATCTTGATTGTTCTTCACTCAACTTTCCTTATACCTGTTTAGGTAAAATAAATACCATTTCTGGTTCTCCGATTATAATGAAACTTTATATCTGTTTGTTTCTTACAAAATGTAAATCATTTATGTTTGTTTATAATGCAAGTTTATATGGCAAAGAACTCCTTCCGGAAATCTGATCAAACTGAAATTTCAGATCTGATTTTTGTGGTCAGTAATATACCACTTTCATTTAGCTTATCAATGTCTAATTTTATATCTAATGATAAGTAATGATCATACAACATTTAAATTGTTTATCTCTATTTATATAATGGTAGTAATGCATATGTAACAGTGCTGATACCTGTTAAGATATTTCTGGTTATCCAATTAAGCTGAAATTCTATATCTACAGTATGTGTTTCTTACCCTAACGATGATATAAAATTTCAATTATTTTTCTCTTCTTATATTGCGATTTCACATGAAAAACTACTATACAAAATTTCAATTAATTGTTTATTTAAACTATGTACCAGTTTATTTGAAAAATTTTGAAATGTGTTTAGATAAGGTACCACTTCCGGTTGATGTATGTTGCCCAAAAGTTGAGAGAACTGACATTTTGATATTTATCTAGCTCAAAGCATTCCCAAGTTATTGTGTTTCTGTACACACACACATATAACTGCAAAAATAGTCAAAACGTGTTCAGGAGAACACATGTTTAGTGGAGATTCTTCAAAATCTCGAGGATGAATTTTTTCGCTATTACTTTACTCTCTCTATACTACGTATACAAGAAAGTAAAAAGGTTCAACTCCTTTAATCCTCTCTCATACCTCATAGTCCTGGAATCAGACTAGGCCAAAAGGCTCTTAACTTTACCTAGTGCTGCTGTCATTCTTGTAGCTCGGAGACCCAAACTTCATGCATTAGTGAATCATGAAGCTTACGCATATCCTTCCTTGACATGTACTCTATACTGTACATCCTGCTATATAACCTAACAATCTGTTAGCATTAATGGGTTCTACTGTATATACTGTCTGGATGTAGACAGAGATGAGTCCACTACGACTCCTAGACCCTTCTCATAAGGGATACTTTAAGTTTCTGTGAAGATTATAAAAAACGCACAACCAACTGATATTTTTTAAGCCTGTATTGTGATGGAATCGAGCTGTCAGCAATACCCCAACCCCAACACAAACACACAAGCACAGTCTCAGGTTGAAATAAAGGATGTTTTTTATTGAACAAAAGCATGTTATCTCTTTCACGATCACCTCTTCTCTCTCCACCACGCTGCTCTCTTCCAACTGAGTGTTGCTGCATGTCCTCCCGGCTCTGACTCACCTGGGTAAGGGAGTGCAGTCCCTTTTATTGAGGACCCAGGAGTACTTCCAGTGCCAGGGCCACTGCCCGATGGAAGTACTTCAGGGTCATACAAAAGTCTCGTGAATTGGGGAGTGCATCTCCCTGCAGAGAACCCTTGTGGCACCTTCGACCCCAGCAGGGCTGTGCTACCGGACTATAACTCCTGGCATTCGCTGCTGCTTCCTGACTGAGCGCCAATATAGAGGGCTGCTGCCATCTGACTCTTGGGGGAATTAAATACCCCTCTGCAACAGTTCTTCCCTGTCTTTTCTCACAGCCAGGGAAGGTATTATGTATACGTCCAGTCAGGACACCTGTCCACTTCTTTGTGGCTTCCCACCTACGTAGGGAAGTTTCTTTGATTGGGATGCCTTTCTGTTTGCTGTGGGCCTCCCATCTGGGTAAGGGACCTTCCTGACTTCCTGCCAGGATGCCTGTTCATCCTGTGTGCCTCCTACGGTATGAATGGGCCCTGTAATGGACTGCCAACCCATCTGAAGGTACTTCTTGCCTTATGCTATTTTGCCTTGATAGGCTCCAGCTCCCATAATCCTTACTTGAGTTAAGCATGTTTCAGAATGTCATGTTATGTAGTAGTAGGTATAAACAGTAAATAGAGTGCTGTGTACTAAAATCTATGACAGAAAAACAAATATTTTAGAAACTAGTTACACCAAGTGTGTGATTTACTTTTATGCTGCTAATCATTTAATGGGACAAGACACAGACCAACTAACCAAGTATTCAGTTTAAATTGGTGTGATATTGGTGGAATGAGAACTTGAAGCCACTGTACAGTGCATGGCTCCAGAACCCAGCAAACACTCTGAATGAATGAAAGTCACTAGTTTAATGTGTTTTACTCCGAGTATCCCTGCCACCTACTGTATAGTTTGAAGGAAAGTCTTAGTTTGTATAGTTTTTAAGGATAACAGCCAAGTGAAAAATAAAGCGTTACATACATATTCTGTTCTGCTTCAATTTTTTCCTAGTCAGTGGAGCATATGATATATTACTAATTTTTCATTGCATCATCAGCTCTGGATATTCTTTCAGCATAGTGTTGAAACTACACTACTACGTTTACTACAGCTTTATTGAGTAATTAATTGTGCAACTGGCCAATGAGTGGTTCAGAGCAAGAAGTTTGGAAATAACGGAAGTAAAGAGTTTGAAATCTGAAACTGCTTTGAGCAAGTCATGCTACTTAGCATTAAGCTGGTATACAAGTTAATTTTAGTATTAAAATGAAAGGATGTAAAATGAGACCCATGACAATGGGGATTCTACTAATTCTGGAGACTGGATAACTGCATTCATTTACCACTATTTTTTTTTTCCAATAAATAATAAAGGATTTCTTCTCATTAAAAGTGTGCTCTATATGAGTAGACAGAAGTTCTCCCAGTATTCATCCACGTTTTCTCTTAAAAACACTAGCTGGAAGACTGGCTGGCTACTAGACTGTAGTGTGTACGTGGGAGCACTGAGCTGGACAGGTGGTGGCATTTTTACTGTCTGCATAAGTCCAGCTTCTTAGAAATCCATGCTAGAAATAGCAATAACAGTAAACGAATACAGTGCCACATGTACCGTGGAACACAACACACTTTAATACACAGTCTGGTGGTGGGACTTTAGGGGCACAACAGGCTAGCTTTACGGATTTACAAAAAACCAAGAGAGTGAAAAAACAATTTTCCCTTGACTAGAATTAGTAATTTTGTTTAATGAAGATTGCGTTTTTGAAATCTTCCAAAACCAACTGTACCGAAAATCCAGAAAACATGACGTTTTCAGCACATTACAGTTCTTTATCGATTGAGCCAAATTCAGACCACCTGCCCCAGTTTAGTTAGGCTGAAGCACCATCGCAGTGTGCTCTTACTCATTTAGAGTAAAACAAAAAAAAAAAAAAAAATCAATTGTGGCAGGGAAAAAACGGAGAGAACGATTACATTTTACAATGTCATTGGGATGTATCCCGCTTCCATCTCATGTTTGCTGACAACGTTTGCAAAATGATGTTGACTGGATTCCTAAATAAGGTTGACTACTTTTAACTACTGTGGCAGGGTTAATATACGTTATTAACACTCACAGTATTCGTTTAGCTAGTAACTGTGACATTTTCTCAGTTTACCTGCTTTCAGATAAACTGTCCGACTCCAGCATGCCGCGCCTGCCTGTAGTGTACAGTCATCATGCGCGCGCACGAGATGGCGCGCATTAATAGCGACTCCCTCGCATCGTTGATATACGCATGCGCGCTATTCGCTTCCTTCCTTCTCCCTTCAGTTTAAAGCGCTAGTGCGTCCTGTTCTCTGCTGCGCTTTTACCTTCTTCTTAGACGGCGGTTTCCTTTTGTAAAATGGTGAAACGCGTAGCTGTGGTGTTGGCTGGCTGTGGAGTGTTCGACGGTAGTGAAATTCACGAGGCATCTGCAGTGCTGGTTCACCTGAGCAGGAGCGGAGCAGAGGTAAAGGGAACTTTGTGATGACCCGCTGCCCTGGTGCGCCGATACTAATAAGGGGAATGCCAGAAAACTGAGCGCTATTTATATCACAACGCAGGGTTTCTATGATATACGTGTCTAGATCTCTTAGTATGTCAGTGTTACAAAATATGCTGTGAAGATGTAGATACTTTGAATGTGCAGGTAACTTAAAATGCAAGTTTTAATACAAAGTAAAATGCAGTAGTTAACTCATTAAAGTTGGACATGCCGGTAAATGATATCCGGGATCACCTTGGGGATAGCAGTGTGTAGGTGTTTCCTGCCATATAACTTTATGGTTTGTCTGTTTGTCTAATCGATGTGCTGGAAGTTGTTATTCGCTTGCAGTGGAATCTTTCTGGTAAAATGTATTGCTTCCTTGAGTAGTCTCTCTTCCGTTACAGCTTCACAAACAGGTGTTATGTCGTCAATCCCATTTAGCTTTAACTGATGGATAGGGGACTGGATTGATGTAAACTGGCCAACTTTTTCCTGTAGGTTGATAAATACTGGTGTCTTTAATTACTAAATGGATACTTGTTTATAATATCGGACACAATGCACTTGAAAGTATCAGATTTAGGGCATCCTAAAAAATACAGTAGTTTTATCAAAAATGTTTGTAAAAGGAACTTTATCTTATACTTCCTTGAGCTGATCTCTTAAAGACCAGTTGGGCCATTATGTTTAAATTATTATTACTTTTTTTGACAAAGTTTTTTTTTGTATGCATGCAGTTTTTAAGATAACATCAACATTTCACCACAGAAACTGATGTACAAGACTTTCTGTTAAGTTTTGAATATGCAGTACTCTACCAAAGCATTTGGACAGCGACACAATGTTCATAATTTTGGCTCTGTACACCACAATGCATTTGAAAATAAGCAATCATTATGTGACTGAAATATAGAATTTTAGCTTTAATTTATGGAGTTAACCTAGAATATTGTATGAGCTCTTTAGGAATGACATCCATTTTTAAACATGGTCCCCCTATTTTAAGGGGCTCAAAAATAATTGGACAAACTAACATAATCATAAATGTAATGATTGTTTTAAATATTTGGTTGAAGACTGGAACCTATGGCCTTCTCTGTGTGCTGGGTTTCCACCCTAGTGATGCATTTCCAGGCCTTTACTGCAGCTGTCTTTTGTTGCTGCTTGGACTTTCTGTCATCATTGTTGTCTTCAGCAAGAGAAATGCATGTCTAATTGAGTTGAGGTCAGTTGATTGACTTGACCATTGAAGAATATTCTACTTCTTTGCCTTGAAAATCATTTGGTTTGCTGTCAGAGTATGTTTTGGCCCATTGTCCATATGTCCTGCGGATATGTCCATATGTACATGGTCCTGTCAGTTTTGCAGCATTCTCCTGAATCTGATAGTATAGCCCTCTGCACTTCAGAATTCATTCTGCTTCTTCTGCCAGCAGTCATATCATCAATAAACACCAGTGACTAACTTCCATTCACAGCCATGCATGTTCGTGCCATAAAACTGTCTCCACCGTGTTTCACAGATGATGTGGAATTCATCGAATCATGAGCCATTGCCTCTCTTCTCAATACTCTTCTCCTTCCATCATTCTGAGTTATTTGATCTTGGTTTCCTTTGCCCAAAGAAAATTGTTCCAGAACTGGACAGGCTTTTAAAAAATGTTTTCTGGCCAAGTCTAATCTGTCTTTCCTATGCATGTGGTATACCCTCTGTCTCTGTCTTCTCTTGATTTTAGACTTTGGAAATGATAAGTCTACCTCCCAGAGAGTGTTTTTGGTTTTCCTAAATGCTGTGAAGGGGAGTTCTTCACAAAGGACAGAATTCTGCAGTCATACAGCACAGTTGTCTTCTGTGGTTTTCCAAAGTTTCTGGTGTTGCTGAACTCACCAGTGTGTTGGTTCTCTTTAAGAATGTACCAAATGGTTGATTTGACCATGCCTTGCATTTCTGCTATCTCTCTGAAGTTTTGTTTTGCTTTCTCAGCCTAATGATGGACATGTTTTTACTTGCATGGACAACTCTTTGGACCTCATATTGAGAGTTCATAATGGCAGCTTCCAAATGCAAATTCCACACTTGGAATCAACTCCAGACCTTTTACCTGCTTAATAATCAATGAAATAGTGAGGGAACTGCTCCCACCTGGCTATGGAAAAACTTATCAGTCAAATCTCCACATACTGTACTTTTGAGCCCCTGGAAGGGAGGGGGGGCTGTACAGAAAAATGGCTTTCATTCCTAAATGGCTCTTACAGTATTTTTGGTAAACCCCTTAAATTAAAGCTCAAAGTCTATACTTCAGTCACATATTGATTGCTTTGTTTAAATTGTGAAAATTTTGTCACTGTCCAAATCCTTATGGACCTAACTGTAAGTCTGAGTTTTGAAGACCGTGAATTAATTATTTTCTTTATAGGTGAAAATCTTTGCTCCCAATGTTGATCAGATGCATGTGATTGACCATGTCAAAGGCAATCCCACAGAAGAACAGAGAAATGTGTTGGTAGAAAGTGCCAGGCTGGCAAGGGGTAATATACACGACTTGGCAGAGCTGCAGCTGAATGAGTTGGATGCCATTATTTTTCCAGGTACGCAGTCACCCAGATGGGTACTACTGTTCCCATTTTTTTGTTCTTTTTGTGTGTTAAAGAATACTCATATCTTCTTTAGCTTTACATTTACAAAAATGTACCACAAACCTTTTTTTTTTTTTTTTTTTTTTTTTTTTAAAGTTATTTGTTACAAACATGTAAAAATAAAAGACTTTAGCAAAATAAATACAGAAGCAAAGTTATGTCTTTGTGTAATATGTTTCTGGACAGCAGAAGTGTTTCTTTGCACAGTTTTCTTATATTTGAACATGCCCGTTGTCTTATTATAGGCTACCACACCCATATTTCCCATGAAAAGAACAGTTACAGTTGCTGCATTATGAACAGTGTTAGGGGTCTAACACCTTTCTTGTTCTTCCACTTGATTGCATTCATTTCATCTTTTTGACACACTTCATATGACTGAGTTCACCAGGCATATTATAGTGATTTGCTCGTACAGCGTCTGCACCAGCTTCGCTATCTCTGTCAACATCTGATGACCAATTAACATTGTCATCACTATAACGGTACGGTTTCATTTTGCTCTAAAACTGGCTTTACATTTTTACATTTGTTTACAGTCCATTGTGTGTTTTGGTTGAAGAGTCTGCTGTCTCGTGAATATTGATGAGTTACCTTAGAATGTAAAACACAGAAATAGTCATGATATTTTTTTTTGCAGCACAATGTTAGTTTATCTACTAGATGGCAGCAGAATACTGTCCCTACTGCTGTTCAGGCTTAATACAGTACATTCAAACAATGCAGCTCTCTGAGTGACACTCATGCTTAACTCTTATTTGCATAAAGTACAAGCCCAAGACAGGCTCAGGGTTAATGCTAAGGAAGTTAAGTATATTTTGTGATGAGTGAGTGAAAGCAATGGTTTAATGTTTTGTTTTACAGGGCAGCCCAGTGGTGCAGAGGTAGTGGTGCTGCTTCACAGTGGGGAGACCAGGGTTCATGTCTCTGTATGGAGTTTGCATGTTCTCCAAGCATCTACATGGGTTTTCTCCTGGGGCTCCATCTTCACTCGACAGTCCAAAGATATGCATATGTTAGGTAGATTGGCAATGCTAAACTGCCCCTAGTTTGTGTGGTGTGTGTTTGAATGTGAGTGGGTGTGCCCTGTCTAGATATTGTACTTGCCTTACTCCTTAATGCTTGTTGAGATGGACTTCCGCCCCTGAATGGATGGAGTCAGTAGGTCTTTTTTTATTTGACATGTTAAGGCAAATGTGTGCAAATAGCAGTCAGCCAGCTTTCTGTTTACTTTGCAATGTGGCATGGATTAAGGAAGGAAAAGTATATGCTATTGTATGTAATGTAAAAGGTGACAAGACTTTGATACTTGGAGAGTGAGAAAAAGCTTAGATTTTCTACATCTGTCCAGCTTTCTACTCTGTTCCACCAAACGTGGCTGAGCTATTTAATGGGTAAACACTGAGATTTTCTAAAAGTTCTAAAATTGTTATCATATAGTAGATTAAGGTTAATCAACAACTGATCAGTTAGTTATTAGATACTTTCAGCTGTTCATGAGTTCCAAAATACTTTGCAGGAAGTTCAGCTTAAACATTATACCATTAAATATGCATTTTCTGTAGGTTAAAGCCCCCAGTATGATTTAAGCTCAGCTGTGGAAATAAAAATTTATGGACTGACATTGTTTCCATTTCTGTGTTAGAAGAAAAAAACTTTATAGAGAAGTGTCACCATTTTTCAAACACATTACGGCAAAAAAAAATGATTAATGATTGCGAATGGAGACGTTCACTCTTATTGCTGATATTGTGTTTTGAATTACAAGGATGTTTGACTAAACATTTTTTTTACACTACACGTTATTGTATTTGTTTCTCTTGACTGAGTTGGACTGGAAATTGGGAGCATCTTGGGAATGTTTGACATAGTGCGGCTTGTTTTTTATCTGGCCAGGCTGGATCAAGGCTGAATCATTCCCAGAAAATACATCAAGCTAAATAATTTTTCTTTTGTTGAATCAAGGAACAGATTATTTTGAAGCATAAGCTGATACTAAACACATGCTTCCCCTACTGAATGTGATACAAATTATACTATAATCAGTTTTATATATAAAGTTTTTCCCTAATGCCTAGACTATGTCTGCTCTGTCACTGTTGCAAATTAGCAAGAATCTTCAACTGTGGTATCTCTTCTTTGCATTGCAGGTGGATTTGGAGTAGCAAAGAACCTATGTTCCTGGGCAGTTGATGGAAACAAATGCACTGTAAATGACCTAGTCAAGTCAACACTGCTGGCATTCCATAATGCAAAAAAGCCCATTGGTTTATGTTGCATCTCTCCTGTGCTTGCTGCCAAAGTTTTTCCTGGATGTGAAGTTACTGTTGGCCATGATACAAATTCAGATGGCAGGTAAAAATTCTGTGGCGTGGGGTTATTCTGTTAGAAGAATGGAATTTACAAATGTTGAAAACAGTGGAAGCTGCATGAAGCATATACTTCAGCTTTCCCATTGCATGTGTTTGAGCCAGGTACAGTGTTAGTAATGGCAAGCAAATCAAAACATATGTTTGCATATGTTATTCCATGAGAATTAGCTGTAAAGATACTGTCATAAAAGTTACTTAACAGTTTACTGAAAGAATAGTAAAACTCCAGTCTTTTCCAATATAAAAGAGCAGAAAAAAATACTGCTGTATTTTATCATTTAACTTTTTTCTCCATTTAATTAAATTCATTCTAGTCTATATGTTAATTTCACAATCTTCATAACAATATACATTTTTACCTACTACAAAAATATCCCACATTTTACTGGAAGGAAATATAATTATTTACACAAAACACTTCCACCATAATAATTTGGCTCAATATTTTGGAAATACCTTATCCTTAAAAGTCATGCATGTTGTATCATCCCCACTCTGAAGTTTCCTATTCTTCATATATATTTGGAAAATATTTTAAATTCTTATTACAGATATCTGCATTTTGTGCTTTTCATGCAAAGGTAACATTTTTGAATTAGGATAATAAATATATCAATATGTAAGACTTATTAAAGGAAGAAGAAAATGAAGCTAGTGGAGTATTTTGCAGAGACTAGCTGTAAGACATTTGTGTAAATAGATAATTCTCTAGGAACAAAATTATTGAAGTTATTTTTCTGCATTTTGTATTTTCTTACATTTTTGCCTTGCTTCTTTTACCCCCTTATTTTTTATCGTTTTGTTTTTTTTTTTGTTTAACTAGCAGAACAGCTTCAAGCTAGAATTCCAAAGGAAGTTAAAACTCAACTTCACTAAGCCAACAAGCACGCAGTAGGACTGTGTTGCCCAGATTAAGTGAGCACTCCAACCGTTTAGGTACACATCTTTAAATTTAGGGAGAGTTTGCCCAAATAAACACTGAAGTGTCTCCCATGGGTTTAGAATTTTAACACACAATGCTGAAACTTGTCTTCTTATTGGCAACTATTTCCTCTGAGATTTAACTGACTCCATCTCTGACTTGCCCAGTTTTTCTTGACAATGAATGATGATTCAGATACCTTAAAATTGTTCAGTATGGATCATTAAACTGTTACAATTGTAATTTCCACATATTAAAACTGTGTTTATATTTTTGCGGTATTATTTATTTATAAAGTACTTTAAAAACAACATCAAGGCTGACCAAAGTGCTGTACAATAAAAACCCAACATATCAGACACACAAAACCAAAGGGTAAATGAAACAGAAACACACAAAAACTGAGGGGATTCTGAATTAAAAAAAATATATATATACCAATATAGCCAACATATCATACTGGGTTAAAAGGCAGAGAGTAAAAATGTGTTTTTAAAAAGGATTTAAAGGCAGCTAGCGAAGGAGCCTGCCTAACGTGCAACGGCAAATCGTTCCAGAGTTTTGGAGCTGCAACTGAAAAAGCTCAATCACCTCGGAGTTTGCATCGTGTCTTGGGAACACGTAAAAGCATCTTGTCTGCTGACCTGAGAGAGCGAGACGGTACATAAGGGTGCAGCAGTTCCGACAAATAGAGGGGCACAACCATTAAAGGATTTAAAAACAAATACAAGGATCTTAAAATGAATTTGAAAACGAATTGAAAGCCAGTGAAGGGAAGCCAAAATCGGGGTAACATGCTCATGCTTTCTTGTGCCAGTTAAAAATCGAGCAGCAGCGTTTTGCACCAGCTGTAGGCGAGCAATGGAGGCCTGGCTAATTCCAAAAAGAAGCGCATTGCAGTAATCTAGACGAGATGTTATAAAAGCATGTATCACTGTTTCAATGTTGCACTTAGACATTTATATAACCTAAATTTATATAACCTTCTACGTGATCACAGAGGCAATAAAGGCTCTACAGCTAAAATATGTCTTTAACCGTCTTTCCTTTTCTGCTTAGAAATAACTTTCAGCTGTTCTTTCCTAATAATGCATTAGTACATTTTGAGAAGTAACTGGAAACCTGAATACTCAATGTAAAATCAGTACATCCAAAAGCATGTCAAATTTTGTTGATCTTACAGACATCATCTTTTGTAAACCTCACCCAATTACTGTCTTCTCAAATGTGTTTATCATGTAGCATTATTACAGATATGAAAGATGCATAAGCCTTGGCGAAACTGTTTTCAAATCAAACAGGCCTTCTCTTGCTTTCTGTAATCATATGGGACTTTCATATTAGTGGAATGAAGTAATGAAAGTAATATATCCATCCATTTTGGAACCCGTTGAATCCGAACACAGGGTCACGGGAGTCTGCTGGAGCCAATCCCAGCCAACACAGGGCGCAAGGCAGGAACCAATCCCGGGCAGGGCGCCAACCCACCACAGGACACACACACCCACACACCAAGCACACACTAGGGACAATTTAGAATCGCCAGTGCACCTAACCTGCATGTCTTTGGACTGTGGGAGATAACCAGAGCACCCGAAGGAAACCCACACAGACACGGGGAGAACATGCAAACTCCACACAGGGAGGACCCGGGAAGCGAACCCGGGTCTCCTAACTGCGAGGCTGAAAGTAAAATATATATATATATATATATATATATAAGAAATGTAAAAGGCAATTTGATACTAAATATTAAATAAACTGGTTCTGTTGAGGTGAGTTTTTTTTTTTTTTTTTTTTTTTGTTTTTTTTTTGTTTGCCTCTCTCCCCCCCTCTCCCCATAAATGATTGTTACAATCTGGGATATTGATCAATTTGATTGGGAATTGTATTTGCAAATAGGACACTTTAAAAGTGTTGCCCCATAAAGAAAAAAAAAATTATAAGCCAATAAGAAATTACGCTTTAAAACCACATATTCCCCCACATTTTAAAGTGAGTATGTTGTTAATCTGGCTGATGTGCAGTGTTCGATTTATACCACACATACTGCATAGTGTTCAAGCCAAAAAGTTCCACTTTAGCCTCTTCAGTCAAAAGACTTTCCACAACATCTTTGCAGTTTATTTCAGCTGATGTTTTGCAGATTCTTTACAGGCAAGTACTTGGGCAGTGTGGCTATAGTTTCCTACTTTTTTCACTTCTGCATGATGGACTGAGCTCCATTGAGCCCCTTGCCCCTCTATTCTTCTCTATAATTGTATCCCTCCTCTGTGCTTTTGTAGGAAATCTGTATTTTGTTGTTGGACCTCAGTGAGAGAGATGGGATTTATCTTTACAAATCAATCCAAAACAGGCAATCCACCAATTTCTTGCACAAGCAACAACCATCAGTAAATTTAATATATTGTTAAGGTCAAACATTGGATATATTTACAAAGGGCAGGAGTAGTTTTTAAATGTGACAATATAGATTTGTTTTCATTTTTTACCAAGTTGTTGAAAGATTTGGGGTTTATTTCTTTTGATCAGGCGTGCTGGTACACTGTTTCATAGATCAGATGGAGAAAATGTAAATACATTGTAAGTCTGTATTGTAAGTAATGTTAAATTATTTTGGGGTCTGAATAATTTTCAAGGCACTGGAACTACAAATATGGAGATTTTATAAGCTGGGTAAGAATTTCAGATGAGGTTTTATAAAGAATATGATTATAATAGTCACAGTATTAAATTTTTATTAAGAGGTCATTTTTGCCCCTACTAACTGAAATTAACAGGCAATTTATTCTTAAATAGTTAGTAAGGTGGTGTCGAGTTGATGTTAAGGAAGACCAGTGGTTAGCAATCAGTCAAAGAGCATGGACCCTTGATCTGCAGCAACAGTATGGGTAGTTGTTCACAGCAGAAGATTACATCATATTTTAGTTCAAACAGCAACAACACCAACATTAACTGCACAGAAGAAAGGCCAGGAAATCTACTTTCACATCTTGCCATGAAAACTCTGTGGATAAATAGTAAAGTTAATTTCAATCCTATACTGCTGGAAGATGAGACACCCAAGTCAAAAGGCACTCAAACTGCTAGGGACTTGTCAGAGTAAAGCTAGTGTGTATGACCTGGTTAGAGCAAGGCCTTCGGAAAATCGAACTCAAGTGTTTCTCAACCTTTTTTGTGTCACAACCCACTTTTTCCTCATTATAAGATTCAGGCAAAAGAAAGCATGTCTTATATAAGTCCTTGGTACTTCAGATGTTTCAGTATGAGGACTAATTTACTTAAGTGAAATATATAGCCTTTAAATCACTTATGGCTAACATTCACTTGTGATTGTAGTTCTACATAACAATTATAATATTTTACTAAAGGTATTTTTAAAAATACTAAACCCAGTGTTACTCTCTTAGAGTTTCAAAGTTCCAGAATTCAGCAATTTGTTTGTAATAATTACTTTGATACGAAGGGGAAATTTAAAATTTTACAGAAGCTTCCGTAAATAAATAAATTTAAAAATCAACAACCCCATGCCTCAAACACATATAAAAATGTCCGGCTTGGATAATGGAAAGGTGCTGCAAGTTATCCTGTAGCCATGAAGAAATTACATCGGGCATCCTGACAGCACTGGTAAAAGCAACATACATTATTGGCCACATAAAAATTAAAAGGATTGCAATGCAAAGAGATTAACTGACTTCAAGGTAAATTTAAGAAAGAGTCCTGCATATAGACCAAAGGTTGAACTGAAGCGGGACTGAGTTTGGAGGAGTGTCATGCACGAGAAACTAAGGGCATTTAGAGACCTTCTTTGGTTGCAGATTTTCATTTTAGCCACTTTCTTAATTAGTGACCTTTTACTGCTGTTAATGGAAAGTACTTCTTTTGTCTTAATTTTAAATGACTAGATTATTTAGATTCAGAACGTTTTTCTGCTTCTTTTTTCTTTTTTGGTAACTGCTAGGTTAGTCTACAGATGTCCAGCCACAGTGCAACCTTTTTCAGAAAAGTATTTGCAAAGAACAATGTGAAGGTCTGAAGAAATATTGGTGTGCACTGGTCCACAAAACATTTAGATGGTGCACTGTTAAAAAAAAAAAAAAAAGTTTTGGAAATGTCTGATATGGCAGAATAAGAGTACCAACAAGCAGTACGATTAGATAATTTGTTTCATGAGCCGTAAGAATTAATTTCTATTTAAGAAATTGGGCAGAGTAAAAATGGTGTTCCTCTAGGAACTGAGTTTGAGTCCCCTTAGTTAAATGTTGATATATTGGCTAACTTTGCATTTCGGTATTGTTTGGCTCCTGATAAAGCAAAATTGAAGTAATTAACGATTATAAATCTTAAAAAGCAGACCAGTTAAAAGAGTTATGCTCCATCAGCTGCAGTACTAATATAGAAAGTGTCTGGAATTATTTAAAGAATTAAAGTAAAGCAAAATTTTGCAGAGAGGCAGCACAGGCACCTGTGTCTACCAAAGCAATCAAGGAGGTATTATATTTATTAATAAAGTTCTTTTTTTGTTCTTGTTCATTATTCCCCTTGAATTATTGTGAATGTTGTTTATATGGCCATGTTGGTAAATTTAATAAAACACTATAGTTACTGTCTGCTGGAACGTTTGTACTCGCAGTGGCACTGGACTTTAGCAGTGCAGATGTAAATCAATCTTAAGTACATACAGCATATAATGGCCTCGCATATCTAAGCAATTTAAAACTCGGTTTGCTGTGATACAATGACTGTTATCTTCAGATCCACCACACTTTCAAACCATAACCTGATTGCTAACATATGATTTTAGCTAACCTTAGACAGCCTGTTAGTTACATTAATTAGACCATTCATAAACAGTCATTGGAGATATTAACCATTGCTCACTGTATGCAAACCTGATGCTTCAATTGCTGCCTCAGTTTGGTCAATTTAAAAAAAAAAATAAAAACAACCTTTTTTTTTTTTTTTACCGTTCACAAACTCATCAACAGCACTGTTGCTTCTGTGAAGAAAAACTTGTTAAACGTAGCGATACAGTTATGATATTTTATAAGCATGCATTTACATTTTATGCTAATCTAACATCTATTTTAAGTGGTTTTGTAGATTGACCCATTAAATAATCATGTGGTGTTGTGCTGTCAGTGGTGTATTTTACTTCATGTTTGTAGCATTAGCCAGTCTTTTATAGAGTCAACACCTGTGGGAAGGATAAGGGAAAGTTGCAGAAAAAGAAAAAACATGACATTAAATGGAGTTGGAATGTCAAAGTTGAGTTTGAATATGGTGTATGATAATAACACTCATATGTGTTAAATAATTACAAATAACCCATTACCCATAACCCTAGTGTTTTAATAATCAAAATTGTTTAATTTGGGGTGTCTTTTTTTCACCCATTTATTTCCAGTGTTGTTCATGGTTTACCAGATTTACCTTACCATGTGTACATATATAATTTACTTTTTTATATGGTATTTGAAAATAAATACTAAGTAAAATGTAATAAAACAATATCACAGTAATGTAGTAGATTGCATCCATGCTACCTAAATCAGCTAATACTGAGATTGTTATGTAGTCTTTCATTACTTATACTGATTTATAAAAACCTAGGTTTATGTCATTTATTGATGTGAAAGTTATGAGAGTTACATCAATATCCCAGTATACTGCACAGAAAACATTTAGCTAGTTAATTATACCAACTGAAAAGTAAAGTTGAATGGATCAGTCTAATGAATTACATTTTAAATTTCACAGACTATTGATATTTAAATTTTCCATCTCTTTCCTTCCTTTGTTATATCTGTCTTTGCTTTCAATTTGCTTTTGTGAAATCAAAGAAGATTGAGTATCAATCCATTATTTCAGTATTAATTTAAAGTAGTAATTATTTTGTTATATTCAAGGTACTTGGAAAGGCACCAGAATTGGCTTGAAATCCAGTAATGTGCTAGTAATTAAAGAGTGATGTGAAACTTTTGTGATTTTTCACTGTGCTTTGCTACACTTTAGTTATACTAATGAACACTCATCTGGGCTCTGTTTTTAGTGGTAAAGGATGTTGTGTCAGTCCCACAATTGTGCACATTATGATTCTGCACTGCTGCTAGATATCTCATCATCAGACTGGCATTCTCTGTGCTTTAAACAGCATTGTAAGTTTAGTCACACAAATGTCTGACTAGTGTGTACACTTTTGTACAAATATACAACAAATATGCAACTTTTTTTGTCACAGGTATAGACTAATGGCAGCTGCAGAGATATTGCTTGACTTTTTGCTTGTTACAATTGTAGCTGGCACTGCCTATATGAAGGTTTTTTTTGATTTGTTTGTTTTTTTTATTCTCTCAACATTTTATAATTGGTTTTCCCTGTAGATTCAAACATGTACAGGTTAGGTTAATTGATGACTCTAAAATGTCCTTGTATGATCAAATGTAGATGTGTGTACAAGTATGACCTGCAGTGGAGTGGCTCCCAGTCCAAGGTTTGTTTTTGTCCTGTATTCATTACTGCATGGATAGGCACCAATTCCTTGTAACCTCAAGCTGTATAAGTGGATTAAGAAAATGGATGGGCAGACATATGCGACTAATTATGGTATTTTTTAAAGGTAGCACTCTCTATATCATTATGTATTTCCTCGTATAATAGGGAGACTCTGCAAGCTGTAATTCACAGCTGATTGGTTTCGTCATAGTGTTGTCAATTTACTAGCCAATCCAAGTTTTCTCTGAAACAGCGTTGAGAGCTTTTGGCTATATTCCAATGAGAAATTTAATTTTAGTTTATAGTTTTCATTTGTTTTATTGTGGAAAAGATTTTGGGGACACCTGTCCTTAAAATATAAATTCCCATAGTACCTGTTACCTGTTCTTTTTTTATATATAATTTGCCAGTTCTTAAACTTTAGAAATATACAGTTCACTGTTGCAGTGCTCATGAACCTGGGATGGTGGTCCACCTCCTTTACTGTAAGCAGTTTCTTCAAACTTCACTCGAAGATGACTGTCACTGTAGCCTTCCTATTAGGAGTGTCTCTCTCTCTCTCTCTCTCTCTCTCATCCTTGATTTACTTAGCTGAGAAAGAAACTTGGTTCCTAGCCCTTTTCAGTAAAATGGAATAAACTTGCAGTCAGGAAAGCAGGCTTGTGTTCATTTATCTCTGATCAACTCTTTCACTGATCCTATAAAATAGGGGTCCTCAATGACAGTCCTGGAGGGCCGCATTGGCTACAGGATTTTGTTCCAACCCAGTTGCTTAATAAGAAGCACTTACTTACTTTTGGATGATATTCTTAGAAAGGAAAAAAAAATCTAGGATATGAGAATTACCTGACATGGCAGAGTTAAGGCACTAACAAGCAATGAAATTAAATTATTGGCAAGAATTGCTTTCTAATTAAGAACAAAAACCTGCAGCCATTGCAGTCCTCCAGGACTGTGATTGAGGACCCCTGCTATAAAGCATGGGTTGCCAACTCTGGCCCTGGAGGACCACTGTGGCTGCAGGTTTTCATTCTAACATTTTTTTAGCGAGTGTCTTGTTTGTGGTAATTAACTTCTTGTGAATTTATTTTAATTGAATTGTTTCTTTAAGATTTGTTCCCCTTAATTTCTTCACCGTTCCTCTGAATTGCTTCATTTCTTTCTTTAAACGGCACCCAAACAGAAGTGAAACGAGAAGTGGGTGAGCCAACAGAAGACCAACTAAGTCAGGGTCTCAAACTCCAACCAATTTCACTCCAAGCAGTTGCGTGATGAGGTGCTGATTCTTGTTGTTAATTAAACTCGTTCTTTAATTCCATGGCTTGTTGCTGCTCTCATTGTGCATTAGCAGACATTTCTGAAATTGTTGATTTTCTCTTTCTAAGAGGACTGTTAAAATGTTTTGGGGACCTGAGCAGATCAACATTTCTGAGACCTTCATCCTTCTTTATTTTCAGTTATTGTATGATGGACACCAGTTGTTTTGACTCATTTTGTATCTCATTATTGTTTGGCTGCTAATAAAGGAAAAAGAAAAAATTAAGGGGTCTGAGTCTTCAAGAGCAAGTCAATTAAAATTAATGCAAAAGATGTTAATTAGCAGCAGAAACGGGTCACTAATTAAGGAAAGAGTTAAAATGAAAACCAGCAGCCACGGTGGTCCTCCAGGACCGGAGTTGGTGACCCCTGCTATAAAGCTCATTGCCATTATCTGAAGATGATTACATCTTACCTGAAGAAGGAGCCTGAGTTGCCTCGAAAGCTTGCATATTGTAATCTTTTTAGTTAGCCAATAAAAGGTGTCATTTTGCTTGGCTTTTCTTGACTTACAATATAGTAAAGCTTGTTACACTTTTTATTTAAAGTAATTATCAAAATATTTAGGTAATTCTTTGACAAACACAAAAGCATCAACAAGCAAGGTACAATTTTCAGTAGCCGAGTAACATGCTGTTTCACATAGCAGGCTGTTTTAACATAGAAAAGGAGTAAAGTCCCCTTATATAAGTACACACTTTAAATGTTACAACAGAAGTTCTGCTCCTTCCTCCAACATCATAAGATTAAACAAAGGCAGAGTACAGAGAATAGGAGTGGACATTGTCAGAGAAACTTTGGTGGCCTACATGAAATCCTATTGCAAACATTTGTAATCACATTAAACATACAGAAAAAATATAAGTTGTCTTTTTCCAGTAATTTTTCTCCAATTCATCCATGCTGAATACCACATTTTTATTTAAATCATGCCTATTTACCCTTTATTCAAATTTCATAGTATAATTTCAGTCTACATGTATTGTTGTATTTTAAGTGCACCAGTAGATGTCACTTTTATTCTGCAAAATCTCAATATTCAGGTGGTTCCATTGCAATAGCATTTTCTAGGAATGCCTACATAGTGTTAGCATGCTAAACCTAACTAAACTAAATGTAGAGCATAGATCATCTACAGATGTTTTGTTTCTTTTACATACAGCAGTTTATATGTTGTAGGTGGGAGACAATCACAAGATTAACTAATGCCGTGTTTTATTGAAGGCGTTATTATGCTGTATTTACAGGAATATTTGCATGAAACAAAGAACACAATTGTCGATTTATTAATTAATTGATCTTTATAAATTATGCATTCTGTTTTCATTATTCTCTCCCACCCCCTTACTGTCAATATTTCATAACTTCTCCTTTGGGATGTTTATAGCATTAGTGTTTCAGTGTGCCCAGAACAGAATGAATGCATCTCTCTTTATTTATTAAGGTTTCCTGATTGCTCAACTGCTTCTTCAATAGAAGAACTGGGATGCAAGCATATCTGCAAGAACGTCAATGAAGCTCATGTTGATGAAAAAAATAAGATTATTACAACCTGTGCTTTCATGTGCAAAGCCCCTTTACATGAAATATTTGATGGAGTTGGAGTAATGGTGCAAGAAGTGCTAAAACTTGCTTGAAACTGTACTGTACTTTCAAATTTTTAAATAAAATTATCAGTGCTTCAGACAATGTTTCTCTATTTAATGATTTGCCTGTTTATTCATTTTGAGAATGTAGAATTTATCATATGATAACTCACATACTATAAAGGAAAATTGTGCTGACTCTATCGTCCACTAAAGGAAATTTTTTAAAAACGTATGTTTTTATTTTTGTTTTTCTTTTTTTCTGGATCAAAGTTAGTTGTAGTCTGCTCTCTCTTTTTTGTCTTGTTCTTCTCCTCACTGTCTGTCCTTTTGCTTTCTCCTTCTTCACCATCAATCATTAAGTTTAAACTTTGTATGTTGTTATTCCTCTAGCTAATATCTTATAGATGACGTCCATGAGTATGGCATGTTTACTCAATTTGGTAATGCAGTAGAAAGTACTGGGAAGCACAGTTCTTGACTTTATCAGAAAGAGACTGCATGTTCTCTGCAGACTCTCTTCAAAACAAATGTGGAGTTAATTTGCATCAGTGCCATGACCACAAGTAACTTAATCTGGGCAATTAATAGTCCTGAAAAACTGTACAGCAAAGTAAAGTAAATCACCAGAAACCTAAAAATTACAGAAGAAATAAACTATTCATTTAATTTGGAGGTTCAACTCCATGTTGAGAGACATAAACGCCTATTAGGAAGCATTGCGAGTGATTGGGTATACAGTATACCATGCTGTGGAGATGAACATTTCTGTAGATCATGTGCTCTTAAAGTTAGTCTTGGGGTTTTTATGTCAACCAATTTTCTGGTGAGAGGCTTATTTTTAATTGTATTTTATGTGGATCTGTTCTTTTAATATGTACACAAAAAAACAGCAATTTAATTAGTTTTGAGATTGTATTTTCTTTATGTTTTTAATTCTTTTCTCTTTCATTTTATTCCTTTTGTGCATTTTGATGATGAGCAGTGAACAGTAGAGAAGATACTGGTGAAGACAATTGTGAATGATAAAGGTATCCAGTGTCCTTCTGCTCCTGCTTAAATACCTAAAACCTTTAAATAAAATGAGAAGACAAACTCTGTACAAGCAAGATAGTGAAATGTATACATCTCTGCATGTAAAAAAAACATAAATATTTGTTAATTACTGCAAACTTGCTGGAATATTTACACATTAGTGCAGTAATATTATTATCATAGTCCCATTAAAAGCACAAATGGTTGAAACGCATTTGTAAGCACAGGTGCTACACAGCTGAATTTGAGACCACAACATTTTGAGGTTCAGTTGGTTGCATTTATTTATTTAGTGTATTTATTTTATACAGTATGCACCGAGGTGTGTGCCACTGGTGGTCTGCAGCCAGACTCTTGATTTCTCTATGTGTCTTAAGACAGAACCTAGAGAAAGCATATTATGCACCTAATGTGTCAAGTTAATTCTTGCCCCTGAATCCTCGGTATGAGTTGGAGGGCTCATCTACAGCATTGTGCTTGACTGGTACTTATTTTTGCCTTGTGCCCAATACTTTGGCTTTTTTGACCTTGTAAATGCCAAATGGCAGGTTTAGGAAATCTATGGATATTATTTTATATTAAGCCGCATTGGTGGGTTTTCAGCAGTGAACTGCACATTTAATGTCCTCACACAACATCTCAATCTCAAAGTCAGCACTTTGACTAGGCCAATTCAAAGCCATAATTTTGTTTCCCCCCACCCCAAGCCATTTAAAGGTAGACTTGTTCTTATGCTTCAGAGTGTTGCTTTGCTGTATAATCCTATTGCACTTGAGTGTCAGATCAGACTGATGACTGGACATTCTGCTTCTGTACTTTCTGACACAGAGTTCAATTCAGTTATGGAAGCAAAGCATCCCTACACCATCACACTACCATTATGTTGGACTGTGGAATTGATGTTCTTACTGTGGAAAGATTTGTTATCTTTATGCCTAATGTATTGGACCCATGTCTTCTAAAAAGTTGTACTTTTGACTTATCAGTCCACAGAACATTATTCCAAATGTTTTGAGGTTAGTCAATGTGTTTTTTGGGAAATGTTGGATGAACCTTTGATGTTCCTCTTATTTAGCTGTGGCTTCACCTTGCAACTTTCCAATGGATGTCCTTTTAGCCCATTGTGTTTCTCATGGTGGAATCATGAATGCTGACATTAACTGAGCTGAAAGAGGCCTGCAGTTCCTTAAATTTTCATCTGGGTTCTTCTGTGACTTTCCAGACACGTTTTCTATGTGCTATTGGAGTAATTTTGTTAGGCAGACCACTCCATGGCACATTTGTCACTGTTCCAAGTTCTCTCCATTTGGAGATGATGGCTCTCGCAGTACTTCACTGGAGTCCCAAGAATTTACAGATTACAGTAATCCCTCGCTATATCGCGCTTCGACTTTCGCGGCTTCACTCTATCGCGGATTTTAAATGTAAGCATATCTAAATATATATCACGGATTTTTCGCTGGTTCGTGGATTTCTGCGGACAATGGGTCTTTTAATTTATGGTACATGCTTCCTCAGTTTGTTTGCCCAGTTGATTTCATACAAGGGACGCTATTGGCGGATGGCTTAGAAGCTACCCAATCAGAGCATGTATTACATATTAACTAAAACTCCTCAATGATATTAGGTACGCTTCCCTGCAGTGCTTGATTGTTTGCTTCTCTCCATCTCTCTCACTCTCTCTGCCTGACGGAGGGGGTGTGAGCAGAGGGGCCGTTTGCCTAGAAGATACGGATGCTCCTCTACAAAATGCCGCTTTATCACGGTGCTTCTGCATACTTAAAAGCACGTATTGATTTTTTGATTGTTTGCTTTTCTTAGCGAGCGCTCTCTCTGACATTCTGTGCTCCTGACGGCGCTCATTTGAAGAGAAGATATGTTTGCATTCTTTTAATTGTGAGAAAGAACTGCCATCTCAGTCTTGTCATGGAGCACAGTTTAAACTTTTGACTAAAGGGTGTTATTTCATGTCTAGAGGGCTCTAATAATGTTAACAGTGTGGGAGAGTTTATAAGGGCTTAAAATATATAAAAATAACCATACAAACATATGGTTTCTACTTCGTGGATTTTCACCTATCGCGGGGGGGTCTGGAACGCAACCCCCGCGATCGAGGAGGGATTACTGTACTTTGTAACCCTTCCCCAGCTGGTATACAGCTGACTTTCTCAGGTCTTCTAGAATTTATTTTGATTGTGGCATAGCATTCTGCTTGTTGAGACATTTTAGCCATATTTGTGTAGCTGGAAAGGTCCTATTTTAGTGATGTTTAGATTCAATAGGGCTGGCAGTAATCAAGTTTGTGTGTGTTCAGTCTAATTTA
This sequence comes from Polypterus bichir lapradei, assembly GCA_026402145.1. Lineage (NCBI taxonomy): Eukaryota > Metazoa > Chordata > Cladistia > Polypteriformes > Polypteridae > Polypterus > Polypterus bichir. The sequence goes on along the minus strand of JANRMT010062833.1, from coordinate 20,654,484 downwards.
ACCCGTTATCATTTTAAATTTGGTTCATTGGATGGTTGAGTGCCTAAACAGGGTGATATCACATGGGTAATATAGGCGTTGGTGAACTTTTTTCCTTCAATGAATCAAATGATCATTTAAAAACTGTATATTGTGTTTACTCAGATTATATTTTGTGTTATAATACATTTGTTTAGAGGTCAGAAATAATTACAGTAAGTGTTATGTATAACCATAAATAAAGGAAATCAGAAAGGGGCAAATACTTTTCCACAGCACTCAGTCATGTCAGTCACTCAGCTTTGCTAATTATTAATTTGCATGACTATTTATTTGCATTACTTTGCACCACCACAAGGTCAAATTGTGTTTTGCATCCAGCAAAATTTGTGCCATTAAAATAAGCATAACGATCTTTAGTCCTGTCTGCAACTGATTAAATGCATGAATTCTGCGTGTGTCTGCCTATCATTTAGTATTTAATTAAAGATCTCCAGTGGAAACAATAAAAAAAAATAAATCCCTGGCCTCATTTCTTGTCGCATTCAGGCATGTTTTTTAGCCATCAGACGTCTTTTGGTTTACAATCATAAATTTGCATCAGTTACAGAAATGAAATTTGAAGCTCCTTGGCACTTGGAGAACGCATGTCCTCAGTCTATTCTGCATTTCTCAAGAAACAGGAGAGGACAACCACTAGGTAGCGGTGGGCGTGGGGTTGGGGGCTTCTTGGTGTGAGAGAGAAGAAATCCAGTGGTGTGCACAATGTTTTGACGTGTCTCCATTTGGACAATTTGCAGCATGTCATTTTTTAGCAGACGCACTGCACTCCTACGCAGCGATGTGAACAAGAGGCATAAACTGAATTGACTTGACAGGAGTGCGACAGACTGTGCAATTGCAGGGAAGAGTACAGGCAAACACACAAGCGTAAGGAAAGCTGTAAGAAGCAATTTTCCTTGTTTTCTACTCTTAAAAAAAAAAACCTCTAAAATCTGCACAAAGTTAGTGAAGTTTGCAAAATCGGCTGCAAAACAGACTTTAGTGTCAGTTTTGCAAAATGTATGTGAATCAAAACTTGACTGTTTTATTTTTCATTATTCATGATCTAATAAAGTCATATCAGTCACCATATATGAACTCAACCGAAAGATTATGGACAATTCTGGAGTGGCACCAGAGAAATGTGTGTATACTATCGTTATCATCAAATTTGCTCATGACGTACAGTAATTTAGCAAACAAATACTTTTGGACTCTTCCAGTACCCTTCCGGATGTGTATTAAGTATAGGCCAAGGTACGTTAAAGTTGTACTATCAAAAAGAGAAACGAGTCCACCAAATCACCATTTTTTGCTTAATTCAAGTAGAACTAATTGGTCTCTGCCTTTACGGCTGTCTGTATACCATATTTGTAGTCCCTTTTGTGATGCCTTGTTAAGTTTTTCAGTAGCAGTCATAGGCAAGATTATCCCCTCTCATGCTGTAAATACTTCTTAAATTCCAGTAAATTTGTAAACCAGGCTTTTGCTTATGGAGAAATGTTTTGGGCAAAATGAAATACACAAATAGGTAAAAGTACTGTGGTATGTAACAATAAACAAATGATAATGTGAAATGTGACTATTAATAATTACGAGTCACTGTTACATTTTCCTTTATGTATTTAACTATTTCTTTACTTATTTCTTTACTTATTTATACCACACACACCATTAAATAAGCCCTGAAATGAAAACTGTCACTTTCGCTCACCAAACCTGAGAGGGCGTGTCCTAGCGACTACTAGTTTTTGATTGGTGAATCATCTTCAGGCTGGACAAATGAGCGTTGCTTGACCTGGGAATCCTATGGTATGTGTCCTTGCTCAAAGCTCTGACTGTGCGCATCGAATAAGAGTGCAAGAAAATGTTACCTAGAGTTAATGTGAATCTGCGACTTTGATTCCAGAAACTCCAAATTCATCACTAGGAGTTTGCGTTTGAGATGTCTGCTGTGAATGTAACACTTGAAAAGCAGTACTCGCTAGAACCCGCCCTCTCAACTTTGACAAGCGTTGTGTGCATTGTCACTGAAATAAATAAATGAACTAATTAAACAAATACAAAAAGAAATAAGTAGCCAAAAACATATTATGTGATGCATTTCATTTATATTCAAGTTTTATCTTGTTATTTACTTATTGTAACATTCTAGCGTACTTTGTATTTTAATGTCATAAACAGTCCAATAGCTGTATGCTCTCATAATGCCTTAAGAACATTGCTGTGGGTCAAAACACCTATGATTGTAACATGAGCTTCTCTGCAGTCAAAGACTGAACAAGCCTGATTCTTTAGCCTAACGGCTCTTAAACTTTCTTTCCCACAACTCAGTTTTTCCTATTGCAACCCGTAATCGCCACAGAACAGTGATCAATCATTACTCCGTTCTCTGGAAACATCATTCTTCCCCCTTGGAGAATTGTCAGTAGTCATCGTCTGGGGGTTCTGTTTCAGCCATGAAAGCAGTGACCCATCACAGGACTTTACACAAACTATTCGTGGCCCTGTCTCATTCACTTCAGTTGTAATGCAGTTGGGTGTCGGAGCTGGGAGGGATGTCACACCCAAGTTGACTGCGTTCCGGTAAAACATTCAGAAAATCAATATGGATGCGTCCAGGGAAACTGTATTGTACTTGCTCCATTGGAATAAATAACAGTCAATAACAGTACAATATGTGGTATTTTGCATATCCAAACACCGTAGCAGCATGGAGAGTACTGTGTGTATAACTGATTTAATGAGACACAAACAGACAGAAGTGCTAATAAATGGTATAATACTACAGCGTTCACTCACGTTTATGGTGTACATCGTCATTTTGGATTGACGTCATGATCTGAAGTTGCACAAACTTGGACTTGACAGACCAGCCCTGAGTTTCTGAGTTGGAAATTCAACTTTAAAGGGGTTTTCCTGTTGAAAATTCCATCTAGGAACTCAAAACGTACTTCCCACTTCCAAATGAATGCACATAATTCATTGCTCAGTGCGACCCACTGCTTTGAACTAATGGGCCTTAAACTTTTAGATAAGGCTTGAAGAATGTAGCCATCTTCCTGTAGTATGGTGGTGGTGGTGGTCAATGGACATTTGCCTTTTTTTGTGTTTTAGAGACCCAGAATTGCTGTCGACCATCATCCTCATCTCCTTTTGGAGAATTGCTGACAAATGTTGTAGCAGAGCAATGCCGTTTTCTTTAACTACCCCCGGCGACCCATCATAGGACAGTCTGCAAACCATTTGCTGACATTCTCCATTAAGTGCTATTGTGAATCATGGACTCTGCACAACCCAAAATGGGTCGTAACCCACAGTTTAAGAACCTGTGGTGTAGATGATTAACATGGCTGCTCCGGGCCCCTAGATTCCTGTCCCTTCTTGTGGAGAGATTAATAAAGATGTGGCATCGAGGGACTTGATTAGGATAGCGACCACCCTCTAGCTGGCTTTCTTCTATATGGCTCCAAACCAGAGTCATGTCAAAGGCCACATGTTGTTAAAAAAACATACCTCTGCCCACCTTCCTTTTATAATTACCATTTAATACAGTGCACAGACATTATTACAGTAGTTAAACTTTATTTAGTTTAGAGGAAATCAATTTAAAAGTACAATTGAACAAAATCTGTACAAAAATGTCAAACCTTTACACACAACGTATGATCCATTAAGCCCAGAATCTTTACATTTCTCTAATTTAGCTAACCCTCGGATTTAAGATGATGCGATAAGCCCATACTATTCCAGTTCAAGCATTAGCAGGTAAAGTGACTTGTGCAGAATCCCATTGTGAGTTTGTGGTGAGGATGGAACCAGCAGCTTTGTAATTTACATTCTGATCGCTAAACCAGGGGCGCCACATCACCTCCCATGTGGATTCTTTGGAGTTTAGAACATACCAGCATTAAAGAGGAGCCGTCAGTGGTCTTAGAGGTAGTTGTATCGTATTGCTTTTGTACCTGAGGTTGGATTTTTCTGGCATGTACATAGAGTAAGCAGCTCTGTCTAATCCTTTCTACCAGTTTATGTTGTGCAAATCAGAGTTTATGATCCTACGGTTTTAACGTCTGACACAAACCTCTTTGGAGTCGGCAGATATTTTATAAAAATGAAGCACTATTAGAAGAAAAAATATACAGATTGAGCAACTCTGACATCTACTGAGGAATTCCGTTGGTAAAATTTACCAGGAAGTCATGTTCATTGATTGCTTTTGGGACTCTTTCACTTGAAGCAGAGAAATCAGCTCCGAGCAGTCGTTCACCTTCTCCAGGTTATCCACTGTTTCTATAATGGCCTCGACGGCTTCCATTGGCAAAATGGCAGATGCATTGGACTTGAACTTTTTCAGCAGGTCCTCTCGGCTCAGGGGTCTTCTCCAGTGTCCGTAAAATGTGTTGCAGCGTTCAAGAAAAGTTTCCTTGTCGAGCATCTCCAACTCTACTTCACAGTACATTGTGTCAAAGTTTGCCTGGTTTTCAGGTGGGTTTTCTATATGAGTTTTCTGCAGCAGATCTAGGAGATCAGTCCGATGAATTTTACTTCCACTGAAAGAAGAAACTGAAACGCTGCCATCTAAGAAGGCCGTGCAGGCGTTAAACTGAAATGAGTGCCGAGCTTCATGTTCTGAGGCCGGAAATTGCCGGTTGATGTATCTTGAGTTTGGAACTCTAAGAGTCACTTTCTTAATTTTATCTATTGGCAAGTAGTCATATTTGGCCAACACTTTTGCCCTCACGCCTGCAGCGGCATCTGCCACAAAGTGCATCCCTAGGTGAGCTGGAAAACGTTTGACTGCCACATTCTGGTCCTCCAGGACCCACTTATAGGAACTAAGTTGTGGTAGGACACTTGGAGAATAATCGCTGTAGTAAGCACCAAAACCGTAATCCAGGTCTAATATCTGCTGATTACCTTCCAGTCCTAACACGGCTAAAAATGAGGCCTCCATGCCTCGTCTTGCTGCATTGCCAATGTGAAGCGGTTTAGTGGAAGTGGCTGCATTTGCCATAGGGGCACCTGCATAGGATGCAGCAATAGCCAGGGCTTCTCTGGATCTCGTTGAGTCAAGACCAAGGAGCTTTGCAGTAGCTGCTGCACTTCCCATGGTACCTACAACAGCAGGAGGATGAAATCTGGAACAGAAGAAGAGGTATAGTTTTAGTATTTGCCTGGAAGCATAGAAAAAACTGAGCCGCTGCTAAGGCCCTGTCCACACTACCCTGTTTTCATTCAAAAATGCAGACATTAGTCTCCATTTTCACCTTTCATCTACACTATCCTGGCATTTTCAACCCCTGAAAAACAGAGACTTCTGAAAATTCTGTCCAGAGCCGTTACTTCTGAAAATACAACCTCAGTGTTGCAGTGTGGATGGCCAAAAAACACGCAGTTTTTCGAAAACCTAAACTCCAGTCGTGCTCTGGTTTATTACACAGCCCTTCTCTGATTGGATCCTGCTCGTTACAATGTCTCCTCTCCTGATGGGTCAACCTTTGCAGAAAAAGAACATATTCCAAAGTGGCACAGAGACACAGAGGAGTTGCTCTGCATGGCTCTTAAGGTGTTGCTTGCATTCGCAAAAGGCAAAAAATATACCATTCACTAAAGCTTTACGATAAATCCTGTGGCCAGTGGCGTTACAATCCCTTCAAGGATCGCCGGTTTTGTGCAAGATGTCTATGCGCACACTCAGTGTAGGCAGACGACTACGCCATATGCGTCTTCACTCATTTTAATGTGGATGTAGATACTTTTGTAAATGATGTGAAAAGTGGTGTGGACAGAAATCGTTTTAATTCAGAAACGTCATTTGTGGACAAATGTTAACAATTACAACTTAAGCCGATGGGTAACCCCAACAGATAAGATCCCATGTGCTTACAACTGACAAGCTAACAAAAGCTCACAAAAAATTAAAGAAAGTTCTGATAAAAGCTGTTTTTCATTTTCCTTACCAGCTCAAGCATCAGAAAGGCCTGTTAGGATATCCAGTACGTAACATACTGTAACATTACATCTTCAAATCTGCTTAATTCATGCCAAAGTGATGGGAGACCACCTAGCTGAGATAGCCGGAACACAGCCCTGGTCAGGGAGCCAGTCCATTGCAGGGCCCACCCATATTGGAGCCACCAATCAAGCTAACCTGCATGATGTTTGGGGTGTGAAGGGTAAAGCCCATGGAGAAATGGGGGGAGTAACCCGCAGACTCCAGGTTTGTGACGCAGCAGCACTTACCATACTGGCCACATTGCCTACTGCCCAGCTACGGTCCCATTATATGGTGTTAACCCCTCTTGCCATCTTCATTTACCATGTATGCTTTGACATAACTGCCTAGAGTCATACGTGGATCCTTTTGGGGTCCTTGGAAAAATAAACCAGCTGAAACCAGATAACAGAACCCAAGTGGCGTGGTAAGGATTTTGGGAACATTAAAATCATTTTTTGGATATATCAGAAGCAAGATTGAAGCCTCTGTAAGGTAGGACGACTGGTTTATTAATTATTATTCTTTTCTTGTTGTGATTTCTGTTGTATTTCAACCCATGTTGGTTGGTTGAGTTGGAAATTAAAGAGTGGTCATGCTGATGGCTGTAACGATATTGTTAGTTGCTCTACTGCATTGACCAGGTACACCTCTGGAGATTGACAGTGCCACCTTGCGAGCGTCAGCCGCTGCACCATTTGTTCAGCTTTAGCAAGGGTCATCTCGGTCCGAACAAGTTAGTGACTGTGAGGAAGACCAAGAAAGCACAACTTTCACCTGAAGTGTGACTAAGCTCTGCATGAAACCCAAGTCTCTAAAGCTATGAGGAACCAACACTAAGTACCACCCCAGCGTACCCTACCCAAGAATCTATAAACCTAGTGCCACCCCAAATGACATGGACAAGTACCTTTTTGGAATGTTGCTTGCTTCTTTGGAGAACCTCATCAGTCGACCCTGAACTTCAATCCCTACATTAAATGCTAGCAAGAGGTCGAGCCCAGAAGGTCTGCTCTCCTTTGGGAAGGTTTCCACTAAAGCGAGCAGCGCAGGTAGAACAGCTCCAGAAGGGTGAGTCGCCGGGTGCCACGTGTCGTCAAAGTCCATGGAATGGATCTGAGGAGGAGGTAAGAAGACTTTCAGGTACAATTTCTCTCAACAATGGACAAATGTGAACAAGTGAAGTATCAACTCATAAGAAGCTGGCTGGCTGGCTACCTCGTTGGCTTCATCCTTTTGAATGTTTATCATAAATATAACGGCGTGCAAGTGAAATTGACAAAGAGATCGATAACTTACTGCGACTCCATTTGCGAATGCAGCATACTGAGGGGAAAGATTCTGTGCCGTATTTCCCCAGACGGAGCTTGTATTGTGTGCGTTGTACAGCTAACAAGAGAAGAAAGGAAAAAAAAAACAAGACAAATGTAACCTTATTTGACGACATATTGGCGCGTAGATGGCGGGTTACAACATAATACACTCTTACGGCTTTATTAAAGGAAGAATACAAGTCAAAAGACAGCCACGTCACAGTTGATTAGTGTCAAGAAATTGGAAACGCAGTCCTGACCAGCCAGCATATACGGCAGGAATAGCTGAGCTCCAGTCATGCTGTGAAACGTGGCCTCCGGCGCACCAACACAGCGCTCGTGAGTTCTAGCATTTGATTTCAATGTACACTTTTGAATTTAAACAAGCAGAGAAGCTTCTGCACAGCACAGACTCAATCTCTGCTTTGCTCGGAAAGCCCTGCAGTCGCTGCGGTGTTCAGGACCCCCGAGTGGCTGTCATTTCACTGCCAGGACATTAGGGGGTAGGGTGGCATGGAAAAAGTTGTAGGTGATTTTAAGAAGTAAGCTGATCACATTGAACTGACATTAATGATGGTGGGCTGAGACCACTGCCTTATTTCCGTACAGTTTTAAGTGAGGCCTGGAATGTTCTAACTTCAGCCATTGCTCTATCACTAATCAGTTGACTTCTCTGTTTTCTGCTCGTACCCACACAGAGTGTGTGGCCTTATTTGTTACGGCTCCAAAAAAAAAAAAAAAAAATAAATCCATAGAAGCTCTTTTCTGAAGTGTGAGAAGACTTTGGACAGAAGTAGAAGTGTTCCCAGCCTCAGAATTAACCACCAGTTTGGAAACGTCGCTACTGTGACCCAAGGAGAAATCACACAAATGCTTACTTTGCTGTATTGCACAACTTTACTGAAGACACTGCTGGTGGTCCCCAGGAGCCCCACGCCCAGTGTGTCCAGTATCATCCGCTTGCTCCGGTGAAGAAGAGTATCGCTCAGGTGTCCTTCCTTCAAGCCGTGGATGGCCAAGCCGAAGCTGTCAGTGACCGTCTACAAAGAAGGGAGAAGTGTCGCCGTCATACTTGGTGGAGTTTAAAGCAGAACAGTGCAAGAAGAGGGGAGCAGCAGAAAAGAGAGGTGTGCTGCTTCTCTTTTGCTACATCTATTTTGTATTATTAACTTGACCATTTTTACAATCACAAAGCAAAACTACTTTATACAAAATATTTGATATAAGATGATGGCTTGCTTACATACTACTCTTAATATCAAATGTAATTATATCAATGGTCTTCTAGATCCCAGTATGACTTTAAATGGAAATTCAATCCCCCTCAGCGTGTTCATCAACAGTCCACCCCCCAATTTTGCTTTTCATTTGGTTACAAAAATCTGAAAATGTCTGCATTCATTTATCTTTGTTCAGCTGCCTAAACCCAAGGAGGGTGTGTTACCTTTCTGAGCATCTCGTGTCAAGCTGTCAGTATGTCCTTAGCTCCTCTTGACGTCTGCCAAAGTTGCCGGTGCCAGTGACTTCCCAGGCTGTTGCTCCTTATTTATAAGCCCTGCTGAGAGATTTGCAAACTGTGGGATTTCCCAACCAATATGACTCACCTCAACCCTGCCTGGCCTCAGGGCTGGCATTTTGCAATTAAACACGAGTTTACCTTACTAAGCAAGAACACGGAAAGCAGAAGTCTGTGCCACTCTCACTCATATAGATGATGATACAGTTCAACTTTTAAATGTACCAATCAGTGCTTGAGTGCAGCTTTAGTAAACAAGCAGAACAGGCAGATTCATTCTGTGGAGTTTCCAAAAAGCGGGGTGACAAGCAACACCCACACACACACACACACACACACACACACACACACACCCCTTCAGTGCAGCCGCTGAGTGTTTGAAGTGTAGATGTGCACCGCGGACCCTCAGCGGCATTTCCAGTACAGCAGGAAATATTTATTTGGGCTTACATTTAATTTTCTTTTTTATATAAAAAGAAAATAGCTGTAATAATCATGAAAAGTTATGTGTGATACTCACTAATTAATTTTTTATTTTCTTTTTTGATTACTGTAAACAAGCAATTATAATAATAAATAATTATGTGCTGGACATTATTTAATTGCAGACTTTATGAATGTGTCTGTTTCACAGCAGTAAAGACTCCAGACTTCAAACCCTGAGGCTGTCAGTTCAAATCCCACGATTGACACTCGGTGACCACAAGCAGATCACTTCAGCACCGGCACTGCAACTGGAAAAGCAAAAGTAATGGAAGGCAAGGCATCTGTAAATATGACATAGAAACACTCAAAATACATAGTAATGTGTGAACATTTATTAAGGTTTTGAATTCTGTTTTAGTTTTTTATTAGAGTGAACAGTATAGAAACAATAATCATAAAATAGGCATGAGTATTTTATAAAATTTCTTTTGAATGATTGCAACTAGAATAGAAAAGAAGGAAAATTTTGCAGACTTTGAATTGCAGAAGTTATTAATAAAGTGACTTATTGAACATGAATTAGAAATAAATGCTAAAATAAGTTCCTTGCTAATATTCATAAAGTAACTTCATAAATTCTATCTATCTATCTATCTATCTATCTATCTATATTTCCTTGTTTTATCTATCTATCTATCTATCTATCTATCTATCTATCTATCTGTCATATAGTGCCTTACATATCTATCTATCATATATTTTCTTGTTTTATCTA
>JANRMT010062833.1:20609302-20635521 GCA_026402145.1 Polypterus bichir lapradei | reverse complement strand
TATCTATCTATCTATCTATCTATCTATCTATCTATCTATCTATCTATTGCCCCAGAGGACCCAGTATGGGTGGCTCCTTACCTGACCAGGACACCCTTGTAATGGAAGGTCTAGGATAGGTGAGCTGCCCGACCAGGTTGGAAGGACAAGGGGGACTGTCCTTTGTGGACAGGTAAACCCCCCGATTCAGGAGGTGGCATTAACCCACAGGTGGTGCTCCTATTGATGCACTCCCATACTAGGAGTTATAGTCCTGGTGGTCCTTGGGGACCACCAGGTGGAGCTGCACAGGGAGGTCATGTCCTGCTAAGGAGCTCATGCTAGACCCAGAAGTGCTTCCCAAGTGTGATGTTGGGGCACTGGAAGTGCACCCTGGTCCAACATAAAAGGAGCCGCTGCACATTACCCGGGGGTGACTGGAGTCAGGGGGATGCAGATGAGGTGCTGGGAGGTGTTGAGGAGGCAAAGAAGAGAAGCTTTGTCCTGTGCTTGGCTGGACTGTGTAAAGAACCGTATTTAGAGGTCCTTCATTATAAATAAATCCTTATTTGATTCTGTGCAGTTGTGTTAGGGCTGATGTTACGCTCCCTACAGGTCACATTAGCTCGCTGCTGAAAATATATAAATTCAAAAAAAAGAAAATGTGATTTTCTAATGTAATAAATCTAATAAAGTTAATACATACAGTATGTTTAATAGCAGCTTCGGTATTGAGTTATTTCAATATATGATGATATAAATCTGTGAAATCCGAAAGAAATATTTTATTTTGTATACATCTGTGTAGCTTGCTGTTTGTGTTTATCTGTATGTAGTACGTCTCTCACTGCTCACAGCAGCACGGTGCCGAGGTGTGCGGGGGGGCATTATTGTCTAAAATGTCGCTTTGTTTGCTCCATCGAGTGCCGCTCTTTAAAGAGTCAGCTTTCCAGGAAGAGTGTCTGAATGTTAAATAGTATTTTTATAGTTACAGCAATTAAACATTTCTAGAATAAACTCATACTATACACATATACTAAAAGACGCAAGTGAAAAACTAAACATTATAAAGCAACGATTAGGGAAATTGCTGAAAGAAAAGAAACAACACCCTGAAGTTAAGGCCATTAAAACACTCCGAGTGTGGGAAATTCCTGGAGAGACATCACAGTAACTGCTGGCAGCAGATGTGCCTCTGTGAATGTGTGAATGTGTGAATGTGTGTGTGTGTGTGTGTGTGTGTGTGTGTGTACGAACCACCAGGTGAAAGCCCTGTTTGATGAGCACACACTGGGGATTCCTCCGCAGCTCTGCTGACAGATCAAAACAAAACAAGTTAAAGGTTATTGTGCTGTCGTTGTTGTTTTATTTTTTATTTCAGGACCACCTATGTAATTTATGTAAACCTGAGTTACAACTTGTATCACATGGATTGGGAATTTTGTAATCTATTCCACATAAAGCTCGGCATTTCAATGAAAAGTGAAAGAGAAGATTTTTATCAGGTGGCCTTTGCAGGGCCCTGTCATCATCATAAAGACTCCACAGTATTCAACTGGAATGCAAAACGGAAATACGGTAATTGCGATATTTCATCTAAGTAGAAGACACACCCAATCTGGTGTACCATTATTAATCCTACTTAAACCAGTTTGGGGTCTTGGGAAGGTTCTGTTAGCCCTCTTGGAGGGCACGCTGTCTCTCGCACACCAACAGCAAGGCACTTTAAAGCTGACGTGTAGAAGGAAGGCCACACAGTCATGGAGAGAGATACTGTAGCTCAAACCCCACAAAGGTCGCAACCAGGTCAGGATTTAGCAGCAGAAGCCGATCAGCAAAAAAAGAAAGCTTTTCACTTAGAAGTTTTTGAACCAAACCCTCGCTTTGAAAGTCTGGGATGGTAAGAAAACTACTTATTGTGGTGTGAACACACAAAGAGCAGACATTTAAGTGCGGCCACTTAATGATTCTGTTGTAGTCTGGAATACCTTCTAGATATCATGAGGTCACATTTACCCAAGTACTGCCAACTTCAAGACTTGGGTTTCCTTCTATGGGACAACATGTCGTCACAGTGGCAAGCACGGCTGTCCAAACTCCAGGGTTTAATATTTGGTCAGGAATTCCCACGTTCTCCCAATGTGTACCTGCATGCTTTCTAGGAACCTTCTTCCAGAATCCAAAGCCTTATATGTTAGGTGACAGTTGAAGGTGCCGAGTGTTAGGTCTTGTCCCCCAGAACTGCTGGTGGAAGGTTTGATTCAGTAGACTTAAGGATCAATGGATTTACTTTTATGGTTATTTTCAATGAATTACTTATTATGAAATATATCTTTTACTTGTTTGGATGTGTGCTTTCTCAAAAGTATTGCAGAAGCGTGAACTTCATTTGCAAGAAGTGATCCTTTAATGTAATGCAGTACATTATGCCTGTAAATTCTCTAATTGTGCAACTTCTCAGAACTGAGAGTATAATGTGAGATTTTCTCAGTCAGCTTCTAACAAACACTCGGCTGGACAGATCGGCCAAAAACTGGTGACCTCACAGGACATAATGTTTACGGCACAATCAACTGGAACAGAAGGATCTTAGGGAACTTCAAAACTCGTCTGGATGTCATTTTCGAACAGGATTGACAAGTTTCTTTTTGGCTGAGTGAAAATTAGTCTAATGGTGAAATGTCACTTTGTAATAATACAGACTCATGCCAGGCTCTCCGATATTTAAACAGCATGACCAACAGGGGCGCCACTGAGCCCCAAATCTGTCACTTGAGTTTGACTCTGGTCTTTGTGATGGGTATTTGAGCCACCATAAGCCAGTCTGAGCTATGTTTTTAACTACATGCCTTTGTAAAGTACTGTTAAAAACACATTTTATGTAGTCTGCTAACACGTGGAATTAACACTCTGTTATCACTGTTAATTTTTGTTTCTGACTCACTGTTATAAAAATATTCCATAGACAAACACATGATAACTGACTCTTTAATGAAATAGCTGAATACATTTTAGAATGTTCCATCTTTCAAATCAGTTAACGTTACACCTTTTAGATGTTTTTTATGTATGACGTCTTTCCTATTTTAAGCATTTTCATTTTCAGATTAGGCCCTTATTTTAACAAATATTCTTTAATTTAATCAACATGCCTGATCTGTCTGTTGTGCACGCCAAGCTGCACAAAAGTCAGTAAACCATGCTTTACAGGGTAATGTGGTCCTCTAGCCTGATGTTGCCCAGCAAGTGTGTCTAAACAACACACACCTAACATTCTCACATAGAATATAAAAGATGAATTAATATCAACGATACAAGAGAAGTGGGCCACTGTATGTAGGCACCAAGAATTCCTGAGTGTTCATATACTGTACATTAACAGTTTATATATGTTGTGAACAGCAGGAGGTGCTGCCAAGCAACCAAACCCCAGACATGCAAGTCCCAACACCTCTCTGGTTCAATAAAAGATTTTTTTTATTGTGGTAAACCCTTCCAGTAAGTGTTTCCCATGCCATACAGATCGTAAGTGGACAATTAACACAGCCAATACACAGAATTAATAGTTGCTCTTTGGTCTTTCGTTTCTCTCTGTCCACCTGTCTCCAGCGAGTGCTGCCTTCCTTCCTCCCAGCTCGGACTCCCCTGGATGTGGCAGGACAGTTCCGTTTATCTCAGACCCAGAAGTGCTAACAGTGCCAGGGCATAACCTGATAGAAGCACTCCTGGGTCAGAAGTGTCAAGAAGGCAGAGATGTTTTTGAATTCCTCCCTGCAATTCCCCTTGGTGGTTGGCATAGTGTACCACCAAACTGTAGTATGGAACTACATTTCTCATCATGCATGTTAGTTGAAAAGTAGGGACAATGAAACAAGGATGCTGCCTTCCAGTGTATCAGGGGAGTATTGCCTTTGGGAAGGCCAACTCCTCCAATCCCTGCCTCCCTTCCTGGCAATGGATCAGTACTTAACCTGGCCGGGATGCCAGACGATTCCTGACGACACTTAGAATGTGTAACTCAATCTCAAAATCATGGAAGCGTCCAATTTCCAGGTCAAAATTTCAAAGATCAGTGGCTACTGAGCCCATCCCCAACCTGTGCAGGGCTCCGTGCTAAAATACATTACAGATAGTTAGCATTTAATGATTCAATGATTAATGCTGACACAAAAGCCAAAATACCAAAAGTGTCATAAAGCACCCTATTGATGGTCACCACCATTTGCATGGCAGCTAATAGAGTTTGGCTGAATTAGGCAACTTGACCACAAGCAGTCCATTTCATACTGATGAGATAACATGAAGTTCTCTATTAGGTGAAATCTCTTAATGTGTTATCTATGAATCCATTTATCAACTTTCCTAATTTAATTTTAGTTAGAGGTGATCTGGGGCCTCATGTATAAATGTTGCGTACGCCTGTTTCCACTCTCACTTTATCAAATACGCTGACATTAACTGCATATTGTTTATTAGTTTAAGGCATCTGATTGTAATTAACCTGTAACAATATAATGGTGCATGGAATGGCCAAACTATTCCAAATACCATAGCTGCTTTAGCGTTGTTACTCTCGGTGCACCGCTGAGAGTATTTCAACTGCAGCTGATCGGAAAGAGGATTATCAGGATACAGGATCTAGCACACGCTGCCTCAACCATGTGCACAGTCTATTTGAACTGCTCTCATACAACAAACACTTCAGAGCCTTTCCTGTAGGGACCTCACGGTTCAGAAACAGTTTCATCCCAAAAACTCTAAATGCACTCATTCAGTCCATCAAGTGCTTCCGATAGAACTGTTTGTACTTATTAGTACATTTACCTCACTGTAAATTTGCACTACAGTTCTAATATTGCACAACCTGAGCCACATTATGAAATTTCACTATCTGCACTATATGTACATGTATATTGTGCTTATGCTTTAATATTGTATATTTTTCATTGTTTTTTAATCATATTATTTTTATTATTATTATCATTTTATAGGAAAATATACAATAACAATAAAGGAATTCAATTCAACTCAATAGAAGAAAGCACGTATTTACATATGATGATGATTGGCTTCTAAGTCGATTTAGATTCCCAAGCATTATCTTCTGGGAGCTCTTGATATCATTTTTAAGATGAAACACAGTATAGTATGTATATTACATTATACAGATACATTTTAACTTAATTTAAATAATGTATACTGTTAATGATTAAACATGTGAGGACACGGTGGACAGCGGTAGCGATGAGCTGACACCCCATCCATGGATTGATCCTGCCTCACGCTATATGCTTGCTGGGATTGGCGAGACCCTGGATGGATAGATGGATGGAATAATTAAACATATACTACGAAGATATTTCAATGTTCCTTAAAAGTTTTGAAGAGTTGGCGTTCTAAGCTTACAGATGGCTTAACATCTATTACAGAACTGATTGTGTGGCGATTGGTTACTTGGAGAAAGAAAAAGGAGAGGAGTTGGGGGTTAGTATGTTTGAAAGAGACAGTACTGCTGCAGTAAATTATTTCACTGCTGGTCGCACATAGGGCTGCAAGCATCTTGCGGGAGGCAAGAAAAATCACTGGGCGTGGTGCCAGCTCGTTGCTATCATTGCGCCAACGTGCCTCAATGTTTAATACATGCTTTAATTTCTGTCATCATGAAAATGATATCAAGTATACATCTTAGTATTAAAATTGTTCAGAGAGCTGTAACATCATGAATGTAATGTATTCTGTGTCCTGTCGGCTTAAGAGAAAGCCTGTTTAAGAAGCATGTAGTGATTCACACACATAGAACACTCAGAAGAACACATACAATACAAATCATTTAACATGACTTTAGTTACAATGGGATTTGAGAAACTAGTAAATTAAATGATTTTAAGCTAAAGTTTATGACGTTCTACTTTAATGACAAAATAAACTACATGATTAAAGTGGAAATTTTGACCTTGTTTTCCCACTGTGTGCCTTTATTTATTTTCTCTGTACCCTAATAAGCTTTCATATGACACTCAGACAGTGGGCTACAGCTCACCTTTTCACGGCGACTTTGATATCTGACAACTTTTTTTTATTTCGGACACTGTGCGACTTTCTGAACTTGAACTTTTGAGTTTCTCTGCCACTCTCTGTCACTTGATCAACTTCCTTTTGTTGTTTATACCAGTGTTTAAACCAACAAATAGTACGTTTTTCTTGCCTCCTTTTGGTACTTGCTGAAATTCTTCTATTTTCCCTCTGCTTTTGCCATTGCCTTATCACAGAATGCTGAACTTAAGGAGTTATTTATAATGATTTGCATATTCAAAAGGGCGTAATTCTAGGGATAGTTGGGGTGGGGCGGCAGGCGTGTGCACGTGTGTTACATTTCACGCTGGCCGGGATTTATGTAGCAGAAGAACATGGAAATCTGCATACGTACAGATTTATGCATCTGGATATTTTTGTACGTACAAACATTTCTGTTTTTGTCCGTATGCCATGTTTTATTGTGAATTCTGCTCACTCTATTCTACGTGATGCCCCTGGAACCTATAGGTGCAGGGCAGGAGCAAAACTTGGAAAGGGTCCATTGTAGGCCGCTCTCCTATACACACCCATACTCACTCATGATGGGTCAATTTTTAGTGTCCAGTTAGCCTAACGTGTATGTCTTTTGGGTGTGGCAGAATCTTGGGGTAGCCAGAGAAAACCTGAAGCAGACACAGGATGGCAAAACTCTTCTTATATACTTATATATGTCTCTCCTTGTACTATTAAAACAATAAAGTTGTTTTCTTTTATCTACAGCAGCATACAAATCAGAAGTGTTTGGCAAGAGATTTTGAGTCCTGAACTGCTCAGCGTCAGAGTTTTCATGTTTTCCCTGTAACATGCTGACATAATGTACAGACGTCCTAAAGAGCCTCCATGTTGTCATCCTTTTCCTTAGGTGAGTGGTGAGCGTATCCCACACCGACATTGCTAGATATCACCCATGAGCTGTTTCAGTGTACTCAATTTATTCTGCTGATGTTCTGACTGTTTGAACAAACTCACTACCAGCACCAAAAAACTCCAAATATAAACTCAATTATTTGCCTTTAGCCTAAAGGAGTCCGGTGTCCAGTGGTCCCACTGTATGAATAATTTGCTTTTTGATGAAGATATTTGTTTTGGAGAACAAAGATGAGCACAGAAATCTAATATGAGTGTGGCACTTCAGATCAGGGCTATTGTTCATACCAGTCGTATTCTTCAGAATGTTTCTGTCCTTCTCCATTTAAACACTGAAGTTACCAACTAGCACTACTGCGCAAGTGGCACTCTTTTTAGCAAAGTACTGAGCTTCTCACAGAAGGCAAAATATCTGAGCAATTTTTAAAAGAATAAACACAAACAAAAAATGAAATACAATCAATTTTCATCATCTGCAGGAGTTACATTCCTGAAAGACCCAGTGGGTTTGGAAAACACAGATATTGAAGCATTGATTCCCTGGGAAAAATGAGATTCCAATGGAATGTCTGCTAGCAGTGTGGGACCAGTGTGGGTAGATGGGGTTCGACGTGCCATCTCTCTGCTCTCACCCCCTGAGGCTTGTTAATGATGCTTCCTCTTTCTTGCCTGCAGACATCTTGCTACAACTTTTACTTCCTCTGTAGTCAAGTTTGATCAGCTTTTAGGGGTCTTGCCAGAGGCTACAAGCTGCCACAGCAGGGGTCCAATCCAAGAACCTCACTAAACCATCCAGCCGGTGGTAACGATGGGTTGTGTGTACCATGGGCAGAGACTTAATCATCACGAGCTTGTGACCCACACTTACTGGGAATTCTTTGTTCATGACGAACAATTACCAGCACCGGCCCCCATGACAAATAAAGTTCAATGGCTTTCCCGCGCCTCTTGATGCTTGCGCACGTGCAGCCCTGGGCATTCAAGGGTACCACAGGCCTGTTACTGCTCAGTATTACATTTCACTAATGTGCAACAGGCCTTTCTGAATTTTGCTTTCTGCTGCATGTGACTACACATACAAACCTCCAAACCCCATCCTGTGGCTAGCAGTGAGGACCTTATTTTTCTAATATACTTTTATAAAAGCAGATAAGAGAACTGCCAGAACAGAATATGTGAATAGCAAAGATTTACTGTATGTTCTTCCTACAATCCAAAACAATATTAAGACATTTCTGGTATCCTAAAGCACAAACCTCAGTTGTTTCAGTTCCTAGCAACTGCCTGGGACTTCCTATGAGACGTCAACTTCAACAAATAGTCTGGTTTTAGATTTTATGATGTGCAGAAAGGTGAGCCTGGCTATACAGTACTGTATATCTAACTAATACAAGGGTAAATCAAAACGTAAAGGCAAATGGAAAGTTACGCTATTACCACAACAAACAGAAGCTGATCCAATGCAAAACATTTATGATGGCTTATGGGTAATTTGCACTCTGCCACTAGTCCAATTGAAGGTCAAATAAACATGGACGTCCCGCTCCACTCCGATTGCACCATTGTTGATCAATGCGTCATAGTGAGATTTCTTCGGGCAGATAGAGTGAAACTTTGAGCCTTCAAATTATCCATAAGCTGTCGTGAATGTGTTGCATTGCATTAGCTTCTGTCCGTTGTACTTACTGCACAAATGTAAACTGTACAGTATTCTGACCAGTAATGCAATATTCCTCATCCCAAAAGCCAGTTATTACTGCCAGGGTCTAATCTGTCTATTATTGCACCTATGCTCCATCATTTATGTTAAATTTCAGGGCAGCTCCAAACTGATTCTTTGTTCTATACGCTGAGCAAGAGTGGGCAGGAAGAGTCAGTCAACCAATACCGCTCTATTTCTGTGTTTCAATGATTGGTTCCTGGTACTCCTGTTCTTTAATTGTGTGCTTTGGATTATGGCAGACTACCATGAGAATCAACTTTTAAAGAATCACTTATTTAGCCTATCAGTTTTCCCAATTTACCTTGCCAAGGTTCTCAACAATGCAGCTGTAAAGATGCCTCTCCATGAACTCGGTGTCACAATCCTGGACAAGTCATCTAGCCCTATGACTGCTTTAGATGATCTCTTAACGTTTCTGGAGCTAGTTGGACATTATTTTGTATTTTATCACATTTATTTAGACTTTGGGCAGACATACACTCAACCAATTAATTGATATAATCAATCCAGTTGTTAAGTGTTGTTTTTTGTGTCGTCTTTGTTTTTTCTAAAATATTAACTTTCATGTGTTTATTGTAATTAAGTACATTTTGTTAACTATGTTCTGTATATTTATTGATTAGTGTATGAGGTGTTCTCTTATTTTCCTTGTGTTTTGTGGGTGAAACCCGAAGAGGCGGGTCCACCCTGATGTTACTGCTGAACAACAGTGCATATTCTAGACTCGGTCCTTCAGTGGTTCCTTATGGTTTATGGTCAAAGAGGACATATTTCTGACTATTATCTTTGCCTGGTTTGTATTTGTTTTGCTTCTGTTTTTGGATTACAATTTCTGGATTACCGATTTGGATTTGTTGTGGGTTTCTTGTTAAGCAAACCCTTTCAGCCTAGTTTTTCCAATTTTTGCTGTTCTTTTGATAAATTCCTTCATTTATGACGATTTTATGGTGGACTTGTTTTTCAAACCAGAGGTTTAAGGTTTTCCTTTCCTTTGAGGGGCATTTTTGTATGTTTTTTGGTATATGTAAAATATTATAAAGCCAGTTTCCTATTTTGCATGGGGTCTGGCTACCTGAGGTGAGGCAATTGAAGTTCTTGACCTGATTTGTGGGTCTTTTGGGAGGTTTATTAGTTTTTTTCTGATATTTTGTTGTTAATGAATTATGAAAAAATGAAAGTTAAAAGTTGAGAAAATGTGGATGAGAAGAATTGATTGATGTTAATAAATCAATTAATTATGGGTTTTGCTTTTGGCATTGCCAGTAATTAATTTTACAATTTGCTAAGGTTTCTACATTCATTTTAACAAACATAATAATACAATTTATTGATGCACACAAGGGTTAAAGAAATAGGCTCTCAAGACAGATGAGATAGGCCAACATATAACACGGATGAGGTTTGCTATTCTTAGTTCATTTAGTCATTTTCTGAAGTTTCTTGATTTTGCAATTCTTTGTTTACTTTATCTCTTATGTTGTTTCAGTCTGATGTTACAGTCATTGCACCATGATGCACAGCTGTGGGTGAAAGAGGGTGGAGATTAAAGGCACGGGTTTCTAAAAAGCTTGTAAAAACCAGAAGTGTACCTGGCATGGTCATGAGCTTGTTACACTGCTTAGAGCTGGTCTGTCTCCTCTCCACTGAGGATGGCAATGTGATGCTCCTTGTTTTAGGGGTGGTATGGCCTTCTGGTGATTGGTCAAAGTCCTTTCAGTTAGAGAGCTGGCTTATGGCTGCATCGTATTATGCATCAGAGTGAGAAGGGCTCAGCTTGCAAGCTTAAAATGAATTTTCTGTTTTAGGTGCCGTTCCTTCTCAAGCAGTCTCTGCAAATATATCGTCTCATCTTTAACAAACTTTGTTATCAGCTGAAGCACAGAGAACAGGCTGTTCAAATGTTGGCTTTGCACAAAGCCGCCTCTGAGTATCTCAAGGGATCCTGGATTGAATTGGCTCACGAGTTGGGGAAAGTGAGATGGTGAACCAACAATGAATCATGGAGCCTTCCTATGAAACTGCTATATGTTCGTGTTTCTCTTACACTCTGATAAAGACGTGCACTACACAATTGGCACATTGATAAATACATAGTGCTCAATGGAGGAGGACTAATGTGCCAAACTGCCGCTAGTACTGATAGCAATTTGAGAAACACCACATAAGAGCACATGCATCACTGCCTTTGAGATGATGACTATACAGTATCTGCAACTTCCCAGCATTACCTTTATAGCACAGAGTATACAAATCTACTGAATGACATTACTACACATCACATGGACCTACGGCTATGTATCCCACAAATCTTCATTTTTGCCCAATAGTACCCAGATAGGGTTCCACAGAGGCACACTAGTTAGTTTGGCTGCCTCATAAGTCCATGCGCAGTTCTGGTCTATGTGGAGTTTGCTTGTTCTGTCTGTGTCTTCATTGCTTTTTCTCTCATGTTCACAAAGGCATGCAGGTTAAGTTGGCTCTGTTCTGGTGGAGGTGTTTGTGTTTCCTGGTCAGGGCTTCTTCATGCCTTGCACCCCATGCTACCAGTACTGACACTGGCTTCTGCCACCCTAAACTGGATTAAGCAGATTTTATGACCAAAATGTTTCAAGTTGATGGCAGTTTCTTCTGCTGTAATTTTCAAATGTCCATGACAGTTATTCTTCAAGTTTTTTTTTTCTCTCAACCCAATATTGCCTATTGCATGTCTTCCCAACCCATAACTGCTATGGAACAGCAGCCAATCATAGATAGATAGATAGATAGATAGATAGATACTTTATTAATCCCAAGGGGAAATTCACATAATCCAGCAGCAGTATACTGATACAAAGAAACAATATTAAATTAAATAGTAATAAAAATGAAAAAAAGTTAGCATTTACTCCCCCGGGTGGAATTGAAGAGTCGCATAGTGTGGGGGAGGAACGATCTCCTCAGTCTGTCAGTGGAGCAGGACAGTGACAAAAGTCTGTCACTGAAGCTACTCCTCTGCCTGGAGATGACACTGTTCAGTGGATGCAGTGGATTATTCATGATTGACAGGAGTTTGCTTAATGCCTGTCGCTCTGCCACAGATGTTAAACTGTCCAACTTTACTCCTACAATAGAGCCTGCCTTCTTAACAAGTTTGTCCAGGCGTGAGGCGTCTTTCATCTTTATGCTGCCACCCCAGCACACCACCGCGTAGAAGAGGGCACTCGCCACAACCGTCTGGTAGAACATCTGCAGCATCTTACTGCAGATGTTGAACGATGCCAACCTTCTCAGAAAGTATAGTCTGCTCTGACCTTTCTTACATAGAGCATCAGTATTGGCAGTCCAGTCCAATTTGTCATCCAGCTGCACTCCCAGGTATTTATAGGTCTGCACCCTCTGCACACAGTCACCTCTGATGATCACAGGGTCCATGAGGGGCCTGGGCCTCCTAAAATCCACCACCAGCTCCTTGGTTTTGCTGGTGTTAAGATGTAAGTGGTTTGAGTCGCACCATTTAACAAAGTCTTTGATTAGCTTCCTGTACTCCTCCTCCTGCCCACTCCTGATGCAGCCCACAATAGCAGTGTCATCAGCGAACTTTTGCACGTGACAGGACTCCGAGTCATATTGGAAGTCTGATGTATATAGATTGAACAGGACCGGAGAAAGTACAGTCCCCTGCGGCGCCCCTGTATTGCTGAACACAATGTCAGACCTGCAGTTCCCAAGACGCACATATTGAGGTCTGTCTGTAAGATAGTCCACAATCCATGCCACCAGGTGTGAGTCTACTCCCATCTCAGTCAGCTTGTCTCTAAGGAGCAGAGGTTGGATGGTGTTGAAGGCGCTAGAAAAGTCCAAAAACATAATTCTTACAGCACCACTGCCTCTGTCCAGGTGGGAGAGGGATCGGTGTAGCATATAGATGATGGCATCCTCCGCTCCCACCTTCTCCTGGTATGCGAACTGCAGAGGGTCGAGGGCGTGGCGGACCTGTGACCTCAGGTGGTGAAGCAGCAGCCGCTCCATGGTCTTCATCAGATGTGACGTCAGAGCAACAGGCCGGAAGTCATTCAGCTCACTAGGACGTGATACCTTTGGGACAGGGGTGATACAAGATGTTTTCCAAAGCCTTGGGACTCTCCCCTGTTCCAGGCTCAGGTTGAAGATGCGCTGTAGAGGACTCCCCAGTTCCAACGCACAGGCCTTCAGCAGTCGTGGGGATACACCATCCGGACCCGCTGCTTTGCTGGCACGAAGTCTTTTCAGCTCTCTGCTCACATGGGCTGCTGTAATTGTGGGTGGGGATGTCTCACCTATGCTGGTATCAGCAGAAGGATGGTTGGAGGATGCAGTACTCCGAGGTGAGAGTGGGTTAGGGTGATCAAACCTATTAAAGAAGTTGTTCATTTGGTTTGCTCTCTCCACGTCTGTCTCGATGGCGACACACCGCTTCGAGCTGCAGCCAGTGATAATCTTCATTCCATCCCATACTTCCTTCATGCTGTTGTTCTGCAACTTCTGCTCCAGCTTTCTCCTGTACTGCTCTTTCGCCGCCCTGAGTTGGACTCGGAGTTCCTTCTGCACGCGCTTGAGCTCATGCTGATCACCACCTTTAAAAGCCCTTTTCTTCTGGTTCAAAAGGCCCTTGATGTCACTTGTAACCCATGGCTTGTTGTTAGCATAGCAGCGTACTGTTCTTACTGGAACAACAATGTCCATACAGAAGTTGATGTAATCAGTTGTGCATTCAACAGCCTCTTCAATGTTCTCACTATGTGACCTCAGCAATATATCCCAGTCTGTAGTTCCAAAGCAGTCTCTCAGAGCCTGCTCTGCCTCAGGGGACCACTTCCTGAATGAGCGTGTGGTTGTAGGTAGCGCCCTCACTCTTGGTTTGTATTGAGGCTGTAGCAGAACCAGGTTATGATCTGCTTTCCCAAGCGCAGGCAGCGGGGTGGCGCTGTATGCGTCTTTAACGTTTGCATACAGTAGGTCGATAGTCCTGTTTCCCCGGGTGTTACAATCCACATACTGGGAGAAGGCAGGTAATGTTTTGTCCAGCGTTACATGGTTAAAGTCTCCAGCGATTAGCACAAGTGCCTCAGGGTGCTGCGTTTGTAACTTAGCAACTGCGGAATGGATGATGTCACTCGCTATCTCCGCGTTCGCTTGAGGGGGGATGTAAACGATAACAACAATCACGTGTCCAAACTCTCTAGGCAAGTAATACGGACGCAGACTTACGGCCAACAGTTCGATGTCCCTGCAGCAATTGGAGATTTTAACGTTTACATGTCCTGAGTTGCACCACTTTGTATTGACATAGAGAGCGAGTCCTCCTCCTTTCTTCTTCCCGCAGGTACTTGCGTCTCTGTCCGCTCTAACTGTGCTAAACCCGGGTAGCTCCACGTTAGCATCTGGGATGGTAGTTGTTAGCCACGTTTCACTAAAACACAGCAAGCTGCATTCATTGTGGCATTTAACCCAAAACATTGTCCTTCCCCCTCAGGAGAATCACCGTCGACTGTGGAGATGGATGCTTCCCTTGCAGAATCGCCAATGAATGTCGCCCTTTCCCACTTGACCCATAGTTTAAGAAACACTGGTCTATGGGAATAAAGAAGACATTCCTCTCATTCCTCTCTTTAGTCAATCTAAACGAAACAAAGGAATTTTGGCACATAGGTACAGATTAAGTTAAAGCACATTAATGAAGTGTCTGCAGACAAAATGTGTAGAATCTCCTTTCACGTTATAAATAATAAAGTGAAACTGAATATATGTTGTCACAGATGTCTGGGGACACTGCCCGGCTTGGACGCCTGGATAGTCCCCGACTTGGACAATGTTACTCCTCGGCCACGAGAGGGCAGCCACCCGGGGCAATTTGGGGGCCACAGGTACGGAGCTGGGATGCTCTTTATGAGAGGACGAGGAGAGGCCACCGCCTGGGGGCGCCTGGACAGTTTGAGAAGCCTGGATGGCAGCACTTCTGCCACACCAGGAAGTGCTGCCGGAAGTAATTCCGAGGACACCCGGAGTGCTTCCAGGTGCTTTCCTGACACTTCCGCCACACCAGGAAGTGACGTCAAGGGGAGCACCTGGGGCTCATCCGGGTCATAATAAAAGGGGAAGCCTCCATCCAGTAGACGAGCCAGAGTTGGGAAGAGAGAGGAGGTCAAAAGAGAGAAAAAGAGAAAGAGAAAGAAGAAGAAGAAGAAGAAAATGACAGTGGAGAGAGTTGGTGCTTAAGGACATTGTGGTGCAGAAAGATTTAAAATAAAAAAGAAGTGTGTTTTGGACATCCTGGTGTCGGTCTGTCTATGTCTGGTGGTACGCTTTCCACAATGTACATAATTTCATTCAGGAAGTGAACTTATCCTTTGGATAATCAATACTTCCTCAAATTTAAAGAGCCATACTGTAAAGCAAAAATGAAATAAGAACCATAGTAGAGGATGTGGGACCTAAAATGACAGTCAGCACACCACGCTCAGAAGCTTTCACAATGCCAGACAGACAGAGACTGGCGCTGCCCGGCTTCAGAGTGTCTACTGATGACTTAGTATAACACCACATAGATTAAAGTGCTCATCGGAGATTCAAAGGCTTATGTGACAGAAAACCTCTGAGCCTCCACAATAGTCCATAACTTTAGGTGGAGTCTTTAGATATCGTTAAACTGATTAACATTAATGGGGAGTAAACAGTGAGATGCAAAAAAAACCCCTACATTAAAATGTATATGGTCCATCCATCCATTATCCAACCCGCTGAATCCGAACAGGGTCACGGGGGTCTGCTGGAGCCAATCCCAGCCAACACAGGGCACAAGGCAGGAACCAATCCTGGGCAGGGTGCCAACCCACTGCAGGACACACACAAACACACCCACACACCAAGCACACACTACGGCCAATTTAGAATCGCCAATCCGCCTAACCTGCACGTTTTTGGACTGTGGGAGGAAACCGGAGCGCCCGGAGGAAACCCACGCAGACACGGGGAGAACATGCAAACTCCACGCAGGGAGGACCCGGGAAGCGAACCCAGGTCTCCTAACTGCGAGGCAGCAGCGCTACCACTGCGCCACCGTGCCACCCTATGTATATGGTTAATTAGCAAATTTCTTAAAGTAAAACTCAATTAATATAGCCAAATAGGTCAAAATGCAATAAAGACAAAAGGTCAAGCAATACTAATAGTAAAGATAAAAAATAAGCATAATGTGGCATAATTTGGTCAAGCCTTAAAAAGGGTAAAATACAAAAAAACACAATACAGGGGGTCCTCGGGTTACAACGTCTCGACATACGACGTTTCGAGTTTACAACGCTCACTCCCATAAAAACTTAAAAAAATTGAGATGTACGAAGGAATAAAGGTAAGGATTTTTTTTACACTCATTTTTTTGTTACTACAGTACAGCGTACAGTATAGTATATTTATGTTCTTTTCCTTTTTCTGTGGCTTAGTTGTGTTCTTATGTTCTAGATTATGATTTTGCAAATGTGTTAGGATAGGTAAGTGACTTAGGCTTGGCTGTGTTTCGACTTACACCAAAATTCGGGTTACATCAGTGTTGTAGGAATGGAACTGTGTCGTAACCAGAGGACCTCCTGTAATGAAAAAACAGCAAAACCATATAAAAAGTCCAAAATGTAAAAAGGCCAAGATATAAAAATATTATAATAAGAAAAAAACAAGCAATACTGGCAGGCAAGGATACAAAAAAGGGGAAGTAATACATTAAAAATCCAAGATACAAAAGATGAGAAAGGACAATCAACACAAAAACGAAAATATATAACTAAGATCAAAAAGTAAAAGATACAAATAACATCAAGATACAAAAACACTAAAATAATAAAACATCCAAGCAATGCAAAATGGCAAGATCCAAGAGAATGCCATAATGAGACAGGGGGGCTTAACAATGTCTAAAAACTAAGATAAAACAATGGCAAACAAATAAAGGGAGAAACCAGGAGCTAATGACACAGAGAACAAGCCCAGCACCCCAGCTGTCAGCCTTTCAAGAGGGTCTCTGGTGACATCTCCACTAGGTACGCACTTACATGTTTGGGAAACCCCACAAGGGGCTTCACATGAGGACGCCAAAGAAGTAGGTGAGATAAAACACAATTAAGAAAGATCAAAACAAATTACAAAATGATTAACAAAGTTGAGTATGGTTAATAAAAAAACATTTGTATAATATAGGGTGGTCCAGATCTAATTATGCAATTTTCATTACGCTATAACTTATTATTTTTATTAAATAGAAAATCACCTGAAAAATCCCGGACCATCGAGAAGTGTGCGAACTGACGACATGAAGAATCGTCTTCATGCCGAACTGGAATCGTCCCCACATAAATCAAAGTCATCCAGACGATCTGGATCTGCATAATTAGATCTGGACCACCCTGTAGAAAAGAAAATAATTCATAAAAATAATTAATTAGATTAACAAAACACACAAAAAAAATTTACACAGACAACGAGGAACACAATAAGAATTACAGTTTGAAACCACTGTGACTGCTGTGGTGTTAATTTGGATTTTGGTTGGAAAATAAAAATGCTTCTGTATGCTAAAAGCCAATAGAAAGCCATGAACAAAGTGTTGACACACAATCTTTATTTCATATTTGGTTTATGTTTGGAATTTTGGCATTTAATCAATCAATTGTTAGCATTTAATAAGAAAATCAACTATTGCAGTTTTGGATTTACTGTAAAGCTTTCTGCTAAGTAAAGAGCATGGTACCCTTAAAGAATTCAGATTGCTTTTGTTATTTTGTATTTCTCACAATAAAAATACGTAGTTTTGCTTCCATAAATTTAAATCTTAATCTATTTGGAGAGGAGTAACATGCAACTGACATTTTATTGTATTTCCTAGATGTGTACAAAGTAAATTTGTTCCAAATTTATTTGGAATTGAATTGCCATATAAAGTACAGTACAACAGTTCTGTTTCTATATATGCATAGACAGAGAGTGTATATACTGTATATTGTGACCACTGGGGGTGCACAGCTCTCCAAACACCCAACATAACAGTGTCACCATAAACCGATTTTAAAATCTGATGGGTTTCCTGAGCTTTTTGCTATATGAAACAGAATTTCATGCTAATTCGTTGCTCGATATCTATTATTAACGACAAACTTGAAAAACACACTTGAACTCAACAGTGGCTCACAAACGACTGACAGTATCAAACAAGTTGAAAGTTGTCACAAACTCGGCTCTGGGATTGTTTTGCGTTGCTCTTGGATGGTGCTCTGCATCAACATTCACCATACGTTTTGATCACACCTCGTAGATTACTCGAATTTGCAATTTCACATATTCCTTTATTATTTAGTGTTCTTTATATCAGTTTGTGATATAGTGCCTTTTATGTTATGGTATTAGATAGCTCTAGCACATCTCTACAATGAGTTGTTAATCTTGGCACTGGAGAGTGGACATGCAAGTATGAATTTCACTGTATGACTTCCACCTGTAAGACTTCCGACTACTACTACATGTAAGGTAAATCTGAAAGCATGGTTCCAACTGCAGTTACTCCTTGGACCATAGATACCCAAGGCATAATTAAACCCTGCAACACTGGAAAAATAAGGTATTTACTAGCAATGTCTGCACATCTTTAATGTAAGGCTTAACTGGGTTTGTGATCGGACAAGGATGGACAAGTAAAGGAATGAGAAACTCGTGATCCAAAATCACAAGAATTCAAATTCACCAAAAGAATTCTCTATTGCTTAAATGTATCAGGGGAACCAAATATTTTTCTTCATTTTAAAACAGGAAAAGTAAGTCCTTTTCTTATAGCTGGCAATGATGTATGACACAAGCAGACGTGATATGGCTTAATCACCTTGTTTTGTGCGATTTACTCCATCTTCCACATTTCACAAACTTCCGTACACAGCAGAGCTCATGGAGCAATCGCAGTATTCTGCCTGTCTGGATCGCATATTTTTCATATGTTATGTAGGGTGGAGACATAAGGGGTGTAGATGACGATGAGAAAACTGGTGGTTGAAGTTCTGGTGCATTGGCCAAGCAAAACTTGGTGACCTTTAATAAACCCTCATCATTGAGACTTGCTCAACTTTACTAACCATCAACTGATGAAAGCATGAAGGGAACAAAAACAGTTATAGCCTTCTCAGCTCCCAGAAATCCCTTTGCCATAAACAGCTCCTTTATCAGCAAGATAGGCAGCACATTTGTTAAAAGAAGAAGATATTCTGCAGTGTGCAAATGGTTAAAGTAAAGAGGTGAGAGGACAACAGAAGGTCGATTTATGACAAAATTCAGACCTACTACATCCATAGAACCATCTCCTAAACCTGCTTATCCAAAAAACGGTCAAGGAGAAGCCAAACCTTTTAAAATGAAATAGTAAAAACCATCCACTGCTAAAAGAATGGGGCATCAAAATCATTATGAAAGAGCTGGAGGCAACAACATTAACTTTTAATTACCGTAGGATATTGCATTTACAGAATTTGATTACACAAAAACTGCCCACCACTCAAAGTTTCAAAAAGAGTGATAGTTGATTGAAATGTATCAGGGGCCAAAAAGACATCTCTCTCTATTTGAGACATGAAAGGGAATTTCTCAGCCGAGGTCATCAGTAACAAGGAGCACAAGTGGATTTCATAGGGTTTAATCATTTAGTCATATGCAGCCTGTTCACCGGGACCATCGTCAGTCCATGGGATTTTTAATTCTTTCATCATTGTGGTATTCTTGTCAAAATATTGCAAAGGAGAACATATGAGTAACAAGGTGACCAATGTAAACCAAAATCAGTATTCTGCAGGAGGTGCTGCCTCGTGGATCTAGTGCCCTGGGTTTATAACCACGAGTGCACAATGGAGTCATCCTCATGGCTGCATTACATCCTGGTATGTCACCTGGTCAGCTCATGTCAGTCAATGTTGACCGCTTCTGTTCAGGACGTATCTAAACCCAATGTGAACAATATTGTTGATGGCTCCTCCACTTTGCCAAACAGTACAGGCCCATTAGCACTCACATTGCTGGATTCTGCTCAACGGCCTCTGCACTGCACAAGTGTTTCTTGCACATACTATCTCGATCACGGGTGGGCAGATTCAGTCCTGGAGGGCCGCAGTGGTTGCAGGTTTTTGTTCCAACCCTGTTGCTTAATTAAAAACCAATCCTTGTCAATTATTTAATTTCATGGCTTGTTAGTGCTTTAACTCTGCCATGTCAAGTCATTCTTATATCCTAGATTTTTTTTCTTTTCTAAGGATATCATCCAAATGATTTGAAGTCTAAAACAGACGAGTTATTCTCAGTGCTTCACTTTTTTCTCTTCACTTTCCTTCCAAGTATTTAATTAAATCCAATAGTGCATGATAAATAGACACAGGTGTAAATGGAAACAAGCTAAATGGAGAAATGCTGGTTTCTTTTGTCATGTGCATCTTATTGCTAATAAGGAACAATTAAAAACCAAGAATACAGCTGTTTAAGACTAAAATAAGCAATAAGGGTTCAAAATCTTAACGAGCGAGATATCTAAAGTGAAGCAGAAGTGTTACTTGAGCAATAAGTGCTTCTTATTAGGCCATTGGGTTGGAACAAAAACCTGCAGCCACTGCGGCCCTCCAGGACTGAATCTGCCCACCCCTGACTAGGTGTTTTAAATGTGGGGTTCTTTATTCATTTGCTCTCGTTTGTGTTATCCTACTATCACTCATTTGTAGGGCACATGCCAGTGAGCGTTTCATTGTACAATAGAGTCCTTTTTATTTAAGTTGCTGAAAACAGGCTGATATGCTGTTGTATAACACGCATCCCAGGTAAATTAATGGAAGGAAATGTTAAGGAGAAGATTGAGCAACACATAGCAAAAAAAAAAGATACATTAGCAAGTAGTCACCATGGGTTCAAGTGGGAAAGATTGCCTTTTACTAATAATTCTATGTGGAAGCAACAAAAGAAGCCTCGTCTCATCTTCTCAACTGCTATTCCTGGTGAGGATCAAGGCTGATCAGAGAGGTGCACCCTATATGATAATAAATATCTTGATTATGAGAAATTAGTAGATAAGTCTCCACAGAGGAGATTAGTAATGAAACTAAAAGAAGCTACCATTCAGCGTTCAATGTGTAGGTGAGTTCAACATTGGCTCAAGCACAGGAAACAAAGGTTTATGGTGAGAGGAACCTTATCAGAATTAAGTGATGTTTACAGTGGTGGTCCTCAGGTATTGTAGAAGGAAAATTTTTTATTAGCATGAGAGGATAGCAAATTAACATATAGAGCCATAAAAAGTAGTTAAAAGCTTCTAAAATATTAAGATTAAGCATAAATTAGAATGTTAAGCAAATAAGATAAGTCTAGCAAATAGTTAACTAAAAAATCAGTTCTATTGCATTATTTTTTAGGCTTACATTAAAATAAAAAAAGAACAGCTAATTGATACACTAGTTTTGGACAGGATAAGAGTTTGAGAACACCTGTGATTCAAGGCTAGGAAGAGATAGCACAGAGAAGATGCCTCTGAAAGCAGCTGGGCTGATGAATCAGCAGAAAGGCAACAAAAGGCTCTAAGCAGGGTCACGCTGACATAATGCATGAAGAGAAAATCTTAGTAAATTCAGGCATTAGCAAAAATACTATAAGAATATGTTAGCAATTAACTTTAGTGTAGAAATTAAGACAAATCAAGCATGCCAAGCAATGATTAAATGAAAGCACATACTATACTTCTTTGTAATTAAAGCTTAAGCTTCAGGCCACTATTATAAAAAGTTTGAAAGGTTTAAGAGAGCAAATGATGAGAGGAAACCCATATATGGAATTGAAGCCTTGGCCAGTTACAGAAAATGGGAACAGCATAGAAAGATAACAAATTCCACAAGGGGGCCAGTGATAGGAAAAGTAAGGAGATAATAAGGCTTCTCATGGAAACTCAAGGTTCGGCCAGACAGGAGTAAAAGGGAGTCAGAGAGGATGGGCAAAAGAGCTCATTATAGCGAGGTCAGAAAAGATAGGAAATGACATAAGAAAAAGCCCAAAGATGGTAAAAGGAAGCCATCCACCCAGTCTTAGACCAATCAAAATAAGCCAAACAGACACCAAGAGGAATAATGGACAGTAAAACCAGGTGCAGAATGAGCTAATCGAACGCGGCCAAAATGATAAGAAATTGTTATAAAAACTTCAATTGTTGTAATGATCAGGGCTCAATCTCATTCGGCCGATTTGGGTTGAGTCCGTGTGGTTGATTTATTGCAATAAAGCCTTAAAACTCTGTCTGTCTATCTCGAGTCCTAATAGCCTTTATTTTTAGGTAAAAAGCCTTCTGATGATGAATTTTTCGCCACGACAGTATCAGTGCTGGCACTGCCGCTCTTTTTAATACTGACAAGTGATCTGGACAAGACTGTAATCAACAAGATGTTCACGTCTGTAGATGATACTAAACTAGGAGGAAGGAGAGTGCGACTGGGTAGAGGTGATGACAGCACGGAAACTGCGTGGAAATTTTTGGGGTGCCATTCTGTTTACTATCTGGAGACAGAAACACAAATTTAAGAAATTAAAAAATAGGCCCTCATAGTGTTTGTCCCTTCAGTGGGATCGTCCAAATAACTGCTGAGGCTTTATCACCTCTAGCAGACAATATGGAGGTAATTATGATAATCAGAAATATTCTGCTTGATGTATGTCAGCACCATTCTCTCAAAGTAGTGACACTGTTCTATAGTCAACCAGAAAGATGTAAGTTTGAAGTAGGCAGGGTCCATAGATTCTCTTAGCAAAATAGTACCAATTCTATTAAAGACGTCAGCTAATTGGTTGCTACAGAGTTTCAAATCACACTCTATAACGGAGCTCCGTCTCGCTGGTTGTTCTGGCCAATAAAAGTAAAAGACACCTTCTCCCAGGATGCCTGGGGTTTTATGGTGGCTGGCCAAGAAGTGGATGGGTTAAGGAGCCTTCCTTGGGCAGCTTCTTGGCACTGTGGGGAAAGAAAGAGACAACATTGTTAGCGGCAGTGCCCTCTCTCATCCCGGTGGGTTATTACATACCTCCATTGAGCCTGTGAGGAGGACCTGCGTGACAACAGATAATGGATAATCAGCTGAATTGTTACAGAGGTTTAGGCAAATCTGTGGCAGATTAAATTTCAGTTAAGTAAATGTAACATATTACATGAAGAAAGTTAACTTGTTGTAACTGAGTAAACCAAAGAAGTCAAAGTGGACTCATCACTGTCTATCAATACAGTGTTCAGAAGCCTTAAAGAAGTCTAACAGATTTTTAGATTATATAACACTAGGCATGGAGTACAAGTCCGAGGGGTTATGCTTAACCTTCATAATGCAATGGTGAGGCCTCACTTGGAGTGCTGCATTCGGTTTTGGTCACAGCAGCACTGGAAAAGTCGAGAGGAGAGCGACCAGGACTGAGATGTATGTGCCCTGAGGAAAGATTAAAGATACTAAACTAGGAAGAAGGACAGATAATGTATAATCATCAGATTAATTTCAGTATAAAGAAAACAAAATTAAAAAGGGTTATGATTGGAGTGTTTAAAATTATGAAAGAAATTAGTACAGTGGGGCGGCACGGTGGTACAGTGGTAGCACTGCTGCCTTGCAGTTAGGAGACCCGGGTTCGCTTCCTGCGTGGAGTTTGCATGTTCTCCCCGTGTCTGCGTGGGTTTCCTCCGGGTGCTCCAGTTTCCTCCCACAGTCCAAACACATGCAGGTTAGATGCATTGGCGATTCTAAATTGTGCTTGGTGTGTGTGTGTGTGTGTGTGTGCCCTGCCCGGGGTTTGTTTCCTGCCTTGTGCCCTGTGTTGGCTGGGATTGGCTCCAGCAGACCCCCGTGACCCTGTAGTTAGGATATAGCGGATTGGATAATAGATGGATGGATTAGTACAGTGGAGACCAGGTGTTATTTTACAAAAAATTCTCCAACAATAACGCTGGGACAAAATGGGAAACTTGTTAAGTATAAATTTCATACAAATTTTAGAATGCCTTTTTTCACACAAAATACCATAGACACATGGGATAAATTAGCAAGTAGCTTTGTGGAAAGCAAGACTTTACAGACATTTAAATTTTGACTGTGCTATCTTGTCAAAATTGCCCTAATGACAAAAAACTTGAGATAGGTCCGAGTGTGAATCCATTAGCTGATTCTTTCTATGTCACCACAGGTTTTCCTCCGGGTACTCCAATTTTCCTGAATCATCCCAATGATCTATGGGTTTGGACCTGCTAAGCTTACCCCTTATGGTTGGAGGCGCAAGTAGGGCTCAATTACTCTCTGCCTAGTGGTCAGTGCTGCTGGGATTGGCTCCAGTCCCCACTGCCTTGAATCAGATTAAGCAGGTTTGAGAATGTACCTATTACTTTTATTTTGCAGCATGTTGGATTTTTTTCAGGCATGGGCTCTGATGTTGTGCAAAGTTGTTTTGCTGAACAAATTTTGTGGCTTAACAGGACATTACTCAATTGACAGCCAATACTAGATAAAGTGAATCATGGATTATGAGAGATTTACACAGCACAAGTATAACAAATGAAGACAGCAAGTAATCATGCAACTTGCAATATGTTATTAGGTGGATTAACAACCAAAATGATAATTTGTCCTGCAAATGTAAGAATAGTTCTTGGTGCAATATTGTGTAGTGTGAAATTCCACTTTAGAAAAATTGCTTCATTCAGCTTTGGGTTTTGTCTGAATGACTAATTTAGAAGAGTACAAGCTTCCTCTTTGTAAATAGTTCCCAAAGTGTTTACAACAATTTATGTAAGACGTCACAGGGTATGTACTGCTGTTGTAAGAGAATCGGTTTGGGATGCAGTTTATTACATTGCTCATTTTTGAGTAAAGCATAGCGCCCTTCAGAAATGCAGGCTATCTTAGGAGTTTACGGATAAATTATCAGGTCAACAGGACAAAACTTTAAATTCAAGTTCAAATTTATATATGCACATAGTACAACAGAATTCTTACTTGCATGTCTCCCCAGAAGAGTGTCAGTAGTGACATACCAACAAAAAGACAAACAAAAGCATACATACAAATACATACAATTATTTCTCATGCTATACACAGTACATATATAAAAGCACATACAGTATGTGTCATTATGAGTGTTCATAGAAACGGTACAAGTGCCAATGGTCCTGTACTGTTTGCCAGAAGGAGGAGTGAGAAGAGCGACTGTGCAGTATGCCTGAGGTCTTTCATAATCATGTTTGCCTTTCTGTGTCACCGCCACCACCTGCTGCAGCTTGATGGACTAAATAGCTTCCTCTCATTTGTCAAATTTCTTATCTCTCTCTCTCTGTATATATATATATATATATATATATATATATACTCAGCAAAAAAAGAAACGTCCCTTTTTCAGGACTGTGTATTTCAACAATAATGTTTTAAAAATCCAAATAACTTTACAGATCTTCATTGTAAATTGTTTAAACAATGTTTTCCATGCATGTTCAATTAACCATAATCAATTAATTAACATGCACCTGTGGAATGGTCGTTAAGACCTTAACAGCTTACAGAAAGTAGGCATTTAAGGTCACAGTTCTAAAAACGCAGGACACTAAAGAGACTTGTCTACCGACTGTGAAAAACACCCAAAGAAAGATGCCCAGGGTCCCTGCTCATCTGCGTGAACGTGCATTAGGCATGCTGCAGGGAGGCATGAGGACTGCTGATGTGACTAGGGCAATAAATTGCCATGTCCACACTGTGAGACGCCTAAGACAGCGCTACAGGGAGACAGGAAGGACAGCTGATCATCCTCGCAGTGGAAGACCCACGTGTAACAACACCTGCACAGGATCGGTACATCCGAATATCACACCTGCGTGACAGGTACAGGATGGCCACAACAACTGCCCGAGTCACACCAGGAACACACAATCCCTCCATCAGTGCTCAGACTGTCCGCAATAGGCTGAGAGAGGCTGGACTGAGGGCTTGCAGGCCTGTTGTAAGGCAGGTCCTTACCAGACATCACCAGCAACAACGCCGCCTATGGGCACAAACCCACCTTCGCTGGACTAGACAGGAGTGGTAAAAAGTGCGTGAGTTTCTGCATGACAGCAATGTCAATGTTCTGCCATGGCCAGTGAAGAGCCCAGATCTCAATCCCATTGAGCACGTCTGAGACCTGTTGGATCGCACGGTGAGGGCTAGGGCCATTCCCCCCAGAAATGTCCAGGAACTTGCAGGTGCCTTGGTGGAAGAGTGGGGTAACATCTCACAGCAAGAACTGACAAATCTGGTCCAGTCCTTGAGGAGGAGATGCACTGCAGTACTTCAAGCAGCTGGTGGCCACACCAGATACTGACTGGTACTTTTGATTTTGAGCCTCCCTTCATTCAGGGACACATTGTGAAACATTTTTAGTTGATGTCTTATGGTGTTGACTCTTTTAGTGTTCATACAAATATTTACACATTAAGTCTACTGAAAGTAAAAACAGTGGAAAGTCAGGGGACGTTTCTTTTTTTGCTGAGTATATATATATATATATATATATA
>JANRMT010062833.1:20562122-20605277 GCA_026402145.1 Polypterus bichir lapradei | reverse complement strand
ATGCTTCTCTCCAATAGATGGCCTTGTTGTCCATAAGTGGTGATGCTACCTGGATTCCCATCACAACTGATACTTCTTGTACTTGTACTTCTTTAACTGGAGAAAATCCCATGGTTCTGAAATAAGATGAAATGCCCAACCTAGCAACATGGGTGTATCATTTTTCAGTGATGGTCTTGCCCTTGAGTTGTTTTTTTTTTCTTTGTTCTTTTGGATTTTGTCTCTTTGTTCTAAAAGGAGAAAGAGCTAGAAACTGAAATTCTTAATGAAAACGCTAGCAAGGGTCATAATCTGCAGACTGGTGTGCACAGCAGATGAAACAGACATGTTGGTTTGAACAAGTGCAGAATCCAAAAATGCAAATCTTTGAAATAGGAAAGATATTGCACGCAAAATATATATACAGTAATCCCTCCTCGATTGCGGGGGTTGCGTTCCAGAAAATCCGCGAAGTAGAAACCATATGTTTGTATGGTTATTTTTATACATTTTAAGCCCTTATAAACTCTCCCACACTGTTTATAAATATTCCCCGCAGAGTTATACAGCATAATCCCTTTGTATTCTCTTAGATATTAGGTAAGATTCATTGAAATTATGTATATAAACACACTCTTTATATACAGTAAAACCTAAATATTATTTTAAAGATATTGAGTGTCTCCGATATCACATATGTTACAGCCATTACGATAGACAGGGCACCAGCAATAAATACGTACAATGCAAGAAAAATAGTATACAGTAAATGTGTGTACAGTGACACTAAACGTACGTACATGTACTAAGCACTGTAAGAAGAAAATTAATTATGGTTACTCACCAACAATGACACGATGACTTGTCCGATAACAATGAGTTTAATTTTACTGCTCAACAAAGGAGAGCGTTACAGCTCTACTAAAGGAGCCACTTCAGGCGATTGTGTAGCACTGTTGTTGTTCTTCTTCTGGCAGTCTTCAATCCAAATCCCTAAAGCAGATTCCATCCAGACTACTGCCTTATTACATCCACTTACAACTTGTTTTGCACCCTGGTTAAAAGGACACTGCAGCCGTAGATCTTATATTCCTTTCCTACTTTTTAAATAAAAAGAATCGTAGCCTTCAACAAATCCAAAACGTTTACCTTTTCGGCAATCGTTAACATCTTCCGTTTGCGCTTGGGCACGGCCCCTGAAGCAGTAGCAGATTGTTTTGGAGCCATAATGAAGGGCTTGACTATGCACAAAGATAAACACAAAAGAGAACAACTCTTTATACTGCGAAACACGTTGATGCTGAATGAGCGAGATGAGACTTCCTGGTTAACACTGCATTCAGCACGCAGGAACTTAACTGCATGCTCTGATTGGTTAGCTTCTCAGTCAGGAGAACTTAACTGCGTGCTCTGATTGGTTAGCTTCTCAGTCATCCGCTAATAGTGTCCCTTGTATGAAATCAACTGGGCAAACCAACTGAGGTAGCATGTACAGGAAGTAAAAAGACACATTGTCCGCAGAACCCGCGAAGCAGCGAAAAATCCGCGTTATATATTTAGTTATGCTTTCATATAAAATCCGCGATAGAGTGAAGCCGCGAAAGTCGAAGCGCGATATAGCGAGGGATTACTGTAATGACAACAACATTTGTTTCTATATTTGGGAGAGCAACAGGACAGTATGGACAGCATTGGCTCTGTCGACTAACTAAAGAGAGCAGGACTGAGGGCTGTGGCGAAGACTTGGTTTCACGGCCACGTTCAAGTCTGCTGAGCAAAGGAGCGGACGAGATAGAGAGAGGCTAAAGGAGCTTTTTGAAGATTGTAGTTGTAGTTAATGTAGGTAACTACTGGATTGGCTAAACAAGAGAATTTAGAACTATTTATTCTGGTATCCTCAAAAGATCAGAACAAGAAGTATACAATTTGATAAATTTCCAGGTGACCT
Organism: Polypterus bichir lapradei; assembly: GCA_026402145.1. Lineage (NCBI taxonomy): Eukaryota > Metazoa > Chordata > Cladistia > Polypteriformes > Polypteridae > Polypterus > Polypterus bichir. Next base: position 20,603,350 of record JANRMT010062833.1, on the reverse strand, counting down.
GACGAAGGAGAAGACTGTAACACAGAACATTTGATTGTTCTACCAGGCCTGCGGATTGCACATGATAAGCACAATGAAGGTGCTGCTGGAGCGGAGGTCTCATGCATACACCCTGAATTGTTTTATTAACAAAATGTGTTCCTCTGTCACTAGCGAGCATGCAAGTATATGGAGGTTTAAGTAGCCATGCAATTACAGCCAGCCAGTCTTTCTTTCTTTCTTTCTTTCTTTCTTTCTTTCTTTCTTTCTTTCTTAATTAATTAATTAATTGATTGATTTACAGTATTTATAATTTTAATAGAAAACATGGTCATTACAGAGCTGGTAGGTAATTAACATCATCAAAATCCCTGTTATGTAAATGGTTTATTCCCTGGTCGCGCTCTCATTTCTGTATGGCCGCTGTTAGGTGAAGGTTTTTTCTTTTGGCTTCTCTTATGGTGTTTCAATTGTTAATCCTAATAATTGTTTTAATATTTAAATGTAAATATCTTTTGTATTACAGGGTATGCAGGTGATGTGATCCTATAAAGATTTTGTATTACAAGTAACTCTTGTGGTTTAAAGTTTCATAATTTCCTAAAAAAAAAGTTCTGTAATGGCTGGTGTGAGGTGATGAGACCCAATAAACATTTTATATTACAGCGTAAAAAAGAATTACAGACGTGTTGGACGAAAACCTTTTTGTGACCTCTGTCTGCAAATAAACCACAATGAAGGGGGCAACCTGAGATGGAGGTTACACAAGGGACCCCAAAGTAAAGTGAAAATCACTCATGAAGTTTGCTAGGGAATACAAATCTGCCATCAGCAGCATTACCTGCAACTTTCAAAACTATCACATCTGCCTGCCACAGATATCAAAAAACAAAAAGGAGCCATGCAGTCAGTCAGTCAGTCATTGTCCAACTTGCTATATCCTAACTACAGGGTCACAGGGGTCTGCTGGAGCCAATCCCAGCCAACACAGGGCGCAAGGTAGGAACAAACTCCGGTCAGGGTGCCAGCCCACCGCAGGACACAGACACCCACACACCAAGCACACACTAGGGACAATTTAGGATCGCCAATGCACCTAACCTGCATGTGTTTGGACTGTGGGAGTAAACCGGAGCACCCGGAGGAAACCCACACAGACATGGGGAGAACATGCAAACTCCACGCAGGGAGGACCCGGGAAGTGAACCCAGATCTCCTTACTGCAAGGCTTACATATGCAATTAAGTCATTATTAAGTCATGCATTAAGTTATCATTTAGACACAATTTTTGCATTCACTATCCTGTTGGGGGACCTGCCATCATTTACTGAACAGAGGCAAATGACAGTTGCTTAGGTAACTGGACAAAAGCATTTTAAGTATATATGGTTCCTTTGCTGTGGGAAAAATTGTGACAGGGACATGTGATACTTTTAAAACATAAAATAACTGCAATATCACACATTTTTCACAAACTTGTGCTAAACTGGGGTAAACCATGTTTGATTGATTAACACTGAGAAACATGGGAAATACTATTGGCAGCAGTTAGAAGCCATCTAAGGAGAGACTGGGACACCAGCATGCAGTCTTTAGGTGATCACCACAGTTTAGAGCCTCTGTCAGCCACGAGAAGTCTGCAGCTTTTTTTGCAATGGTGGTGCCTATATAAGAGCAGAGACCCAGTAGTTAGAGCTGCCTATTTAATTTAAGTATAAATTAATGATTAAGGTAAGGAATGTGTTATGCGAGCGGTACTGAGAGGCCCAGTCATCAAAAGGGTGATGGGCTTTGCATTTCCTGTAGAGAGATGACTTGTCTTTATTCCTCAAACCAAAATTGTCCAAATCCTCTGTGGTTCAAGGCACAGTCTTACGGTTAGTGGAATAAAGAAAAGTCAGAGATTAAAACTCCTCTCCATTACATGAAATTTACTATTTTGATGGCCATATCTAAAGTGACCCCCCTCCAGAACAGAACTTAAAAGCTGCTCTGACCTGCTTTACGTATGTGCCTTAATTTTTTTTTGTGTTTTCCAACCTTTTGTTATTATCACCCACCTCTTCCCACTTGATGATTCAAGCCCAATCATTAGAGCGTGCACAGAATTGAGCACAGTCGTTGAATTGAACCACCACCATTATAAGCAATAGCAACTTGCGTCCCACCGACGATAGCCCCAGTGGTTGAGAATGCGTGTGCTAAAGGGTGCTCTTTTCCCAGATTAAACTGTACTCTCACATAGCCATGTGGCAGAGAAACAAGCAATCTAACCTACTGAGATGAAGAAAATTCCAGCATCAGGTCTGTGCAACATACCCATTCATTGCAACAAGTTAACTCTTGAACTTTTTCATACATTCCAAGATTTAAAATTATTATCCTTCAAAAATGGCTATCCCTTTTACACTTCATTATAATATTATAATTCAGACAGGTGACAAATTACAAATTATTTTAAGTGTTAAGATTCTTCACCATTGGTGTACTTCAACTTTTAATGTTGTCACAAAAAGGAAAGATCAACAACTCCTCACCTGTATCTTCTAAGTGCCATGGGTCTGGTTCGTTAAACTTTACATTTGTTAGGATTGGTGTTTTTGTACATTTTTTATTGGATTTCCTGAAGTATTTTGAGCAAAGTATGCATCAGGTTTGAGGCTTCTGTCATCTGAAGAATTCAATTCTGACTTTGTTTTTATCTACAATGATTCCTGGATAAGTTGAATAATTTTAATGTTATTTTACCTTGTTCAGTCACAGGTACTGCTATTCTTTAGACATTAGTATTATTTCTTGCTATGGTAATTATTAAGAAGTTTAACAGAATGTTAGGTTATATAGCACAATGTGTAGAATACAAGTCATAGGAGGTTAACAGCACACTGGTGAGGTCTCATCTGGAGTACTGCATGCAGTTTTGGTCTCCAAGCTATAAAAAAAGACATAGCAGTGCTAAGAAAAAGTCCAGAGAAGAGTGACTAGGCTGATTCTGGGACTGTAGCCTATGTGTTACGGGGAAATATTAAGGGAGATGAACCTTTTCACTTTAAGCAAACAAAAATTAAAGCTGCTGTTACATTATGTGTCTTTTTGTCGTGGGGTATATCATATTTTTTTTTTCAACACAGTCGCTGGTCTCGTCGTTGCATTCTTTCAAATTACATGACTAGAAATCCCAGTTCATGTCACATTTACTGGTTGTGCGCTGACTTTCCAGTATACTTGTCTTCGCTCCTTTTTCTGACAGCCAATAGTGTGCTGCCTGAAGGAGCCCATGCTGTTCAAAGGGTGAGTTCAGCAGCAATGTCAGCCTTTTATTTCCTTTTTCCATTCTGTGATGGTATGTAAAATGTTAGGCATCAGACAGCCAAGCTTCTCTTCAGTTTGTGAGGTCCATAGCCCCCATTCTGCCTGATGGAACTGGCACAGTAAGAAGGGTTAATAGTTGTAGTGAGTTCAGCCAAAGCCTCAGCTCTTTTCTCTTTTTTTATTCTGTTTTAAAACACCAGACATCAGACAGATGAGCTTCTCTTCTATTTATACATCTTATGCATTGAACTTCCAGATGAGCATTTTTTGTTTTTCAGCTCTCCTGCACACACAGCCCACCCCTCTGACTAAACGTAAAATCAAACCTGAATTGCGGACTTGTTGGAGTGAATCGTAGGATTAGGTGATTAACACTCAATGACACTTCATGTCTGCCAAACTGCCTCCAACTCACCAAGATTATTTAAATGAAAGTTTTGATTGAAAATCGATGGAAAAGTTGTGTAATGTGACATAAGCTTCAAAGGCAACATGACTGAAGTGTTTACAATTATAAAAGGGATTAGCACAGTGAGATGAGTTTAACAAGAACACAGGGGCACAGGTGGAAACTTGTTATGGGTAAATTTCACAAAAACGTTAAAAAGTCTTTCTTCACCCAGAGAACTATAGATACATGGAAAAAATGACCAAGTAGTGTGGTAGAAAGTAGGATTGTAGGGACCTTCAGATCTTGGTTGAATGTTATTTTGGAGAAATAGTCTATTAATAAAATGATTTGGGGCATTAGTCTTGTCCACATTCCTTTCTAACACCTGAGCCCTTTATTGCTTGAGTCCAGTAATGTCTTCCTTCTTGTTATTCTGGGGGAGTTTGTATTTTCTATTTTAGCTTTGTAAGATTTTTCCTTCACTCAACTGTTTCTGAACCTCTTTTTCACCAAATTTGATTGCTTTCGTCTTATTCTGAAGATGTTTTAACACCTTAGTAATCCAAAGCTTGTTGTTAAAAATGCTGCACTCTGGTTTTGAGGGCACAGTAGTGTCAGAAGTTAATAACAGTCCATGATCCTGTGACTGAGTCTCTCAATACTGTCTCTATGTGACTTACAAATCATTTTCCAGCCTGTTCTGTGCAATTCATCATTCAGAGTCATTTTGGCCTCTAGACTCCACTTGCTCACTATACTGGTAGTAAAACGTTGCTGTCTAATAACAACAACAACACATTTTCATATAAATGGTGTAGCTCAAAGTGCTTTGCAAGACGAAGAAAGAAAAGTTTATAAAAATAAAAATGAGATTAGGCAATACTAAGTAACAAAGAATAAAGTAAGGTCCAATGGTCGGGAGGACAGAAAAAGAAAAAAAAACTCCAGTTGGACTGAAGAAACAAAGAAAAATCTGCAGGGGTTCCAGTGCCATGAGACCACTCAGCCCCCTCTAGACATTCTACCTAACACAAATGATCTCAATCAGTCCTCATGGTTTTCAGGATTCACGTGGAAAATTTTAATAATGATGGTCAACTGGACCTCTAGCCTTCAATCCATCAATATAGGGACTGCAGGATGTATTGATCAGGTGGTGATGGCGCAGATCGCCACCACAGAAAAAATAACAGAGAAAGTAAGGATTAGTACAAATTGCAAAGCCATGAAGAAAATGATAATTCAATGCATGTATGGTTTATCAGGGGTACACTACAATGCAGCTATTAGGAAAGCCATGTGAAAATAATGGGTTTTTAGCAGTTTTTGGTATGTATAGTATTAGGCCTGGTATTAGTCAGAAGGCTGTCTCACTAATTCTTTTAAGTTCAGCTCTTGGAATTATAAGCAGACCCTCATTTGAAGATCTAAAGTTACAATTTGGAGTGTAAGGTGAAAGGCATTCCAAAATACAGGACGGCTTTGTAAACTATAAGCAGTATTTTAAAGTCAATTCTGAATGGCACAGGTAACCAATGTAACATCAAAACTGGAGAGATGTCCTCCGATTTTCTTTTCTTTGTTAAGATTCTGGCAGATGCATTCTGCACTAGTTGCAATCTATTGATGTCTTTCTTGGGTAGTCCTGAAAGGGTTGTGTTACAGTAATCTAGTCAACTAAAAACAAAAGCGTGAACACATTTTTCAGCATCTTGCAAAGTTATAAGGGATCTAACTTTTGCTATATTCCTTAAGTGAAAAAATGCTGTCCTGGTAGTCTGATTAATATGCGATTTAAAAATTGAGGTCAGAGTCAATAATTACCCTTAACTTCTTTACCTCCATCGTGACTTTTAAGCCTAATGGATCAAGTTTATTTCTAATATACTCACTATATCCATTTTTGCTAATAACTAAGATTTCTGTTTTCTCCTTATTTAGTTTGAGAAAATTACTACACAGAAACACAAGTAAGACATTATGTCAGTAAACCAAGAGAGTTGGGTCATCAGGCACTATTGATAAATGCAATTGTGTGTCATCAGCATAGCTGTGGTAGCTCACATTATGCCTTCAGATAATCTGACCTAATGGAAGCATGTAAATCGAAAAGAACAGCGGACCCAGGATAGATCCTTCTAGAACACCATATAGAATATCATGTGTTTTCAAAGTATAATTACCACAACTAACAAAGAATTTTCTATCTGTTAAGTAAGATTCAAACTAATTTAAGACATTGCTAGAGAGGGCCACCCACTGACTAAGACGATTTATAAGGATATTGTGACCAATGGTATCAATTGCTGCACTCAGATCTAAGATGACGAGAACAAATAAATGAACTCTGTCTGCATTAACCTGCAAGTCATTTACTACTTTAAAGAGTGCAGTTTCTGTACTGTGATTTGTTCTAAAACCTGACTGAAACTTGTCAAAATAGCATGTTTATTGAGGTGGTCATTTAGCTGTGTAAATCCTGCCTTTTCTGGAATTTTACTTAAGAAAGACAGGTTAGAAATAGGTCTAAAACAGAAGGGTTCAGATTATTTTTCTTGAGCAGGGGTTTAAAAAACAGCTGTCTTAAGACAGTCTAGGAAGACCCCCATGTCTAATGATGAATTTACTATATCAAGCACACTATCAACTAGCACATCGGTTGCTTCTTTGAAGAAGCTTGTTGGTATTGGGTCAAGAATGCAGGTAACGGTCTTCAGTTGAGAAATTATTCTACATAGATCAGGTAAATCTATCCTGGTGAAATGGAATACCAGGATTTAATAGGATTAGCTTTGAGGGAATGTAATTTTATTTCTAATATCATTAATTTTCTGTTTGAAAAATATAGCAAAAGCCTCACAAGTTTTACTGGAAATTTTTTGGAGGCATTACAATGAGTGACCTTAGTTTAGCAAATGATCAATAGTAGAGAATAAAACCCTCGGATTACCAGCATTATTCTTTATAATAGTACCTGTTACAGTAGCACCACTTCTCAAGATGGACTATACTGTTATATTCTGTTATTTTAGCCTTCAATATTTCATAGTGAACTATCAATTTATTTTTCCATTTATGCTCAGTTCTCCGGCATGTTTTCTTTAAATCAGACACTCTTTGGGTCTTCCATGATATAATATTGCTGGAAGATTTTTTTTAATCTTGTCAGGAGTGACTATGTCAGCAGCAGCTTTCACTTTAGCATTAAAATTTTCCACCTTACTATTTACATTATTATCATTATTGTAGTAAGCACTACAAAAGGACTGGTTGTTTAGAATGTTAACAAACATTGAAGCTGCAGATGTATCAAAATAGCATTTTTTAACAATGTGCTTCTCATTAGTTGTAGCTATCAGTATTTCTACATTTCACTGAATGTAAAAAAAATAATTTTCCTATCACTAATAAGATTGTTTATGTAAAACGTCTTGTTGGTTAGTGCTCTAACATTTAATATAGCTATATTTAAGGTCTTGGAAGAGCAGAGTGGAATTGCCAGAGTGTTATGGCTGCTTGAAATGGTAAGTTATTCATATTAATGCCGCTTTGTGTGGATTTTTTATTTAATCTATAATCTGTTGTTATAATTTTAATACATTGCACATCTAGAGGTGAAATGGTAATTAAAGTATTTACATTTACGCCGCAATGTCTGAGTTTTTTACTTAGACTGAAGTTGGTTATTATAGTGTTAATGCAGTGCACATTTGAGGAAGAGCTCGCTATAGAGTTATTATATCCTAGTAAAGCATTATGGAAAGGATCTGGATTAGAACTACATAGTCAAGAGAGACAAATTACTTTACAGATGTTTTTGGAGAGGATCCCGGGCGCCGAATTTATTAGGATGCAGACCATCTCACCTGAAGAAATGTAGCCTCTCCCAGAAGTGATCTCAATTTTCCATTAACCTGATGTTTTGTCCCTCGCAGAACCCTTTTAGCGAGATGTTTAATGCCAGCAGACAACTGTAGTATTCATCCAATTTTCTAGCCAGAGTTAGAAAAGTGAAGATTCTCGCAGCTGGGATCGTTGACCTTTGTCGCACAAATAAGTGAGGCAAAATCCATCTTAAGAACCTCCAACTGTCAGTATTGCACATTGTTTACCCCAGCATGTATTATGATGGTCCCCACTGCACTGTTCTTGTGCCTCTCAAAGACTGTTGGCACTCTTTTCATAATATCTCATATACGAGCACCAGGAAAACAAGAAACAAAAGATTTCTGTTTAGGGTAAGAAATTATTATAACAGCAGGGTTAGAATGATTCCTCATTAGAGTGTTGATAACAAAGAACAATTTCTCTTGCTGAGTTCCCATTTGCAGATTGAGGAATATAAACATTAATAAGGATGATAAAACTTATCTCCCTGGGCAAATAACAAGGAAAGATTCTGACAAGCCATAGGTTGATTGCAGAATGCAGCTGCTTTTTATCACATACCCTATTTCTCATCGTCTTGTTGATGTAGTCTTTTAGTAATCTCAAGGACATTGAATTTGACTATAGAGAGTATGGCAGAACAAGACAGCAAAGCATCATGGACCACTAAACATGCCTTATGCATAGCTATGGCTAAATAATGTCAGGAAGATGAGCATTTCAGAGATGAGTACCATTAACAGGTTAAAATCATTCACTTACCTACTCCATTTTCTCTCAAGCTTGTGTTTAATGTTGCTACATTGTTCAGTAACTGGTATTTGTGGGAGTCCAACATGCTCCTGTCTCACCCAATTGACAAGGACACGCAATTTGTTTATTTTGTAGGATGACAATTCAGTAAAAAGGTGGCACGGTGGTGCAGTTTTAGCACTGCTGCCTTGCAGTAAGGAGAATGTTATTCACATCCTGGGCCCTCCCTGGATGGAGTTTGCATGCTCTCCCTGTGTCTGCATGGATTTCCTCCTGGTGCTCCGGTTTCCTCTCACAGTCCAAAGACATGCATGTCAGGTGAAAAGGTGATGCTTATTTGGCCTTAGTTTGTGGGTGTGTGTTCATCCTGTGATGGACTGACCACCTGTCCAGGGTTTATGTCTGCCCTGTGATAGCTGAAGTAGGCTGCAGCACCCCCTGCAACCCTGGTCTGGATTAAGCAAGCTAGAAAATGACAAGACAATCAGGTAAAGCACAGGACAACTGAGTTGGTTGTAGGATATGTATTCTAGAGATAAACTTGGTGATTAACTTCAAAATAATTAAAAATAACACAGATATATGGAACTGCAAAAAAGTCTGACTTAGTGTAAGCTATGAGGTTCATAAGAAATGTAATGATGAGGTACAAGTACATAATGGGCAAGAATAGCTGTGTCATGTTTTTGAAATATTAAAATGTGCACTTCTATTCAAATATTTAAGATCAACATTTTCCTGATTATAAAAGAAATTTGTTATTTGTCATTCTCTGAACGAAGTCTGTAGATGGCTAAAACCCACAAAAGAATAAAAAGTAACATCATACTTGTAATTACTGACCATAAAATAGTCTAACTAAAATGATACCCCATATTCTAATGTTTGAAATTCATTTTTTTAACCTGCTGGAAATGGCCCTTAGAGGGCTAGGATCACCAGTAAAGAATCAAATATCGAAAATATTATCATATTTGTGATAAGCAACCTTGAAATTGCATAAAATAACACGTGTGTGTATACCGACCCCCATTTTTTAAAGCTTTGAGAAAAGGAGTAACTCGTATTCGTTGGGAGTGAACCCTTGGGGTTGTTTGATATGACGTGCACAACTTCAAGTCCTTCTTATAAGTTTTTGCTGAAGACACTTATTGGTTTACTCTTTATCATAAGGGTGTAATTTCCTACACAAAACATGGTCCACAAATGGTCTACAAATGAGAGCTTTGTTGGATCTAGTGGGCCAGAAATTAGAGGGGAACCCCAAAAAGCTCAAATGCTTATGTAAACAGACATCAAAAGGTGTCAAATGGAATATTATATGTTGAAGATTTCTGATACCACTGAGTCACAAAGTGCCAGACTAAACAAACTGAACTGATTTCAATACAGTCATGTTAACTTTTATGATCACAAAATATTATTTTAAAGCAAATGTAAATTCACTGCAGAGCTTTGGCCAAATAATTATGCCTAAATAACCTTAGGCCTAAATGAACTTTACAGTAAATAGATGATGTTGAGCTTGCTTATAATAAGTTCTAAAAATATCAGCTTGGAGTTTCCAGTGGCCAATCGTTAAAGCTGCTGCCTCCAAACTCCAGAGTCCTGGGTTCAAATACCAGCCCAGTCACTGACTATGTGTCTTTTGTGCATTATTTTCATGTCTGTGTAATTTTTGTCTGCCAGTTGTTTAGATTTCCTTCATCCTTCCTAAACATGTACAGATTAGTCTAACTAACAATTGTAAATTGGCCTTGTGTTGGTTTGTGTATCACTACATAATTGTCATGCTGAAGTGTTCTGGTTTTTCATTTCTATTTTTTCAATTATTTTGACTGAGATAAAGGGGATCTGATGTTCTGGAGCTTCAGACTTTGTTTATGTGTAGTTCAACTACAGCCTTATCTCTTACCAAGAGCACTACTTGTTGGCTGATATTTATAAGATTAATTAAATGATCAATGTCCTGTGGTAATGGTTATCATACATGTGTACTCCGACTGTTGTCTGCCCCCACCGCTTCACTGAAACTCAAACTGCAGTCATTTTTTTCTAAAGATGGCCAGCACTGCCCTCATGTGGCATTTTCAAGAAGTTTTGCAAGAAGTAACCACAGCATTTTAACTTTTCAGGGATGCATAAGTCAGATAATTCAAAAATTTTAAGCTGTTAATTATAAAAAAGTACATCTTAATTAGCTTAATTGACATTAATTAGCTGGTATATTGGTGTGAATATTCTGTAACAATGAGGCATGCTTCAAACTAATTTTGGAGGGATTATGTGAAGTGTGTCTATTCTCACTTGGGGAGTTGGGGGGAAGGAAAGAGAGCAAGCTATTTCTAATCTGTCCTTTTTACCCCCACATTTGCAAGTGCCAACACAACAATAAGCTTCATAGCCATAACTCCTGGCAAAATTGGAAATTAATGTTAAAGCTATCATATGTAAGAATGTATTACCTTAATTTAAGACTATAAACTGACAACAAAAGTTCAGAAGCAATGTCTCTATGACCAAACAGTCAACTTTGTGAGCAGGAATGGCAAAGGTCTCAATCACAAATTAAAGAGGAAGAAAGTATTCTCTCACCTAACAGGTCGAAAAGGTTAGATGGCATTTTTACAGGAGACTCACTTAATAAGCAAGGATCAGTTTTGGTTGCAAAGAGATTGAACTGGCCAAACATTCCACTCCAGCTACACAAAGAAAACTAGAGGTGTGGGAATCTTAATTCATACAACAGTTTAATTTGTAGTATCAGATGTAGTATCTGATCGTGAAGAGCAATATGTGATGGTGATGGGTAATTTATTTAATTGTAAAGTGATTTTCATAAATATCTATGCACCTAATTTGGATGATAGAGATTTCATCCAAAATGTATTTGCATCCATTCCAAATGTGAACACTCATAAAGTTATAATGGCCGGATACTTTAATGGTGTTTTAACTCCAGATTAACTCCAGACCTGGAAAGGTCTTCAGCTACAGGGGCGATAACATCTAACACTGCAAAAATAAATACACAGTTTGTAATTGACCATAACTTATCAAACGCATGGAGATTTCCATTCTTAAGAGCATATTCCTTCTTCTCACAAGTACATCATTGTTACTCAATAATTGATTATTTCTTTATAGAAAACAATTTTTTCTCCATGATCAAGTCTTTCAAGTACAATGCTATTGTTATGTCCTACGATGCCCCTCTGATCATAGAGCTCAAATCATTATACCCCACATACTCATTTTGCAGCTGGCATCTTAATCCTCTGTTATTAGCTGACAAGAACTATACAGAATTTATATCCAAGAAAATTGATTTTTTTAGAGAAAAATGCATCCCCAGACGTCTCTGCAGGAATACTCTGGGAAACTCTGAAGGCATTTTTAAGAGGACAGATTATCTCATATCTCTCCCACAAAAATAAATATGAAACCAAGAAGGCCTCAGAGTCAGTAAAATTACCAGAATACATCATGAACACACCAGGGGCCTCATGCATAATGGCGTGCAAAGAATTCACACTAAAACATGGCATACTGACAAAAGCAGAAATGTGTGTTCACACAAAAAAATCCAGATGCAAGAATCTATGCGTACACCAACTTCCACGTTCTTCCACTACATAAATCCCGGTCAGAGTGAAATTTAACGCACACACTTGCTGCCACTCCCCAACTCCTCCCAGAATTATGCCTCTTTGACTATGCAAATCAATATAAATAGCCCTTTAGCTCAGAGTTCTGTGAAAAGACAATGGCAAAAGCACGAGAGAAGATAGAAGTTCAGCGAATACCAAGTGGAGGCAAGGAAAAACGTACTATTTGTTGTTTTAAACAGTGGTATAAACAACAAAAGGAAGTTGATCGAGTGACATAGAATGTCGGAGAAACTTGAAAGCTCAAGTTCACAAAGTCGCACAGTGCCTGAAATAAAAAAAAAAGTCACATATCAAAGTCGCCGTGAAAAGGCGAGTCGTAGCCCACCAGCTGAGAGTCATATGGAAGCCTATTAGGGTATAGAGAATAGACAAAAAAAAAAAGGCACAAAATGGGGAAAAAAAGCTTGAAATGTCAACCTTAATCTCGAAATTTCCATTTTAATAACAGTTTATTTTGTCATTAAAGTAGAACATCATAAACTTCATTTTAAAATCGTTTAATTTACTAGTTTCTTCTATGTGTTCTTCTGTGTGCTCTATGTGTATGAATCACTACGTGCTTCGTAAACGAGCTTTCTCTTCCTCTAACAGGACACAGAATCCATTACATTCATGATATTACAGTTCTCTGAATAAATTAAATACTGAGATGTATACTTGATATAATTTTCATGATGAGTAGAATTAAAGCATGTTATTGAACATGGGAATACAGTGGCACAGTGATAGTGAAGAGCTTGCACCCTGTCCAGAGATTGTTCCTGCTTCACACAAGATGCTTGCTGCACCATGCGCGACCTTTGATGAAATAATTTATTGTAGCAGCACTGTCTATTTCAAATGTACTAATCCCCAATTCCTGTCCTTCCTTTTCTTTCTCCAAGTACCCAATCGCCACACAATCAGCTCTGTAATAGATATAAAGCCATCTGTAAGCTTAGAATGCAGATTCTTCAAAACTTTTAAGGAACATTGAAATATCTTCGTAGTACATGTTTAATTATTCTATCCATCTAGTGTCATGCCAGTCCCAGCAAGAATACTACGCGAGGCAGGAACAATCCCGGAACAGGGTGCCAGATCGTCGCTAGCGCTGTCCACCATGTCCTCACGTGTTTAATTATGAACAATATAGATTATTTAAATAATGTTAAAAATTTTATCTATATAATATAAAAAACATTTTGCTGCATTTCATCTTAAAAATGATATTGTCATCATATGTAAATATGCGTCTTATAAAGTGGCTCAGGTTGTGCAATATTATAACTGTAGTGCAAGTTTACAGTGAGGTAATTGTACTTATAGGTACAAACAGTTCTATAAGGAGCACTTGATGGACTGATTGAGTGTGTTTATAGTTCTTGGGATGAAACTGTTTCTGAACCGTGAGGCCCCTACAAGAAAGGCTTTGAAGCATTTGCCATATGGGAGCATTTCAATAGTGCATGGCCGAGGAAGCATGTGCTTGATGCTGTATACCGATAATTCTCTTTCCGATCAGCTCCTTAAGAGTTGTGATACAACACTCAGATACAATGAAATAAATACTTAAGAGTAACAACGATAAAGCAGCTATGATATTTGGAATAGTTTGGCCATTCTGTGGACCATTATATTGTTATGGGTTAATTACAATCAGATGCATTAAACTAATAAACAATATGCGATTAATTTCAGTGTATTTTATTAAGCTGTCAGGGATGTGCATCTAAAAAAGAAAGGGAAACCACACTGGAACAAAAGCACTGCTTTGACGCTGGGTGTCACCAGTTTGCAAAACCGAGCGGAGAACTTGTGTACGCTAAGGATTGAGTTGGCGTGAAAATGTGCGTGGCTTTATGCCAAGTTTAGTTTTTATACATCGCAATGTGAGCCTGGAAATGGGAGTACACAACATTATTGAGTGTACGCACCATTTATACATGAGGTCCCAGGTCTCCATATGAGGCACTTTTTAGGAAAAGACAGGCTTTGCAATCATAACTCAACCTCTTGTCAACAAAAGAAATGGAACAACTCATTTTAAAATTGCAACATTATTACTATGAACACGGAGAGAAGACTAATAAGATCTTAGCTCAACAAATCTACAAGCAGGAAGTTCACAATGTAATATCAGTAATCACCAACACAGATTATCATTGGCCATAAAAATACAATGCACACATTTAGAGACTACTATAAATCCTTATATTCTACTTAGTTTAAAAAAGACAAGACACAATCTAATGCATTTTTGATGCATTACAGATACCACAGTTAGATACTCTCAGTGTGAATGAACTGGATAAACCTCTGACAATCTTAGAATTACTAGATGTTATAAGCTCACCTCAGAGTGGGAAAACATTAGGTCTTGATGGCTACTCTGCAGAATTGTACATAAAATTCAGTTAAGTTAGCTACCCTTTTATTAGCAACATTTAATAAAAATTATTTAATAAAATTCTACCTCAAACTTTTCGCCAAGCATTAATTAGTCTTTCCTAAGAAAAATAAGGACTTATCACAATGTGCATCATACAGACCAATCTCAATTCTGAATAACAATGTTAAGATACTCTCCAAAGTCCTAGCTAGAAGGATTGAGAAAGTGCTTCCTTTGGTAATATCACAAGACCAAACCAGATTTTTTTAAAGGCAGACAACATTAGATTGGACACGTCCCTTTTTATCATTGTAGATCAGTTTTAATACCTAGGGGTAAACACCACAAATAAATATAACTCTCTTTTTTATATAAATTATACAAATTTTGCTATCTGCATGGAAAAACTTAAACATGATGTACACAGATGGTCTACAACAACAACATTTATTTATATAGCACATTTTCATACAAATAATGTAGCTCAAAGTGCTTTACATGATGAAGAAAAGAGAAAAAAAGACAAAGTAAAAATTAAAATAAGACAACATTAATTAACATAGAATAAGAGTAAGGTCCAATGGTCAGGAAGGACAGAAAAAACAAAAAAAAAAAGACTCCAGACGGCTGGAGAGAAAAAATAAAATCTGCAGGGGTTCCAGACCATGAGACCGCCCAGTCCCCTCTGGGCAATCTACCTAACATAAATGAAACAGTCCTCTTTGTATTTAGGTTTCTCATGGAAGAACTTGATGATGATGGTCATATAGACTTCTGGCTTTTAATCCATCAATGTAAGAACATCACGGTGCTTTGATTAGGTGGTGGTGGCGCAGGTCGCCACCACAGAAAACCGGGAAAGAAACAGAAGAGAGAGTAGGGGTTAGTATGGATTTTAGAGCCACTATGAATAGTTATGATAATTAATTGAAAATACAGAGTATCAGGATTAAATTAAAATTAAGTTATGAGAAGGCCATGTTAAAGTAATGAGTTTTTAGCAGTTTTTTTTAAAGTGCTCCACTGTATTAGTCTAGCGAATTCCTATCGGCAGGCTATTCCAGATTTTAGGTGCATAACAGCAGAAGGCTGCCTCACCACTTCTTTTAAGTTTAGCTCTTGGAATTCTAAGCAGACACTCATTTGAGGATCTAAGGTTACGATTTGGAATATAACGTGTCAGGCATTCCGATATATAAGATGGAACGAGATTATTTAAGGCTTAGTAAACCATAAGCAGTATTTTAAAGTCAATTCTGAATGACACAGGTAACCAGTGTAGTGAAATCAAAACTGGATAAATGTGCTCAGATTTTCTTTTCCTGGTTAGGATTCTAGCAGCTGCATTCTGCACTCGTAGCAAATGATTTATGTCTTTTTGGGGTAGTCCTGAGAGGAGTGCGTTACAGTAATCTGGTCGACTGAAAACAAAAGCGTTTCTCAGCATCTTTCAATGATATAAGAGGTCTAACTTTTGCTATGTTTCTTAAGTGAAAAAATGCTGTCCTAGTGATCTGATTAATATGTGATTTAAAATTCAGTTTACAGTCAACAGTTACCCCTAAATTCTTTACCTCTGTCTTGACTTTTAATCCTAATGCATCATTTATTTCTAATAACCTCATTATAACCATTACTACCAATCACTAAAATTTCTGTTTTCTCTTTATTTAGCTTGAGAAAATTACTATTCATCCATTTAGAAACACAAGTAAGACATTGTGTTAATGAGACAACAGAGTCGGGGTCATCAGGGGCTATTGATAAATACAGCTGCATGTCATCAGCATAGCTATGGTAACTTACGTTATGCCCCAAGATAATGTGACCTAACGGAAGCATGTAGATCGAAAAGAGCAGCAGACCCAGGATAGAGCCTTGTGGAACACCATATAGGATATCATGTGTCTTTGAGTTGTAATTACCACAACTAACAAAGAATTCTACCCTCCATCTTCCTTTAGTTGGAAGAATTAACACTGTCAAGATGAATATCATTCCTAAGCATCTGTTTCTATTTCAAAACATCCCCATATACGTTAGCAAATCATTTTTTAAGAAATTAAATTCAGTTTATTTGGAATTCAAAACATCCACACATCCAAAGTTTGACCCTATAACGACAATTGAGCATGGCTCTACCTAACTTCAATTTTTTTAAATGGGCGGCAAATATAAAAGCTATAAAAACCTGGACATTGACACAAATAAATGAACAAACACAAGCTTGGTCCGCAACAGAAATAAAATCCTGCAGTACTTGTTTATATTCCTTGCTTTGTACTTCAGTAAATACAAGTTATAGTCAATATACTAACAAACCAATTGTCCTTCATTCACTCAGAATATGGAACCAATATAGTAAGCACTTCAAGATAGCAAAACTTTTATCTGTGGCACCTCTACACAATAAACACCTTTTTTCACCTTCTCAAACTTATACAGTTTTAAATGTTTGGAAAATATAACAGGACTAATTCATTTAGAGATTTGTATATAGATAATGTCGTTGCATCCAACAAACAATTACATTCCAAATTTAGCTTCCTATCAACACAATTTTTCCACTATTTCCAAAACTGGAAACTTTGCTAAACAAAATCTGTCCAAGTTTCTTCACCTCCCACCTACTTCTATTCCAAAGGAAATATTGATCAGTCTTGATGACTCAGACAGCATTTCTATAATATATCAAAACATTTTAAAGTCCCTTCCTTTCAAAGATCCCAGAGTACAGTGGGAAAAAGATCTCTTACTCAACATTTCAGAAAAGGAGTGGAAGGCATGGAATTCACTTGCGCTTCCTATGCGCAAAACATACAATTATTCAACTTAAAATCTTTTATTGAGCACATCTGTCTTGTTTAAAATTGACCAAAATGTTTCCAGGGCAAGATCCAACCTGTGAACATTGCAATCTAGCTCCTGCCTCACTAAGCCACATGTTTTGGGCATACACCAAATTAACATCATTCTGGACCAAAATCTTTAAATTCCTATTAAGACAGCCTTGATATCACAATCTCTCCTAATCCGCTAACAGCTGTGTTTGGTGGACTACAAGATGGGCTTAAAGTGGAGAAGAACAAACAAACTATAATTGCCTTTACTTCACTATAAGCACGTACAACTTATCTTACTCAACTGGAAGAATCCTAGCCCACCTCTTTTAAGTCAGTGGGTATCTGATGTTATATACAATTTTAACTTAGAGGATCTGTACAAAACTTTGTTAAAACCTAATCAATAACATTTTAGAAAAAGCATTTATATTGGGGGAAAAGAATTCTCTTCCCTCTTTTCTACTCTTAGAGTTTTACTCTGGATGTTGACCTTCCTCTCTTTCTGTTGGGTAAGGGTTGAATTGAATCTAGTTTTGCTAAATTTAACATTATTGTATGGAATGTTACCTTTAATAAACTCAACTAAAAAAACAAATTTTGTGGAAAAAATCTAATTACATCAATAGATTTATGCCAAGTGAAGAAGTACCAGGTAGGGACCAGGGGCCTCATGTATAACACCACATGTAGAATTCACACTAAAACATGGCGCAGGGATTAAAGTGAAAAAAAATCTTCTGACTGAACTTTTTTCAGGCCAAGCCATATTCCTTTAACAAACACTTTATTTAAATAGTCGAGACCAATAGTGTTTTAAGGGGAGATTAAACCGCTTTAATATTGCCAGTTTGCATATTTTAAAAGCTATTTGTAATCTTTGAAAAAAAATATACCTTGACAAATAATCAACCATCTACCACACATCTTTTCAGTGCATGTTTTTATTTATCTTATAACACCAAACAACGTTTTGTGAAACTCTTAATAATTAACAGAAAAAAGTAATAGCACCACCATTAAATTCCAAAAAGTGCTTTTTCAAAAAGTGCATTTTCAGTGCATGTTTTATGTATCTTATAACACCAAACAATGTTTTGTGAAACTATTAATAATTAACAGGAAAAAAAGTAACAGCACCACCATTAAATTCCAAAAAGTGCTTTTCTTGTGCAAATGTCTCTAGAGTGCTTTTCACTTTTTCTGCTTTTTGGCTGTGAAACCATATTCCTGAAGCTTGGCTACACCTGACACCCGTTTTAGTGCTTGACTAGCTACGTGTGCAGGAGTGGCTCCAGGAGAGGTGGAGGGGGTGGAGGCTGTAGCAGCAGTTTTGCCTTTACCTCCAGGGGTAGAGGAGAAAGAGGCTGTAGCAACAGCTTTACCTTTAACTCCAACAGTGGAGGAGGTGGAGACTGTAGCAGCAGCGCCTTTAACTGCAGGGGTGGAGGCTGTAGCGGCAGCTTTTCGTTTAACTCGAAGAGTGGAGGAGGTGGAGGCTGTAGCAGCAGCTTTTCGTTTAACTCCAAGGGTGGAAGAGGTGGGGGCTTTAGCACAAACAGAAGAGGTGATGGCGAGCTAGCACTTTTTTGCCATTATTGCCATATTGAAGTTTCCTGTGGCATACTGTGCAAAGACATGTACCTGGTTGTTTGATTTTTTTAGCCCACGAACTAAAAGGCTTGCCATTCTCCCCAATTTCGCTAAGCCAAGCCCATCTCCATTTATTTTTTACACTTTTATCAATCTCCGAAACATCGGAGCCTTCCTGCATTATAAGTGTGTCCATGCTATCTTAAATATAGTTATACCTCAGCCGTAGCCTGACATGTACTTCTTCAGAACTAAACCAAAACCCGGAGTGGATTCATACCGGAGTGATAACAAAACGCTTAGAGTGGAGAGAGGAACGTGCATTCGCTCCACTCCAGGCTTTGATCACATCCTCCTCAGCAGGCTGAATACACTTTGTCTTTCCTTAATTTAAGACCTATTTAAACTAAAATTAAGACATTTATTACACTATTTGAGAAATGTAAGCCTATATATACAGCATTAAAATTATGAAAAGTGAATTTAAAACATTAAGGACAGGCGGAACAGTGTAATTGACGGAAATCCGTCGATGACTCACTACAATTAATGGAAATCTGTCGTAACGACAGAGAACTTTAATCCCTGCATGGCGTACGGACAAAAACAGAAATGTGCATATGCACAAAAAAATCCAGATGCATAAATCTGTGCTTATGCCATGTTCTTCCGCTACATAAATCCTGGTCAGCATGAAATGTAACACACGTGTACGCACCTGCCACCCAATCCCGGCTCCACCCAGAATTACACCTCCTTGAATATGCAAATCAATATAAATAGCCCCTTAAATTCAGTGTTCTGTGAAAAGACAATGGTAAAAGCACAGAGAAAAAGAAGAATTTCAGTGAATACCAAGTGGAGGCAAGGAAAAACTTACTAATTGTTGGTTTAAGCAGTAGTATAAACAATGAAAGGAAGTTGATTGAGTGACATAGATTGGTGGAGATATTTGAAAGTTCAAGTTCAGAAAGTTACACAATGGCTGGAATAAAAAAGTAGCAGGCAGATATCAAACTCACTGTGAAAAGTCAAGTCTTAGCCCACCATCTGAGTGTCATATGGAAGCGTATTAGGGTACATAGAAAAGAAAACAAGATAGGTACACGATGGGAAAAAAACCTTGAAATGTCAGCCTTAATCTCGAAATTTCCACTTTAATCACATAGTTTATTATGTCATTAAAGTAGAACATCATAAACTTAATCTTAAAATTGTTTAATTTACTATTTTCTCAAATACCATCGTATCTAAAGTAGCACATTAAATGCTTTGTATTGTATGTGTTCTTCTATGTGCTCTATGTGTGTGAATCACTTCGTGCTTCGTAAACGAGCTTTCTCTTCCTCTGACAGGACACAGAATACATTACATTCATGATATTATAGCTCTCTGAACAACTTAAATACTAAGATGTATACTTGATATAATTTTCCTGAGGAAATGAATTAAAGCATGTATTAAACATGGGGGCACGGTGGTACAGTGGTAGTGAAGAGCTGGTGCTCATTTCTATTGCTGCGCCACTGCGCCCACACATTTATTTATTAACAGAGTACATTATTTAAATTAAGTTAAAATGTATCTGTATAATGTAATATACATACTATACTGTATTTCATCTTAAAAATGATATCAAGAACCCCAAGAAGATAGCACTTGGAAATCTAAATTGACTTAGAAGCTAGTCATCATCATATGTAAATACGTGCTCTCTTCTATTGAATTAAATTGAAATCCTTTATTATGATTGTATGATACAATGAGATCCAATATGCAGATCCTCCAGAAACTTATTTTCCTATAAAGTGATAAAATAATAATAATAATAATTATTATTATTATTATTATTTATTTAATCATTTAGAGCTCTTGGGATGAAACTGTCTCTGAACCACGAGGTCCCTACAGGAAAGGCTCTGAAGCATTTGCTGTATGGAGGCAGTTAAAATAGACTCTGCGCATGGCTGGGGCAGTGTGTGCTAGATGCTGTATCCCAATAATCCTCTTTCCTATCAGCTGGTGTAGAGGTGCGATTCCACACTCAGATACAGTGGTTTGAAATACTCTGAGTTATGCACTGAGAGTAGCAACACTAAAACAGCTACGGTATTTGGAATAGTTTGGCCATTCCGTACACCATTATATTGTTATAGGTTGATTACAATCGTTTGCCTTAAACTAATAAATGATATGCAGTTAATTTCAGTGTATATGATAAAGCCGTGATAAAGTTGTGAGTCTAAAAAAGAAAGGTAAACCACACAGGAACAGTAGCACTACTTTGATGCTGGGGGCCGCCAGTTTGCAAAAATGAGCTGAAAACTTGCGTATGCAATGGATTGAGTTGGCGTCAGAATTTGTGTGGCTTTACGGCAAGTTTAATTTTTATACTCCGCGATCTGTGTGTGGAAATGGGTGTACACAACATTTTTGTGTGTAAACACCGTTTATACATGAGGCTCCAGCACTGCATGGAAAAGAGGACTAGGAGGTCAAGGGAGAAACACAACAGGGGGCAAAAGAATATGTGCTAATGAATGTTCCAGCGAAAAAGGAGTAGGATCAAGTTGATAACAGAACTCCTCTTGTCTGGTAGATGACTACAGGGAAACCCACCACAGTAGGCATGACATTCCCCCCAACCCCACTCGGTAGCCAATATAATACTGTATATATCTAATTATTGGCCAAAATGACTAATGTACTGTAACTTAACAATTTCTGCCATAATTACTCCTTATAGTCTGACAATTAGAGACTACACAGAAGGTATCTCATTTCCCATATTTGGCATATGGGTTAGACTAAGCAGATAATACAACCTCTGAAACCCAGATAATTTTAACATAAGTGAATATTCTAAGCCCCTGCGTGAGAAACTACTGGGTGGTAGTGATGTGTTATAATCCATCCTCTCATCCTTGGTTTGGACTGACTCCCTGTCACTCCCTGTTTTGTCTTTGAAGCTGTGACCAAACATCTGAGCTCCACAGTGGCACACAAAGCTTAACAAGAGAACATGGATTGTTTCGGAGAACAGCTAGTGTGTACATGTCATTTTAAAATGCTTTAACATTTCTGCAGAAAAAAAAGAATGCTGTCAGTGAGAACTGTCCAGTTGAAGTCATTATTCAGAGCTTTATTATAAAACTGGGTCATATTACATGACTAGCAGAATACCCGCGCTTCGCAGCGGAGAAGTAGTGTGTTAAAGAAGTAATGAAAAAGAAAAGGAAACATCTTGAAAATAACGTAACATGATCGTCAATGTAATTGTTTTGTTACTGTTATGAGTGTTGCTGTCATATATATATATATATACCTGTATATATATATATATATATATACACACACACACATTATATATACAGTATATATCTATATATATCTATATCTATAACTCTTTATATATAAAAATACATACTGTACATACTGCACATACACACACACACATTATGTATATATATATCTATATCTATCTATCTATCTGTATATCTATATATATATATATATCTATATATATATATCTATATATATATATATATATATTTACAGTATATACATATACACACACACACATTATATCTATATATATAGCAAAATACCCGCGCTTCGCAGCAGCAAAGTACTGCCTTAAAGGTTTTATTAAGAAGAAAATGAAACCTTTTTAAACTGAGGGAAAATATACCAATAATTATTTGTTATGGATCTCTTTGTATACCACATTGTGAGTTCGGCCGTCCGGTTGTAATATGACCAAGCTGTGCGCTGAGCTTACTCTTGAGCATGCAACGTACAGTTGGCCATGTGAACAGTAATCTTGTTTCAAATCTCACAGCTTGGATTGCTGCTGTCATAATCGGTTTGAGTTTCATGGTTTGTTTCAATTACGACAGTATTTGTAGGACTTGTGTTGAAGAGACATTCGGCGTCTGTCAAGCATTGTAATTATACAACCAGTTTCATCGATAACTTTACATCCAGCTTTTGAGAGTTTAAACATTCATAAACATCAAAGTGTCCACTACTGAAATCGTCACCTGTGAATCTAAGATGTTTAAGAGGCATTGGCGGTTGTCCAAAGGTGTAAAATATTTGGCCATTTCTGTAAACACTTGAAAGCGACAACCGAACAATTCAGCGGCAGCCATCAACTCACATGCAGAACCATAGGTGAAGGGCTTAAGCATTTCACTCTTCTAGTGCTCCTGTGTAGTATAATTATCTCCTGTACCGTCATGAGTCCACACCTTGAACCTGTCCCAGTCATTCAATACATAAGACACAATGTTCCTCCGGATATCAAGAGTGAGCCTGATATGGCCGTGCAATATGTAACACAGAGAATGGAAAAGATAGGTGCCATCTCCGGGCATGGAAACCACTCGGTAAGTGACAGTTCTTTAATTGATGGTGATCACCTCGATAGACATGTTAATGGGGGTACGGTTGGAATGATAAAGGAAATGGGTACCTGAACAATGTAAAGTAAGTCTAAAATACCTACACAATAACTATAATCGTAATTGGATCTTACTCTTATTCTATGTTAACTAATGTCGACTTATTTTATTTTCTTCTTGTGTCTTTTATTTTTCTATTCTTTATTATGTAAAGCACTTTGAGCTACTGTTTGTATGAAAATGTGCTATATAAATAAATGTTGTTGTTGTTGTTGTAATGGTCACTGGTCACTCACGGTGACTGAGCTGCAGGCTATGGACGTATATATATTTATGTAAGTAGGATTCAGTTAGCGTTGGGAACCCGCGTACCAAATTTCTTGAAGATGGGCCCATAAGCAACAAAGACTGTTGAAAAGTTCAATATGGCGGCCGACAGTGGCATCATACCACCAAAATAAGTACTAAATTTCAGCTTTCAACCTACACGGGAATTTGGAGAATTAGTGATGTTGGAAAGTTCAATATGGCGGCTGACAGTGGCGTCATACCACCGAAATAAGTACGTACATTGGTTTTGGTTAGCGCAGGGAAGCCGCCTACCAAATTTCGTGAAGATGGGGCCATAAATAAGAAAGTTCAACATGGCGGACGTTGTTGACCGTTATGACCGTTACGCGTAGAATTTCGAAATGAAACCTGCTTAACCTCTGTAAGTAAGCTGTAAGGAATGAGCCTTCCAAATTTCAGCCTTCTACCTACACGGGAAGTTGAAGAATTAGTGAAATTGAAACGTTCAATATGGCGGCTGACAGTGGCGTCATACCACCGAAATAAGTATGTACATTGGTTTTGGTTAGCACAGGGAAGCCACCTACCAAATTTTGTGAAGATGAGGCCATGAATAAGAAAGTTCAACATGGCGGACGTTATTGACCGTTATGACCGTTATGCATAGCATTTCGAAATGAAACCTGCTTAACTTTTGTAAGTAAGTTCTAAGGAATGAGCCTGCCAAATTTCAGCCTTCTACTTACACGGGAAGTTGGAGAATTAGTGACGTTTGGAAAATTCAATATGGCGGCCGACAGTGGCGTCATACCACTGAAATAAGTACGTATATCGGTTTTGGTTAGCGCAGGGACGCCACCTACAAAATTTCGTGAAGATGGGGTCAGCCTTCTACCTACACGGGAAGTTGGAAAATTAGTGACGTTGGAAAGTTCAATATGGTGGCCGACAGTGGCGTCATACCATTGAAATAAGTACGTACATCGGTTCCGGTTAGCGCAGGGAAGCCGCCTACCAAATTTCGTGAAGATGGGGCCATAAATAAGAAAGTTCAACATGGCGGACGTTGTCGACCGTTATCGACCGTTATGACCGTTACGTGTAACGTGTTAAATTACGTGTAGAATTTATTCCTTACAGCTTGTAAGTAAGCTGTAAGGAATAAGCCTGCCAAATTTCAGCTTTCTACCTACACGGGAAGTTGGAGAATTAGTGATGAGTCAGTCAGTGAGTGAGTGAGTGAGTGAGTGAGTGAGTGATTGAGGGCTTTGCCTTTTATTAGTATAGATTTGAATTCTCAAGCGAAAATTTGTTCAGAGCTCTATAAAGGGAAACTGAAAGGTTTGTGAAAAGTGTCCTTTGGGTTATGTGAGAAATTCTACAACATGTCATGCAAAGGGTGTCTAGATGTCCCATATTTCAGCCCCACTTTACATGCTGTTACTTAGTTTAGGAAAAAATCTTTATTTATGCCATATTTTAGATGTGACCAAATTCTTGTTGCAATAATTTTTGCAGACATTGGATTGTGTACATTTTTTATATACAGCATCTTGTTAGACTTACATTGATGCACTACAATTAAACATCAACTAAAACATCTGATCAATTGAAAACAGAAAAATTCTTGCCAATCAGATGTCCTGATATTTTCAAAGCTCACACTTATGTCAGTGCAGGTACTGGCCAGACAGCTTCAGACATTTATGCACCCAACAAAAGATCACTTCAGGAAATACATATGGTGCTCAGATGGAGAACAAACAGCTTAGCACCTCCATCTGACAAAATAGAAAAAACAATAAATCCTGTCATGTTAACTACAATGCAGCTGTTAGTGACATGATAAGTAATATTGCCGTCTGGTTTTGATATGACATTTTATAATAGGTACTTAGTGGTTTGCATCCTTATCCGTCTTTTGTTGTCATTGCTAGTTTGAAACACATAAAGCCTTCTCTACAGCACAGTAATAAGTCTGTATGATCTGAATTGCTATGCAGCACTTCGTTCTAGTTCTGTTGATTTAGAGCGCCGACTTGAATAAAAGATATGAGTGTGCATTTTATTACCAGCATAATAACAGATAATTAAAAAATATGAGTAAAGATTACACATCTAAATCATTATAAGCCACACAATCAATCAACAAATTCCATGCCACCCAGTCACCGGCCAAACTCATCGTTTTGACCATACATCCCCCTACCACACCAATCTCATGTCGGTTTAAGGAAATTCAGGTTACTTTAGGTAGACAACATCTACCTTTTTGAGTTTAATGACTAGGTTTTTAAATTCAAATTATCTGGAAGACCTGCAGGGGAATATTAAGTAGCTGGATAGATCATATTTCCTTCTATTGTTCCTAGAAAAACATTAAAGTTCTTGTTCCAGGTCAGTGTTTTACTATCAATTGATCATCGTTTAAATTAGCATCTGACATCATAAAAGAAAAGATCACATGAAAAGCAGACTAAATTCCCCTGTGAGTAAAAGAAAACAATTTTTTTTTTACCTTTGATGAAAACACATCTGAAAGTGTGAAAGCTTGGAAGACAAAAAACAAGGCCTAATTCCAGGAGACTTTTATTAAATGAATTTTAAAATGGCCACTCTGTAGGGCCATAAATATGCATTTTTATAGTCTTAGCTATTGCCCACTTTACATACCATTTGTTTTGCTCAGCCTTGCCTCAAAGTATTGCATTTTGCCAAAAGCTTTCCACAAAGCCTGATGAATTCATTAATCTCAATTCCAGTTCTTTCAACGACCCTGTGTATGTGTGAAAGGCGTTCATGGACATCATTCATGACTTTATAATCGGGTGTACAAGTAACATGGCTTGCATACTGTCAAAGTGTTCTTGAACTTGAGTATTGTCAAAGATGTGCCTCAATGCGGCAAACCCAAAACATGATATGTTGATCACATGCACAAGTACACTATGAAACACTTTGCTTTTACTGAAAGTAGGGTCAAGGTCCACTTTCCAAAAGTTAAAATTATATTTCTGGAGCCGAGGCCTGGCAAGTTACTGCCATTAACTCTGTGGAAATGTGATACATTTGTATCTGTTTCTGCCCTAAAAATAGGTGTAGAAACCTTATTAACAACTCTTTGAAGACCATTGTTTTTATTTTTATTTTGAATTATCTCTTAAAATAATTATTTAGACAACCTGTCCTTCCCCAAGGACTCAGAAGAAATCATTTTCATGCTGGACTCCCAACATTACACTGTCAGAGCAAAGGGAGGCACAGGAATTTATTAACCCTGGAAAGTCAATGTGTCCTGTTTGCCATTGTCCTGGGTTTCATGCTGTTTGTTTAGAAGAAGTTGGCACATTTAGTTATGCAAATTATGAACTCTATTGTCTCATTTGCCATAGTGAACCTTTAAATAATTCAGCCATGTTCATTCTTCCACACACACCTATTCTAATTACCTCCTAACTTCTTTGACGGATGCTGATTCAAAACTCTTGGTGAACTATGTAATTAGTAGTTTACATTGGCTGTTTTGGAGCTCGTTTGACCTCACCCCCAATCAATATATCATTGTCTTTTTCCTTTGAATTTCATATGGTCTCTCCCATATCACTTTCTATTTTTAGTATTGCAGGTAATCCCCAATACACCAGAAAAATCAAATGCATTTTATGACCCTCACTTACAAAACCGCTGAGGAGCACAATGTATTTTGGAAAATTCTGATTTGTTGCATTATTTTAACATGAAGACACGCCTAAACACACCATTGTGCAAATTACCGAGTTTTCAACCTAGCAAAATCACTACATGGAAACACTCACATCCCTGGGCCTCCATTATCTAATATCTATCCTTTGTTGTTTCTTAAATTCTGCAGAAAAATCTTAGGATATGCACGTTCCGAATGCTGCAGAGAAATACACAGAGTGTTGTTTTCTTCTCTGACATATTTCGATCAACAAGATTGTCTTCATAATTGTCAAAGTTGGCATTTACTCCTGAACAACCATAACATATGTCTCATGGCTTAACTAAAAGCCTATGCATGACATTAAATGAGTATGATGATTTATTTTTCAATAGGGAATGTTATTTAAACATTAAATGTCAGGGTGACACTTCCAGATACAAACTAAATTTCTGGAGTCACGAAATGCCACTAACTTTACAAATTATTTTGTGAAGCTATACTCCTAACTTTTACTGCAAATTCAATTGTACATGAATTGTTTTGCTCATAACAACCTTGGACCAATTCTTTCATTTCTTTATGTCTGCATGTATAAAATTATGTCCCAAATGCAACCCTACAACCTTTGACTGATCTGGACCAAATGTGGCATAGTTGTTCTTTTTGGCCATAATGACAAGATAGACTACTTTATAACCTAAACTGTTGACCTTTGCTGTAGTTTATGCATCAGTGCCATCTGTTGTCTCAGAGCAAATACTACAAACCTGCGCCTTTTGACCTGTCTGGACCAAATTTTGCATAGTCGCTCACTAGGACCATGTGTACATAATAGACTACTTTGGAACCCAAAATATTGGTCCTGGGAGTCCCAGTGTGTTTTACTTTTTTGTTCTCTGTGTGCAACAAATTACACAGCAGTGCCACCTGCTGGCTCAGAGCAAGTGAAACAACCAAACAGACTGAAGGCTGTCTAGCAGACAAAATGTCTAGAGCTTAATATTACTGACCCGGGCAATGCCACATGCTGGCTCTATCTACTGTAATATGAAAAGGAGTACTGTGCACTTTTGAAAGGGGTTTTAGGTGAGGCTTGATCGAGAGTGGAAGTGCAGCATAACACAGAGGAGAATAAAAGGGCTGTTGTTTAATTCCTACTTTGATGGATTTTCTTTAAAATGTAAGCACAATGAACTGTCCACCTTAAACTAAGAGAACAAGTCACACATGACAGTGTTCATCGTTACAACCCAGCAAGTAGTTACTGCAATTCTAGAATCCTATCAAACCAAAAAAGAAGAGGCAGTGTGAATGATGGATGGGACAGCTAACAATAACAACAGGGTCACCATTTAAAAAACACATAAACCTTTGCTTTCTTTCCTTAACCCATTCTACAAATATTCCTGGGCAATGTTGGGTACTTTAGCTAGTATCACAGTATAATAATTAAATGTCATTTGGGAACATTTACATTTATTGATATGGTGATGATTTTCTCTTTTTAAGTAAACAAAGATAATTCTCCATTTGTGCCATTAAACAGCTGTTGCAATTATGTGAAATACACAATGCAATGTCTGCATAATCCTGACTGGGAGAAACCAGAAAGTCATATTAATGGGTGGAACTCAGCAAATAAATGTATTACTGGCAAGTCTTAACTGAGAGTGTTATAATCTAATTAAAATGGTGGAAATTTGCAGTATATTTTTGTTTTGACATACTTAATAAATCTGTTATTTTTATTTTGGGTAAGGCCATTTTGTTTTTTGCTTTGGGTTATTTGCTGGCATTTTGTTTCAGTCCTTGCATAGTCACTGCCCTTGTTGTTCACTGTTGCTAAGCCTGTTTCTGGTCTGGTGGCACACATCCCCAGGCATCCTACCTTTGGATCTTGCTACTAAAAACAACCTTTTTTAGCAACAGTTTGGGGTAGATTGGTAACCAGAACGAGGCACTGTACAGTCGTCTGTGATGCTCCAATGAAGGTTGGGGGCCCCAGCTAACTTCGAGACCCACTGCATTGAATCCTCAGAGACGAAGCCTAGAAACAGTGATGAACATCTTAAGTACATTTATGTAAGGTCTTATTATTCTTATCTTACTACCCTTATTTTATCTTTGGGTACCCAGTTATAACCTTTAGTCATTTTGTTTGCACCGTGTCCAAGATATTCTTTCATTACTAAGGTTGTTTCCTAAATACAGGTTATAGGAAACCTGGTGTATTAATTTGTGTCAAATGGAATTGACTACTGCACAATTTCACTGTCAGGCTCTTCGCATTACTCCAGATTCAGAATCCTGCAGCAAGGCTCCCAAACATAAAAGCATAGCTCTGTTTCTTATGCCTCTACAAGAACAGAACAGTTTGTGAATGGCTTTGCCTCCTCTTTCCTTACAAAGCTCATTACAGAGTTCACAGCTTGAGCTCAAGACAGGGAGAATACTTCCTGCAATTCCAAAAATAATCAAGAGATGTGCAGACACATTTTATTGGGGGTTTTGTCCTAATACCTGCTTTACCCAGTTTAGTTTACTCTGGTAACGATGATCATTCAGCAGGAACCAACCATGTAAAGCCCACGATGAGATACAAAATTATACTTAATCTTCCATAGGAAAGGAGGGACAGCACTCTTTCTTTATAATCTTTAGGTTCACAGTAAAACCAAACTCTTACTTGCATGTGCTAATCACCATGTAACACATAACCTCTCTCTGGTGTTTCTTTCAGCATATCCATGAATCATGTGAAGTAAACGGAACATCTAAAGGAAACCTAGCTGAATACAAACAAAGCAACCCAGCTGTATGCAGAAGGCACCCTATTGTGTCCAAATAATAGCACAAAACAGATGTACACTGCTGATTTATTTACTTTTTTATGTTTGATTCCTTTAAACCAACCGAGTGCTGAAATAGAAGAAAATGGGACACACGAAAAAAGGTTTTGCAGACTTAATTCGTTGACCATAAAATATCCATTCACATACCCATTTTCTCAACCTGCCTTGCTCATTCTGGATCTAGAGCCTGTTGAGAGGAAGGAAAGAACCAACTCTGAATGAGATGCCTGGCCATCTCCTTATATACTCATGCAAACACTTACAGCTGTGCTTGAAAGTTTGTGAACCCTTTAGAATTTTCTATATTTCTGCATAAATATGCCTAAAACATCATCAGATTTTCACTCAAGTCCTGAAAGTAGATAAAGAGAAACCAGTTAAACAAATGAGACAAAAATATTATACTTGGTCATTTATTTATTAAGGAAAATGATCGAATATTACAAATTTGTGAGTGGCAAAAGTATGTGAATCTTTGCTTTCAGTATCTGGTGTGACCCCCCTTTGCAGCAATAACTGCAACTAAACATTTCTGGTAACTTTTGACCAATCATTCCTGCACACCGGCTTGGAGAAATTTTAGCTCATTCCTCCGTACAGAACAGCTTTAACTCTGGGATGTTGGTGGGTTTCCTCACATTAACTGCTCGCTTCAGGTCCTTCCACACCATTTCGATTGGATTAAGGTCAGGACTTTGACTTGGCCATTCCAAAACATTAACTTTATTCTTCTTTAACCATTCTTTAGTAGAACGACTTGTGTGCTTAGGGTCATTGTCTTGCTGCATGAACCACCTTCTCTTGAGATTCAGTTCATGGACAGATGTCCTGACATTTTCCTTTAGAATTCTCTGATATAATTCAGAATTCATTGTTCCATCAATGAAGGCAAACCATCCTGGCCCAGATGCAGCAAAACAGGCCCAAACCATGATACTACCACCACCATGTTTCACAGATGGGATAAGGTTCTTATGCTGGAATGCAGTGTTTTCCTTTCTCCAAACATAACGCTTTTCATTTAATCTGTAAAGTTCTATTTTGGTCTCATCCGTCCACAAAACATTCTTCCAATAGCCTTCTGGTTTGTCCACGTGATCTTTAGCAAACTGCAGACGAGCAGCAATGTTTTTTTTGGAGAGCAGTGGCTTTCTCCTTGCGACCCTGCCATGCACAATATTGTTGTTCAGTGTTCTCCTGATGGTGGACTCATGAACATGAACATTAGCCAGTGTGAGCGAGGCCTTCAGTTGCTTAGATGTTACCCTGGAGTCCTTTGTGACCTCACCGATTATTACACGCCTTGCTCTTGGAGTGATCTTTGTTGGTCGACCACCCCTTGGGGAGAGTAACAATGGTCTTGAATTTCCTCCATTTGTACATAATCTGTCTGACTGTGGATTGTTGGAGTCCAAACTCTTTAGAGATGGTTTTGTAACCTTTTCCAGCCTGATGAGCATCAACAACTCTTTTTCTGAGGTCCTCAGAAATCTCCTTTGTTCGTGCCATGATACACTTCCACAAACATATGTTGTGAAGAGCAGACTTTGATAGATCCCTGTTCTTTAAATAACACAGGGTGCCCACTCACACCTGATTGTCATCCCATTGATTGAAAACACCTGACTCTAATTTCACCTTCAAACTAACTGCTAATCTAGAGGTTCACATACTTTTGCCACTCACAAATATTTAATATTTGGTCATTTTCCTCAATAAATAAATTTATCAAGTATAATATTTTTGTCTCATTTGTTTAACTGGTTTCTCTTTATCTACTTTTAGGACTTGAGTGAAAATCTGATGAAGTTTTAGGTCATATTTATGCAGAAATATAGAAAATTCTAAAGGGTTCACAAACTTTCAAGCACAACTGTACACTCGTGCTAAGGAGATAACTAGGACACCAACAACAACATTTATTTATATAGCATGTTTTCATATAAATAATGTAGTTCAAAGTGCTTTACAAGATGACGAAAAAAAGTTTATAAAAATATAAAAATACTAAACTAAGTAACAAAGAATAAAGTAAAGCTTGATGGCCAGGAGGACAGAGAAATAAAACAAAACAAAAAAAAAACTCCAGAGGGCTGGAGAAAAAAAAAACAAAATCTGCAGGGGTTCCGAGGCCACAAGAATGCCCAGCCTCCACTAGGCATTCTACCTAAAATCCATCCATATACAAAATATCAGGGTTACACTAAAATGAAGCTATAAAGAAAACCATGTTAAAATAATGTGTTTTCAGCAGTTTTTTTTTTTTTTTTTAAGTGCTCTACCGTATTAGCCTGGCAAATTCCTATTGGCAGGCTATTTCAGATATTCGGTGTATAATAGCAGAAGGCTGCTTCACCACTTCTTTTAAGTTTAGCTGTTGGAATTCTAAGCAGACATTCATTTGAAGATCTATTGTTACGATCAGGAGTGCAAGGTGAGAGGCATTCTGAAATATAGGATGGAGTGAGATTATTTAAGGCTTTGTAAACCATAAGCAGTATTTTAAAGTCAGTTCTAAATGACACAGGTAACCAATATAGTAACATCAAAACTGGAGAAATGTGGTCTGATTTTCTTTTCCTAGTTAAGATTTTAACAGCTGCATTCTGCACAAGTTGCAATTGATTGATGTCTTTCTTGAGTAGTCCTGAAAGGAGTGCTTTACAATAATCTAGCTGACTGAAAACAAATGCTTGAACTCATTTTTCAGTATCTTGCAAAGTTATAAGAGATCTAACTTTTGCTATTTTTCTTAAGTGAAAAAATGCTGTCCTGGGGCCTCATGCATAACGCCGTGTGTAGAACTCGCACTATAACATGACTTAAGCACAAAAGCCAAAATGTGCTTATGCACAGAAAAATCTAGATGCAGGAATCTGTGCGTACTCCAACTTCCGCGTTCTTCTGCTACATAAATCCCGGTCAGAGTAAAAAGTAACACTCATGCACGCATGTGCTGTCCCGCCCCAGTTCCTCCCAGAATTACACCTCTTTGAATATGGAAATCAATATAAATAGCCCTTAAGCTCAGCCTTCTGTGAAAGGACAATGGGAAAAGCACGGGGGAAAATATAAGAATTTCAGTGAATACCAAGTGGAGGCAAAGGAAAAATGTACTATTTGTTGATTTAAACCGTGGTATAATCAACAAAAAGAAGTTGATCGAGTGACGTAGCATGTTGGAGAAACTTGAAAGCTCAAGTTCACAAAGTCGCACAGTGCCAAAATAAAAAAGAAGTTGTCAGATATTAAAGTCGCCGTGAAAAGGCGAGTTGTAGCCCATTAGGGTACAGAGAAAAAAAGGCACACAGTGGGGAAAAAGCACAAAATGTCAACTTCAATCTCGAAATTTCCACTTTAATCATGTAGTTTATTTTGTCATTAAAGTAGAACATCATAAACTTCAGCTTAAAATCGTTTAATTGACCAGTTTCTCAAATCACATTGTAATTAAAGTAGCATGTTAAATGCTTTGTTTTGTATGTGTTCTTCTATGTGCTCTATGTGTGTGAATCACTACGTGCTACTTAAACCAGCTTTCTCTACCTCCGACAGGACACAGAATCCATTACATTCATGATATTACAGCTCTCTGAATAACTAAAATACTGAGATGTATACGTGATATCATTTTCATGATGATAGGATTTAAAGCACGTTATTAAACATGAGATTCACGGCGCAGTGATTGTGCATGACCTTCGATGAAATTATTTATTGCAGCAGTACCCATGGGCGGCTCTAGGCTTGTGGCAGCCCTGGGCTGAGAACGAATCAGTGGCCCCTTTGCCCGCCAATGTCAATATGGTATCTTATGCACGGTGGATGGCCACGTCCGTTGTGGACACTGCATAGCCGCCTCGTGCTCATGACACAAGCGTTTAACTTTTGTCGAAATTTGCCTCTGCGTCTTTAGCTGTGTCGTTATTTTCTCTTTCTGTTTTATATTCAATATATATTGACGTGGCCGCCCCTGCAGTCCTTGCTTTTCTTTCTCCAAGTAACCAATCGCCACACAATCAGCTCTGTAACAGACATTAAGCCATCTGTAAGCTTAGTTCCGATTCTTCAAAATGTTTAAGGAACATTGAAATATCTTCGTAGTACATGTTTAATTATTCTATCCTTCACGCCAGTCCCAGTGAAGAATATAGATTATTTAAATGAAGTTAAAGTTTTATCTGTATAATATAATAAACATATTTTGCTGCATTTCATCTTAAAAATGATATTGTCATCATAGTTAAATACGCGCTTTATAAAGTGGCTCAGGTTGTGCAATATTATAACTGTAGAGCAAGTTTACAGTGAGGTAATTCTACTTATAAGTACAAACAGTTCTACAAGGAGCAATTGATTGAGTGCATTTATAGTTCTTGGGATGAAACTGTTTCTGAACCGCGAGGTCAGTACAGGAAAGGCTTTGAAACGTTTTGCCGTGGCTGAGACAGCATGTGCTTGATGCCATATACCGATAATTCTCTTTCCGATCAGCTGCTGCTGTGATTCACACTCAGATACAGTGATATAAATACTCAGAGTGGTGCAGTGAGAGTAATATGGAAAAAGATGATCCGCTGTGGCAACTCCTAACGGGAGCAGCTAAAGCAGTTATGGTATTTGGAATACTACTGTATGGCTATTCCCTGTACCATTATATTGTTACAGGTTAATAACAATCAGATGCATTAGACTAATAAACAATATGCGATTCATTTCAGTGTATTTATAAAGCCATGTCAGGAAAGGAAAGGATAACCACACAGGAACAGTAGCACTGCTTTGACACTGGGTGCCGCCAGTCTGCAAAACCGAGCGGAGAACTTGCGTACGACAGGGTATGAGGTACCGTGGAAATGTGCGTGGCTTTACGCCAAGTTTAGGTTTTATACATCGCGATTTGAACGTGGAAATGTTCTTACGCAACATTTCTGTGCGTACGCACCGTTTATACATGAGGCCCCTGGTAATCTGATTAACCAAGATTAAACTCACGTGAATGTGTAAGCTTCACAAATCAGCCAACATGGGGCACACATGCCAGGTCAAGCTAAAAAGTATCAATTACTTTAAGTTTGCGATGTGGAAAGAACACTGGAATACAGTACTCTGAAAAAAAAAAAAAACAGATGCAGACGTGAGCAGAATGTTTAAACTTGAGCTCTACGCTCTGGACTTAGATCAAGCACAAAAGATTACAACTGCTATGATGATATTTGTTAAATTGACACACATACAAAAAAACAAATGTTCTTTTAGCAGCCACTCTCCCCTGATGTTACGTCTGCCTGCCTGTTCAGCATCAGAAAGTAATTAAAATATTGTGGTGGCCAGTAAAGCATTTGCAGAGTGAAAGAAATGGGACGTCTTTCCATAACTTTCAGGGATGCCCTTAGACAAGAGAGGTGGAGATTTAAATAAAAGAGTTGTAACTACCAAGAGAGTGGTCTGGTGGTCTGGCAGTGACATAACTGTAGGCAGTGTTGGTGAAGCAGTTGCACTGGGGCTGAACAGAAGATTACTTAGACAGGTTTGGTTAATCAATTGTATTTAAAAAGAGAATCAAAACGCCCGGTACTTTGAGAGCTCTCATTCTCTCTGGTCTCTGTGTTTGTTACTACTGTATACTCAGAAATGTGAAGTAGAGAGATAAAATCTGTCCCAGATTTCTTCATTGATCCTCAACCTGCATGTTACCCTCTGTAACCGAAATCAAATCCCCTGAATCAGCCTATGAAAACAGAGCTGTTCTACACGACACGACCACTAGGTGTCAGTCATTCCCCGCTCGAAGCGATCGTCAACTTTCTATGAGTTAAAGGGAATTAAAAAATAATATTAAGCCAGAAACAAAATGCTGTAAGCGATATGAAATAGTTTTGTATGTGTTTAATAAAGACGAAGTCTTGGTAAAGTCACATATCTCTGTCCATCTGTCGTACATTCAATCTGTTTTATTTAAACAACAGCTTACACATCTCACTAAAACACGCCACTTTGATGCGCTTTACTTTTTGGGTACTTTTGCGTTCAGCGTATGCCTCGTCAAGTCATTCCTCTCGAGTAAACAAAGCAGTGATGACATCTGCGAGCAGAAGCCTCAGTGGGATGCGCCCACTTGCTCTCTGTCTGTTCCGCTTCAGGGGGCGGGGAGGGGGCATAACGCAGAGCCCAGCCCGTCAGCCCCTCTCTCCTCCTCCACCGCGCAGTTCCTCATAAACACACCGATCACTCGAGCCGTCAGCCCAGCTCAGTTAGTCCTACGGCGGAGAGAGGGCTGGCACTCCCGTTTTGCAGTCATGGCTTTGGCAGACACCACACGTGGATTATCGAACGGCTCCACTTTCTCCGAGATCATCGAGCTGAATGTCGGCGGGCAGGTGTACGTGACCCGACACGCCACGCTGGTCTCCGTGCCGGACTCTCTGCTCTGGACCATGTTCAGCCAGAAAAAGCCAAAGGAGCTGGCCAGGGATAGCAAAGGACGCTACTTTCTGGACCGGGACGGCTTCCTGTTCCGCTACATTTTGGACTACCTGCGCGATCTCAACCTGGTGCTGCCCGACTACTTCCCGGAGAAGTCGCGGCTCCAGCGAGAAGCGGAGTTTTTCCAGCTGCGCGATCTCTCGCAGCGACTGAGCCCCAAAGTGAGCAAAGAGAACTCCATCAGCGAAGAGATCTGCCAGAGCGATCCTGAAGAGCTGACCTCCGTGCCCGGAGCAGGGGGCTCCACGAACAGCCTGGAGCCATCCCGATTCGCAGCCCCCGTCGGAGGCGCCAACGCCCGCTCGCCCTCACTGGAGTCGCGCAAGTCGGGCTACATTACCGTGGGCTATAGGGGCTCGTACACGATCGGCAGGGACGCACAAGCGGATGCCAAGTTCCGGAGGGTCGCCCGGATCACCGTGTGTGGCAAGACCTCCTTGGCCAAAGAGGTTTTTGGAGACACTCTGAATGAGAGCAGGGATCCCGACCGGCCCCCAGAGAGGTACACCTCCCGGTACTACCTCAAGTATAATTTCTTGGAGCAGGCGTTCGATAGGCTCTCCGAGTCGGGTTTCCACATGGTGGCATGCAACTCCACGGGGACTTGCGCGTATGCCAGCAATGATCCCAATGAGGACAAGATCTGGACCAGCTACACAGAATATGTGTTCAGTAGGGACTGACATTTCAAAGACTCCACTTTAACGTGTAGTATGAAACCAAAAGACAGAGACAGATGATGGGGGACAGTCCCTAGACTTCATCGTGTCCGTTGCTTTCTGCCATTACTATTTTCTAGCAGTCTAGGAACTTTGCCAGGTCTTGTTTTTATTTTTCAATAGTTTCTCCAGGGTGTAGGGCAGTGCCGAAACAGCCTTCTTTCTTTCTTCTTCTTCTTTTTTTTTAACTGCAAAGAAGTAACCTCAAATTGTGTAATGAAATTGTGCCATTTTTTTTAACGAGTTTAGCCTGGCTTATTACTTACTTCTCTAGCGTGGCCATTTCTTTGTATTGCTATTCTAACTGATGCCATAGTAAAGAAGATGCTTTTCTAATGTGTATCTTACTTACAGTCCGTCTCATGGGTGATGAATTGCCAGTAAAGAATACTTGTTCAATGTGTAATGCGGTGTAGTTTTTGTAATCCTCTCAAGGATCGAGGTGTGAAAATTCAAACAAACCTGCTTGCTGCACAAAGGCTGCGGCACATCTTTTTTCGATGAGTCCGGTTCATGTGCAGAAAAAGAGCCTTCCTTCTGTTTTGCGTGAGAAAACAAAGTTTGTCACATCTTCCTGCTTGGATTGTGTGGGTGGCGTTGGATTTTAGGCCAACTTCCAACAGATACAAGAAACAGCTTAATGTGAGTCTGCTTTTGGTTTGTCAGCAGACTGGAGTTTTGCCTGGGGGGGGGGGGGCGCCCCCCCCTATCAATGGGTTTAGATCTTTGGTGTGGATCATAGCTCTTTATGATCTAAAGTTTTCCCAGTAGTATTGTGTCTAAAGAAGCCATTCCACTTAGAGGGCCGTAGATACGAGGAAGGCTTACAGTAATGTAGCTGCAAACGGTGATGTAAAGGTCTGCAGGGTCACCCCGTTGATCTTGAGCATACATGTTCTGTTTTGACATTTGAGATTTTGCAATGATGGAGGTGGAAATGGAAAGAAGGTTACAACTTCCTTCTCAAACAGTGTTGCTTATTAACTTTCATTTTATTTTAGTGTTTCAACTCAGGGTGGTTGATCTCTATATGCGCATAAACTGTTAAGGAAGTCAAGGAATTAATAATAAATCAGATCATGCCAAGCCCCAGATAGTAAGTTACACTTGTAACCAGTGAGCCAGGTAAAGTAGAAGGGGCATATCTAGTGCCAGTGTGTAATTGGGGCACAGCTAGTATGAATTTTAGGTAAACAGTCAAATGTTCACGAAAGAGCCACTGCTGTTTACAGTTCCCATCAACCTGCTTTCTTTATTTACTGTAGAAGAGAGCGACAGAGACACAGATCTGCATCGAAGCGTTACTTCCAGCCGTGAAGGCTAAAAATAAAAACAGGCCAATGAATGCCCTTTTATTTTGTTTCTAACTGTGGGTAATGTCTATCAAAGTGCCAAACGGATCCAAATGCACAAGCCTCAGAGATACTGTATGTGGATATATATTACAAAGCTGTTGACTTAGAATAACATACTACAGTGCTATTATTTAATACTTTTTTTTTTATTATATTAATATGTAATGTGAGGGAGCAGCACAGTGGCACTGTGGTTAGTGCAGCTACCTCACGAGTCTGATTTAAGATCTGGTCACCTACTCTGTGTGTCTGTGTATTAATCAATCAAAGGTGTGTGATTTACGGTTTATTGTAAGCAAGTGTGCACAAGTATGCACTGCAGTGGACCGCACCGGCCCATCAAAAGTGGCTTCAAACCTTGAGTCTGATACAATAATATACATAAGAAGAAGAAGAATGTTATATATATATATATATATATATATATATATATAGGACCTTGCCCATGCTCAAAGCATTTGATAACCCCTGGCTTATCATGACCGTGTAATGGACTGAGCAGGTTTAGAAACTAGATGGATGGGTTTTATTCATGATACTCTGTAATGAATGTGAAAACTCTTCTCACTCTTATTCTTGGTTACAGCCATGCCACAAATCAATTAATGTGCAGAACAGGAAGAGTCAAAGAAGGTCAGCGTCCTTTACACTACCTACATTTAGGAACTGTAAATTGCAGCCTAGCATTTTGTATTACACAGTTGCTCTATAAATAAGGTGGCATGGTGGATCACTGGTTAGTGTGCTCATGGATGCACCATTCTGGGATCAACTCCTACCCATGGAAGTTTTCTGTGTGGAGTTTGCATGTTCTCCCTAATCTTGTGTCGACTTTTCTTCTCCAAGTAGTGCAGTTTTCCAGCTACATCCCCAAAGACATGAAGGTTAGGTTAACTGGTGACTCTAAACTGGCTCCACTGTGTGTGTGTTTGAGTGTGTGTGGGGGGGGGGTACCCTGTGATGCATTGTCTTCCAAATTGCACCCAGTACTGCCAGGCTCTGGCCCTACAAGGACTTGAATTGGATTGAGTAGTTTTGAGAATGGGTGATTTATAAAAACTCATTTTATTTATTACTTGTGAATAATGCATTTAAATTTTTATTTGAACTTGATTTGTAACTAATAATACAACAAAAAAGTAAAATAAAAGGAAATATGAATATCCTTCTGTCCATTTTCTTAACTCACTTATCCAGGGAAAAGGTGTATCCCAACAAGAATTGGGTGCAAGACAAGAATAATCCATAACAATACACATACACAAACACACGCGCGCACACACACACACACACACACACACACACACACACACACACACACAGGGGCCAATTTAACAATGCCAGTTCACCTAGCCTGCATGTCTTTGGACTGTGAGAGATAACCAGAGCACCCAGAGGAAGCTCATGTGGACACAGGGAGAACATGCAAACTCTACTCAGGGCAGCACCTGGGACGTGAACCTCAGTAGCCCCCCAAAATATGAAAACATAAATAAGAAATATAGGAAAGCACTATAACATATATCCAAAGGTGCAATATGTTGTGCAAAATGTGTGATATGTTAGTATATAATAAAAAGCTCTTTACTATTTCAACATCATTGAAAGTTTTACTTTACTAGCGTTTTGTACTCTGTGTGTAATTAACTCAAATGACAGTTCTGCAAGCAGCATTAACTTACAGTCAGTGGGCATTACAGCTTAATGGAGAACCTTAGAATGCAATTTTTAATTATGGTAAAATGAAATTTGGAAACGTAAATCTAATTACATATAGATAACTTGTCTTTTGAGATATTATAAGTATCATTATTCTTGCTGGATGACATTTTGGTTAGCTGCCTCATTGCTTAAGTAACCTGGGTCAAATTCCAGTGCTCAGACACCATCTGTATGGTATTTGCACATTCTTTATGTGTCTTGATGGAGTTTTCTCCTGGTACTTTGGATGCTAAGTTATGTAATTGGAGAGTCTGAGCTGGTCCTGTGTCAGTGAGTGTGAGCTTCAATCAATAACTCAGCATCTACTGTAGCTGGTGTGGATAAAGGCCTGTGCATGGCTGCTTCATAATACATATAATCCTGTCAGTGAGAGCAAACTGGACATGTCCAGGGTTT
Source organism: Polypterus bichir lapradei (assembly GCA_026402145.1). NCBI lineage: Eukaryota > Metazoa > Chordata > Cladistia > Polypteriformes > Polypteridae > Polypterus > Polypterus bichir. Next base: position 20,562,639 of record JANRMT010062833.1, on the reverse strand, counting down.
GTTCTTAACATTTCCCCAATACTGCTGGGATACAACTAGTTTCCCATCACTCTGAACTAGAAAAAGCAGGTCTGAAATGTTATGTTATTACTTTAATAATGTAGCCGCCATCCAACAGCTACAGCATTTGGTGATTGACATGTAGAAACCACACGTTTAGAAAATCCATACCAAACATTACCTAAGAAGAAGTCATGCACCTAAATAGTGATGACCTCCTGATGACCAAACATCTCAGGAAAGGGGTGAAAAGAAATGCTCATAATTTTATATTTTATGGATGTTGGCATTTTACACTGGCAACGTTTTCTGGATATTCTCTTACTGTTGCCGCATGGTTTGTATTTTTGATTTCTAACATAATTAGAAATAAGTACTTTGCTTTGTACCTGGCGCTCAGTGCTGCTGTGGTGCTCTCTGCGTGAGCCTCATTTGGACAAAGTGGATTTGAGAATTCTATCTATCTATCTATCTATCTATCTATCTATCTATCTATCTATCTATCTATCTATCTATC